>QPMI01000453.1:0-662329 GCA_004431415.1 Cyanophora paradoxa | reverse complement strand
GGGCGTGCTGTGCAAGGAGTGGCCGCGGATCTACGGAATTCGAAGCCGCCGCCGTGACAGTTTCGACGAGAACAAGTATACGCGTGGGCCCAACAGCTGGCAGCGGAATCGAGAGCCGAGTCTGCAAAGATCTCCTTTCGAGAGCTGCGCTTCCTTTCGGCCCAGCTTCATCAGCTTGCAGCCGAGCCCCGGCCGCGGGGCTCGGCGTCGGGTGAGGCTCGGGGATGGTGGTTCGGCGGAGGAAGGCGGGCGGGGATGGCGCCTCGTCGCACGGGGGCGGCTCGCAGGCGGGGTCGTGGGCCTCGAGTCGGACGGAGGCGCCCGGGGCGATCGGGGAAGTCCGCGTCGCCCTGGAGTCCGTCCGCACGACTATATTCGGCATCGCCCTGGTGGCCATTAAAGACACGAGCCGGAGCAGCGCTGGCAGGTCTTCGACCTCGTCGTGCAGGTCACCTCGTCCTCCTCATGCGTGCGCCCTCGCCGGCCCGCCCCGCCCGCCGACCCGAGGTCGCCGTCGCCCTCACGCCGCGCCCCCGCAGCGATGTGCATGATGTTCTGGGGCTCCCCGGCGTCAACGGGAACCCGTCCCCTGGGGCGGGCCCTACACGGTCCGCCCGAGTCCGCCTGCCCTGCTTGCAATTGACCGGCGCCCGTCTCCTGATCACCCGGCCGCGCCCCGGCGCCCACAGGAGCTGGGCCACTTCCTCCACGACTGGTTCCGGTTCGACGGCGTCTGGTGGACCTGGAGCGGTGGGCCCATCCTTGGCCAGACCCGCTCCGTCTCACGCCCGAAGGGAAGTTGAATTCCGCGCGTGCGCGCAGTTCACGATCCTGTACGGCTTCGTCTCCGCCGTCATTTGGATCGCCGCGATGAACGCCGCGTACGTGGGGTACGCCTTTAGCATGCACAGGTGCGGGCCTTGAACCACTCGTCTCGTACTTCACCGCGCCGACGCCCTGGCCCTGTGCCTGCAGCTTCAAGTTCAAGTTCCCCCTGCGCTACCTCCGCGTCTTCGGGCACTGTGCGCTCGATCGCGAGCTCGAGTCCCCCCCTGGGCCTGGATCGATATCGATATCGCTATCGGCGCGCGCAGTGTTCCCGAACGCGGTCTACATCCCATTTCTGGTGGTCCTCCTCGAGGTCTACGACTGCCGCAGCCCGGGCCTCGGGCGACCCCCACTACAGGTCCCGCCCCCACCCTCGGCTCGAGGGCTTCGCTCTCTCTAGATCTGACCGCCACGGGCGCGCGCAGCTTCCCGAGGTGACGTGCTGGGGGCCTACCACGTCATGATGTGCGCCGTCACGGGCGTCACCGCTTTCGCCTTCCTGCTGCTCACGTACAGCTACGGTCCGCGATCGCGAAATATCGAACCGCGAATATTTCGCGCTCTGACGTTCGTCGACTAATCGATATCGTGAATGCCTGTGCCGAGTGCAGGCCTCTTCTACTATGAGAGGCGAGCATGGCCTGCGCATGCATCCAAGGCCGCCGGGCCAGCGCCACGCGACGACCCTGACTTGTCCTGGGCGCAGCAACCCGTACAGCAAGGGCGTCTGTTCAACCGCGGCAGTCGCGCAGCGAGCTCATGAACCTGACGGCGATGCTGGCGGTCCAGGTCGTCCTCTGCTACACCGACTTCAACCAGACGCTCACGGCGCCCTCTCCGTCGCCTGCGTCGCAGCCGCCTCTGGTCGGTCCTCGCGTGCGTGCCTTGTCATGGTCATGGGCCGCTTTTTGTATTCAGTCTTAAACATTTGTGCGTAGATACTACCCCTTCTTCCGCCTGTGGATGAACCAGCTGCGCTGCGCGTCGTACGCTGCCTTCCTGTGGATCTCCATCTTCATGTTCCTCGAGGGCGCCGCCGACAAGCGGCTCCGCGAGTCGACCACGCCCGCCGCCTTCTACACGCTCATGATCCTCGGCATCGTCCCCGCCGGCGCCCTCGGCTACTACTACTGCGGCTTCTACTACCGGCGGTACCTCTGCACGGGGCGGGCCTACGGCCTGGCGCTGGACCGCGCCTGGCACGTCGAGGTCGCGACGCGCTTCCTGGAGGAGCACAGCAGCCCGCGGGCGGTCGAGATCGCGGAGAACATCTTCAGGCGCGGGCTCGACATGTTCCCCTACTCGGCGGTGGTGCGGATCACGTACGGGGCCTTCCTGATCCACCACAGCACACATATTGAAAAAACGAATTTAAATCCCTCGTTCATCTCGATCGCTTCGCGATCTCGATTCACTCTGGATTTAAATTCGTTTTCAATATGTGTTAATTTAATACTAAAATACATATTTATCGATTAATTTCTTTAACTTTTTATGCAAACTTTGTATAAATTAATGCAAACTTCGTATTAAAAATGATAACGCGTTTAATTTAATGCATATTCACGATTGATTCAATCGATATTATATCGATAAATTATGTTCTTTGTCGATTACATATATAACTTCGATTGATTAACATTAAACTACTTAAAGAACGATATAATCGCGATTAATTCGCATAAATTCGCATAAATTCGCATAAACTCGATATATCTCATCGGTATTGAAGTAGACCACCGCCCATTTTGTATCGGAAAACGCAAAAACTGTCACAGAGTTGCATTATGTCCAATTAAACAATCGATGGAATTGCGGATTTACATTTTTGCACCGAAAGAGTGTCACAGAGTTGCATTATGTCCAATTAAACAATCGATCAGATTGCGGATTTTCTATTGGAATATATCGGAACTGCATCACGTCCAATTAAACAATCGATTATATTGCATATGTTCTATAAAACAGAATAATTGAGATCAAGTGTGACAGGTAGTATTCAAATGATATTCAGTAAGAGATAGTTTTGTTTTGAGAAAGTCAGTAAGAGGGGTGGAATGTCTGTGACGCCTGTGACGGCTGTGACGCCTGTGACGGCTGTGACGCCTGTTTTCAGAAGTCTGTCATTTTTGAAAATTTAAAAAGTTTGAAAGTAGGTGTCACAGGCGTCACAGGCGTCACACTCAATAACTTAGGTGTCACAGAGTTGCATGGTCTCCAATTGATCAATCGATTAGATTGCAGATGTTCTATAAAACAGAATAAATGAAATCAAGTGTGACAGATAGTATTCAAATGATATTCAGTAAGATATATTTCTGTTTTTGAGAAGAGTAGTAAGGGGGGCAGAATGTCTGTGACGCCTGTGACGGCTGTGACGCCTGTTTTCAGAAGTCTGTCATTTTTGAAATTTTAAAAAGTTTGAAAGTAGGCGTCACAGGCGTCACAGGCGTCACACTCAATTAATTTAGGTGTCACAGCGAAATTGCAGACCATTTCCAGTAAGACAACTTCGCATTTTCGAGAAGGTGGATTAATGGATAGTGTTTGTAGGTGTCAGAGGTGTCACAAGACGGATTTCAGTAAGACAAGAATATATTTTGAATATCCCAGTAAGAGAGATAGATTCCATTTTTAATTGGGTGTGACGCCTGTGACGGCTGTGACGGCTGTTTTCAGAAGTCTGTCATTTTTGAAAATTTTAGAAAGTTTGAAAGTAGGCGTCACAGGCGTCACAGGCGTCACAGTCAATT
This sequence comes from Cyanophora paradoxa, assembly GCA_004431415.1. Classification (NCBI taxonomy): domain Eukaryota; class Glaucocystophyceae; order Cyanophorales; family Cyanophoraceae; genus Cyanophora; species Cyanophora paradoxa. The sequence continues at coordinate 658,748 of QPMI01000453.1, read as the reverse complement.
AAAGAGGCGTCACAGTCAATTAAATAGGTGTCACACCCGATTATCTGACCATTTCAGTAAGACCATCTGAAATTCTGAATTTCTCAGTGTCAACTAACTCGGAAATCGCAATACTCTATGTTTCTCCGATTTCTCCAACCCTGAAAACACACCTGTTATTCTCTCATCTATCTCATGAGATACTCTCGTTTCGCCAAAAAATGACAAACGATTTCCCATCATGCTGTAAAGGAAACATGCCGATTAACCAGCAATATCACAATTTCCATGGGACTTACATCTTGATTGTGAAAAGAATACAAGATCATTATGAGATCTTTCAAGAGATGGGATTGCGAATTACAAGGAGATCAACTCTTTGTAGATTCTTGAAAAAGAATGGTGCTAAATGGGATAAGACAATTCGCCGATGGTATACAGAAGATCGAAAGAGTCCCATTCTTAATATTTTCGAGACAGATGGGGAGTTCTTCTATCAGGATCGGTTTAATCATTACCAATAGCCAAGAACTCTAACTGGAATGAGTTGTCAATTCCATTCATATCTACAAGATCACCATAATAATCGCGAAACTCAACTGTTAACTCTCTAATCACAAGGTTCGATCGGTTATTTTTATGTATTCACTGTGCTCTCCACTGTGATAAACATACTGTCCAATATCTTTACTTAATTGCAATCTGAGAATCGCTCCTTGATTCTGTGGTTGAGATTGTGGGACAATATTGTGGTTTGTAGCAAATGGGGAGAGTTCTTTAATGTGCATGTATAAATACTGTTCTGCATTCATATCTGTCATCTTGGAAGCTTCTAACTTGTAGTTTAAGCGAGATGCCTCGAATTCATATCCTGTGAATGTGATTCCCCATTGGGGATGGTTTGGGTGATTGGTATTCCTGCGAAATAAAGGAAATTCTCGGGGGCATATAAAGACCTTGCAGACTCTGGGAAATCGTAAATCTGTTCAGTGGAAGCCACCCACTCCACTGAACTCACACCAAGAAGTTTACCCAATCTCTGTGTAGATGCAACCATATCGAATTGAACATTACTGTAAAACTCCAATTTGTAGGAGGTAGGGTTGTAGTAGACCTTGAATGCATATGTGAGATTGTTGCTCCCAGTAAATGTGAAATTCAGACCATAATTATATGGAGTGGTGACCCGAAATGACCTTGATTTATGTAACCACTTGGGAGAAGGAAGACCTGCTTGGTTTCAGAGATGCCTTGGTAGTAGAATCTGACAAGAAGGTGGTCTGTTCCAATGGAGTTATAGATGCTGTTGGGGATCTCTGCATACAAAACTCGACATTCTCTTGGTTTGGTCACTGGGGTTGTGAGTGAAACTTTGTAGGAGTTTTCTATTTGTCCATCTGATCGGTCTCTGCTATCTATATTGACCAGCCGAATCATTTTAATATATGTTTATAGATAAAGAAGATGCCTGTGGATTACATTGAAGTGAGCTCTTTCAATACAATTTCGGGAGATGGACCTACTTCGAGTTTATTGCTCGCCTCCCCAGCACATATGAATTTGTAAGAGCAGTAAGACTGGTCTCAGCAGAATTCTATAACAGCATCCCCATGGTGAGTGGTGAAACCAAAGTAGGAGATGTGACAATAGATAATGCATTCTACCTTTATTGGTCTGAATATCTTTCTGGTGCAGGAAGCACTGGTATTCCAACTGATCGACCTGCTGCTGATTATGAATCATGGAAACACATTGTGATAAGTCGCAGCACACCCATTCAAAACCACCAACAACTGGTGAATGTAATTAACTCCAAACTTGCATTGAGAGAACCAGCAGTAGCTATTCGTTGCAAATGGGATGATACACTGAAACGAGTTATATTCCATTCAACCATACCGTTTTACCTGGCTTTCTCAACCGCAATTAACCCAACCCAGGCACAGATTCAGAGGTTTTGAGTTCTGCTCGACTGCTTGGTCTTGATCCTGGGAGATATGGTAACACACCAATCCAATCACAAGTTTATAATACTCTGACTGATGGTATCTTTACTGGGTCGATGGTGCATGGTATCATATCTTCATTTGAACCTGAAAAGACCAGGGATAGTGTTCTGTTTGTGAGAGTAAAGGAGTTGGGTGATCTGGTTCAATGTGGTGATGGTCTCCTCACTGGATATTTCCACAAAATCGTGGTTCCAGATAAAGATTATGGTGAGCATGTCGTTTATAATTCGACAGAAGCCCATCCGATTTATAAATACTATAACAAGAATCTGGGACTTTCCACATTTTCGGTTGACATTGTGAATGCAATTAATGAACCAATTGATTTCGAGGGTCAACCTGTGCATCTCACCTTCGAAATTCGATATGGTGATGAACCTGCTGGTGATCCTGTGTATGAATATTTCAAGAGGAGGATGGCGGAAACCCATCCATCTTATCCGGTTATTGCGAATTTTGCGTAAAATCAAGGATCATTGGTGAATTTTTTATGTTGCAGTATAATAAAAGAGATAATCATGGATATTACTTCGACCCTCCAACGTCTTTCTCTGAAAGAAGCTCTAACAACCCCGGAAGAAGCCAAGGCGTTCTTCCTGGACAACTCTCTCATGCTTGGTCTTGAATCCAAGTCGAAGCCAGTTCTTGTTGTTGTGAACCCAAGCAACACTTTCGAGAATAATGCTGGAAATCGCATTTCGTTCAAGCTCCCTCGCTACAATTTCTGTGGAAAACTCGAACTTGCGTTTGACCTTCCAGCTGTCACTTTTGCTGGTGATACCGACCTTGTTCGCAATGGATACGTTCGCCCAGTTGGTGCTCTTGTCTCTCGACTTGAAATCACCTATGGATCTTACACATTCCATGTGCCTTCTGATTTCCTTGCTCATTTCCCTCTTATCTATTACAGTGAGGATCAACTCGCCAAGAAGAAGCGTTCAATGGGAATGGTTCATGGTATCCCTGCTCATGGAACCAACCGACTTGGTGGTTCATTCTTTGTTGAAATCCCAGTCCCATGGCTAAACCACTACCTACCTCTTGGTGCTCTCTCAGGAGAAATGGTGGTAACTGTCTGGTTCAAGGATGCTGGAAAGGGTTATGTTGAGACTTCTTATGGTGGTCGTGCTCTTCCAGTTGTTGGTGGAACAGCTGCTGATAAGACAGAGGATGATGGACTTGGTGCTACTGCTAATGCTACTCTTGCCCATGTTGGTCAACAAATCACCACTTTCACCATCTCTGGAACAACCCCCGAAATTAAAGTCACTTCTCCTCGTCTTTACATGCATGCTATTAATGTTTCTGATGAACTGTTTGCTACTGTCATTGAGAAGGTGAAGACCACTGGTATGGCTATTCCTGCTCTGGATATTGGTTTCGTAGACAGTGTCAATTTTGCTGCAAAAGGCAATGCTCAGCCAAATCGTATTAACCTGTCACAGATCTCTGGTCTTGTCTATGGTCTTCTTGTTTCAGTTCGTGATGCCGCAGGTATAGATGGTTTCAATGGTTCCCACAGTGTCCTAAAAACGCATGCTAACTCAAAAGACATTACTTTCACTGTTGAAATTAATGGTCAACGTCTCTATGCTACTGAGCCCATCCCTCTCCTCAAAGGTGCCGAATTAATTGCGGATGCCTTCAAGTGCTCAAATATGGACAAGGTTGCAGACAAATATGTCCTCAGTGGTCTACCATTCTGTGTTGATGGAGAGAAAGCGATTCGCAACATTGCCCAGTCTGGCTATGTTGATCTCACGAACTCCTCCTCCTCTTTCCTCACTCTATACATGCCTTCTGACCAGACAATCACTGTTAATGTTCGTGCTCTCATGCACAGTTTCATTATAGTCGATAAGGACGGCCTGAGGCGAATCAATCTATAATCACAAATGTATGTTTTTGTTACCTAAGTCTGCAAAATTTGATTCATTTTTCATCCTTGATTTCTACTTAAAGAAAAGGTGTCTACAATAATAAAACAAAGAAACCCCTCTCGATCGAACAGTTTATTGAGAAGAGCAAAGCAGCCCATGGAGATAAATTTGGATATGATCGGGTTGTTTACAAGTCATACCATGCAAAGGTTACTCTGTTTTGCAAAACTTGCAGGAATACTTTGAGACAATTGCTGGAAATCATATTTGCATGGCTAAAAGAGTTAATAATGGTGGATGTCCTTCTTGCAGAGATAAACAACTTCATGATGATCGCAAGAAGCCACAAAGCACCTTTGTTGAAGAGGCAAAGAAAGTTCATGGTGACAGATATGATTATTCTGCCGTTGAATATATGAATGCAAGAAGCAAAGTTCTGATCAAGTGTAATGGGTGTAAATCGACCTTTGAGCAGGCACCATATGCACATTTGAGAAAGCAAGGGTGCAAAGCATGTTTTCTCCAACAAAATGGTCATCACAGGCGAAATAATACAGAATTATTTATTGAGAAAGCGAAAGAAGTCCATGGAGATCGCTATGACTATTCCAAGGTCAAGTATGTCAACAAGAAAACAAAAATATCCATCAAGTGTATGAAATGCTCAAATGAATTCGATCAGCTTCCTTGTAATCATCTGATGAATAGAGGTTGCCCTCGTTGCAAGAACTCAAAAGGTGAACTTGCAATTGAAGCAGTCTTGGAAGAAATTGGGCTTGATTACAACAGACAATTTACCTTTGAAGACTGTCGTAAAACAAAAGCACTTCCCTTCGATTTCTATATTCCCGCTCTGAAAATCGCAATTGAGTATGATGGTCGCCAACACTTCGAACCAGTAGAGGTTTTTGGTGGAGAAAAAGCATTTGAGCAACTGCAAATTCGTGATCAGATTAAAACCCGCTATTGTGAAGCCAACAATATCCAACTCTTGCGCATCCCATACACAGAAACTGATATTGAGCGGTGCATTAAACAATTCCTCTTATCTCTCTAATCTGTAAAACCATTATCAGTAACAGTTCGTTATTTTTATCTATCTTTAATAAGAAAGATCTACAAAGCCATGAACGATTTAGAAGAATTTGTTGCATCTGAGATGATAACCCCACCATTTCGTGCTCTTTTCATAGGAAAGTCTGCAACAGGCAAGTCAGAATGTGTGAAATATTGGTTGAAACAGCTGCATGATGCGAAAAAGATTGATACTGTTCTTGTTGTGAGTGGGACGTCCTTCAATCATTTCTGGGATGCAGTTGCAACATTGCAACTCGGGAAATGGGATGCTGCTTACATTTCCAAATTACTGGATGAAAGGCAGGAGAAAATCGAAAAAGGGGAACCTGTCAATCACCTGTGTGTGGTCTTAGATGATCTAATAGACAACGAAATCATTGATTTGACCCGAGACAAAATCGTGGGATCTCTTTATTCCAGAGGTCGCCATTCGAAAATCTCGATTATCTGCATCACACAGAAGCTGAGGAAGGTTTCTTCAACAATTCGAGTAAATTCGGATTATGCTGTGTTCCTGAGTGCTGCAAATCGCAAAGAACTCGAAGCCATTGAAGAGGAATATAATATCATGCGAAACAAGGACGATTTCTATAAGATGTTTGAGGAGTATGTGCACTCTTACCAATATATTGTGTGGTCTTCTGCAAATTATTCGGTGAACTATTATGTTGATAAAGCGGATCTGGTCAAAGATTTCCCATTTCCTCGGTTCCACAGGAAGCCCAAAAAGAAAGAAGATGAACTACCATCTCCACAGAAAGAGGAAGCACCCAAAGAGGTCAAGAGTGGTGTTCATTCGAATAAACTGATGCGATATAAGAGAGGTTTGTAAAATAATCTCTGCTTCTAATAAATATACAATGCCTTCCAAACGCAAAGTTGGTGTTCCTGCCGGTGCTATGTCATATTCTGCATCCTCTGGAACCGGTTCTATTAACACAGATCCCATGAAATTCAATGGTGTCAATGAAGTGAAAGCATCACAGCAACAGGAAGATCCCCTCAATGCTGCTTACGAAGAATCTCCCGATGATAAAGCGCCTCAAACATCCACCAGTGATCAATTGAATATTTCACCCGAAGCCACAAAGATGAAAGCAGTTGGTGAAGGTGCTCGTCGAATTATTGGTGCTGCTGATGATAAAGGACTGGGTCTGCAAGATCTCTCACTTGCTCGCAAAGGTGAAGGTGTCTCCAAGGAATCAGACAAGGTAATTCAATCCATGGCTGGTGAGGTCACCTACAAGGTCGCACCTACACAGAATATTCACCGAATTCCCAAAGCCCAATGGGACGAAATGACTGCGAAACTAAAAGATCTGGAAGCGAAATCGAGTGCACTTGAACAGTATGTCTCTGAGAAGAAAGAGAGAGCGAAATTAAAGGAGATGCTGCGAAAGGAGGTGTATAGAATGGGAATTACTGGTCTCCCAGATAAGCAGTTCATTGGTAAGAAAGAAACTCAAATCGATGAGCAGGCAGTTGATGAGATGAAGACCAAAACCCAAAAGGGCACCATTGAACCTGGTGCTACCAAGGCAGAGGTGGACAAAGGTGTTGCACCAACAGTATATAAACGACGAGTTTGGCTTTAATTATCTCGCATTAAAAGAGAAAGCATCATGGATTTTCTGCGCAAAATCATTGAGATGTTTAATCTCCACATTGTGAGCAATTGTCACAGTGGTTGCTGTGACACCAAAGTCGAAATCGAGTTCTCAGACACTGAAAGCCATGGATCTGGTGGAAGGAGATTATCCACAGACTCGGTGGATTTCGAAGAGCATATTAAAACAGAGACAGTGAGGCGAAGGTCTGTATCTTTCACAGATCCGAAATTAAATCTCGGTAATTAATATCGAATGCTCAGTCTCTCTGAGATCTATGCTATCCTTGAAAGGAAATCCGCTGAATATGCAACAGAAGACGCAATAAAAAAGCGTAGACAGGAACTGGTCTCGATCTGCAAAAAATGACAAGGGATTTAAGGGTAAGGTGTGTTTGATTGGTGAACCCGGACAAATTATTTTCTCGTCCAAATATAAGGAACATATCAAATGGAAACTGAATCTGTGGTCGAATTCGAACTTGCAATGAGCGAAATGGATCCCAATGAGAGGAAAAGGTTGTATGACCGCTTGTATTTCCAGAAACGTTATCAAGATGAGGAATTTCGTAAATTATATCGTAAAAAGGCACTGGAACGATATTATCGCAGGAAAGCTGCTGAGATGGATCCCAATAATCCAGTAAAACGCCCAGTTGGTCGTCCCAGAAAATACTGAACCGCCCCCAAAGTCCCAGATATCCGCTGAATCCTTTTTGTTACCATGATCAATCGACTTTTCGATGGATCATTACCATGTATCGAGCGCCAATCGGAAAACCCAAAGGTATTTAAAGGTTAGCCGCCAAAAAATGACAAGGATCCGGAGAAATTAATTTCTCCATTAAGTGTAAGAAGCCCCGATTTTCGAAATGAACGCTGCCGCCAAGAAATCCCTGAAACGCCTTGTTGACTGGCTTCGTGAAGACGATGTCCTGTCTGAGAATCTCGTAATTCCTGTTGATCCTGATACCAAGAGACCGCTTTTCGCTCATAAAGACGGATCCTGGACTTGGGATAAATTCGATGAAGCCCTGAAATCCGGTAAATATACTGCTTGGGGCATTCTTGCTCGTAATATCATGGTTATTGACTTCGACCAAGAGGAGGATTTCGCCAAATTCGAGGAGCAATTCCCTGATGATTTCGGTGGTGTTAATCCACTTGCTAAAACCAAAAAAGGATATCATGCTTATTTCGCTCGACCTGCTGAATTCGACACCATTAAGATCTGGGATAAAGCAGGTGCATTCAAAGGAAACCCCAAGATCGACTGCAAAACGATTGCATCCACTGGGACTGCTGGGGTAATTAATGTTTGTCCAAGTCCCAACAAAACATGGATCAGAGAGCCATGGGCATCTGAGTGTGAGTTAAATGAACCTACTGCTGAGTTGCAAAAGTGGATTGTTGACAACTACGAATTCCCAAAGGTGCACATTCTTATTTTGAGAGGTGCGCTGAGGAGAATTTGCAGAAACATATTCTTTCTAAACTGGAAGAATTCGGTTTCATCTTGCCCACAATCATCAATGAGACCAAGATGGGATACAATTTCACTGCTGAGAACAAAGGTCTGATCTGTCCCTGCTGCAAGGGAAGCCATGACTCGAACAATTGGTATATTGTTCAAGGGAAGGAGAAGGACAAATATATTGTTTCGAGTTACAGTGCAAACTGCAAAAAGCGAAGCATCACAGTTCGTGTGAAGGAAGAGACAGATGTGAAGATCGAAAATCTGATTGATCGGTCTGCTGGATCTGATGGTGCCCATTATGATGTTGCACAGGTTGCCTATCTTGTTCTGCAAGACAAATACAAGTATTCCAACAAGACCTGGTTCAAGTTCAATGATGTATGTGGGATTTGGGAGATGGATGAAACTGGGAAGCGAATCTTTCTCTGTTTGAGCTGCAAGGTCTGTCCAGTTTATCTTCAACGTTCTGTTCAACTCGCACAGAGAGCACTTCGTGATGAAGAGAACCGCAATTCCTTGGAGGAAAGGTCAAAGATTCTGCTGGGAATTGCTAAGAGCCTCAAACAGACTACATACAGAACTGCACTTATGTCTGATCTTTCAGTTCTGTTCAGTGACAAGACCTTTTTCGAGAGACTTGATACTGTTCCCAACATCATTGGATTTACAAATGGTGTGTTTGACCTGAACTCCATGACTTTTCGACAGGGACTCCCAGATGATATGGTGAGTAAGACTGTTGGCTACGATTACACCACAGAAATTGACCAAGAGAAGGTTGCAAAGATTAAATCCATCTATGCAGATATTATTGAATCGGATACAGACCGCGAATTCATGCTGGGATTAATCGCCTATGCCCTGAGTGGTTTGACAGAAAATCAGAGATACACTTGCTGGACTGGAATTGGAGCAAATGGGAAATCACTGCTCCAAGAGTTGGTGAAAGACACATTTGGTGAGTATTATGGGTCACTGGACATGACATATTGGACTAAACCCAAGAAGAGTTCGTCAGAGGCTTCCCCAGAACTCGCTTGCATTCTTGGTAAACGAATTGTTTTCAGTAATGAAGCAGAAGATGGTGATATGCTTCAACTGAACAAAATCAAACAGGTTACTGGTGGGAATGAGATGAAGGTTCGAGCTCTTTTCAAAGATCTTGTTACATTCATTCCCATGTTCCAGTTGTTCTTGTCCACAAATGACAACTTGGGAATCAGTAAACCAGATGCAGCAATTCAAAGGCGAATTATCTACTACCGATTCGAAAATGTCTTCAAGGTCGATCCTCAGCCTGGTGAGAAGAAAGCAGACACCACTCTCATGCGCCTAATGAAGAATGATGACGATTATAAAATGGCGCATATGTCCATTCTCCTGGAAATGTGGAGAACCCATTCTCTCAATGAATTCGTCACCAAACCACCCCAGTCCATTGTTGATCAAGGTGTTGAATATTTCAATGAGAATGACAAGATTGGAGAATGGATTCGTGAGAGTTATGAACTCACCAAGAGTCAAGGGGATTTCGCCACAAGTGAGTCCATTATCAGTCACTTTAAGATGATCACATGGGCAAATCTGATGAGAAAATCACAGAATGCACTATCTTGAAGAGACTTCGCGAAGTCTTTAATGTGAAGGCTGAGAGAAAGCGAGTCAATGGTGTTCTTGCTCGTGGCTACTTTGGGATCAAAAAGAAGCATAGTCGCAAGTTGGTGGATGACAGTGATGTTGAAGGTGGGATGAGTAAACAAAACAGAATCGATTCTAATACTGATTGAATTTCTTATTTTTTAAAAACTTACTGTAAATGGTTTGTGTGACAGCTGTGACACCTTTTTAATTGAGTGTGACGCCTGTGACGCCTGTGACGCCTATTTTCAAACTTTTTAAAATTTCAAAAATCTACAAACCTCTGAAAACAGGTGTCACAGGCGTCACAGGCGTCACACCCAATTAACCACAGACTCCCCCTGTGGGTCGATGACTGTTCGATTCTAATCGGACAATATAAAAACGTATCGAAAATCGTTGTGTTGTGACAAAAATTGACTGGCGATTTAAGGGATCGTTGCGTATTTCACTTGACTAAGACAGAAAATGGATTATTTTGATGAAATTCGGCAGCAGCTTGTCGAAAAGAATGATATTGCAGAGGTGGCGGATTATATTGCAAAGATCAGAGCAGGTTATGGTAGAACCTATCAAAAGAAGCGTGTTTATGCAAGCAGACTCGACACAGTGAATGTATATGTCCCCAAAGGCACGAATGTGCGAATTATCAGAACCTGAAAAATGCGAAATGCGTTTAAAACGCCCAAAATAATATGTTCCCTTAAAGTAAAAGATGCCCCGCCAATCAAATAGAATCATCAAAGAAAAGAAAAACGAAATACTCGGTCTTTTAGGAACCCTTTTAGTTACTGGTGATATTACAGAATTCGAATATGATCGCCAGGCAGCAATCCTGGATAGGAGACCAAGATTATCTCAACTCACAGAAATTACAATCGCTTATGATCGTTTTGAGAAATGGAGGAATTCAGGGATGAAGGTTTAAGGTTGGGACAATTGAACCGAGATTGAAGATGGGGAAGCAATGAACAAAGCATACTCTTGGTTACCTATCGAGCAAGAGGGGAGGTTATCCAAGATGGGATTGAATTCTTGGAGAGAATTGCACTACTCTACCCAGAGACTCAGACAGAAACTCCAAGACCTGAGAGCAATTAAGACTCGGTTGACCTTCATTTGTAATTCACCAAAGTGAGTGATCCAAGGGTGTGGATCACCAATTCATTTATAGTGATTACTTTGTCATCACAAGATCACGAAATATTGATGTTGAACTGCGAAATGCACTTCAAGCAATGCAGGAACAGATGATGCAGGTGACAGTTACAGACTGGATCGCATGAGATGCTGAGAGTGGTATAATGTCTTATGCTCCTGTGGGTGGTTGCTTCTTCTCAACACCTGAGTGGATTGGATAAAGAGAGCAACTGTGAATGTCAAGAATATTGATGGTCAAGACTGCTTCAAGTATGCAATCTTGGCTTACCTGCACCGAAAGACATTAATAAACACAAGAGCAATGAACCCAGCCAGTATAGAAGATGGTTAAACGAACTCAATTTCGAAGGCATCCAGTTTCCAGTTGCCTGTGATGCAGAATCATTGATCGATTTGAGGAGCAGAACCCTGAACTCAATCAACATTTATGGTGCAGATAATCAAGCACAGTGCTTCTATCCTCTCACAATCCAGCAACCCGAGGAGAAAGACCAAGATTAACCTTTTATTAATCGAAAACGAAGAGGATGATAGAGGCATTATATCACCATATGTCTCTGAGTCGACTCTGAAAACCACCTTTGATAAAGCCCATGATGGTCGCATTTATTATGTGAGACCTGCCTGTCTCGTTTCAGAACTCAGGAGAAGCTGGATTCATTAGAAGCAATCGCTGCATTGATTGGAGGGAGAGCAAAGGTAAATGCCCAAATCTGGAAGTCACATTGCATTTGGGCTTCAACATCTTCGCAAAACTGTGTGGCTTCCCACTATCTGCTATGTGAAAATGGATAGTCACTCGGTTCCAATTGATGAGAACCGCAGCAAGAGAGAGGTAAAATCGGTTTCTCTAACAGTTGTGATGGGGGATGAGGTGATCTCTCATTATTTCGAGGGATCAGATCCACTTGGTGCTCTGTTTACCACTCTCACAGAGATCAGACCCCAAGTAATCCGCACTCTATTCACCAATATTCCAATGCACCCACTCACAGAAGAGCAGAAAGCACAATACAAGATCACTAAACACTGTTATATCTGTGCTGAACGATTTACCCATGAGAATTTCCCAGTAGAGACCATTGTCATCAATCAGGAGCTTTATTGGAAAAGCATGTCGAAACTGCAACCTCCACAGGAGAATCTCAAAGCAAACGAAAGTAGCAATTGTGGTGGATCACATGGATGAATGTGGACACGAAATATTCCGCAAAATTGCACAGCAAGATGATAAACTTCGTGTTGAGATCCTGAGCAAGAATTTCGATCAATACCTCTCCCTGCAATGGGGCATGTGGAAATTCATAGATGCTTCGCACTTCATGGACTTCCAGGCAGTGGATTCTGGTGATCTTATGAGTAAATTCCAGACTTTCCGAGAATTGGCGTTTTCCCAATATGGATTGGATCCTGCCCACTATGTTTCGGCTCCTGGATTATCCTGGGATGCAATGCTCATTTATACCAGAGCAAAGATCGAGCAGATCAGTGATGTAGGGCAATACGAATTCATTGAGAGAGCAATTCGAGGTGGGTTTGCTACAATGCCTACTCGATATGCAAAGGTGGAAAACCCAGATGACCATATAGTTCTCTTGGATGCAAATAATCTGTATGGTTTTGCTCTCAGTCAAGAACTGCCCATTGGAGATTTTCGATGGGAAGATGTCTCAGAGGCACTTAAAGAGACCCAAGGACGAAGTGCCTTTATTGAAGTTGACCTGGAATACCCACAAACTCTCACAGATCATTACGATTTTCCACTTGTAGTTAATAAAGACATGTCACCACCGAAATGCTGGGTGGGTATCAAAGAAAGTTACTGGATATCACAGGTGAGAAGATAAGCAAAGACCCCAAACTCACTGCAACATTCTCACCCAAAATAACTATGTGATTTCCCAACCTCTCTTGATCTATCTTGTGAGCAAAGGTATTATAATCACGAAGGTTCACAGGGTTCTCTCATTTGCAACCTCTGCATTCATGAAGAGTTATATTGATCTAAATACGAAACTGAGGCGCCAATCTATGTCCAGATTCGAGAGTGACTTCTTTAAATTAATGAACAATGCAATCTATGGTAAATGCCTCGAATCATGCAGGGGTCGCTCTGTGGTAAAGATTGCAAACAGTGAGAAACTTTGCAAGAAATATGCTGCAAGTCCACTCATCAAGGCAACCAATGTATTAAACGAAAATGCTGTTGCCTTTGAGATGTATTCCAAGCATGTTCACTTAGATAAACCTGTTGCAATTGGTGCTTTTGTGCTGGATTTCGCGAAACTCCACAATAGCAGGTTCTTTTATGATGTGGTGAGGAGAACTTGGGAAACAGCAGAGCTACTATTCCATGATACAGATTCTTTCTGTCTCCTGCTGCATACCAATGATCTAAATAATGAGATGAAGCGAATTGCTGGACACCTGGATTGCAGTAATTATGATCCCACCCACCCTCTCTTTGATAGGAGCAATCGTTTGATTCCAGGTAAATATAAAAACGAGTTTCCAAATGCAAAGATTGTGGAGTATGTAGGTCTGAGATCGAAACTCTATGCTTTCAGAACTGAGACCTTTGATAAAATAAAGATGTCTGGGACTTCCTCCAAAGAGGTTCACTTTGATGATTTCAAGAGATGCCTGTTTGAAGGCATCACCAAAACAGTAGCAGTAGTAAACAAGCGAAGGCAAGACCACAACCTATATGATTTGGAGAGCAGAAGGGTGGCTCTAAACCAACTCGATAGCAAAAGGAAGATATTAGACGATGGAATTCACAGCATTCCATTTGGGCTCTAATCTACTTCATCAATCTTTCTTTTTCTTTGGTTTCGCTCTCCAAGAAGTAATAAACCGCGAATTAAATGCAGCAGCCATATACATCTTAATCCTGGATCATTGGGCTCAATTGCAAAGTAGTTTGGAATTGTGTTCTCCTTCCACACAGACTCTTGCATTTATTATATGAGAGATAAGGTAAAGATGCCTTCTACACAAATAGGATTGAGACAACCACCCAGAATTGTAAGAAAAGAGGCAATTGAAGATCGAGGGAATATCCTGCCCATCACAGTTCCAGTGGAGGAGAAGAGCAGTCGAATATTGAAAAGATCAGAGATGGTCAAGCAATTAATCCAGAGACCCTCCCAGCTGAGACAGCACCAAAAGAGTCGAAGATTGCTAAGAAGTTCTATGATCCCAGGACAGGCTACAAGGGATTACTGCAATGAGACAGGAACTACCAGAGGAGAACTACAAGAAGATGAGAGAGTGGTATGATAAGCAGGAGGTCGTCCAGATTAATGCACCCACCCTATCTCGAAAGAGAGATCCCATGATTCCAATAAGGCAACCCCTTGATACCTATGTGATTGATCTGCTCTTCTTTCCTGCATACAAAAAGCAGAATGATGGTTATGATACATTTATGAGTGCAATGGAGTCAACCCTGAGAACAGGGTTCATAATTCCAATGAGAGACAAGAGTGCTCTTACTACACTTGCAGCATTCAAGCAACTTGAACAGAGAGTCCCCAGACCAATTGTTCGCATTCAGAGTGACAGTGGAAGCGAATTTACCAATGTGTTGTTCACAGATTATTTGGGAACAAAATTCATTGAGCATCAACTAAGTGATGTTGCAGATCACAGAACCCAAGGTCGAATTGAAGCCTTTAACAGACAGATCAAGAGATTGATCACAAACTACTGCATTGCAAATAATACTGCACGATTTTTTGATGTGTTGGGTGATATTGAGTATAATTATAATAATACCATTCACTCTGCAACCAAGAGAAAACCAGCAGAGACCACAGAAGCCCACTACAAAGAGATAGTGAATATGGAGGATCAGAGATTCAAGAAATCGATTGAGTATCTTGATGCCCTGAAACCTGGAATGTTTGTGAGAGTGAAAGTTGAAAAGAATCCATTTGCAAAGCAAGGGGTTAATTGGTCTCGAATTGTTTATAGTGTGGAGGGCAGAGAGGGCTTCAAGTTCAGAATCAGAAGTCCCAGTGGTGAGATAGTTGATGGTAGATTCGCTTTTCATGAACTGCTGCCCATTAAAGGTGTTGAGTATCATGAAACTCCCACAGTGGATGCTCTTGAACAGGCAAAGGAGGAAGCCAGGGTTGATTCAGCAATCAGAAAGGAGGGCATAGAAAAAGCAAGTGAAATACCAAAAGAACCCTCACAGAAGCAAGAGCACAAAAGAAGGGTAGAGTAGAGAAAGAATTAAAGAAGTTGACCATAGCAGGAACCCAGAAATTATCAGAAGTCAACAGTCAGAGGTGGTATAATGACTTTTCAACCACCAAAGAAACATATACTGCACCCCAAACTCGATTCAATCTACGAAGAGGGCAGAGGAAATAGATTAACAACGCTTTCGGAATCTCTTAGACCTCTGGCGAATTTTCCTCATTTGTCTATCTTTTTCAATAATTTCCAAGAAGAAAGTTTCAAGGTTTGAGACCAGTTGGTAATTATAAACAAAGAACAGTCTCACATGCTCTGGCTGTGACATGAAGAAATTGTAATAGAAAGCAGTCTTGAAATCATGGATCCAGTCTGACTGGGCAGCATGGATGATAGCAGGGTCTTGGTAGATGGGATCCATAGCAGAAGTTGGGAGAATCCAGAAACTCCTTGTCAATTTTTTATTTTGTAAGTGCCCGATCACGACGAATCCTGATTGGCGCTATCGTGGCGATTCCGAATCTGTTTTCAGATTTAAAAACGGAGCACCTGGTAATAAAATACAGTAGCTACTGTAAAAATCGCCATAATGTGGGTGAAGATACAGAAGCCACTGTATCATACATCAGAAGTCCTGATGTATCATACACTTCGAATAAATGCACCTGTGACATCCACTCTCATAGTTGGGGTGTTGATGTATACAAGTGGATAAATTCGAATATACCTTGTCCTCAGAGGGTAGCCAATATAGAAAACGTCTCTAATAGAGGTGGGATACCCAGAACTGTATGAGACATCACCACTGTTGTGGGCATTATTAATAGTTTCACACATAAACACTCTGTTGACACCTTCATACTTGATAAATGACCAGGAAACACCATCTTGTGATGTTGCAACATTGAAGGTCTTAATAAAAGCGTTTGTTACACCAGAACCATATGCAATTATAGATGCAACCTCAAATATGTATGGGAAGGTTACTTGGAGATACTCAGTGGGAACACTCCATATCCCATCAGGAGCAGATGCATTTGCTTCCCAACCTGTCAAGGAAGGTCTTGCTTTAAATGCCTCCCTTCCAATTTTTGATGATGAAGCAGTGAATGCACCATCTGATAGAAGATACCAGTTAGCATCAATGGGAGGTATGTTATTCAGAGTGGATGATATATAGAACCTTGCAGGGTTCTTGATTTCGTAATTTGCAACCAGTAAATCACAGAGTCTATCAATCATCACAGTGTTTGCTGCTATATATATTTCGGTTGCATCTATCATATCTGGTATTTTAGAGGTATCATCCAAAGAGTTTACTATGGTCTTTGGAAGTGGAACAGAGAGTCTATAATATCTTGCATATCCTTGATCATCATTGTATGGGAGAAACTCTTGCATCTTTTCCAGAGCAGACAGTTCACTTGCAGCCATCAACATATTGATTAATGGACTTCCAGAGGTCGAAGCAATCCAAGAGAGGATGCCCCAGCTGTTCACATCTTCATAAGAGTAACCCACATTTGGAGCATCTGTTTCATTGACTTCACCACAGGATATACTTATCACTATAATATCATCATCATCATCATAGATCTTCTTAGCATGACTGTAACCACAGACACTGGGATTGTTGTTACCTGAGATTGCACCATCAATTAGAGACATCCCATCATAGTTCACAGGTGAGAAATATGTTGGAGCAGCAGAGGTGGATCTTGCAGCAATCTTGCTGGGGATGGATTTGTAGGAGTTATCATTGGTGATAAAAATGGGCTTCATACTCACAGTGTCAAAACTTGTGATCACTACATCTTTGAGAGAGTCTTGAATGAGAGACTCACCAGTAACAGTGAGAATGGCTGTCTCCAATGGGGTCACATCATACTTGGTGTTGAAAAGTGCATTATCAATAATATTTCTGGGATTTGCAAAGATTAAGGGGAGTTGATTGAGATAAGTGGAATGCAAATCGGTTGCAGTAAGTTTAGGTTCGTTTGGAAATTCGGGATTTTTCACATTGAGACCAATCGCAATTATCCCACCAGTGGATGTTCCACTCACCAGATCAACAAGGTCAATTACTCTTTTTCCTGTTCGAGTTTCGATTTCTTTTAACAATCTCGTAATAATTATACCACGAGCTCCCCACCTGATAATGAGAGAATTACACGAAGGGGCATCTTTACTTAACTCAAATTTAATAAATCTCTATAAGTAGAGTAAACAGGGATGAGTTTCAATTACCCAGCAAACCTTCAAACCATTCCCTCATCAGGAAGAGGGAAGGCAGATAACAAACATGTGAATTTCGATAACTTGACAGCCAGAGGGTCAATCTCAATTGATCACAGTGCAGATGAACCCTCAAAGACTCACCCAAGAGAGCATGCACTTTCAATAAACGAAATGGATCCCGAAAAGGAGGATGTGAGTGTTGCTTTCAGCATGGGGAATGTGAAATCGAATCAAGTAGCCCAGATTAAAGCAACCAGGAGCAGACCAAGAAAACTGAAAACCAGTGGAACCCATCCAGATATTCCAACTCGATTCGATAGTGGTAGGTTAATATTCAATGTTCAAAATGAGAAGGGTGGCATCAGAGTGGTTTGAGAATCTATAATGAAGGATCAAATGCAATTGCACAAATTCCCGAAATATTACAGATAGCCCCCATGGAGAAACCAACAAAATCGAGTTCACTAACAATGTTTATCCACGAGATATTGTGGCGAATTCGGCTTCTAATGCGCAATTCGGTTTCCAACTACCTGGTGATACAGCAAAGAATAAGGCGTCTATCACTGTCAACAGTAGCCCCACTCAACCAGTAACAGTTCATTTACACCCAGACCTTGTCGAAATGGATAGGCACCTTTTACCTTTGGTGACAAACACCAAAGATCTTGGTATTAGAACCAGACAATGGCGAAATATCCATGGAAGCAATGTCTATGCAAATGGAGAGAAACTTGTAAGTGAGAAGACCATAAGAGAGATCTTTGAGTATTATGGACCTGTCCCAGTTCCCTTCCCACTACCATGGGATCCACCAGATTTAACACCCAAAAAGCAACCAGGAAGAGAATACACAGCAGATGAGACAGTTCCTTTTGGTCAACACATTGTGAGTTGGGAGCAGGTTCGAAATAAACCGATAATTGAACCAAGAAAGCAAATTGATGAGCAATATTTACCTCCTGAAATTGATATTTTGGAGCTTGACGAATACCAATTCGTTCCAGATGAGGAGGAATACCTACCTGATGGTTTCGACCCACAAGAGTATGAATATGATCAATATGATCCCAATGAGGAAGAGTATTTACCAGATGGTTTAGATCCACAAGAGTATGAGTATGAGCAGAATTATGAACCCCATGAGGAATATTTAGCAGATGGTCTCGAACCACCAGTTGTTGATTATGAGCAACCATATGAACCCCATGAAGAATTATTACCAGATGGATTTCGACCTGAGATCTGGGAGTTCTTTCCTGATTATGAACAAATTAATAATAAACCTGCAAAGTATCCCCCAGAGGATCACAATCATGACTGGGATGAGATCTTAGGCAAACCACAGAAATACCCACCAGAAGACCACAGGCATGATTGGGGTGATATTGATGGGATTCCAGATAAGTTTGCAGCAAGCAACCATGAACACACCTGGGATGAGATCAATGACCAACCAGAATTTGCAAAAGTTGAGCCTCTTGCTACTCTGGGAGTTTCTCTTTACCAGACTTGCAATGTCCCTGAAAGGATCTTTTTGAATCACCACTATGTTCATGTGAATGGGACACTTGCGAATTCAGCTATGAGAGGACCACTTCATATTAGGACATTACCAGGCTCTTATAATCCACCACCAGAACCAGGAGCAACCATACCAAATATCTTTGTGTCAAGCTACATGGAGGCTGACATTCCCACAGATACATTCAGAGTCCCAACAGACCCAGCAACCTACCAAAATTACAACTCTGCTATACAGGTTCATGTAGCAGATGTAAGCAGTCTAGATGGATCAAGACCAATGATAGTTTTCAGTCGAGATAAATATTCCTATATTCCCATAGTGGGAACTGCAAATGATAACTATGGAAGGGCAGAGCTTGCATGGATTAAAACAAACTATGGTGGGGTTCTGGAAGCCAATCAGAGGATGGCTGCAAAGAATATTCACAATGAGACTATTTCGAGAGTGGTAACAGAAGATTACCTAACGGCTGTAATTCTCGTTAATTTCGTTACTCTTGCTATGCTTGGAGATTATGTTACAAAACCTGAACTTGCAGATGAATTATCTAAGTATCTTCCACTTGTTGGTGGGACAATCACAGGAGACCTTACGGTAAATAGTAATATTTACAGTAGCAATATAGAGACGAGTAATTTAAAAGTGAATGGAAATCTTACAGTGACAAGTAATATTTTTATTGGAGATAGAAATACAAAAGTCGATGTCTTTTATAACACACCATATTACCCTGTTACATCAAATACAGATCCGGCATTTACAATTCCGAATTGTGTAATGGCAGCTAAACCATCAGGTTATGCCGATCTTGAAAATGCATACGCAAAACCAATCGGCAACCGATCCACATTAGCAATTCCATTCATTCCAAATTTGTATGCTTTGACAGGAAGTTCACCCAATACATCATACTTTAAGATAAGTCCTTTATTGAACAATCAAATCACTTTAAATTCTGGTTCGGGAAGTGTTGGTTTGACCACAAATAGAACAGATACCGTGGATTGGAGTAATGGGTTAACATTCTTCTATGTGGGTAATGTGAGATCTGATTCATACACAAATGGAGTATTTTATGTTGCTGATGAAGGAGTGTTTGAAGTTAACTATGGAACTTTTATAGATTGGACAGTAAGCCCCCCTGTTTGCAAATGGGCATGAATAGATATATTAACACAGCAGCTGGAATAAACATGCAATATGGAACCCCAACATATAATGACCTTCCACATGTCCATATGCCTTATGAAGAATACGCAAATTATAAACATGCATACTGGGACACCACTGTGACTTCCGAAAGTATATCATATTCAATGAACGGGAAGCATTTAGGAACAGTAGCTGGAAACTGGCTTCCGCCATCAACATTTAATTTTTTTGGAACAAGACACGACTGGGGTGAGTTTGCAGAACTCATTGTTTTCAATAGAGTTTTGACAGAAGGCGAGAAACAACAGGTGAGATATTACATTCAACAGACATATGGATTTCCAATAACTCAGCCGCTTTACTATCCTGATAATCTACGAATTTCGGCTGAATATGTTCATATAAAAAATTTAATCGTCTCTTCAAATGCTGTGATTCCAAACTATACAACATCAAATGTGGTTCAAGGTTGGATACAAAACCACACACACACCAAAGATCAGATCACAGATTTTGACCATAAACATGTTAAAGCAGACATAACAGATTTTGACCATACTCACACAAAATCGCAAATCACAGATTTTGCACACAAACATGTCAAAGCAGATATTACAGATTTTGACCATACTCACACAAAAGCGCAAATCACAGATTTTGCACACAAACATGTCAAAGCAGATATTACAGATTTTGACCATACTCACACAAAAGCGCAAATAACAGATTTCACACATAGGCACAATTGGGACGAAATAGATCAACAGCCAGTTTTTGCACAATTGAATGCAATCGGAAACGTTTTTAATGGAGTCACTCTTTACCAATCAAGTAATACACCTGAAAGATTGTATTTGAATGATCATTATGTTAGTCTCAATGGGACTTTTACAGGTCAAACAGGAACCCCAATGGTGGGAACTCTTGCAGTAAGATTACCCAGGGATCCAATTGTTAATGGAGTTTATGATGGCGATTTTAATGTGGGAGTTAATGATACTTTCCCAAGTATCTATGTAACGAATTATCACCCAGGAGAAACAGGACAAGTAGCCGATTTTTCAGCAGCTATTCAAATAAACGTTACAGATCAAAGCGCATATGATGGAGCAAGACCTAAAATTGTGTTCACAAGGGAGAAAGTTGTAAACTACCTTCCTGTTGTGGGACAACCCACAGATGATCATGGGAAATGTGAGATGGCGTGGATAAAAACGACATCAGGTGGCGCCTTAGAAGTCAATCAGAGAATGGCGGCGAAAAACTTACACAATACAACCCTTTCCGGTGTTGTTACAGATGATTATTTAGAAAACAAAGATTATGTTACAAATACAGAATTACAGTTAGCTGTTACAGATTTTGTTACAGATACCGAATTAACATCAGCTCTTGCGAATTATCTACCTCTCACAGGTGGAACTGTAACAGGAACTGTAAATGCTACCACTTTACAAATTGGTGGAACCACAATTCCAAAAGGTTATGAATTCGATCAATTAGATGTGGTTTCGACAGATAGAAGCGCGAATAACTGGAATTTGAATTGGATCGCAAGAACAGGACAAACAGGATGTTATACAACACCACAAAATGATGAAGATTGTAGCGGCTGTTGGATGAGGTGGAATGTCCCCACAGGTATGAAATCATTTTACATCCAGCACATGCCTTGGCATAATTGCAGATATTTCGATATCTATGGGCAAACAACTAATGGATATCAACATTTCTTAAAACGAGTAAATGCCTATCAGGGAATCCAGGCAGTTTATCAAGATGGGACACATAATACTGTTTTGTTTGCCTCAATCAATTGTGAGTTTTACACAAAGATATACATTCAAGGTCGAAAAGGTCGCATTTATCTAACGGGTGTTTTTGGGTGGAGCAGACAGAGAGCAACTGATAATGAATTGGGCATGATCTCTTGGGATAACGTATTTAGTAAACCATCATTTTACTCAGCCGCAGACCTCCCAGGAACAGCAACATGGCCAACAAATACATGGTTAAAATCAGTAGATGCAGTCGAGCGAATTTGGTTTGGTAATGGCGATTGCACATATATACGAGGGAGACCGAATGCTGACGGTGTGTCAATTGAATTTAGAAACTCAGCGGATGCAGCAATCTTAAAATCATATGGTAACGGTAACTTTTGGGTGAATAATACTATTACAGCATCCACTATTAATGCTACTACCAAACTCCAAATAAACGGTAATGATGTCCCAAAGTTTCACACAGCAGATAAAACAGTAGGAGGTATTGCATTTAATAGATGTTCTGAGGGTTGGACATGGGCATGGAGTACAGCATGGGATCCATATTATAATTATGGTTCATATGTCCATAATAATCAATCTGATGACGAAACTTCTACCGCTTGGATTGACTTCGATATACCCGATGGATACCACACAGGAACAGCATTTTTAACCTATTTACCTTGGACTAACTCACGACTTTTTGAAATTTGGGGAGTTAATAGACAAGGGAATGAAGTTTTTATTACATCAGTGAATAGTTATCAACCATACGCCACATCGCCTGATGGTAACCACAGTGGT
Source organism: Cyanophora paradoxa (assembly GCA_004431415.1). Lineage (NCBI taxonomy): Eukaryota > Glaucocystophyceae > Cyanophorales > Cyanophoraceae > Cyanophora > Cyanophora paradoxa. The sequence goes on along the minus strand of QPMI01000453.1, from coordinate 636,224 downwards.
TTAAATAATGTTCCAATACATCTTGGAAATAGATTCCTCACTATTCGGATTAGACCAAAGATTGGAAGAGTTCATATTATGGGTATTAGTTACATGAAAATTTGGGTAGGAAATAGTTATGGTGGTCACACCGGCTATATTCATTGGAATAACGTTTATAGTAAACCAAATATCTTAACAGGATCTGTGGGGACTTGGTTTAGTTCAAGTGATGGATATAATCGTATCCATTTCGGTAACCAAACTTCTACATATTTGAAAGGAGGGGGAGATATTCCCCTTGTATTCCGAAATGAACAAGATACTGATATTTGTTACATGTATCATGGAGGATGGATGTGGATAGGAGGGTATTTAACACAAGGAAGTGACATAAGATACAAAACAGATATTAAAAAGATAACCGGCGCTCTTTCAGCAATCGAGAGATTAGAAGGAGTAAGTTTTAAACGAATTGGAAGCGAAAAAGACGGAACAAAATTAGGTTTAATTGCACAAGATGTTCAAAAGGTAATACCAGAGGTAGTTAATGTTAAAAAAGACGATGGCTACCTATCTCTTGAATACACAGGTTTAATTCCTGTTCTCATTGAAGCAGTGAAGGAGTTATCGCAGAAATGCAAAGATTTACAAAGTCAAATAGACCAAATTAAAAATGTCACAGTATAATAAATGGCGACCTATCCACTCGGTGGAACTCCTTCTACTTCTTCTGAGCCTGTCGCTCTTGCATTCGATACTATCAAACTTGTAGCCGCACTACAAACTGTCGAAAAAACGATACAGCAAACCAACAAACTGTCACCGGTTGTTCATGAATATAAAAACCTTTTGGTTAATGTCCTTGCGCAATCGGCTTATGGTGACCCAGTAACAAAATATGGTGAATGTGATTCTAACCTCAAAGCGATGACATCCAACATCCAATGTCTAACAACCGCTTACCAATCTCTTGGATCCAATCTAATTGCTTTGGCTTGAATGGTGTTTATTTTTCTTTCCTTCTTAGTAAAAGAAGCAATGGGTGAATATAATCGAGTTCAACTTCCAATATATTCCCTTGGATCCCCTGCTATGCACTTTCGCCAGCATGAAGTTAATGATGAGGTTCGTGGTTTAGAATCAACAGAGAGACCCAATTCCAATGGTAACTCCTTTGATAAGAATTCGATTATTCGAGTTAAAGAACTGAGAGCAGACAAGAATTCTGGTGTGGTTAAAACAACTCGACTCCTTGTCTCAAATGCGAATTTCTTCCAACCTACTAATGGAGGTCCTGATGCTTACAGTGTTGATCTGAAAGCCCTTGATTTCGATAAGAATTCTGCTGCTGTTACTGTGAGATCAGGAGGAGCATTTATTGGGGGTGGCTGTCGAATTTCAGGTCAACTTTCATCCTCAATTTCGTATAATGATGTCCCAGATACTCTTGAACAAAATGTAGAGAATCCCCAACGAATACGTTTCTATACACCAGTTGCACAGCAACCTTTTCTACATTTCTATGTTGCTTCCTCTGTCACTCTTGAAAATTCGGAATTGGTTATTATAACAGGAACTGATCGAGTAAGAAGAAATATTCCGCTTCCCACAGCAATGCTATCTATGTGCAGAGCAAACAACAATCAAACAGGTCATAATTACCTATTCTTTGTTCAAGCATCAAACCATTTCGGTCGAGGATATTGTGTTTATAACAATTTGACATTTACCTATGATTTGTTTGTAACTGAGGTTGGAGTTTACAATACTATGATTATGGGACTGAGGACAGATATAGCAGCTGTTTCGGCACTTCGAGGGGTAAACGTTGCAGATATCTTCACAACAGGGTTTTACCAGGAACCAGATGTGATTGATGACCCAACCCCATAAATTATATATCACTTTAATGTAAAATGGCTGCCCCAATACCAGAACGAATTATTACACCCCAACTATCATTAGCAGCACCTGCGAATCACGTTTTGCAGCATGCTACCTTTGATGATGTAGAAGGTCTCCAATCCACAGAAGTGCAACCTACCATGAATACATTTGGTTCCACCCACAAACTGAGATTGCAGGAACTCAGGTGTGATAAAAATAATGGTATAGTTAAGACAACGAAACTCCTTGTCACAAATGCAAACTTTTCTGCCCACTATGGAGACCCAGACAGTTATGGTGATCCTCTTTCTACTTATTCTTTTGAATCTCGGTCGGGAGCTATTAACTGCAAAACGGGGGAGCATATATTGGTGATGGTCTTCGGATTGGTGGAGCTGTTGGTGCGCCTCTTTTCGTAAATGATCAACCCAATCCCATTGATCCCAACACCAGAATTCGCACCTATGTCCCCAGTATGAATGCACCATATATTATCAAGATCTTCCCAATTGTTGTGAATGAGCAGACATCAGTAGTTGATTCTCTTGTTGAGATTGGTGACCACTACAAGGTGGTTGTCGATATCCCACCAGATGTTTATGCTGTCTGTCAAGTAGAGGGTGGAACCCCAAATATTGCAGTTGTGATCACTCCATATGACAATTTCGGAATCGCTTATCATGGTGTGAATTTCGGTCTTGAAGATTACCAGTTCTTGGTGAGAGCCACCAGATTTGGTATCTACAAATGCATTCTCTATGCTGAGAGAACCGATGCTATTGCAAAACAGAATACATATGCAGAATATTACGGCACAAATCGCTACTTCCCCATTTTCGGGCAGGATACTGCTCCATAGAAATCTCAGGTATATATAGAGAGAGGGATGGATGATAAAACAAAGAAATTCATAGAGTCTGCAATGATGGTTCATGGTGATGCTAAATTCGATTACAGTGAGACAGTCTATAAGAAAGCACAAGAGAAGGTCTCTGTTAGATGCCTCAAATGCAACAAGATCCTCCAAACCTACCCATTTAATCATGTAAGGGGAAGTGGATGCAGAGAGTGCAACAAGAAATCCTCTCATGCTTACAGAAAAAAGACTACATCAGGAATTGTGATAGATGATAAACCAGTAGTATTATATTTTGATTAGATCTTTGAGAGAGAAATGAGGATCTTTCCCCATTTTCCCTTTGTGATTATGCATGTATCAAAGCAGTTTGGACAGGTCTTGTGGTAGTGCAGCAGAATGATATCCACCAACTCATATGGTAGCACTCTTGCTAAGATGGTTCGCATTCTACCAATCGCGTTTTTTAATTTTTCTAAATTATTCATAAATGAATACTCATCGAGGCTTCCATGTGATGCTGGATTACAAATTCAGAACCCAATTAGCAGTAGGAATGGAGGACTTGGAGACAACAACCAGGTGGTTAATGCAGTTCTTGCAAACTATTATTCAAGAGCAAGGTATTCGAGTAGTTCACAAGCATTGCGAGATTTTCGATGGTGGTATTTCTCCTCCTGGTTTTGCAATGGTTCTTCTGCTGGATGAGAGCCATTGCACTGCTCATTGTTACTCAAATGAAGGTATGTTGGCGATTGATATATTCAGTTGTGGATTAGAAGCAGAGAGGAAAACCACGAGAGTATCTCATGAGATAGATGAGAGAATAACAGGTGTGTTTTCAGGGTTGGAGAAATCGGAGAAACATAGAGTATTGCGATTTCCGAGTTAGTTGACACTGAGAAATTCAGAATTTCAGATGGTCTTACTGAAAATGGTCAGATAATCGGGTGTGACACCTATTTAATTGACTGTGACGCCTCTTTAATTGACTGTGACGCCTGTGACGCCTGTGACGCCTACTTTCAAACTTTTTAAAATTTTCAAAAATGACAGACTTCTTAAAACAGCCGTCACAGCCGTCACAGGCGTCACACCCAATTAAAAATGGAATCTCTTTCTCTTACTGAGATATTCAAAAATATATTCTTGTCTTACTGAAATCCGTCTTGTGACACCTCTGACACCTACAAAACACTATCCATTAATCCACCTTTCCGAAAATGCGAAGTTGTCTTACTGGAAATGGTCTGCAATTTCGCTGTGACACCTAATTTAATTGAGTGTGACGCCTGTGACGCCTGTGACACCTACTTTCAAACTTTTTAAAATTTTCAAAAATGACAGACTTCTGAAAACAGGCGTCACAGCCGTCACAGGCGTCACAGACATTCCACCCCTCTTACTGACTTTCTCAAAAACAAAACTATCTCTTACTGAATATCATTTGAATACTACCTGTCACACTTGATCTCAATTATTCTGTTTTATAGAACATATGCAATCTCATCGATTGTTTAATTGGACATAATGCAACTCAGTGACAGTTTTTCGATGCAAAAATGTTCATCAGCAATCTCATCGATTGTTTAATTGGACATGATGCAGTTCCGATATATTCCAATAGAAAATCGCGCAATCTTCTCAATTGTTTAATTGGACATAATGCAACTCTGTGACACTTTTTCGGTGCAAAAATGTAAATCCGCAATCCCATCGATTGTTTAATTGGACATAATGCAACTCTGTGACAGTTTTTGCGTTTTCCGATACAAAATGGGCGGTGGTCTACTTCAATACCGATGAGATATATCGAGTTTATGCGAATTTATGCGAATTTATGCGAATTAATCGCGATTATATCGTTCTTTAAGTAGTTTAATGTTAATCAATCGAAGTTATATATGTAATCGACAAAGAACATAATCTATCGATATAATATCGATTGAATCAATCGTGAATATGCATTAAATTAAACGCGTTTATCATTTTAATACAAAGTTTGCATTAATTTATACAAAGTTTGCATAAAAAGTTAAAGAAATTAATCGATAAATATGTATTTTTGTATTAAATTAACACATATTGAAAAACGAATTTAAATCCAGAGTGAATCGAGATCGCGAAGCGATCGAGATGAACGAGGGATTTAAATTCGTTTTTCAATATGTGTCTGCCGTACCCCCCGCGCGAGATGCGCAGCGCCCTCCCCTAGGCCTCTAGCAATCTTGCCCGTGGAGGCCTCTCGCCAGCAATGCGGAGCGCGAAGGCCCGCACCGTCCAGGCCCCCGGGCCAGCCTCCGAAGAGCCCCTCCTGCGGCCGCCCCACCTCGGGCCCCCGTCGCCCAGGCGCTGCCGTACCCCCCGCGCGAGATGCGCAGCGCCCTCCCCTAGGCCTCTAGCAATCTTGCCCGTGGAGGCCTCTCGCTGCCAGCAATGCGGAGCGCGAAGGCCCGCACCCTCCAGGCCCCCGCATGCGCAGAGCATGCCATGATGTTGGGGCACGTTGGGGCATGGCAGCGATTGTTTCCGAAATCTCGTTCCAACAAACTTTGCCCAATGAAACAGATATGTATGAGGCTTCTTTAAGCCTTTATATGCAATATAAATGCTGTTGTTGAGTGGTTATAGAGTCATACATCGAGGTCAGTTTTCATGATGACACTATCGGGTAAGACTCAGCCTGTCGACCTTGAGTGCTTGTCGGACGTTTCGGCGGACTCTTACGGGTTAGGTCAATTTGCGAGTCCCGACCTTTTTATATATTCTGAAAGCCCTTTTCATTGCCGTTCTTATGATACACTTGGATCTAATATAACTAATTCCCATCCAAAGATATCCAGTTCGAAAAGAAACGATTGTGGGGCACATGGTGCCCTCGTCTCGCTACGACCATCTCCCTAGAAACCTGCGCCCCCAGCTCATCTTATAGATTCTAAATCCCTGTATAATACATGTTGTTTCCCAGTGATCCGATTCTGGCGCCGGGCCTGCCCTGGGGTGCCCTGGCGTGGTTCCGCGGGCCCATCACCTCATGATCATGATCATGTGCACGTGCATGCGCACCCCTCACTCCCTCAAGGCCGGGCGGGCCTTCTGTCTTGCGCCGGGGGCCCTCGGCTCATGTTCTGGATTCTCAATCTATGTTTCATAAATGTCGTGTCTCAGTGCCCCGACGCAGGCGCGGGGCCCGTCCTGGGGCGGCCTGGCGTGGTTCCGCGGGCCGATCACCTCATGTGCCCCTCTTACTCCATCGAGGCGGGCCTTTCTCACTCACTTGTGCCCGGCGACCCCGGCTCATCTTATTGATTCTGAATCTCTGGTCCATATATGTTGTTTACATTACATGGAGGCGCGGGGCCCGCCCTGGGGCATGAGAGCACACACGTGCACTGCGCATGCGTTGCGCATGCCTTGCATATGCGTTGCACATGCGTCACACATGCGTATATCTACAATTCGAAGAAGGAATCATCTCTACGCGTCGACGCGCTTGTCGACGCGTCGAAGGAAGAAGGCCATGGTCTAGCTGGAGCACGGCGCGGGGCTCGCACCAGGGGTACCGGGTGCAGGGGGCGGCGGGGGCAGGGGGTGTGGGTCCCTGCGCGCACAGCGGTCAGACCCAGGCCACATTAAGAATCTTCATGCGTCGACGCGAGCTTGTAGGGCCCTCGGGGGACCATCGGCTGGCGGGGAAGCGCGTGATCTCCGCCCCGCCTCTCGCCTGCCCGCCGGCCCCGCGCCGGGGCCCTCCCCAGGGAGAGCCCGCGGGGCCCCGCTCGCTAGGGCCGGCCCCGCCGCCCGCCCGGCGCGCTGCGCACCTGCTACGGGCCCCCGATCGCCGCCGGCCGCCGCCGCCATCGCCGCTGCGCCGCCCCGCACCTGCCGCGCGGGAAGCGCGTGAGCTCCGCCCCGCCTCTCGCCCGCCCGCCGGCCCGCGCGGGGCCCTCCCCAGGGAGGGCCCGCGGGCCCCGCTCGCTAGGGCCGGCCCGCCGCCCGCCCGGCGCGCTGCGTACCTGCCGCGGGCACCCCGATCGCCGCTGGCCGCCGCCGCCATCGCCGCTGCGCCGCCCCGCACCTGCCGCGCGGAAGCGCGTGAGCGCCGCCCCGCCTCTCGCCCGCCGCCGGCCCCGCGCGGGGCCCTCCCCAGGGAGGGCCCGCGGGCCCCGCTCGCTAGGGCCGGCCCCGCCGCCCGCCCGGCGCGCCGCACCTGCTACGGGCCCTCCGATCGCCGCCGGCCGCCCCGCCAGCGTCGCCGCGCCGCCCGCACCTGCGTGGGAAGCGCGTGATCTCCGCCCGCCTCTCGTCCGCCGCCGGCCCCGCGCCGCGGCCCTCCCCAGGGAGGGCCCGCGGGGCCCCGCTCGCTAGGGCCGGCCCCGCCGCCTGTCTGGCGCGCGGCGCACCTTCCGCGGGCCCCCCGAGCGCCTCCGTCCGCCGCCACCAGCACCGCCGCTACGTCATGCAGCTGCGCCGCAGGGAGCGGGTGAGCGCCGCCCCGCCTCTCGCCTGCCCGCCGGCCCCGCGCCGGGGCCCTCCCCAGGGAGAGCCCGCGGGGCCCCGCTCGCTAGGGCCGGCCCGCCGCCCGCCCGGCGCGCTGCGCACCTGCCGCGGGCACCCCGATCGCCGCCGGCCGCCGCCGCCATCGCCGCTGCGCCGCCCCGCACCTGCCGCGCGGGAAGCGCGTGAGCGCCGCCCCGCCTCTCGCCTGCCCGCCGGCCCCGCGCCGGGCCCTCCCCAGGGAGAGCCCGCGGGGCCCCGCTCGCTAGGGCCGGCCCCGCCGCCCGCCCGGCGCGCTGCGCACCTGCTACGGGCCCCCGATCGCCGCCGGCCGCCGCCGCCATCGCCGCTGCGCCGCCCCGCACCTGCCGCGCGGGAAGCGCGTGAGCTCCGCCCCGCCTCTCGCCTGCCCGCCGGCCCCGCGCCGGGGCCCTCCCCAGGGAGGGCCCGCGGGGCCCCGCTCGCTAGGGCCGGCCCCGCCGCCCGCCCGGCGCGCTGCGCACCTGCTACGGGCCCCCGATCGCCGCCGGCCGCCGCCGCCATCGCCGCTGCGCCGCCCCGCACCTGCCGCGCGGGAAGCGCGTGAGCGCCGCCCCGCCTCTCGCCCGCCCGCCGGCCCGCGCCGGGGCCCTCCCCAGGGAGGGCCCGCGGGCCCCGCTCGCTAGGGCCGGCCCCGCCGCCCGCCCGGCGCGCGGCGCACCTGCTACGGGCCCCCGATCGCCGCTGGCCGCCGCCGCCATCGCCGCTGCGCCGCCCCGCACCTGCCGCGCGGGAAGCGCGTGAGCGCCGCCCCGCCTCTCGCCCGCCCGCCGGCCCCGCGCGGGGCCCTCCCCAGGGAGGGCCCGCGGGGCCCCGCTCGCTAGGGCCGGCCCCGCCGCCCGCCCGGCGCGCGGCGCACCTGCCGCGGGCCCCCCGATCGCCGCCGTCCGCCCCCGCCAGCACCGGCGCTACGCCGCGCAGCTGCGCCGCAGGGAGCGGGTGAGCGCCGCCCCGCCCCGTGCCCGCCCGCCGGCCCCGCGCGCGGCAGCGGCCGGGGCTGCACGGGGCGGTCAGCGGGTCGCGGCGCAGAAGAGGGCTCGGGGGACGATGAACGTGGATTCGAAGAGTGCGCAGAGCATTGATGTGGTACGCGGTCGGGCGCGCGTCGTGCGGCGCTGGCTGCAGCGGGGCGAGCGGAGTCGCGAGTGTCAGCGAAGGAGACGACGGCGCGCGCGGCGCGGGGAGTGCGCGCGGGGGCGGACTAAGCGTACCGCGGTGAGAAAGTACTACGCCGAGTGCGTGTGCGAGAGGGCGAGGCTGTAGGCGGACGGGCCGGGGCGCGGGCCGGGACGCAGGCGCTCGCGGGGCCCCGCGCCTGAGAAGAAGACGAGCCGCGCGGGCTTTCGAGGACTTCGAACGTGCGTTTCAGGCTGCAGAGAGACCGGAGAGCGCGTGCGATCCGGCCGCGAGAGCTGGCGGCCGGATTCCCGGAAATCCCCTGCCGAAATTCCCGGACCTAGGCCGACCTGCAGCCACCTGCTAGGTCGACGCCTAGACATTTATGAAAACCGCTAGAAAATTCCACCAGATTTACAAAATTTAGTCTGATTTATATATATGTAAAAAACCCTACTCTGAGGCACAGCGGAGGACCGCCGGAGGTATGACGATGATGGATCATAGCCCGAGTCTCGATGTTCTGTCACACTGAGTGTGTCCGCAATCGCTGCTCTCTCCTGGCGGGGACGGTGGGACCTGGCCGACCCTCAGGGCCTCCGGTCCCGACTCCCGAGTCCCGAGTCCCGACTCCCGACTCCCGAGTCCCGAGTCCCGACTCCCGACTCCCTGTCATATATGTGCGAGGTATATCAGTAGTGTTCGAATTCAGAGTTTGGTTGCTTTTCGTACGTTCAACCGTTATAAAATTAAGCTGGAATTTGCCTGGAAATTAAATTTCCAAAACCGAACCTCTTAGCCTAGTAGGAGTCTCAGACTCTCAGCTCGAAATCGAATTTTTCAAGTTCAGAAAACGGTCGACGTCTGAAATTTTCGAACTCGGAAAGCAGTGACTCAGTGAAAAGTTGCTGAAAACCCGATATCGATGTCGCCGAGTCGATCATCTCCGAGTACGGTCGGCAATTTAAATTATTGCAATTGCCACGGCAATTCCGGTTTTGGAAGAATTCAGCAATTTTACTACGCGGCAATTCAACTACGCCTACAGTATATATACGTATACGTAGTATACATGTACAGGGCGGCAGGGCCTACTACCGTAGTACACTGTAACTACAGTAGTACTACTACACTACTGAGCCTACGACCTGAGGCGACCACTGACCACATGTACAGTCACACACAGTGAACGTGACCAGCACGCGCACAGCTTTTCCCTCCCATCTTTGAACGACAGCCATGGTGCTCGGAACCCTTAGCGGCATCGCCTGCTTCAAGGCGGCGAACTGCACCGGAACGGCTATTGGAACTGCGAATCCGGCGCAATACGCGGACGCCTGGTTCAACGGCTACAGCACCTCCACGGACGCTGCCGCGTGCGCGCAATATTAGCACTGATGCCTAGGCCTGTCCGACGGTCGACGGTGATCATATCTTGACTCGCAATCGATATCGCTCATCACAATTTCCGCAATCCCCGCGCGCAGGTTCTGCGCTGGCTATGGCCAGAACGGCGTGACTGATGTGTACCAGAGCGGGCGGTACGTGACTATCGGCAAATCGATAACAGGAACAACTGCAACGCCCGGTACTTGCGCCAACGCTACGGCCGACCAACTAGCGTGCGCTCTATCCGATGATCGTAAAAATGATCACGATCATAACTTAGAATATCAATCAATGACATGATGATATCAATGTATATGACGCCCACGACCCGCCGATCCCGACCGCGGCCGCAGCACCTCGAAGGCCCAAGCTGCCCAAGCCGCTTTCGTCAACACCCTCAGGCCCGCCATCGCTGGCCGCTCTGAGTGCGTCGTGCCCATGCGCACCCGCGCTCGAAATGTCCTCCTGCCAGCTGCAGGCTGATAATGATCGTGATCGCGACCCCGATCAGTTGCTCGCTGGTTGCGCCGACCAACGACGGGAAGTTCGGCGTATCGATCAAGTGCACGGGCCTCAGCGCTCACCTCAACAAGCTTGCCGCCAGCCGCACCGAGTTCGCAGCTTGCGATTGTGCCGCGAAGCCCGGCCGCGGCCCGTGCGCTGAGAAGGGGCGCGCAGCTGCGTGAACACGTCGACGAGCGGAGGCGATTCGATCGAACTGACCTGCGCCGGAACGGGCCCTATCAATAGCCAGCTGGATGCCGACGACCAGGTCTGCCGATGGCCGTGCTCTGCACCTAAAGCTCGCTAGCGCTATAGGCCTGGTCTCACTCTAGACTGTCCCGCAGTTTGTTCCGTACACGGCCGTCGACGTGGCGGCCGACGCCTCCACTGGGGGCGAGGAGGCGGATGTCGAGGTCGATGCCGCCGTCGACGGGCTCGCCTGGGCCGACGACACCCATGGCCGCGCGCACGCGAACGCGCACGCCCTCCTTCTGTAGGACGCCGTGCTCCTGCGCATGCGCATGCGCATGCCAGTTCCCGATTTTGTAGGCCAGTTGCAATTTATTGCAATTTAATTATAAGCGTCCCGTTTATGGCCATGACAAGCAGGGCCGGGGGCCCGGGGGCTCCGGGATCCGCCCCCTCGAGCTCGCAACCCCCCGGTGCTATTCGATTAAATATTCGGATCGTAATTCATGATAAAGATCAGGATCCGGAAAGCTTGAACTCATCGATCATGGCTTGAAATCGTCCGACTTGGCCTGAACTCAGCAGTGAACGCGTCGTTTGCCCAGTGACTCATGATCAAACCGGACTTGTTTCCTCTATATATATAGTTTTGCGTCATCGTATACAAGAGTTGCACTGATGAGTACTGTTCTTGCTACTGGCGGGGGAGGGAGGGGGTGGCGGGGGGGCAGTGTTTTCAAACACTGCTTCGAATTCGAATGAGAGATGTCTTAATTTCGCATTTAATTTCAAAACTGCGTCCTTCCTGCTTTAATTTGATCATCATCGAACAATGACCTTTGCAAGCTTCCTATTCCAACACTCATTTTAATTACCAATTTCCGTTTGCACAAGTGAAACATGTACAGCATGCATATCTGCACGTGTTTAGAGACTGTGGCCGGTAATTCACCAAAACAAAAAACGCAGCTGAATTCGAAGCGAATTAAATCCGAAGGGCAACTATATATTGGTATCGGTCTGAAAAAAGGAATTTCCCGTTCATCATGAAGTTTACAGTATCATGACTCGGTGATCAGTTAAAAATCTCCACCGAGTCATGTGTGTACTCTGCGATCGGAAATCATGATCAAGCTCACCGGTGAGGGCAAACCCCACCGCCTGGTGCTACATAGCTAGCAAGATCTATCATGATCAGCTACTCAGTGACTCGCAACGTTCCATTCGGTTCTGACATAATTTTCGAGTTGAGAGAGCTACATCAGTGTCAAGAGGGCGAGGGCCGCCTTCTTGCGATGGGTACCCCCTTCGCCGCGGCTCGGCCGCCGGGCGTCTTTAAATTTGAGAAGAAGGCCAAAACTAGACATAACCCTTGCAAACGTTTAATTTACTCTAAACTCACAGGTCCCGGGTGTCATTCTAAATCTTAAGCTTACGTCTTTCGTTTCGACGCTTATTTGCTCAGAAAGCCAGTGCTTTTGCGGCGCCGGCTTGGGCGGCGCAGTGGCACCGGTGGGGGAGGCGGAGCCAGGCTGGCGACAGGAGCACTAAAGCGCAGGTATGGCCCGGGTTCGCTGTGCTGTGGGATCCACAGGGAACGGCCGCGGGCCAACGTTAATTGTATAACGTTAACGCCGGCGCGGCGGCCCGCGGCCGGGCCGCCACAAATTAAAGGCGCCTGCAGAATCAAAATGAGCGGATCCGGAGGGCCGCCGGGTAGGGGATGGGGGATGGAGGGAACGCGGTGGGGGTTGGGGGTCGCGATCGGTTGGGTAAATTAAACCGATGGCGCGCAGACGTGAATTCGAAGGGGGGGGGGGGGGGGGGGGCGGGGGGTGGGAGGGGGATCGGAGGGGAACGGGGGTGCTCACGTGGCCATGCATATGGGGGAGGGGCCGGGGTGGTGTGCACGTGGGGAGGAGGGGGGATCCAGAGGGCGGGGCGGGGGGGGAGGGGGCGGCGGGGGGGGGGGGGGCGGGGTTGGGGGGGGGGGGGGGGAGGGGCGGGGGGGGCGGGGAGAGGTCGAGCTCGAGGTAGGGCAGCGCACGCACAACGGCTCTTTAGATTTCGAGAATCGCCGTAATGCAAGACGCATCTGCGGGCGCCTACTTTAAAGCTTTCGGCGCGCAAGGCCGACGGTCAGATGCGAGAGAAGAGCCTCCGGCCGCGGATCCCAGCTCACCTTCCCGGAGCCCGTGGCCGCGCGCTCGCCTTGAAAGCGCCACGTGCGCAGCTGCGTCGCGCTAACTAGGCGGCGTACAAGGAATCCGGGGGGGGGGGGGGGGGGGGGGGGGGGGGGAGGGAGGGGAGGGGGCAAGAAATTGGAGCGGAGGGAATATTAATCCAGCACGTCCTTCGCGCAGGTTTCCGTTGCCGCGTGCTACCCAGCTCGTAGATCTCAAATTAAATCAAACGGTTCGTCGTGGCCCTACGATCCGGTCCGGATCCGCCGCCGCGCCCGCCTCCACGCGATATTCTACGGCGACATGCATATATATGTACAATTACGATCGCCCGATCGCATACATATGAATAAGCGCCCGATCGCCCGCGACTATGCTTGCTGGGAGCTTGCTGCTTTAATTTAGGCCCCGTCCATCGCCCAGCCCCGCGCTGAAGCTTGCTGCAGCTGCCGGGGACGCCGCGGCGCGAGGGGGCGGGGCGGGCCGGGGCGAAGACCTGGAAGCTTAATAATAAGAGCTCGACAGGCGAGTGCCAGCTATTTATGATCACTAGTGAAATCCCGGCAGCTATAGCTAGAGATCTAGAGCTGCGGAGGGCGCGAGCAGGCCGCCGGGCCGCGAATTCGAAGCAGCGGATCCGGAGGCAGCGCCGACGCTGCAGCCAAAACAATTCATGATCGCGAGGGCGTGAGCATATTTGCATGCCGTGAAGCAGCGCTAGCGGAGGCGCGCGATAATCCCCTGCCCGAGCGCCGTGCCCGCCGGACAGCTCGCGATCGGCGCGGCCGCGGCCGCCGCCAGGCGAATTCGAAGGATCCGGAATTCGAGGGGACGGGCCGGCGGCGGTGGCGGCGGCAGGGGCTAAGGCAGCGCGGGGGTCCTGCGCGGACACGTGAGGGGCACGAAGCAAAGAAAGGAAGAAATTTGAAGGGCGGAAATTTGAAGGGCGGAAGGAGGCGGAAGGAGGGCGGAGGCGCCCCGGCGGAAGGGAGCTCGAGGGGGGGAGGGCCGGGGCTGGAATTCGTCGAATTCGAAGATCTAGATCCGAAGATCTAATAGCTGTGGATCCGAACGAAGTAGCCGCGGTGAACTCGCACATGCGCACGAGCACGGCCCGCGGGCGCCGCGCGCGTGCAATTGCATCGATATATATATCGCGTTCTCGTCTACGTCTACATCGATCGAACGCGAGCTCGAGGCGCGCGATAATCCGCCGCCCGAGCACCGGCAGGCCTAGGATGATATCATGCTTCATGCTTAATTCGCGACGCGAGCTCGAGGCGCGCGGGAAGTGCGCTTCTTCGCCGCAGCGGTTATTCGAGGGGGGATACAGCCTCTTTAGCGCTCGCGGAGCGGAACCGATCGCGCTCGCGTACACCTTCACGATATCGATTATATTAGCGCTAGCGCTCATCCTCCGCGTGGCCGGGAGTTCTTGAACGGCCTCGCTCGGTGGCCTTGCGAGGCGCCGGCGGATTCTTGGACGATCTGGCCCGGTGTGGCGCATCCTGGGCGGTCTCCACGAGCTCGCGCTGCACGCGAGTGAAGCGAGGACTTTCCATGCCGGCCTGGGTTGCCTGCGCGCTCCGGCTCGGGCGCAGCTGGTCTCCGCCGCTCCTGGGCTCGTACGGGCGATTGCCGGCGCCGTTGACCTTCGCGCGACCGCTGCACATCGAGCCGGTGCTCGCGGCGGAGGAGCGCAGCCCGGCGCCGCCCCGGCGCAGGAGAGATCGGCCGGCCGAGGGGCCGGCGGGCCGCGGCGAGGGCGTGGCGAGGTCTCGGCGCGATCCCAGCGCAGCTTCGCGCCCCTTCGCGCGCTCAAGGGCGCCAGCGCGGACGCCGCGGCCGGCCCCCGCGGGGCGCGGCCTCCTCATCGCCTTCTGCAAGCCCTACGACGTGGTCTCGCAGTTCACGACGCCGTCGAACGCGACGAACGAGCGGATGCGCACGCTCTCCGACTTCGATCTGCCGCCCGGAGTCTACCCAGTCGGGCGCCTGGACAGGCGCGCGCGCGCGCGCTCTATGCAGCGAACCATGCCTGCGCCGCGCTCTCTGACGCGCGCGCCCGGCCGCCCGGTCCGCGCAGCGACTCAGAGGGGCTTCTGCTCCTGTCCGACGACCGCGCCTTCATCGATCGGTACCTCGACCCGCGCCGCGGCCACCCGCGAACCTACACCGTCCAGGCGCGCGCGTCGAGCCTCCGCCCGCCCCGCCCGCGCGCCCCGCCCCGCGCCCCCGATCGCCCCTGTCTCAGGTGGAAGGTCTGGTGGAGGGCGACGACGACGAGCGGCTGGCGGCGCTGCGGGCGGGCGGGGAGGTGGGCGCCCGCCTGGGGCGAGTCCGCCCCTGCCTCGCCCGCCTCCTCGACCCCGCCGTCGAGGCCTCCTTCTGGCCCAGGCCCGCCCCGCCCCGCCCCGCCCCGCCCCGCCCCGCCCCGGCCCGCCCCGGCCCGGCCCTTAGCGCCCCGCCCCGCGAACCACGCGAGGGCGCAGGGAGCCGCCCGTGCGCTTCCGCAAAGCGATCCCGACGAGCTGGCTGGAGCTGACCCTGACCGAGGGCAAGAACCGGTGCGCACCCCCCCCCTTCCCCCCCCCCTCCCCTCCAGCCCGGCAGTGCCCGTCCCCTTAAGCACTAGCCCCCCCCCTCCCCCCCTCCCCCCCCCTCCCCCCCGGCGCGCCCTAGCTTATCCTCGAGCCGGTGCGCCCCGGCCCCTTATCCTCGAGCCCGCCCGAGCTAGCCTGCGGTCTTAGCCCCAAGCCGGCCGCGAGTTCTCTAGTCTTAGCCTGCGGCGGGCGGCGCACGCCGCGCGTCCGGAGCCGCCGGGCCTCTAGCCGGCCCGGGCTCCTCGGCTTAGCGAAGCGTAGCCCCCCCGCGCACGCCCCAAGTCACTTGGGCCGACCCAAGCTCAGCTCCGCTTAGCCCGCGCCCTAGCTTATCCTAGGCCTCCGCCGCGGCCCGGCCCGGCCCCCCGCGCGCGCCCGAAGCCGCCGGGCCGGCCGGGCCCAAGCTAGCTACTTCCGAGCTCAGCTCCGCTTAGCCTGCGGCGGGCGCACGCGCCCTAGCTTCTCCTCGAGACCCGGCCCGGGCTTTTCGGCTTAGTTTGCGCAGGCAGGTGCGGCGCATGACGGCGCACGTCGGCCTCCCGACGCTGCGGCTCGTCCGCACGGCCGTCGGGCGCCTCCGCCTCTCGGAACTCGGCCTGGCCCCCGGCGAGGCCGCCCCGGTCAGGCCCGAGGACGTCCTCTAGCTTGAGCGAGGCCCTCTAGTGATTCAGTGCTCTTGATATCAAAGAAAGGAGGTTTTGAAATCAAAGAAAGGAGGAGAAGGGGCGTGGCCTGGCCCCTGGCCCCGCCTCTCGGACCTCGGCCTGGCCCCCGGCGAGCTCGAGGCCGCCCCAGTGAGGCCCGAGAACGTCCTTTAATTTAACAGTTGAGCTTGTTGGAATCAAAGAAAGAAGGACAAGGGGCGCGGCCGGGCCTGGTTCGTCTCGTCGCCAGTGGCGACGAGCGCCTAGGCCCCGGGCCCCCAACTGGCGGGTAGTTGGCCCCCTAGGCCCGCCTATAGCTAGGCCTAGGCGGCGAGTTGGGGGCCCTGTCGAGCCCTGGGCTCCCAACGCCCTTCAGCAACGCGCGCGCGCGGCGACTTCAGCTTAAGCTTGCGGTGCAAGCTTGATCATGATCATGAGAGGTCCTTTGAAACTTTGAAAGAAAGAATAAAGCCGTCAAGGGGCGCGGAGCGATAGCGGCCCGGCGGCGCCCCTGGCTAGCTAGCTAGCTAGCTAGGGCCGTGCACGTGCCCGCCTACTTGCCGGTGGCCTTGCGCTTGATGGCCTCCAGGAAGGAGTAGACGGCGTTGGCCTTGCGGCGGAAGCTCTCCTTCTTGCCCTTCTCGACGCTCTTGTCGGCGAGCAGCTTCTCCAGCCGCTTCTCCTCCTTGGTCACGAAGTCCTCCCCCTGCTCCTTGATCTTCTGCATGATCTTCAGGTAGTTCTGCGGCCGCGCGCGGATCAAATCAGTTCCGCGGATCAAATTCGAAGCGGGCCGCCCCGGCCGCCCCGCCCAGGCGCACCTCGGCGGACTGCTTGGCCTTCTTCGCCTCCTTCGGGTCCGCCGCGTCGGCACCCGCCGCCTCCACCAGCTTCTGAGCCTCCGCGAGCACCGTATCCCTGTACCCCCCGAGTCAGATGAGTCGGGCGGGTAGGGGGTACATGATTCGACTTCGTTCGCGGACCGGGCGGCCGAGTCGGCGTCGAGGAACTTGGCGGCGATCTCGTCGAGCTCCTTGGAGCAGCCGGGGAGGCCGACGTACACGCCGTGCTTGCGAACGAAGCGCAGGATGTCATCGCTGCTGGACTTGTCGCCCTGCGGGAAGGTCAGTCTCCGGACTCTGAGCCGCGGCAGCCGCGTCCCGCGCGCACCGCAAACTTGACGGGCTCCTCGTTCGCTGCCTTCAGGAACACTGCGCGGGCCCGGCGCCGGATCAGCGGGACAGGGCGGGGCGGGGCGGGCGGGGGCGGGGGCGGGCGGCGCCGCGCACGGAAGTAGGTAGGCTGTGAGGGACGGGGCGGGGCGGGCGCGGGCGCGGGCGGTCAGCGGCGTGCGGGGCGTGCGCGTGCGCGTGCGGCGGCGGCGGCGGAGCGCGCACGAAGTCCTCCTTCTTGACGCCGAAGCGCTCGGCGAGCTCGGTGCCCTCCTTCTCGCCGTACTCGGAGACATCCACCTCCGCCACGAGGATGGTGCTGCCGGTGCTGTTCGCGACCTTCCCAGCGACGTCCTTGTACGCCTGCGCGTGCGGCGGCGTCAGCGCCGCCCGGTCGCGTACGCGTGGGGGCGAGTGTCGCCGACCTCGTTCGTGCTCCACTTCTTGTCGAACTTCACCTGCGCGCGAACCGCATCAGAACAAGCGAAAAACCCCTACCAAACGCGCGGGAGCGGCAGGAGGTCCGTTCTGCCTCCAGGAGACCCGGCCGGATGTTGCTGACGTAGGCATGTTGGCCGGATGCTAACCGCCGCCGCGCGCGGGACGGGCCCCGTCGGACGAATTCGGAACGCGCTACCTCAAAGGGACTATTAATCCCGTCGCTATACCGCGCCTCGCAGCCGACATTCGCGAGACCCGCATGCAAACCGCAGCCCGCTGCTTCTAGTAACCGCGCCGCGCGCGCTCACCAGCACAGGGCGATGTCCGTCCACAATCCTGAGAAGTCGGGGCGCGTTCGCACGAGTGACATCGAAGGAATGGAGGAAAGCGCGTACTTGTCGAATGTGTAGCGATCGAGCGAGACGACACCGCGAGTGTCGTACGCAGACGCCACGGCCGCGAGGGCCAGCAGCGCGACAGCAGCCGCGACGAGGGCGCGCATCCTTCCTGAACCTTCGTGAAGAGACTGTATCCCCCTAACCGCTGCGGCGAAGCAGCGCTCTTCCGGGCCGGAGTCCGAGCACCTCGAGCGAGCTCATGCTTCGCCTCGCGGCGGCGGCCGCGCCGCGCTGCCCGGCGGGCGCGGCGCTCGGGCGGCGGATCATCGCGCGCCTCGCGTCCACCGCGGCGCGGCGTCCCGTGTTGGTGCGCGAGTTCATCGCGGACTCGCTCTACCACGCGGACCATGGCTACTTCGTTCGGAACGCGAGTATAGCCTCGCCGACGCCGATCGAGTTCACGAAGGTCCGCTGTCCAGCTGCAGCGCCAGCGCCGCCTCCGCTGCTTCGTGGCGTGCTTATGTCCTTGCTAGCTGTTCGGCGAGAGCGACTACCGGCGGCTCGTGGCAGAGATCTACGCGCGCGAGGGCAAGAGCTGGCACACGCCGGTCGAGCTCTTCCAGGTCCGCGCCCGCCCTGCCCCGCGCCCCCGCGTCCCCGGCAGCAACCGCGGGGCCCCGCAGCCGTGGTGGTCGCGGGCGATCGGGCGCTACATCGTGCGGAGGCGGGCGGCGGAGGGCCACGACGGGCCGCTTGAGATCTACGAGGTGGGCGGCGGCAACGGGACGTGCTCCTCGACAACCTGCCCCACGACGGCGCGCCCCGCCCGTGATCGCCAACGAGCTCCTCGACAACCTGCCCCACGACGGCGCGCCCCGCCCCGCCCCGCCGGCTCTGCCCGGCTAGCCCCTCGCTCGCTCACCCTCCCCCGCCGCAGTCGTCGTGCGCTCGGTCGTGAAGAGGGACGGACAAGCTCCCCGCGTAGTGCTGAACGAGGCCCGGGTCGCCGAGGAGGCCCCGGGCTGCTTCAAGGAGGTCCTGAGCCCCGCCGCCGACCCCTTGCTCCTCGTGCGCCCTTTTAAGGAAGGCTTACTAGAAAGCCACAGTACCCTGCCTGTTTAAGCTTCGCGCTTTCGGCCGCAGCGGCACCTGGGGTACCTCGCAGACTTCCCCTTGGAACCGGACGCCCCGCCGCCCTACGCCCCGCTCGCCCCGCTGCCCGACCCGGGGCAGCCGCCCCCTACGCCGCCCTCCCCGCCCCTCGGCGAGCGCGTGCGGGCCGCGCTTCTCTCCGTCATGCCGCCCGTGAGGCGGCCGGAGCCGCTCCCGCCGCGGCGGGAGTGGCTCGCGACCGGCGCGACGCTCCTGTGCGAGGTCCTCGCCGAGAAGCTCCCGGGCCACCACCTCATCGCCGCGGACTTCGACGGCGGCTTCGAGGACGCGCTCCGCTCGCCCGAGCTGGGCGGCCGCAACGCCCCGGTCGTCCAGGAGACCCGCGAAGGCCGCAGGCGCGCGCGCGCGCGCGCCCCCCTTCCACTTCGTTCGCTCACTGACTCGAGCTCGGCTCCATCCGCGCAGCATCGCCCACGAGACGTACCTCGTGGAGAAGGGCCGAGCCGACATCTTCTTCCCCGTGCGGCCTCTCTCCCTCCCTTTCCTCCACACGAAGCCTGCATGCATTTCGCTGACTCGCTGAGCGAGCAAGGTTGACTTCCCGCGGCTCGCGCACGTGTACCGGAAGGTGACGGGGCGGCCCCGCGAGGCGGTGCGCGTGGGCAAGACGGCCGAGTTCATGCGGCTCCACGGGGAGCCCGGCCGGACGCGGACGCGCACCTTCTACAACCCGCTCCTGGAGGACTTCGCCAACACGCGCTTCTTCCTCTCCTAGAGCTTCCCGGGGCCCGGAGTCCGGCCGGCGCCGGCGCCGGCTTAAAGTGCGCTGTCTCTCTCTTGTTTCGAATTCCGTCCCTCCCTTCCTCCGCCCCGCTCGAGTCCCGAGTCCCGGCCGCTCTCCCCCATGGCCACCCCGGGCCCAGGGAGCGGATTGGAGTCATGATCAAAACTCAATTGCAAGTATAAGCGCGCTACCCTCTGCATTCCTAGCTACTCGAATCAAAACAGCATAGCAGGAAAGGGAACAAGAAGAAAGCGAGGCTTGAAAGCGGCCGTCCCGGCCAACGTTAAGCTGGGCTGGGATGGGACTCTACGCAGACTCGTCCTTCTTAAAGATGCCGCTGCGAAAAGAAAGCAAAAGAGAAGATTAACAGAAAGAAAGAGCAGAAGTCAGGGAATTCGAAGCAAGAAGGAACCTGAGGGTGCTCTTCAGCGCGTCAAAGACGCCCGGGGCCTTCGGCTCGGGCTTCTCGGCGACGTCGATCGGGTAGTCCTTGTTGCCCTTGAGCTGGTACCCGTACTCGAACTCCTCCATCGGCACGTCCTTGTACCTGCACCCCGGGGCGCGTGAGCTCGCCGCCGCCGGGCCGCCGGCCGGCCGCGGAAACGGCGCCGCTCACTTCGGGTACATCTTGACGGCCGACTTGACGAGGCCCTCCTCGTTCTCGTAGACGGCCTTCGCCGCGAGCACCTCCTGCACGCACATAGAGCCAACCGGGTACCTGCGCCCTGCGCGTCAGCGGCAGCGGCCCGGCGTTGCCTACGTCGGGGAGACCGCACCAGTTCGGCGGGTTGTCGCCCTTGCGGCGGATGTACACGTTGAACTCCGGGAAGCCCTCCTTCCGCTTCTCGTCGTAGGTCTCCGCCTGCTTCTTGAACTCGGGGTCCTCCTGCGGCGAATGATGTTAGCGAAAGCGGCGAGGCCGGCTGCAGCGGGCGCTGGTAAGCTCCAGCTGAGCTCTAATGATGCTCTGGCATCGCCGAGAGGCTAAATGGGGCGCTGGGCCGCGGCGTGGCCCGCAGCACGCTGCACGTGCAAAGTCGCGCGCGCACCTTGGACGAGGGCGTCGCCGGACGCTTCACCTCCCCAAAGCCTTTCTTGCAGACGAGTTCGAAGACCGGAGCAGGCTGGGCGCGCACGGCGAAGGCCGATGCCGGGACTAAGGACGGCACGAAAGACGACGCCCGGATGCTACGAGGGCGGCGAGCCGGGCAGGTCGCGGCAGTGCCGGTCACGACGACGGCCGAGGCGGCGGTGAGGGGCAGGGCGGTCGAAGCGAAGAGCGCCATCTTTCGTTGGTCAGTGTGTACCCAAGACCTCGTCACCCTGTACCCAGCAAGGAAGCAAAATAGCAAGGCCGCACCCCTCCACCGCCGTCGCACCCACTCACCAGCGGACCGAGCGGTATAGCGAGTTTAGTCAGAGCTACCTAGCCGCGATACAGCGCAAAGCGTGCAGGCATGGAGTCGAAGTATGCCAAGAACGTGAGTCCTGCGGCGGTTCCGCGCAACAAACTCGCCTGTAGCTCGACTATAGTGGCCGCCTGGCCCGCCGACCGCCCGCCGCGCTGTCTGCGGCCCTTGACTGGCCGACCGCAGATTCCGACGCCCCCGCAGCAGTCTGTGAACCGCAGCACATATGGCGTTGATCCGGCGCTGCCTAGGGTGCCGCATTACATCATCCCGGACGTCCTACAACAGCAGCAGGAGCAGGCGGCATATGCGGCCTCGCAAGGCATCCAGCCTGGTGCGTTGGGACTCCAAAGCTTTAGCTATAGCCTGTCGTTCACTCCGTTCTTGTAGAACAACCGGTGATCAACAAGGGCGCTCATCCCATCTACAAAACATCCAATCAGGTCCGCCGCACGCGGCGCCCCGACCCGTGCCCGCCGCAAGCTGACGCCGCACCCGCGCAGGTCTACGGCGCTAGGATGCCGGACAAGGAACAGGTGCAGGTCCGGCTGGGGCTGAACGGAAAGTTCACCACTGTGCGTTGCCGTGCATGCCGCCTGCGTCTTGCCCCGCCCGTCCTAACGCGACGGCGCGCCGCAGCAATTCGTCCACTCGGGGATGTACAAGGAGGGATCGCTGAAGACGGGCGTGTACCACTCTAAAGTGCACAAGACTAAGGACGGCGTTCTGCCCATCGGCCTGTGAGCCGGCCGGCTGGCCGCCGCCGCCCGGGGCCCGCCCTCGCCCCACCCATCCAGCCCCCTCTCCTCCATCCATCCTTCCACCCTCTCCATCCATCCTTCAGCTCTCGATTCCCTCCCTCCGTCTTTTGCTCCCGCCCGACCCCCGCCCCGCCCCCCGTGAGGGCCCCTCGCCCTCCCTCGCCTCGCCCTCGCCCCTCGCCCCCTCGGCCCCTCGCCTCCTTCCTTGCCTTCTCTCACCTGTACTGTAAGGTAATAATCGTCAGTAATTTCCGTATTCCGAAGGGAGCGGCGCGCCTGCGCGGGCTTTCCTCGTAGATGACCGTCGGACTGGGGCTGTGGGACGCCAGCTAGCGCGGGCCGGTGGCAGGCTGGCCCCCCGATCCAATCCTCGGTCCGAATCCGATCGGCTCATGCATTAAATTCGATTTTCCCCCCTCATTCTGGATCCGCTTTCGATCCATAGGCCATCCCTGCTCCGAAACGTTATGCATCCGGATCCGGATCCCCTCTTCGACCCTGCCCCCACCCTTCTTCGACCCTGCTCCGATCCGAGGCTCCCTCGAGCTGCCCTTCTCGGCCCTCTCCCGCCGCGGCCGGTCCTGAGTCCGGCGGCCATCGACATGCGGCGAGGCAGCGATATGCTTTTGGAGAAGCCGATCCGGCGGCCGGGCGCTTCTCGCAGCGCTATAGCTATATATATATAGCTAGCAGCCGACCGAGAGCCCGCCACTGGCTGCGCATGCGCATGCGGAGCTTGAGGTATTCGCGTGGAGCCACGACGCCGAGTTCATCCTGTTGCCCCCCCCCCCCCCCCCCCTCCCCCCCCCCCCCCACCCCCCCCCACCCCCCCCCCCCCCCCCCCCCCCCCACCCCCCCCCACCCCCCCACCCCCCGGCCCCATCCTCTCCTCCCTGCAATGCCTCGAGCTCCGGGCCTTCGCAGACGGGCGGGGACCGTCGGACGACGACTCGGCGACATGTGCAGTATCTGGTTGACGGAGAAGCACACTCTCGCCCTCAGGCCTCGTCCCCCCCCCCCCCCCCAGGCCTCGTTCCCCCCCCCCCTCCCCCGCCCCCTCCGAGGCTCTTAACTAGTTTAATTTACTGAATTCGCACACACCGAGACGAATGGCTAGCTATAGAGATATAACTGAGGTGTCCATCTGTGTCAAGTCGAGAGATGTCCGAGGCTCTTAACACCCACCCCTTCCCCCCCCCTCACGTGGGACCCGCGGGCCTCGGACCCCCGCGGGACCTCTACCGCTTCGCCTCCGTCGGCCAGGCACGCGCCCTGTACCCTCCTCCCGTTCCCCCCCTGACGGTTCTCTCCCCCCTGGGGGGCCGCGGGGAGGGGGGCTGGACCGGGGGGCCCGGGATAGGTCCGGCCCCCTCCCCGCGCGCCGGCGCCGCTGTTCCCAGCGGCTCGGCCAGGCCGCACCTTCGAATTCGAGAAAGCATTTGTGCATGGGGTGGCGTGGCCATGGGGAACGGCGCCCCGCTAAGGCCTAGAGGCAGCAGGCGCGCGTGCCCTCATGATCATGATCATGCATATGATCAGCGCGGCCCGGGCCCGGCGCCGCCGCACCCGACGCGATCGGCGCCCTATATATATAGCTAGGCCTCCTCATCCCCCGCCTCCGCCCACATTACAAGATCTAAATCTAGAGCAGCGCGCGGGTGCCCGGCGGCCCGGGGCCGGGCCGCGGCGAGGCGGCCGGGGGAGATGGATCCCGGAGATCTAGAGCCCGGCCCAGTACTAGTGACTTTCTCTCATATGCATGTAGCTAGGTAGTAGTAGTACTCTACTAGTAGACTAGTACTAGTAGTAGCTGTATATAGTAGCCTACTAGGCTATGGGCTATAGCCTATAGCTCCACAGCCTCCACGGGCTCGCCTAGTAGGCTTCCTGTTTTCCCGAAGTTCTGCAGGAGGCAAAAAACTTGAAAGGCTGAGAAAGAGGCAAAAAAATCAAAAGGCTGCGAAAGAGCCTCCAAAGAGGCACTTAGAAAAAGGCTGAGAGGCAAATTCCGAACTTTCGGAAGTTCAATGATTAAAAAAGGCTGAGAAAGAGGCAAATGCAGTTATGTAGAGTCATTGTAGACTCGTTGTAGTCCGGACTCCGGAGCGATCGACTCGAGTGGAGGACCTGGCGCAGGCTGGCGCGCCTGGCCACATGGCCAGGCGCGGTCGCCGCTGACTCGGCGGAGTCGGCGCTGCCGGTAGGTAGCGGCGTAGCGCTGACTCGCCGCTAAGTCCTTCGGCGGACCCTGATCGAAATTTAAACTTGAATCGAAACGAGCAGTGTCGAGCACAATACGTATACTCTAAGCTTTAATTATAATTTCGGGTTCGTACGTACGTGTGGCGATCATGAAGTCAGGCGCGTATGCGCATCATCAACAACGTTAACAGCGTGCATTTCCTCAGATATCGATATCAGCCGTACGCGTCAACGTCGTTGCATCGATCAACATCATGGGCAGTGCGTGTCGTCGTCGTCCTGCTTCTTAGAGAGCGTGATTTCGTCCGCATTTGCAACAGATTCCGTCTGCTATGCCTCGCGGGACTGTAAGGGCGATGTTCTCAGATCTCTTTCCGGCGCTTCCAAGAGTGAGGCTGCAGCCAACTGCCTCAAATCCTCGGGAGTTCCTTCGGGAGCGTCCGTCTTCCATACGTTCTTAGGGAGTGAATCATGCACGAACCTGCTCCTCGACACTACCACGCAGGCACGCGCGCGCGCGCGGGCCGGGGCGGTCACAGTGGGTGAAACGTTAACCGCCCGGCCGGGCCGTGATATCGATGATCATGAGTACACTGTGACATAGACCTCGAGTCTGGCCAGTGGATTTGAATTCGCAACTATAATCATCAAAACTTATAGTTATGGCGATTGCCTCGCAGGGTGTGGCCGCCGAAGACGTGGAGGCCGAAGCGGAGATGGACTTTGCAGAGATCGAGGCAGAGATGGAGGCCGAGGCTGCAGTGCGCGCGCTCTCTCAAAGTCTCTCAGAGTCTCGATCGCTCTGAACGTTAACATGCGCGCACCTTCCTTACGCATGCGCGCTCTATATATATCGCAGATGCTCGAGGGTGGCGAGGGCTTCAACGCCGACGTTCGCGTCGACGCCTGTGCTTGATTATGACGTCGACATCGATCATAACTATGTATACGCTTTTGAAATCGAAAACCGGATCGCGATCGGCTTATATATATAATTATTTCTGTCGAGACAGACCGCGGCTAGTGCCTCCCCGGCCCGCGGGAATGCAAGAGGGCCGGGGGTGGGGGGTGGGGGGCGGGGAGGGGGGGGGGAGGGGAGGGGGGGAGGGGGGTGGGGGGGGGGGGGGGGGGCGCGGGGGGAGGGGGAGCCTCGGAGGGAAGGAAGGGGAGGCCCGGGGAGGAGGAGGGAGGAAGGAAAATGAAGGGGGGGGGGGGGGGGGGGGGGGGGGGAAGGTGAAGGTGATGCCGCGCGTATCCATGCATATGGATGATCACATGAATTTGCTCGAGTCATGAACAACTAGTACTAGTACTGCCGCAGTGCATGCATGCGGATCCATGGATCCGATGATCGGATGATCATGATCAAAATCATGAATTTGCTCGATCGCGAGTCCATCTGACTTGCAATTATATTGCAAGCCTTGAAGACCGTCGGACGCAAGCTGCGCATACATATGCACTGAGGCATGCATTCATGCGCGAGAAGCAAACCGCAAGCTGCAGCTGCAGAATTAAAGACTCGGACTCGGATCGAGGAGCTCGAGATAGAGGCAAAAATCAAATTAATTATATAAAATCATGATCACCGATCGCGAGTCGACGTCAGGCCGATGCGCTTGACATCCTCGATCCCCTCCGGCGCCGACCGCCGCGGCCTCGAGGGGGGGAGGGGGGTGGGGGGGGTGGGGGGTGGGGGGGGGGAGGAGAGGATCGAGGCGCCGGCGGCAGAAATTAAAATCGGACTCGATCCTCCCCTCCGGATCCGGCGCCGGCCGCGGCCTCCTCTATCTCCACCCTCTAGCTCTCCGGATCCCGGCGCTGCCGGCCCCGGTCATCGACACTCGACGAAGCGGCAATTAAATGGAAAAGCTGATCAACGTGCTGCGCCCCGAGCGGCCCGGCAGTGCATCCAAGGCGGGCGCAGCGGCGGCCTCGGAAGAGCCGCTTCCGCAGCAGAATGACGCGACGATCACCGGCTTTGCATACCTGGAGAAGGGCGGGAAATTGACGTGCGTTCTCTCTGATTAAAACGCGCGCCGGCCGGCTCACTGACGCGCGCAGCCCATACGAGTACTCGCCGCCGCCGCTCGGTATCTCCGACATCGAAGTCCAGGGTGCCCGATTAGCTGTAAGCCTCGTGAGCGTTGATTCTCGCTGACTCCCTCTGGCGCAGTCACCCACTGCGGCGTCTGCCACAGGCGAGCGGCCGCGGACGCGCATGCGCTTAAGCTTGCGCATGCACGTGCACCTTCGACCCCAAATTCTCTAAAATTATTTCGCAGCGACCTGTGGATGCGCGACAATTTCTGGGGACACACGAAGTACCCGCTGATTCCCGGCCACGTGCGCGAGATTCAATCTCGCGTGGCTAGATCTGACGTTGACGCCCGCGCGCGGCGCCGGCGCCGGCGCAGGAAGTCGTCGGCCTCGTCACGCGGGCGCGCCCGATTTGAATTCGAATTCGATCCCACGTTAGCCACGCCGCCGGCGCAGGTCGGAGAGGAGGCGGCGAGGGGGCTCAAGGTGGGCGACCGCGTGGGCTTCGGCTGGCTCCGCGACTCCTGCGGCGCCTGCAAGTCCTGCATCGCCGGCGAGGTGATCATGAATATTCGAAGCTCATAGGCTTAAATTAAACTTCCGAGTCCCCTTGTTTCTTGGCCGAGGCGCTAGCACCCACCGTCCGAGCGCGCAGGAGCAAGTCTGCGAGCAGCCGGGCGGACCCGCCGGCCTCATCACGGGGGGGAACCTGGGCGGCTTCCAGTCGCACCTGCGCGCCCCCGCGCGCCTCGCGTTCAAGATACCCCCCTCCATGAAGAGCGAGGAGGCGGCCCCCCTCCTCTGCGGTACCCGCGGCCCTCCCCCCCCCTCCCCCCCTCGTCCCCCCCCCTCTATCCCCTTCTCACCTCTGACGCGCTCGCTCGCGATCGCAGCGGGCGTAACCGTGTTCCAGCCCCTCCAGCGGTCCGAATTCGATCCATCCCTCCGTTAATTATAACGTTACACAAACTCAAATTCGAATTCAAAACTTCGTCCTCGTGATCAGGTACGCGCGGGCGGGCGGGGAGGTCGGGATCGTGAGCCTGGGGGGACTGGGCCACCTCGCCGTGCAGTTCGCCCGCGCCATGGGCTGCAGGGCGCGCCCTCGCCCCCCCCCCGATTTGTCTTTAGTTCTAGATCTCCGGTAGCGGCCCGCGCTGGCCCCTTAAGATTGGCGTGAGCTTGACCGCGCGCCGCGGGCCGGGGCAGGTGACGGTGCTCTCCACGAGCGACCGGAAGGCCGAGGACGCCCGCCGGTGCCCCGCCCCGCCGCCCTATGCCAAATTCCCTTCACTTAGGTTTTCCTTTGATTTAAAATTTTCTAGACTTTCTAGGTACCTAGATGTAGACCTAGCCGCCTTCCCCTCCGCAGACTTCTCCGCTCACAGCGGCGCCCGCGCGCAGCTTCGGGGCGCACGACTTCCGCGTCTACGACCCGAAGGACCCCGCCCGCCTCGAGTCCCAGGCGCGCCCTCTTCCTTCCTCTGATTTGATCTAGGCCCCCTTCTGGGGCCTAGGCTCTTAAATCCCATGATCATTTCACTGTATATATTCTTTAATATAGAACAACCCCGCCCGCCCGAGTCCCGAGTCATTTTACTGTATCCTTTAATAGAAGCTTAAGGACCCCGCCCGCCTTCGAGTCCTAGAAGGGCCCCGCCCGCCCGAGCTACCTTCTTCTTATTTAATCTGAAGGCCGCCGGGCGCGCGTCGACGTCGCCGCCGGGCCGAGCTCGATCTCGAGGATCTGATTATTCTCGAGCAGGACGGGGGGGCGGCCCCCTTCGATTTCCCGCTCGAAGTTTAGAAGCTAGAATAACTCCAGGCGATTTATAGCTAATCCACCCGGCCCTCGATCACTAGTACTTCTAATCGTGTAATTCGATCTGAAGGCAACTGATTCTCGAGCAGTACGGGGGGGCCGCGCCCTTCGATTTCCTGCTGGACACGACGCCGGCGGAGGGCAACTGGGCGGGCCTGCTGCGGCTCCTCCGGCCCTTCGGCACGCTCTGCATCGTCGGGAACGCCGCGCCCGAGCTCAAGGTCCTTTAATTTGAATTCGAATCCGAGCTCAAGGTCCTTCAGCTCAAGCTTAAATTAAAGCTCAAAACGAACGCTATTGAATTAAGCTTATAATTAAGCTTACGCTCAAACAAACTCATCATTTCGAAGGTGGGGCTGGGGGACTTGAGCCTGCGCCAGCGCTCCGTGGTCGGCTCGGTCATCGGCGGGCGGCGGGCCATGCGCGACATGCTGGAATTCGCCGCCATGCACGGCGTCCGGCCCCAGGCGCGTACTAGATTCGAATTCGATCCGAATTAAATTTGATCCAAATTTGATCTGGGACCAATATATATCCGAGGCCTAGCTGTATATAGGGTTTGAATTCGCTGTCGCGCCGCTGCCATGCGCGACATGCTGGGCTTCGCGGCCATGCACGGCGTCCGGCCCCAGGCGCGCGGGTTTCTCCTTCAATTTCCAGTTCGCGGATTCAAATTTGATCCGGGATCCGAGGCCTTGCTATAGGGTTTGAATTCGCTGCAGGCGAGTACTAGGGGGGGGCTAGGCCCCATGCGAGTATACTAGCACTAGCTGGTCCTCCGCGGATTCGAATTCGATCCGAATTTGATCCGGGATCGGACAGGTGGAGGTCCTGCCGTTCGGGCAGGCGGCGCGCGCGGTGGAGAAGCTCGAGGAGCGGGGCGCCCGCTACCGCACCGTGCTGGCGTTCCCGGCCCGCATCCCCGCCGGCAGCCCCGCGGAGCCAGCTGCAGACTGAGAGGCGCCGGCGCCTGTCCAGCCTAGGCCTAGGCCTATAGGCCTCTGGCCTGCAGCTGAGAGCGTTAACGTGCAGGCTGTGCGTGTGTGCTGTTGCCTGCAGAGAATATCATACGAGCGTCATCGAGTGCAGAGCGCGGCGCTTAGATCATGATCGAGCCACGTGCACACATGTACAGTTGCAGGCTTGCAGCGCTCGCGCTAGCGCCGGTGTATACATGCAGCGCAGGCTTGCAGGCTTGCAGGCGTATACAGCGCTAGCGCCGGCCGCCGGCGGCGCTGGCGCCGGCTGAGCGTTCTCCCGAGTTCTGAGCTCGCCGAGTCGAGGGGGATACGTATACACGCGACGTCGACCAAGACTTCGACGTAGCGAGAGCGTTGCGAGCGGAAGGCATGCGGAGATAGCTAGAGCGCGAAGTAAGAGCCCTCCGGGGGGCATGGAGATAGCGGACGAGGGGATTCGCCTGGTTTGGTGAGCGGCGGGCTCCGACGCTGCCGGCAGCGCCCTCGGTCGCCTGGCTAACGCGCAGCGCAGGGCGCTCGATGACAGCGGCGCTTGGTGCGTATGACATGCGCTCCGCTCACGCCCTCCAAAACGGGGGTGGCGCGGAATGCGCGGGAACGCGCCGATCTGACCCGCCCGTGCAGGCCCTTCTGGCCGGCCGTACTGTGCGCACCGGCGCTGGTGGCACAGCTGCAGGCTTCAGGCACGCTGAAAGCTGGGAAGGAGGGGCGCGTGGTGGTTGCCTATTGCGGGGAGCAAGAGTCGTCGATCTACGGTCCGCATGCGTGCCCCCCGCCGCACCAGGCGCCATCGCGGCCCCGCGCAGAGTCATTCACGTGCCTCGAAGCGCTGCTGACGGTCCGCTTGCGCCGCAGGATACGCGGCGAAGGTGAAGAACTTTGAGGACCACCCGGAGCTCCGGAATCAGAAGATCAGCTCCAAGTCGCTCGCGCGGAAGTTCGCCGTCGCAGTTGCGGAGGCGGACGCAGCGCTGCGAGACGGCAGCGCGCAGCACGCACCGCCGCAGCCGCCGCCGCAGCCGCAGCTGCCACAGGAACCGCCACGCCCCGCCGAGGCGCGGCCGGCGCGGGAAGCTCCGGCGGCCGTCGAGCGACGGGCCGCGCACGATGTGAAGAGCGAGGGAGAGGAGGAGAGGGTGGAGAAGGCTGCGCGGCCCGTCGTGTCGGCGGTGCAGAGGAGAGCCCCGCGTCCCGGCAGCACGGCCCCCGTGCCCGTTACCGTCGTCGCGCGGCCGGCGGTCGTTGCGGTCTCGGCCCAGCCCGTGACGCCTCGGGCGGCGGCGGCTGCAGCGGCGGCGTCGGCGGCGGCGGTGGCGGTGGTGGGCCGGCCGCGGGCCGCCGTCGCAGTGGCGTACCCGTCGACGGCTCCCATGTTGTTCGCGTCACGGCGCCCCGGCCGGCCGCCGCAGCCCTCGCCTCCCCTGCCGCCCCTGTCGTCCTTCCTTTCCCGCCCGCCTCGGCCAGCGCCCCCGCCCCCCCTCCTCCGTCGTCCCAGGCCCAGCGGCGCCCGCCGACGGCCCCGCTCGAGGGCGAGGCGCCCAAGGCGAAACGGCCGCGGCCTGCCCCGCGGTCCCCTCCTCCTTCGGAAGACGGCGCGCACGGCGGCGGGCCGCCCTCACTCGCCCCGTCCGACGCCAGCTCGCCCCCGCCGGTCTCCGAGGGCAGGGCGAGTGCCTTTCGCCCGCCTCGCCCTCCTCCACCTCCCTCGCCACGCCCCGGGGGGCGCGCCCCT
Source organism: Cyanophora paradoxa (assembly GCA_004431415.1). Lineage (NCBI taxonomy): Eukaryota > Glaucocystophyceae > Cyanophorales > Cyanophoraceae > Cyanophora > Cyanophora paradoxa. The sequence goes on along the minus strand of QPMI01000453.1, from coordinate 605,541 downwards.
CGCCGCCGTCGCTGCCCCGCCGGCCCCGGCGGCCCCGCCCGCCCTGCAGCTGGCCCTACGTCGCCCTGGACGGCGCGGCGCGCTGCCGGCCCTTCATTCCGCGCGAGGAGAGGCACTGGGCGGGCCGCGGGGCCGCCGCGCAGCTCGAGGCGCTCCTTGCTCAGCTGAGGCGGGACGCGAGCAGCGTACCCCTGGAGTCGCTGCAGGCGACGGCCGCCTCAGCTGGCTTCGAGCTGTCCGAGGCGCGGCCGGCGGGCGGCGGGGGGGCCCAGGCCTCGTCGCCCTCGCTTTCGGCCGCGCGCGCCGCGATCGAGCGGCAGCGCGCCGAGTGCGCGGCGGACGTGAACGCGTTCTTTGACGAGGCGGAGGCGGCGGCGCTGGCGGCGCTGCGGGAGCGCCGCGCCGCGCTTCTGGCAGACGCGGACGAGCTCGCCGCCGCCCGCCTCCGCGCCTGCACCGCCGCCCACGAGCTCTCGGCCGCCCCCGCGTACCCCGGGCCGTTCCTCGTACCCGCCCCGGAGGCCCGCCCCGCAGCCTTCGCCGTACCCCCGCCCCTCCGGCACCTCCTCCGCAGCTACGGGGCGGTCCTCTTGGCCCCCCCCGGCCTCCGCCAGGCCCCCGCCGCCCCGCCCGCCTGAAGCCTCGGCCCCCTCTTCGCTTCGTGGCAGTGAGTATGACTTGTTACGCCGGCCCTTCCCCTATTCAGCCTTTTTCTTCTTCTCGACTGAAACCATATCATTCCCTTACTACTAAGTTAGCTCTACAGTAGTGTGCAGTTCACAGTTTATTTTCATCATTGGCAGAATTCTTTTCACTCTACGTACCTATAGCTAGACCTCTAGATCTAGATCTAGATCTGATTCGTGTGTGGCCATGGTTCTGTGCATCCGTCGTGTCGGACCTGCAGCTGAGTGGTGCGTTCTAGATCTTTCGATTGAACAAACAGGACAGAAAACTAGTACTGGTATCGATTCCGAGGCCGGCGGGGGCGCTAGGAGCGCGGTCGCTCGACGCTGGGGCGTCCCAGTGAGGCCTGGCGCAGAGACCAATAGCCAAGCTGTAAGCTAAGCTCGCTACCTAAGAAACAGAGAGACCAACAATAGCTTAGCTAAGCTATATCTAGCTAAGAAATGATGAAAGCGTTCAGGGCGCGGCGATGCGCGGCCCCACAAAGGCGAGGACGTCGTCCACACGGGTGGCGCCCCCGGAGGGCCTGGGCCCCGCGCGGGCGCTAAGCACCACCCGCTGGCCCTGGCCCGGGGTCTCGTCCCCACCCAGGCCTAGGGAGGGCCTGGCGCCCTCGGGGGTACGCCCGCGGGCGGTCTTGGGCCGCCCGCTGTCCGAGGCGGCGGTCGTGGGGCGGGACGTGGCGGCCTCGGCGCGGGCCGCGGCGGCGCGGGCGAGGGCGCTCTGGACCTCGTCGTACTTGGCGAGCAGGTCGCTGTTGTCCAGGCGCCGCGGCGCCGGGCGGTCCCCGCCCGACCACGGCCGGCTCTCCGGGGACCGCGGGGGGTACAGCGATCGGGACGAGGAGGCGGCGCCGCCAGCGGCGCGGGCGGCGGCGGCGAGGACGTCGGAGGCAGAGGTGGGGCGGAGAGGGGTACCCGGGCCCGGCGGCGAGACGGGGGCTTCGCGCGCAGCGGCGGAGGGGCGCCCGCCGCGCGAGGAGGAGGAGGGTGCCTGCGGCGTCGGAGAGACGGCGCGGGGGCGGGAGGAGGACGAGGAGGAGGAGGGCGGGGCGAGGTAGGAAGAGGAAGAAGGGGCGGCATCGACGTCGCCGCGGGAGCGCCCGCGGGAGGCGGACTGGCGCGGGGGCGACGACGACCCGCGCGGGCGGCGCGCCGGGGCCGATCCCTCCCCGACGACGCCGCCGTAGCCCGAGGAAGAAGAGGAAGGGCCGCGGCCGCCGAGCGCCTGCGCGATGCCCTCGCTCCCGCGGGGCGCCGGGCGCCGTCCCGAGCTCTGCACGAGTGCGAAGCGGGCGCGGTCAGGACAAGCTAGGAAGGAAGAAGGAAGATAGGAAGGTGTTAAGAAGGCTATGAAGGCTTTGTTTAGTTGTTTGTTTGATTGTTCGTTCGTTCGTTAAGAAGGCAGGGAAGGAAGGCACCGAGGAGGAGGAGGGGGCGCCGAGGCCGACGGAGGAGAGCGTGGGCGCCGCGAGGGGCCCGCTGCCCCAGAGGCTCGTCGCGGTCGCGGTCGCGGCGGCGGCGCCGGCGCCGCCTCCGCCGCCCACTGTGGACGAGGCCGGAGCGCCGACGGAGGCGTGGCGCGGGGCCGTGTCCCGCCATAGCGAAGAAGAGGAGGCGGCCGAGGCGGCGGTCAGGGGCCTCAGCGCCGGGTCCTCGGCGTACAGAGACGCGCGGGAGGCGCTCGAAGGGCGCTCGGCGCACTCCGCGCGACCCCGGTACCCCGAGGGGGAGCCGCCGGTACCCCCGGCCTCGTCCATTCCCTCCCCCTCGACCGAGAAGGGCGTGTAGGGCCGGTCCTCGGCCGTACCCGGGCGGCTCCCGGCGCGGGTGAGGGGCCGTGAAGAGGCGGCGCCGCCCGTGGCGGGCCGGCCGGGCATGTCCCCGTCGCCGTGGGGTACAGGGTCCAGCTCCTCGGCCTCGCCCCAGTCCGAGTGTCCGCTGGCGCGGACGGCGGGGGCCGCGGCGGCGGCGGCTGCTGCTGCGGAGGGGGAAGATGCGCCCCAGGCGGGGCGCGGCTCGGGCGTGCGGGCGCGGATGGCTTCCATCGTCTGCGCCGCCGACTCGCCCGGCTGCAGGAAGAACGATGGGCCTCCTCCGCCTCCACCTCCGCCGTGGGGCGAGCGCGCCGCCGGGCCCGCCGCCGCGCCGTGCGGGGACGCCGCCGTCGCTGCCCGCGCGGGCGCCGCGGCCGAGCCGGCGCGGGCGGAGGAGGGAGAGACGGAGATGGGAGGGCCGCGGTGGGCCGGGGAGGGCGGGGCGGCGGCGGCGAGGGGCGACGAGGCGAGCGCGAGGGCGTTGGTGGCGGCCGCAGCGGCCGCCAGCGACGCGTCCAAAGAGGCGCGGAGCGACCGGAGTTCGGCGTCGTCGTCGTTGGCGGCCCTAGGTCCAGGCGGGAGCTCGACCTCGAGGGGCGCCTTCATGCGCCGCTCGATGGACCGGAGGATCGCCGAGAGCCGCTGGCCGCCCGTGTCCTCCAGCAGCGGGTCGGAGTCGGCGTCGGCGTTCCCGTGCGCGCTTCCGCCCTCCGGGATCGAGGCGAGGCCCACGCCGGCCCTGCGCGAGAAAGATTCAGAAGGGGGGGGGGTAGAGAGAGAGAGAGGGGGGGCGTACCCCGTCGGGGGCCGGGCGTCGGCGGCGGGGGCGCGGGGGTACGGCAGGACGTCGGAGTGGGAGGGGAGGGGCGCGGAGGGCGGGCGGGAGGGGTCGTAGGGGGGTAGCTCGAAGGCCCGGCCGGCGGGGGAGGCGGGGGCCGATCTGGACGAGGAGGCCGGGGGCGGGGGGGGCATTGCGCCGGGGGTAGGGATGCGGGAGACGCCGACGTCCACTCGGGTTGTCCAGGAGGGGAGGGCGGCCGAGAGGGGGCGGCTCTCCCCCGCGAACGCGGCGAGCATGCGGGCCCCAGGGGTCGACGGGGGCGCGCCCGCCCCCTGGCCCTGCCCTACTGAGAACGGGTCGGAAGGGGTCGAGGGCCGCCCGGCAGCGGCTGCGTCGGAGGAGGGGCGCCCGATGCGGAGGAGCGAGCTCTCGAGCTGCTGCTGCTGCGCGGGGCCGGCCCCGGCCCCGGCCAAGCCCTGGCCCTTCTTGAGGGTCTGGATGCGCCCGTCCGGGAAGATGAGCTTGCTGTCCGACGCGAGGGAGGCCCGGACGAGCTCCTGGCTCGCCGCCACGCCCCCGGCGGCCGCCGCGCCGGCACCGGCCCCGGCCCCGAGGCGAGCCGCCGGCGAGGGCGAGGCGCCGGGTCCACCGCGGGCGGCGGCGGCCCGCGCGACGGCGGCGGCGGCGGCGGCGGCGGCGGCGGAGGGGGCCGGGGAAAGCGAGAGGGGCCCGCCGGGGGAGGCGGGGCCGGCGCCGGCGGGGCCCGGGATCTGCCGCTCCATGGGTACCCCCGGGGGCGGGCCGGCCTCCCGCTGCTGCCTACGAAGTATCTCTACCTCCCGCTCCCGCTCGGCCAGGGCCCGCTCCAGGTCCGCGATCGCTGCGGCGAAAAAGAAAAGCGGGTCGGAAGATAGAAAGAGAGGAAGAGGCTCCGGGGCGCACTGTTTCGGGCCCGGGTCAGCTCGCCGTTCGCCGCGTCTCGCTCCCGCTGCGCCGCGTCGCGCTCGGCGCGGAATCGCTCCGCCGCGGTGCCCTGCTCGCCGATCTGGGCCTTAAGCGCCTGCCTCTCCTCCCTCAGCTCCTGCGCGCACATCGGCGTGAGCGAGTAGGAGGCGGGGGCGGGGGCGGAATTAGGAATTGTCGTACCCGGATGACGTCCTTCATCTCAGAGAGGGCCGCCTCCCTAAGGGCGTCGACGTACCCCGCCCCGTTCGCTCCCCCGCCCCCTCCGCCCCCGCCGCCCCGCTCCGTGCCGTAGCTTGCGCCGAAGCTGCCCCCGTTGCCGTTGCCGTAGGCGCCCGTGCCGTACCCGTAGCCGCTGTCGCGCGGCGGGCTCGGCGACCGCTGCGGCGAAAGCTCAGCGCTCGGCCGAAGCGAGGGGGGTACGGGAGCGCACCGAGTCGGGACGGGACCTGGACGCGCGGGGGATGCGGGAGGGGGGTAGGGGCGCAGCGGGCCCGGGGCCCGAGGGGTCCTCGAGGGGCGGGGGGGGCCAGCGGGGGCGCCCTGCCTCCTCCTGGCGTACCCCGACGGCGGGCGGGGCGGAGCTGTAAGTGCTGCCTGGCGCCCCAGGCGGCACAGGCTTCCCGATGCCGGCGAGCGTCCCAGCCGGCCCCGGGCCCGGGTTCATCGCGCCCGCGGCCTTCCCGCGCCGCTTGCCGGCGTCTCCGCCCTCGCCGGGGGCGGCCCGGAGCTCTTCCTGCTGCCTCTGGAGCCTCGCCTCCTCCTCGGCCTCGCGCCGCGCGCGCTCGCGCTTCTCCTCCTCCGTCCGCCGCTTCTTCTCCTCGATCTGGCGCTGCAGGGCCTCCTGCATCTCCCGCTGCTGAGCCGCCTTGCGCATCTTGTCCACCTGCGCCGCCGGGTCCATCTGCTCCGCCTTGAACCGCGTGAAGCGGCTGTCCCCCCCGGGGGACGGCGTCCCCGACCCGTAGGCGCTGTACGGCCCGGGGCTCATCCCGGGGGGCGGCCCCGGCGGGCTCCGTTCGGAAGGGTACGGCGAGCCGCCGCCGCCGCCGCCGCCGCCGCCGCCGGGGTACGGCGGCGACGCGCCCCACGACCCGCCGGCGTTCCCGGGGGGGCCGGATGGCGGGCTCGGGCTGGGCCCCGCCGCGGCCCCGGAGCCGTAAGCGGCCCCGGTGGGCGAGACTGGGCCCGGGCCGGCGGGCCACAGCGACGGCCCGCCGTGCTGCGATGTGAAGTAGGAGCTGGAGGGCCCCGCGCCGTAGCCGCCGCGGTCCCCCGCCTCGGGCTGCGAGGGGGCGCGCGGCGGCGGCGGCGCGTACGCGTCGTACGCCCCGTAGAGCTCCCTGCGGTCCGAGCGGAGCGGAGGCGTCAGCGCGGCGTCGCTCGGGCAGAGCACGGCGAGAGCTCCGGGGTGCGCACGGGGCGGACGGCCGGCCCTTGGGCGTCGTGTAGGGCTCGGACGCCTGCGGGAAAGGGGACGAGTCCCTGCCGCCGCGGGCAATCTCCTTCTCCATCCGGTTACGCGCGTTGCGCTCCTGGATCTGGCGCTCTGGAATGGCGCGTCAGGAGGCGGCGCGGCGCGGTGGTCGGACATTCGCGGCTAGCTCATCGGGCTGAGAGAAGGATAGTGGCGGGAGGACGGACCTAGCTCCTGCGCGTAGGCCTTCTTGCGGGCCTCCTCCTGGCGCAGAACATCTTCGGGCTTACTGCCATGCAGGGACCCGATGGCGCCAAAAGAGCGAGCTCGCGGTATCGCCTCCATCTCCGGACAGCTGCCGTCGGCTTGCAACGCGCTTGTAGGCCGCTGCTGCCGCGGACCGCCTCCCGGCACTTGGAGCTTGCGAAGAGCTCCTCCGGGCAGAGAGGAACGACAAGCTTAAGGACGGCGCGCGCTTGCGGCGCCGGCCTCCCGCCTTTCCCGTAAACCTGTACCCGGGTGGAGGGGGGAAGAAGTCGGCCAAAGCCATCCGCGAGCTTCTTGCAGCCTACAGGGGCCATGGCGGACAAAGCCGGGCCTCCGATAGCAATCGTACCTGCGGAAGATGAGCTCAGCGATGTTCAACGCCTTGCGGAGGAGGAAATAGCGAAGATCATCGGCTCAGGCGGGGGCCCCTCGGGAATGGCCGGTCCCTCGAAGACCCCGGACGTCCAGGTTGCGGGCTTCCCGTTGGAGGAGGTGGATTCGGTGGACGACCGTCGCGCCGCAAACGGGCAAGCCGCGGCGCTCTCCTCCCGGGCTCGCGCCGTCCGCTGACGCTCACGTCGCAATAGCGGGCTCATATACGCGAATGCCGCCGAGATCGTTGAGCAGCGAAAGTGCGTAAGCCCTGCCTGGCGGGAGCGCCCCGCGTTCACGCGGAAAGGTTCGCGCCAGAATCGGATGGGACTTCCTCAAGAGCCTGCCCTCGAACCTGCTCCACGGCGGGCAGATCTCTAGTGTCTCGCTGCCTGTCCGCTTCTTCGAGCCTCGCTCCTTCCTCGACCGCATGGCCGAGTTCTGGCTCTACACGCCTCTCCTCACCAAGGCTGCACGTATCCTTCTGCCCTCTCGGCGCTTGCTCAGTCATTCGCGCACGAAGCTCGCACGCTAGCGCTTCGCGCCGCTGGCCTTGACCTCGCGTCCCCTACAGAGAGCACGAAGGACCCCATCGAGCGTTTGAAGTACGTCGTCGCGTTCTCCGTCGCCGGCTTCCACAAGGAGATCGGCACCAACCGCAAGCCGTTCAACCCCATTCTCGGTGCGCCCGGCGCCGCCGTGCCCCTCGGCGCCGGCCCTCGAGGCGAGCCCCCGGCCCCGGCGCAGGCGAGACGTTCCAGGCTACCATGTCCGACGGAACGACCCTCTTCTGCGAGCAGACGTCGCACCACCCGCCGGTCAGCCACTTCCAGCTGCTCGGCCCTGGCGGATCCTGGGAGCTGCACGGCCACCTCAACATGAACGCCTCCATGCGCGGCAACACGATTAAAGTGTACGCCTGGCCGCTCCTCCCCGCGCCGCGCCGCGGTCCGACGCCGGAGGGTACAGGGAGCACCAGGGGTACCACGAGGTCGTTTTCCCGGACACGGGCCAGAAGGTGATCTACACGATGCCTGACCTCTACCTCCGAGGCCTGCTCTTCGGCCAGCGCGTCGCCGAGCTCTTCGGCGAGACCCAGTACACCGACCCCGACAACCGGCTCGGGTCCGCTCAAGTCCCGTTTTCGCGCCGCGCCGGAGCCGGGGCCGGGGGCCGACGAGGGCGGGGGCGGCAGGTGCCTCCTCCAGTTCAACCCGAGCACGGGCGGCTTCCTCAAGTCGATCTCCTCGTGGTTTTCGTCGGCGCCCGCGCAGCCCACCGACACAGTCCGCGCCGAGGTCCGCCCCAGTTCTCCCACCACCGCGCCGCGCCGCGCCGCGCCGCGCCCGCCTTAGACGCTCCATTACGCTCGCAGATCTTCCGCTTCGAGACGGAGGACGGCGAGGATCGCTCGGAGTCCGCGGACGCGTCCCGCCGCTCTGAGGCGGCCGGGGACGGCGAGGGCGAGACGGGCGCGACGCCCTCGCTCGTCTGGGACAAGAACACGCCCAAGGAGACGATCGTGGTCGGCGAGGGCTCGTGGCTCACCCTCCTCGCCTTCGACGGCACGAAGTGCGGCCTCGAATTCGAATTTGAATCGGATCAAATCTCACGTTCGGCAGGTACTGGGAGATGAAGGCCGAGTCCCAGCGGCCGGCCAAGGTCGTCCCCGTGCCGCACCCGCTGCCCAGCGACTGCCGCTTCCGCGAGGACCTCGTGGCGCTCTCCACGGGCGACTGGGACCTCGCGCAGCGCAAGAAGCACGAGCTGGAGGAGAAGCAGCGCCTGGAGCGCAAGTGGCGCGCCTCGGGCAAGCCGGCCGGCAAGCACTAAACTACTCTAAACGAAGGCGCCGAAGCAGTCGGTTCTTGTAGAGCGGCAGTGTCGCAGTTGTAAAAAGCGCTTCTTTCGCGGAGAGCCGCACAGGACGGGGGCTGGGTCGGGTCGGAGGCGGGCGGGGTGGCCCGGGCAAGCCCCGTGCCCCTGGCTGGGAACTTGAAAACTGCAGCCTGCACGAGGCTTGCGGGGGGCGGGGGCGCCGAGGGTTCGGAAAGATGTCAGACTCTGAGAGACACTTCAACGCTCGAAGCTACAACCCTACTCATCCAAGGGCGGTCTTGCCCTATAAGACGGGCCCGGGGTCGGAGAGGGCGGGAGGCGGGCCCTGGGCGCGGCGGCCGGCGCGGGCGGTGCGGGGCCGGCCGAGGGAGGCCCCCCCGAGGGCCGCGGCGAGGGCCTCATCGAGGGCCGGGGCCGCCGGCGCCCCCGGGCCCAGGCCCTCGTGCCGTCCGGATCGGCGCCGCCCGGCCCCAGGTCGAGGGCGCCGGTACCCCCGCCGTCGGGGCGCCGCCCGCGGCCGCGGCCGCGATGACGACGCGGGCGGCCTCGATGGCGGCGGCGAGGGGCGGCGCCCCGGCGCCGGCGGCCGCGGCGGCTTGGGCGCGCGCCGTGGAGGGGTCGGCGTGGTCCCGCCGCAATGCGGCGTCGAACTCGGAGAGGGTACAGTCCAGCCGCTCCCGGGGTACCAGGATCGCCGAGGCGTGCCAGAGGGCATAGTCGGCTAGTACCCGGGCCTGCGCCGTGTCCCCCGCCTCGGCGGGGGCCCGCAGCTCGTGGGCGGGTACAGGAAACGCGTCCCCCTCGGGCGCCGACTGGTGGAGGGTGGCGGAGAGGGCAACGCCGAGGGCCGAGGGGGGGCGGAGGCCCCGCACCCAGACGTGCGTCTCCCGCCAGGCGGCGACGAAGGGAAAGGCGAGGGCCGATCCGAAGTACGAGTGGAGGCAGCGGACGTGGTCCCGGAGGGGGGTACGGGGCGGAATCACCCGCGCGAGGCGCTCGCGGGACGAAGAGAGGAAGAGGGTTGCGGTGTAGTCGTCGGGGAGGGACGGGGCGGCCTCGCCCGGGGCCAGGTAGCGGGCCCGGACCTCGGCCCGGAGGGGCGCCGGGTCCTCCGCGGGCATTGCGCCGTCCCGGGCCACGGCCCCGAAGCTGGGCCACCGGCGGAACTCCTGTAGGACGTCTTCGTACCTGTACGGAGCTGCGTGAGGGGTACGGCGCGGAAGGGAGGGGCGGGGGGGCGCGCATGGGGGGCCAGGTGCGGGCGCCGTGCTTGTAGAGCGTCAGGTCCTCCAGGAGGCGGTGCAGGCTCGGGCCGTGCGCGACGCCGCAGCCCCGCCGCCACGCGCGGTAGTCCTCCAGCACCTGCCGCCCCTCCCCGTGAGCTCGAGGCGCGCCGCCGGGCGGCAGACTTCGAGCTTCGAAAGGCTGCGGGGGCGCGCGCGGACCGTCCCCTCGACGGAGCGCGGGTCGAGGGCGAAGAGCTGGTGCGCGGGCGCGGCCCGCGAGCCGTCCGCCAGCGCCCCGGGGCTCAGCTGCGACGTCCCGTGGCTGCTCGCCGCGAAGGAGGCTTCCGAGCTGCAGTCCGAGCCCGGCGGGAGCTCAGGGCCGCTCACGCGGAGCACGACTCCGTCCGCGCTGGCTCCTATCGCCTCCTCGACCTCCACCGTCTCCTCTGCGGCGGCGCAGCGCGTCAGGGGCGGCGGCGACAGGCGGGGACGCGCATTTGAAGACGCGCCTGTCCTGTCGGCCCGCTCCCATCTTGCCTTGAACGGGAACTCTAGCGATTCATTGAGGTACAGCAGCATGCAGTCGACCTGAGACCAAGTTCAGCGGAGCCGGCAGGCCGCTGCAGGCGGCGCAGCTGACCTCATCCACCAGGCGAGAGTTCTGCAGCGCCTCCCTTAGTCTGTCGCTCTGGTCGCATTGGCTCCGTGCCGTGAAGAGGGAGCCGAACGCGGTGCTCGGCTGCTGCGGCGCCGGCCGCGAGAGCGGGGCTTGCGGGACCTTGGCTAGGCTCTCGAAGCTCGTCATCGACGCTCGCGCGGCATGAGGTCTTCAAAATTTGATGGCGCGGGGGTAGGCCAAATTTCAGAATGGACCCTGCGCGGTGCGGCCGCCACGCAGCGCCCGCCCTTGCGCCCGAAAGCTCACGCCCGAATCCGCAGCTTGAGATACGCGATCCAGGAGTCGGGCGATCCCTCGGCGAACAGTGCCGACGGCAGTGCCCCGGTGCCGCTGCTTTCGCGCTGCCTTCGCGTCGTCGGCCCGGATGGAGCGCTTCCGTGCACCCCGAGCTCAGTTCCGTCGAGCCCGCCCTCGAGTGCGGCCTCCTTGACTCTTCCGGTTCGCCGCGGCCGTCGTGCGCGCGCGTGCGCATCTGCAGCCGCGCTTCGTTATCGCACACATCAAAGATAGAGTTGCGAACGCGCTTGCTCGCTGTCGCGCGTGCGCGTTAGTTTCCTGCGCACTCGCTGCCGCCGGCGACGCCCGAAGCGGCTGATTTCGATCCCTCGTTGACTTCTTTCATTGATGCATATGCCTGCGCAGGGCATTGGCACAGGCTCGTCGACTTCGCGCGCCCTGGAGATCGAGCTAGAGGTGCGCGCGCGGGCGGGCGCTGCATGCATACGCAGCTGTGCAGAGTCGCCTACTCCGAGGCTCGCTTTAGATTGATTTGATTGGGCTCTGTTCCGACGCATGTGCTCGCAGACGCAGAGAGCGAGAGCGGCGCGCGCGGAGGCGGAGCGGGGGGAGCTGGAGGCCACCGTGGACGCCCTGCGCCGCGAGAACGCCGCCCTCCGGAGATCCCTCGCCTCGTCGACCCAGCGCCCCGGCTCGCCGGCCCTGTCCGCCTTCCGCCCTTCCTCGCCCGCGCTTCGCCCTGCCTCCCCCGCCGACTACGGATTCGGTTGCGGAGGCGCGCGGTTCAAATCAGTAGACTAAATAAACAGTGCGGGTTTCATTTCAAAAGGAATATTTAGCTATACATCTGCGTGTGCAGTTGCGCTATTGTGCTGTGAAATGAGCCAAGGAAATGCTGAGGCGAAGGCGAAGGCAGGGCGCAAGCTTCATTAAATAAGGCGTTAGCTGGATCCCCCGGGAACTGGCTTTTCGAAGTGCTGGTAGTCCTTGAGCGACGTCCAGTCGCCGCCCCACTCCCACCCGCGGCTCACGAAGGCCGTGTAGCAGGCGTCTCCCTTCCTGATCATCCCTGCTTGGCCGCGGCCGGCCGCCGTCAGGGGCGCCGTAGCAAGACGCGAGGCGGGCAGGCTGGGACCTGGCGCGTCGTTGCTGCGGTCGGCGTAGGGCTTTCCCGCCTCCGGCAGCACTGTCGTCCTGTCCGCCGGCGCGGCGTCGTGCGTGTAAGCAAGGGCGCGGGGCGCCGGGGCAAAGCGCGCAAAGCCACCGCGCACCCCTTGACATAGGGATTGACGAGGGGGTTGATGTCGATTGCCCGGCCATACGCGTGCTTCGACCAGCGGTTCGTTGTGCCCGTCACAGGCCGCACGCAGAGCGCCGATGAGTTGTTGTCTGCAGGGGACCGCGCCGCGGTCAAGGAGGGCCGGCAACGCGGACAATGGATATCGATGCAGCAACGCGTGCTGCCGCGAGCGCAGCGCACGCACCGGTCATAGAGAGGATGTCGTCGGCGTTGTACTCGTCAATGAGCCGCATTTTCTCAATTGGGAAGCGCGCCTTGTACAGATCGGCGAAGATAGCGACCAGCTCATCGGCCACCGCCTCGTGCACGATGACCTCGCCGAGCTGCGACGTGCCTGCAGGAAACCTCGGCGTAAGATTGCATACGCGTGGGCAGCGCAAGGCAGGCACGCAGATCGCAGAGCCGAAGACGCACCCTGGTATGACCAGGTATCCACCACGACGTGCCGCAGCTCCTCGAGTCGCACGGGCCCGTCCGCGCGCCATGAGCAGTTCGTAATGCGGGCCACGACCTCGGGCGGCACAGGGCGGGCGCTGCCGAAGAAACCCATGGCTGCAGCAGCGCCCTGAGGCGAGCCAGCGATTCCGCGAGCGCGTCGGATGCCGCGCGGTGCGCGAGGCCAGAGGCGGCTCGTGGACGGAGGCGGCCGGACTAAAAACCTGCTCCCTTATGTGTGCTGCCCGCTCGGAACGTGCGCTGATCGCTCGAAAACCGCGCTGGGAGCGCTCAGTAGGAAGTCCAGCAACGCGGGGTACAGCCAGGGAGCTCGCGAAAAAAAAGAGGGTTTGAACGAGGAACTTGTCGTGCTGCGGTTCCGCGGTCGCCAGAGGACAGCTGTAGGCACTGCAGGCTGCTGAAGACGTAGCAGCATCCCCACGGTGCCCCCCGCCGGAGCCCGGCAGAGGTTTACCAGCATCCGCGGCCAATCGACCTCGCCGCGCCGCCCGCAGTTCCCAAAGCGTGCGGACAAAGCCTTTGCAGCTGCCAGTAGCTGGTGCGCGTCGCCCGCTCGGCAGCCGCGCTGACGGTTTCGAAAATGAAGGCGGCCCCGGTTGTGAAGCTCTCACTGACCTGCTGCGCTCGCGCATGTCTCGCAGTTCATCTGCAACACTGTGCCAACACCAAGACGGGAAGCTGGCATGGCGGAAAGCGGTGCGCTGCGTCGCTGAGCTGGGTGCGGGTCTGTGCCGAGGGGGCTCACTCGGGATCCGCCATTCGCGCCCTGCAGAGTGGAACTGTTGGACATCGGTGCCAGTGAGCCCGGCGATCCCGCTAGACCAAGTGCGCACCCCCGCGCTGGGGAGCAGCAAGCGCTTTCGGCTGATGCACTGCAGACCGAGTACCTAGCCGCGGAGCTGAACGGAAAGATATGGATTGTGACGACAAAGAGCATCTTCTACATCAAGATCGGTGCGGCTGTTTTTCCGGACAGGCCGCTCGTCTGGAATTTGATCGCGGCACAGAGGAGGACCCGCCGGCGCGGAGGCTGCGGAGCAACTCGGTTGAGCCCTGCCTTGGCCGGACACGGCAGATCATGCAGGTCCAGCCTTCGGACCCCGCGCTGCTGTCGCAGTTCTTCCAGGGCCGGTCTCGAGCAGCCATCGTCGCGTGCGGGTCCAAGCTGATGTCCGCCCTCACTCCCTCCCGAGTCCGCGATGCGCTCTCTAACGCGCGCTCCTCGCGCAGCGTGTACGGCGGCTTCGCGCACTTCTCCGTAGCACTCCAGCACATGAACTCGTGCCTCGTGTTCAACACTGGTGCGGGCCGGCCGACCGCCGCCGCGACCTGCTCTCGTGTGCTCATCCGCGCCCCGCAGACACGAACGCGCTGTCGCTGGTTCCGTGCATGGGCGCCTCGATCTCGGGGCAGCGCATGTTCCACTCGATGGTCGCCGTGAACGAGACGGTCTACTGCATCGGCGGCACTTCCCTCGACGCCAACCGCGTCGACTCGGGTTTCTCTATGCTCGCCCTCGATACGGACACGTGGCAGTGGCGGCCCGTCCCGTCGCTCGGCGGTCCGCACGCCGCTCTGCGCCGCGGCGCGGCCGCCGATCGAATGGGCGCCCGCAGACGTGCCGACGCCGCGGGGCCTGTGCGGCGCGACCGTCGTGGGCCGCAACATCTGGATCTTCGGCGGCGCTGACGTCACGGGCTTCTTGAACGACGTATACGTCTACGAGACCGGTGCGCGCCTCTCCGCCCGCGCGCGCGGCGCCCTCCACGGGCCGACGGGCGGGCCCCGTAGACTCGCACAACTGGTCGCGCGTGCTGTGCAACGGGGACGTCCCCTCGCCGCGCGCCTGCCCCAGCTTCGTGGCTATCGGCAACCAGGCTCGCCCCGCCCCGCATAGCTTCGCTTCGCATCACGGCGCTGATGAGGCGGCCGGCTGGCAGATCTGGAGCTTCGGCGGCAACGCCCACCGCGGCTTCTTTAACGACCTCCACATCCTCGACATCGGTGCGTTCCGCTCGCTTGCCCCTTCCCCGCCCCGCTTCGTCCCTCACGGCCCCTGCGCAGCGCCCGGCCCGGACCAGGCCTGCACGTGGCGCATGCTCACGGACAAGGGCTCCCCGCCCTGCGCGCGCCGCGGCCAGTACTCCTTCGTCACGAACCTCAAGGGCGGCGCCACCCCGCCCCGGCTCTGGGTGCGGCCCGCGCGGCGCCGGTGCCGGCGCCGAGGAAGCGCGGCCCATCTGATCCGATCTGAGCAGATCTGGGGCGGCCTTGGCGACCGCGGTTTCTACCTCGACTCGGTTGTGCTCGAGGCCCGCGCCTGACCCCCCTCGCCCGCTCCTTCCCCACCCCCTCGCCTTCCCTGCGCCCGCGCCGCCCCCTCCTCCCCGCCCCTTCCTCACAGCTCGTTGCATTGCATTGCATTTCTTCTACATCCACCAAAAAGTGACCTGCGCTGAAGCTCGTGAGCCGAGGGTGAGGGAAAAAGAGGGAAGAGGGACGGCCGCACGGTGGCGGAGTACCCGGCGCCCTCGACGGGCACCGAGCGGATATAGTGCCAGTAGCGGAGGGGGAGGTACAGCATTTCGCCCGCGCTGCGTAGTGTACGTACGTGACGTCGGACGGAGCTCGAGTACGAGAAAGAGGCGCGGCCCGGCCGCGGGCCAAGTTTAAATGGAACGCACTGGACTTCGCAGGTTACCCCCTTGGCCTCGGCGAAGAGGGGGAAGCGGTCCAGGTCGGGCTTCTCCACGTCCACCTGTGTACATGTACCCCCGCGCCTCGTCAGTGGGGGGTACGCGCGCATGCGCATGCACGGGCCGGGGGAGGGGTGGGCCGCTCGCCTGCGAGCTGTTCCTCAGGTTGAGCTGGCGGAAGGGGTACAGGAGGGGCTCCTGGGACGGGGGGTACAGGACGACGCGCTTGCACCCTACCACCTGAAAGGGGGTAAAGGTGAGACGGCGGAGGGCTGAGGGAGCCGGGTACAGGAGAGGGCGCGAACTTGGCACAAGAGGTTCTCGTAGGGGTCCCTTCGGTGCAATGGGATCAGCTTTGATTGGATTCGACATGCCGCCCGGGCGCGCGCGGACTCGGCGGGCGGGTCGGACCTGTGGAGCGGGGATACAGTGTTGATGGGCCCTATCCACGCCGAGACCTGGTGCATGTCACCCCTCCCAGCCGCAACGAACCCCGGCACCTGCGCATGTCCCCAGGGGCCTCCCGGGGTCAGACTGGGCGTGTCGTCCAGTCGGCCGGTCGACGACGCGAAGTGGGACGCACTTCGATGTCCTCCCGGAGGGCAGGGACCTGGCCGAAGAGCTGGTGCTGCGCGAGGTACCCCGTCTCCTTCGCGCCCCCCCGCAGGTGCCTTTCAACGAACGCCGCCATGGTCATGCTTTCCTTCCGCATCTGCGGGTCTGGCCACCGGGTGCGCGCGCGCGCGCGCGGTGCCGCGGTGAGAGGGAATCGCGTGGATCCAGCACTGCCAAGCAATGCAGGCGGCGCTCACCTAGGTACGTCCCGCCCACCTCCACTGGCACGGTCTCATCGCCGAAGAGCCGCACGAAGTAGCTCGGGTCCCTCTGCTCAGCAGGTCAGCGCGGGCTCCAACGCGCGCCGCACACCCCGCCGCACCCATCGCTCTAGTGCGGGCCATCCATCGATGCCGCCGGTGAGGATGCAGGGAAGCTTTGGCTGGACGAAGCGCTGCCGGAACTCCTCGAGCCCGAGGGACGCGGCCGGGACGCGCAGCACCTCGACGGGCGCCGAGGACGACGCGTACGCGCGCCGCGCGAGAAGCGTGGCCCGCAGGCGACCGATCGCGCCTGCCGCGCCGCGCGCTGACCGGGCGGCGCTCCGCTGCATTCTGCCCCTGCTGCGCTCTGGCGAGCAAACGCACGCCTGGTCGCACGTTTAGCTGCTTTTGTGTTCGCGTGCTGCCGCTGCTCGCGGCTGCGTGCGAGCTTGCTGCCGGCGCTCAACTTAATTCGTGCCAACGCCTGAGATGTCGCCGACGCCGGGCTGTGTGCGCTCGAGGCACGCTAGACGATCCCGCTGCACGCCGGACCGCGCTGCAGCCACGCCGACGTCGACGCCCTGAAGCGAATTGCTGCAATTGCTGAGAATTGCAACGCCTGGGGGTACCGCGACAGGAGGGCAAGCTTCGCCCCCCTCAAATTGATCATGCATCGCTCGGCAGCGGGGGCAGCGCCGGCAACAGGATCGCAACGGGAGCACCGGGACGGTCCCGGGGAGACGAGATCGCCGCTTAGAAGGCTCTGGAAGCAACTCGAGCCTTCGCGAAGCATCCAAGCGACTGTACCCGCCTTCCCCTTCCCCCCCTCCGAAGGTTCTCTCAGTTCGTCGGTGCCAAGTTCGGTCCCGCTTCACTCGCGTCAGTCACACCTGCTTCTCGGCCGCGGTATCAGTTCACGCTATCGAGACACAGTTCACAATGTCGAAGACCGACGGGCCCGGTGCGCAAGCGAGCGCGCGCGACGCCCGGCCCATTTTCCCGCGCCGCCGCTGACCTGGCCGCGCGCCTCCCCCGCCCTCGCGCAGCAATTGGCATTGATCTCGGTGAGTTATCGAAGGCCTCTAAGCCCGCTGCCGCGCACCGGGCGCCCCCCGCTCACCGAACCATTTTCGCTCCCGCGCAGGCACCACGTACAGCTGCGTCGGTGTCTGGCAGAACGAGTGCGCTCAGTCATTCACTTGCTTTCTAATCACGCCGTAGTCGCTGACAAGCCGCTCTCTCGCGCAGTCGTGTGGAAATCATCGCCAACGAGTGCGCACCCGCCAAGTCCGCCGCCGACCATCGCGCCAACTGATTACATTGCATTGCAGTCAGGGCAACCGCACCACGCCCAGCTATGTCGGTTTCACCGACAGCGAGCGCCTCATCGGTGCGTCGTTCGCGATCGCCGTTCCCCCGGCAGCACATGACTGAGGCCCTGCGCTCCCGCAGGTGATGCCGCTAAGAACCAGGTCGCCTCCAACCCCATTAACACCGTCTTCGACGCCAAGCGCCTCATCGGCCGCAAGTTCAACGAGTGCGTTGGACCCGCACGTGGCTGCCCGCGTGGTCGCCCCAGGCTGACGAGCGCGCGCGCAGCCCGGCCGTCCAGTCTGACATGAAGCACTGGCCGTTCAAGATCATCCCCAAGGATGGCGACAAGCCCTACATCCAGGTCGAGTTCAAGGGCGAGACCAAGACCTTCGCGCCGGAGGAGATTTCCGCCATGGTGCTCGTTAAGATGAAGGAGGTCGCGGAGGCGTACCTCGGCAAGACCGTGAAGAACGCCGTCATCACCGTGCCCGGTGCGCTTAATTCGATTTGGCGCAATTTGATCCGGCACCGCTGACGCACGGCCGCAGCGTACTTCAACGACTCCCAGCGCCAGGCCACCAAGGATGCCGGCACCATCTGCGGCATGAACGTGCTCCGCATCATCAACGAGCCCACCGCCGCCGCCATCGCGTACGGCCTCGACAAGAAGGGCAAGGGGTGCGTCTGTCTCTGCGATCGCCCGCGCCCCGCCCCTGGCCGCGGTCTCAAGCGTTGCCGCCACGACAGCGAGCGCAACATCCTCATCTTCGATCTCGGCGGCGGCACTTTCGATGTGTCCCTCCTCACCATCGACGACGGCATCTTCGAGGTCAAGGCCACCGCCGGCGACACCCATCTTGGTGGCGAGGGTGCGCTCGAACATTCGACGGTTCTTTTCTCGCGTGTTTGAGCGCTGATCGATCCCCGCGCAGACTTCGACAACCGCATGGTGAACTACTTCGTGCAGGAGTTCAAGAAGAAGCACAAGAAGGACATGAGCGGCAACCCCCGCGCCCTCCGCCGCCTCCGCACCGCCTGCGAGCGCGCAAAGCGCACCCTGTCCTCCCAGACCCAGGTCCGTCCCGCCGGCCCGCGGCCCTCCGCCGGCCCCGCGGCCGCTGACGCCTCCCGCGCGCGCAGACCACCATTGAGATCGACTCGCTCTTCGAGGGCATCGACTTCAACGCCACCATCACCCGCGCCAAGTTCGAGGAGCTCAACATCGACCTCTTCCGTGGCTGCCTGGAGCCCGTCGAGAAGGTGCTCCGCGACGCCAAGGTCGACAAGGGCACCATCCACGACATCGTGCTCGTCGGCGGCTCGTCCCGTATCCCCAAGGTCCAGCAGATGCTCCGCGACTTCTTCAACGGCAAGGAGCTCTGCCAGTCGATCAACCCCGATGAGGCCGTCGCGTACGGCGCCGCCGTCCAGGCCGCCATTCTCACCGGCGAGCAGTCCTCGAAGGCGAGCTTATCTCTTTGCCTCTCTTTCGTCTTCCTTTTGGCTGACGCCCGGGCGCGCAGGTCCAGGATCTCCTCCTCCTCGACGTGACCCCGCTCTCGCTGGGTCTGGAGACGGCCGGCGGTGTCATGACCGTGCTCATCAAGCGCAACAGCACCATCCCGTGCAAGAAGACCCAGATCTTCTCGACCTACTCGGACAACCAGCCCGGTGTGCTCATCCAGGTCTACGAGGGCGAGCGCGCGCGCACCAAGGACAACAACCTGCTCGGCAAGTTCGAGCTCTCCGGCATCCCCCCGGCGCCCCGGTCCGTTCTTCTCCGCTTGTTTCGCTTCCCTTCGGCGCATAGCGCCTGACTCGCGGCGCGCAGCGGTGTGCCCCAGATCGAGGTGACCTTCGACCTGGACGCCAACGGCATCCTGAACGTCTCGGCTGAGGACAAGACGACCGGCAACCGCCAGAAGATCACCATCACCAACGACAAGGGCCGCCTGTCCAAGGACGACATCGAGCGCATGGTCAACGAGGCCGAGAAGTACAAGAAGCAGGACGAGGAGGCGCGCGACCGCATCGAGGCGAAGAACTCGCTCGAGAACTACGCGTACAACCTGCGCAACAGCATCCGCGAGGAGAAGGTCGCCGCCAAGATGGAGGAGGACGACAAGAAGGTCATCGAGGAGGAGGTCGACAAGGCGATCAAGTTCCTCGAGACCAACCCCGAGGCCGACAAGGAGGAGTACGAGAAGGTCCAGAAGGAGCTCGAGAGTGCGTCACTTCGAATTCGAATTTGAAAACATTTGATCCGAGGCTCCCGAGCTAATCGAACTTCTCTCGCCCGCGCGCGCAGGCAAGGCCATGCCCATCATGACCAAGCTGTACCAGAGCGGCGCGGCCCCGGAGGGCGGGTTCCCCGGCGGCGCGGGCGGCTTCCCGGGCGGCGCTCCGGGCGCCGGCGGCGATGCCCCGAAGAAGGAGGGCAAGGGCCCCGTCATCGAGGAGGTCGACTAATGGCGGCACGCCGTCATCAGCTTCGCGCGCTGTACGGGCCCCCCCCAAAGGGGGCCAGCATCTGCGGTGTGGAAGCGCGTGGAGGCTAGCCAGCCGCGCGCGCTCCTTTTGTTCTTTCAAGGCTCCCTGTCGTAGGCGCGGGAGTCTCTCCGCGCAGTAATTATTATCCGAGGTCTGCCTCACTTCCATTCCCGAAGCTTGGGGTTGCCAAGTTGGGCGGGGGGGCCGGGTAGCAATGTAATGGGGGCAATGCATGCACGCGACGCAGGGGATAGTAGGGCGCTGAGCTTGAGATGGCGCGCGGGCGCGTCGAGGACTGGTGGGTCAAATAAAGACGAAGTGGCGCGCGATGCGAAGCAGAAGATAGATATCGATACATCTTCATGATCAAATCGTATTTACAGTGGCGAGCTCGAGATCAAGATTGCGAGGGGACCGTGGTCGTCGCCATGGCGCCGGCAGTGGCGCGCCGCCCCTCGGAAGCCCCGAGCCAGCGAAAGGGGGCGGCAGGGACTACAGCTCGGGCTCGGTGGGGAGGCGGGGCCTGCCCCACTCGTCGGGCGCCGGCGCGCCCGCCACGCTCCCGCGCCGGGGCTCGTACGCGTACGGCTCTGCGCGCGCGCGCGCGCTCTCTCGTGAGCCGCTGGCTCTGGATCTAGATCTGATCTCATCTAATTATAAATCCGATCGGTGATCTAAATCCACCGGCTCTAAGCAATTCTAAACCCGCCGCTGCCGCTGCCGCGCACCGCCGACGTAGGCCTGCGACGCGCGGCGCCAGGGGCGCGTCCACGCCGTCTCCAGCGAGGGGCCCCGCGGCTCGCGCTCCCCGATCGGCTCGTAGTCCAGCGAGGCCTCGCGCACGGGCCGCAGTGCCAGCGCCGAGCCGGCGAAGAGGAGGAGCACGAAGACAAAGAGGAGGCCGTAGGCGGCGGGGGGGGAGGCCCCCAGGCCCTTGAGCGAGGCGAGGACGAGGCCGGACATGAGAGGCGCCACGACCTGCGCGGAGATCTAGAGGCTCAGAAAGGGGCCAGAAGGCTTAGAAGGAAGGGGGCCTAGGCCTAAGGCTTAGAAGAAAGGGGGCCTAGGACGAGGCCGGAGCCTCTCGTCGGAGGGAAGCGGCGCCACGCCAGAAAGCTTAGAAGGGGTCCTAGAGAGCTTAGAGAGACGGAGTAGAAAGAGCTTAGACGGGGCGAGGGCGGGGCCGGAGGGGGGCGGGGCCGCGACCTGGGGTACGGTGAAGCTGATGTTCCAGACGCCTGCACGGAAACCGAGCGACGAGGAAAGAGTGGGCGCGGGTTTCAAGTTTACAGGAAAGGGCCGAAGGTCGAAGAGAGGGCCGGGAGAGCGCCGGGGGTACAGGGGCGGACCGAGGTCCTCGTCGGCGGCGTTGGGGGAAAGGACGCTTAGAGGACGCTCAGAGGACGCTTAGAGGCGCTTAGACAGACTAGAAAGATTACGAACGGGTTTGGCAAGCTTTAGAAACGGGCTAAGCGGCGCAGCGTGGGGGTACTCGTGTTTAGAGAGCGCCGGGGGGGTACAGGGCGGACCAAGGTCCTTGGCGGCCTCGTCGGGGCGGGGAAGGACGTCGACGGCGAGGGCCCAATCCACTGCCCCGAAAGACCCGAAGCCTGCCCCGAAAAGGGCGGCCGAGAGGTACACGACGCCGTAGGAGGGCGAGGCGAGGAGGAGGGTACAGGCGGAGAGAAGGGCTAGGGAGGCTACGATGAGGGCGCAGCTCCCGTAGACGATGGGCTTGCGCCGGCGGATGCGGTCCGAGAGCCAGCCGCCGGCGAGGGTGGTGGGGATGGCGCACAGCACGATCGCGAGGACGGCGAGCGCCGCGCTCCGCTCCGCCCCGCCGCCCTTCTCGCCGAAAACGTCCGAGAAGAAGTACTGGGGGGTACGGAATAAGAGGGATGAAGGAACGAAGAATAGGGCGGGGGGGGGGAGGGGTACCTGGAAGAAGGGGAGGGTGGCCCAGACGCCGAGCTCGAAGAGGGTACGGGCGCCCAGGACCCAGCGGAAGTCCCGGTACTCCTCCCCCCGGGGGGCGAGCGAGGAAAAAAACTCGCGGAAGGACCAGGCGCCGGCCGCCGCCTCGACGCCCAACGGGGGGCCCTCCTCCCGCACGAAGAGCACCGTGGGGAGCTGGGGAGGGGGTAGGAGGGTACCGAGCAAGTAAGTAAGTAAGTCGGTGAGTCACTGATTCAAGGGGGGGGGGGGAAGGGAAGGGGGGTACGGAGGCGACGGCGAGGGCGATGGCGGAGAAGAGGTAGGGGGAGAAGTACGAGTCCGGTGCCGCGAGGGCGCCCGCCGCTGCTGCCCCGACGACTGCCGCCGCGCGGGAAGCGCGTCGGCGCGCGCGGAGGGCGGGGAGAGGAGGGCGGGGGGCGCAACCGTTCCCGAGCGCCATGCCCATGCCCTGCGGCATCGGAGTCGGTTCAGGTGAGCGCGGGCGGCTCAGTTGAGCGGA
This sequence comes from Cyanophora paradoxa, assembly GCA_004431415.1. Lineage (NCBI taxonomy): Eukaryota > Glaucocystophyceae > Cyanophorales > Cyanophoraceae > Cyanophora > Cyanophora paradoxa. The sequence continues at coordinate 583,728 of QPMI01000453.1, read as the reverse complement.
GGGGGTACGATACCATCAGGCCGCTGGCGAAGCCGCGCTGCTCCTGCAAACGAAGCGAGTCAGCGGCGCGCGGCGCCGGGCGGAGCCTCGTGTGCGCGGCGGGCCTTGGAGACGAGGTCGGGGAGCAGTCCGCCGTACGGGCCTGCAGACGGGCCGAACGAACAGATCGGACGGCGGGCGCGCGGAGGAGAATTCGATCCGAGGCGGCGGCACCGTTGGCGATGGCGAGGCCGGCGTTTAGGGAGAGGACGGGGAGGAGGAAGGCCCACGCGCTCGAGCCCGAGCCGAACGCGGAGCACCACAGCAGAGACGCCGCCTGCGCACGCACAACGCGTTGAGTGGCGCGCGCGCGGGTGGTCAGCTGCAGCTCGGGCCGCGGGGCGAGCAGACCGCCAACAGGACGCCCAGTACGATGTACGGCTGCGCGGGGCGTGAGCGCGGAATCCGACGGCGTCGCGCTCGGGAGTGCGCACCCGCCGCTTGCCGAAGCGAGGGACGAACTTCCTCGCATCGGAGAAAGAGCCTGCGAGAGTTCGCTGCGTCAGTGCACGCTAGCGCTCGTCACGGCGAACGGCGGCGAGCCGGAGCACCAGCGAGCGGCGTGAAGACGATCGTCGCTAACCCGCCTGCGGCCGGGAGCGCTAAGCCGAAGTGTGCGAGCTCTAACGCGATGCTGCGAATGCGCGGCCCTCGCAACACAAAGCCGCCGCGAATCGCGAGAGCGCCAGCAGCGCTCAGCTGTGAGCGATCTGAATGCAGCACACGGACCGAGCGCGGGGATGAGGCCATTGAAGAGCTGCAAGCGCGAGGGCGCTCAGCGCTTTGCCGTGTCAGCGCGGCACTGGCGCGCACCTCCTTGCGCTCCTCCCCAATGATGGCACGGATCTGAGACGGCCACACAACAGCCGTATTGGCGGTGCTGCGCGTGTGGGTGAGGAGAGCTCGAGCGCCGCGGCACAAGGAGAAGCGGTCGGGCTCGCACGTGACAAGAAACAGACCGAACCAAAATCCGCTCAGCGCGACCAGAAAGCCGAGCGAGCGTGTCTCCTGCATCGTCGCAGCGCTCGCTTCGGCTGATTATGCGACGTGCGATCGGCTCTGGGGGGGGCCACTTCCATTCGATGCCGGCCAGGAAGACAGCGCCGCGCTCCGGCAAGGCGGCGAAGGCGGCCAAGGGAGAAGATGACGAGTTCGCGCCGCCGAGGCTCGCAAAGTTGACGCCCTCAAGCTCGCGGTCGGATACGCCCTCGAAGGACCCCGCCGAGGCCACGCCCGATGCGGTGAGTGCCGTTTTAGCCGTAGCTAAGCGGCGGCCGACCGCCCCGCAGCCTCCGAACCTGAGTCCGGCGGAGCTGGAGGGTGCGCTGGTGGAGCTGCTTGCGAATCACATACAGGCGAACCCGACGGCGCCGTACGATCTCACGCGCTTCATGGACGCGCACATCGCCGAGGCGAAGCTCGAGGACCTGCCAGACGTGCCGCCGCCGCTCCTTGACCCCTCCCAGCTGGCGCTCCCCGACGAGCTGTGCGAGCTGGTGCGCCCCCCGCCGCTTGCAGAGCGCTTGCATGCATCCGCTCACGGCGCGCTTGCTTGCCAGCCGCCGCTCCCCGAGGACGTGGCGCGCCTCCTCGCGGGCGAGGCGGCGCAGCCCGCCAAGCCGTCGACGTCGCCATCGCCGGAGCAGCAGGAACGGCAACAGCAGAGGCCGATGAGCTACAAGCAGCGCACGGCGCAGCACGGCGACCTGCAGTGGGTCGCCGAGGACCTCGGTGCTTGCTTCCCTGCTTGCTCGCTTGCTTGCTTGGCTTCGCTCTGAGCGCGGAGGAGGAGCTAGCTGACTGCGGGGCGCGCAGAGGAAATGTACGACGGGCTGCAGTACCTCGCGATGCAGGACAGCGACTACGAGGAGTGGGCCGAGGAGCAGGAGCGGCTCCAGCAGGAGGCCGCCGCCGCCGCCGCCGAGCGGGCCGAGCGGGCCGAGCGGGGCGAGCAGCCCGAGGGCCAGGCCGAGGCGGAGGCGGAGGCGGAAGCAGAGGCGGAGAGGCAGAAGCGGAAGGCGCGGCGGAGGCGGCAGCCGACTGCGGACGAAGTCGTGGAGTACTTCATGGACTCGCGAATGGCGGAGCTGGCGGCCGTGCGCGCCCACGCCCACGCCGCCGCGGCCGCGGCCGCCGCCGCGGGCGCCGCCTCCTCCTCCTCGTCCTCGTCCTCTTCCTTGCCGTCGGGGCAGTCGGCCGAGGCGCGCCCCGCGGCCGCCGCAGCCGCGGCGGCGGCGGCGCAGACGAACGGAACCCATGCCGGCGCGAGGGGCGCCGGCGACGCGAGCGACAGGGCAGAGTCATCCAGCTCCACAGCCTCTTCATCCCAGGCGAAGGCAGCGGCAGCAGCGGCAGCAGCGCCGCCGCCGCCGCCTCCGCCCCAGCGGTCCAAGCCCCACGCCCTCTCGCACCCGGCGGTCATGCAGGCCGTCCAGCGCATCCTCAGCGATCCGGTACCCCCCTTCCTCGCGCCGTACCTGTACCCCTCCCCTATTTCTTCTTACGGATCGGCCGCGCGCAGACGGGTAGCGGGATGGACCCGTACCGCTACGTCCACCTGCTGGACAAGGCGGCGAACCTTCTCCTGGAGAAGCGCGGGCCGGAGCACGCGCCCTCGGCGCAGCTGAAGCCGGCGCACGACGCGCACGCCGACGCGCTGCCGGCGCCGGAGCGGCTGCCGGCGGGGGCGCCCGGGGGGACCAAGGGCCACGAGGAGGCCGAAAAGGAGGCGGCGGAGACGTACGAGCGGACCAGGAGGGCGCTGGAGGCTCTGGAGGCTTTGCACAAGGCAGAGGAGGAGGAGGATCACGCAGCGACAGAGGGGGACGGGGGGGCGAAAGGCGACTCGCGGTCCTCCCCGCACCACGACCACTTAGTGCGTATCCGCCTTGATCGATCCTTGTCTGCCCCCGCCTCGCAGCCGACGCGGCGCAGCCGCTGGAAGCGTTCCTTCGGCTGGCGGAGGCGAGAATCAACCCGGCGCGCCTTGCCGCGACCCTCGGCGTGCGTCCGCCGTACCCCACCTCTCTCTTCCCCCCTCTCCGCCCCGCCCACGCGCCGCGGCAGCGGCCCGTCGGCATCGGCGAACGAAGCGACCCGCACTTCCCGGAGGAGGAGGGGTACGACGAGGGACCGGAACGCGCGTACCCCGAGGAGCCGGGGCCGCCGGGGGAGGGCGGTGGCATGAAGTTCATCGCGGCGCTCATCGGCGCGCCCGCCCGCCCGCCCGCCGCCCACGCCCGCCGCCCGCGCCGCGCCCGGCTCACCCGCGGCTCGCGATCGCAGAGCACTTGCGGGAGGCGGAAGGACCCGAAGGCGAGGGGGCGGCGCCCGCGCCGCACGCCGCCGCCGCCTCGGGGCCCGCCCCGGCCGCCGGCCCCGCCTCCTCCTTCTCCTCGCGAGCCGCCCCCGGGCTACCCATGCCGGGCCCGGAAGCCCTCGCGATCGCCGAGTCGCCCCTCGAGATCGAACGCGTGCGTACCCCTCTCTGCTTGTTCCCCCCCCGTCCCTTTACAGTACCCGTAGCTGGAGGAGGGGCCGGGAACGCCGGCGGCTGTGAAGGCGGTCGACAAGGCGCTCCTGCCTCGGGTCGAGGGCCGAGACTTCGACACGGGCCTCGTACCCCCCGAGAAGGTGGCGGCCGCCCTGGCCGCCGCCGCCGAGGACGGGCCCGCGGGGGTACCGGTATCCGGAACTCCGCCCGCCCGCCCCCGCAAGAAGAGCGTTTCGTTCGCCCCGGAGCCTGCGGTGGTGCGGACCTAGGCCCGGCCCTCGGCCTTGCTCAGCGCACGAGGAGAGGTTTAAGCAAACGCCAACGATCGTTCTCTAGCACTAGATCGCCAGCCTCAAATACCAGAAGCTAGAGCGAGCTAGCCTAGTAGGGGAGCGTTTCCTTGTAGTATATATACGATGAATTCGTTCTCACACAAATCAGTAAGCGGAGCTGCGCCCATACAGGAAGCCTCGCTCGAACTCGCGGGTCGGGGAGGTGGCCAGGCGCACGCGGGGCCCCGCCGCGGGCGGCAAAGCCGAGCGGGAGCCGAGGGCCGTCCGGGCCAGCGAGGAGCGCAGCGGGGAGCGCGAGCGGGAGGAGCCGCGGCTCCTGGCGGCGCCGCCGGCGCCCGCCCCCGAGCGGCGGGCGGGGGGAGAGGCCGAGCGCCGCGGCTCGTGGGCGTACGCGTACGCGTACCCCCCGCTGGCCCCGGCCTCCGCCCCGGCCCCCTCGTCGTCCGTCGGCTCGTACTCGTACGGCCTTCTCGGAGCAGCGGCGGCGGCGGCGGCGGCGGGGCCCCGGCGCTCCCGGCCCCGTCCCCGCCGCCACTCCTCCAAAGGGTCGCTTGCACCCCGCGCCGCGGGCGACCGAGCGTCGGGCAGGCCCGCGAGGCCTGTGCCGCGCATGCTTTTAAGATGTCTAAGAGGAAGGCGCGAGAAGAAAGAACGAGAGAGCGCACTGTAGAAACGGCTCAAAGGGTCGTCCTCGCCTTGGCCCTGACCCTGGCTCCGGCGCCCCGCGGGGTCCGCGAGCGCCGCCGCCGCCGCCTCCTCCTCCTCCTCCACTTCTGGAGCGGCGTAGCGGTGGCGTCCGGAGGGGTAGCGGTGCCGCGCGGCCGCCGCAACAGCGGCCGAGGAGGAGGGGGAGGAAGAGGAGGCGAGCCGCGCGGCAGGCGCGAGCTCCGAGAGATCGAAGTTGGAGAGGTCGACTTCCAGCCCCGCTCCCGCCGACTCCCGCACCCGCTGCGGGCTCAGCGACCGCGGCTGCTCGGGCTTCGATGATCAGGGCGAGGGGGCAAGAAGAAAGCGAAGACGAAGAAGAAAGAGAAAGCGTACCCGGGGTGCGGCGTAGGAGGGTACCGATGCGTACGCGCTGATGGCAGCGGCTGCCGCCGAGGAGGGGTACGCCCGCTCGCCACCCGCGGGGGGCACCGGAGCGCTGTAGTAGAGGGGGCTTGCGGGCGGCGGCGGTGCTGAGGTGGCGGGGGCGTGGGGCGCCGCCGGGCCGTAGGCACCGTGGGCGAGATGGGGGGCCTGATCCCGGCTGGAGGACGCGGGGGGTACAGGAGAAGGGGCAGTGGATCCGGAGGGGTACGATAAGGACGGAGAGTAGGGGAGGGTCACGACGGCGCGGGGTCGCTCGGGGGCGGGCTCGGGCGCCGGGGCTGCCTGGGCGAAGCTTGAGGCGTGCGGGCCCTGGCCATGGGGCGGCGCCTGCACGAGGCTGGGGGACGAGGGGAGCTGTACATGTCCCTGCGGCTGAGGCGGCTGCGACGGCGGCGCCGCCTGCGAAAAGGAGGGCGAGTAGGGGAGCCAGGCAACGCCTCCGGGCGGCTGCGCGGGCGCTCCCGGGGGAGGGCCGCCGGAGGGCTCCCCCCGAACGCTTCTGGAGGGCGGGAGGGGCGGCCGCGAGTGCGGCGCCGGCGGCTGGCCCGCCGCGTACGGGTACGGGCGCTCAGCGGCGGGCTGAGGCGGAGCCGCCGCCGCCGCTGCGTACGCGGCCTGCGAGGATGAGGCCGCGGGCTGCTGTTGCGAGTGCGGCGGGGGCGGGGGCGGCTCCCACGCGCCGAGAATGGCAGCGAGAGCGGCGTCGGACGGGATCGCCGCCGCCGCGTCGGCGCTGGCGGAATGCTTCGAAGCCTGGGCTGCAAGCGCTCCGATCTGGGAGAGCGCCGTGAACGCCTGCGAGCGGGTTTCTTCCTGCTGAGCTCCCGGCTGCGGTGCTGGAGCCGTTGGTGGCTGATGGGCAGCCGGTGCCGGCGGAGCCGCCGAGAGAGGCGCCTGGGCCTGCGGGGGCCGAACGTAGCTATGCGGCTGTGTGTAAGTTTGAAATCTATCCGGAAGCGGCGAGAGCTGATACGCCGCGTGCTTCTCCGGCGGCGCCTGCAGTCCGGCCGCCTGCCGCTGCTCCGCCTCGTACCTGCGCCGCGTCGGCTTGCGGACGTGCATGATGTGCAAAACCTAACGCACTCTTCGGCGATCTGCTTGACGACTACGGCAAATGGCAGGCGCTCCGCCGAGAGCCGGCGGACGACCTGGGTGGCGATACGGTGGAGGGCTGCCGGAGCGGTCAGCTGCGAGCCTGTCGATCGCCCGCGCATCGCACAGACCGTTCTCATCGATGTCATCGCTGCTCGTCAACCGCACGACTCGCTTTATCTGCTCCACGGTCCCGTTGAGCACGGCCTCGAGCGGCGGGTGCAGGGCCGATGGTCCGCTCGCCGCAGCCGCAGCCATCGCGTGCTCAGCGCCACGCGCTCGGGCGGCGCTCTGGCGGCTCGCTAGAGACTGCCTAAATTCAAAATTGTTGTAGCCTAGCTGACGGCTCTAAGCCGTGAGACTTGAGCTTGAGTTCGTTCACTAATCTGTACCCCCGTGAGGTCGATGTCATGATGATGTGATGTAAGAGGTGGTACCCCCAAGTGAGCGGATAAGGTCCATCTTTATCAGCGACCACATCACCGCGGCCGTTAGCACGTCCGACCGACCGTCGGGCCTTCGGACTCCTTTCGTTCACTTCGTCGACCTTTCTGGAAGCAATGGCAGGGTGCGTCCGGCTCTGACGTGCTTTTGTTTGCCGCACTGCGGCCGCGGCAGTGCGTGGTAAACGTTTGAGCTCTGATTTCGGACGCCACGCTCCTCAGGCGCGAGCGTCGGAACGCTGTCACCATGAGCCCTGGCGCCCAGACCGTGTTCCAGGTCGAGGGAGAAGTTCTGCGGTCGAAACTGACCGACGCTTCCGACTACCCGAGGGCCGTGCTAGCCAAGTGCGTGTCTCCGAGTCGCTGAACTCGAGTGACACCGTATTATCGTTACCGCAGTCGATGACGACATTCTCTTCGCAGGGCGGACATGTTGCCGGTGGGCAGTCTCAGTCTGGCGCAGAAGGACGCGCTTACGGAAGCCGCCCGAGGCGTCATTCTTAGGCAGAACCTCGTTAAGACTGGCCTGAGCGACGACGACCTGAACGACATCCCGAACGGCACGCCGTACTTGTACAAGTTCATCCCGGCCATGCTCCTCGACGCGGAGACGAACCTCGTCGGCGCCGACGGGGCGGACGCGTACCTTGCCTACTCGGCCGGCGGCGACCTCTTCTTCGCCGACGACACCGCCGCCCCCGCCGCCGACGTCCGTTCCAAGTTCCCCGCCCGCCCGCGGCCGGCCGCCCGCCGGCGCCTGGATCTGACGGGGCGCGGGCAGGGGGAGGAGGGCCCGCTTGCGGACGGGGCGGAGGCCGAGGGCGACGCCGGCGCGCTCTACGACCTGGCCGCCCTCGCCGACCGCGACGCCGCCATGCTCTGAGCCCGCCCGCCGCCGCCGCGCCGCCCGATGGCGTCCGATCGGCCGCTGCGGCCGCTGCGAGCGATCGAAGGCGTCTGTGCTTTCGATGTACAGTGCCACTGTGCGCGAGCGAGCGCGTTCGATGAACTACGGTACAGGAAATGTACAGTCTGTACGCGTGAATTTATTTGAACGAACTGATGTCTCGCCCCTTCGAATCCACTTCGAATTCCAGATTTTAGAATCCACTTCGGGAGTGCGAGGCCATGAAGCCTTAAAGCCTTCACCGTTTCGGAGACAAAATTTAAATAACACATGCTAAGGTCAGCCAGCGAAAGCCGTGAAACTTAGGCTCTAAATGAAACCAACGCAAGATTCGCGAATCGATCAGGCCCGCTCGAGCTCGTAGAGAGAGACGACCTCAGCGGCCCGCGCGGCCTCCAGCGGCCCCGCGCCGGCGCCGGCGCCCGGAGAGCGGGCGGCGCGGGCGGTGGAGGAGGGGGCGCTGTGGCGCCCGGCGACGCGGAGGCCGCGGGCGGCGGCGAGGGCGGGGACGTGGTCCGGGGCAGGAGCCCGAGGCGCTGGGGCAGGTCGCTGAAGAGGACCCAGAGGCGGCCCCGCTCCGAGAGCAGGTCGGGCGCCCCCTGCGCCCCGGGCCCGGGGTCAGCGCGGCGGGGCCGGCGGGGCGGGGCGGAGCGGGCGGCGTGGGGGGTCGCGGCGGGGCGGGACAGAGCGGGGCGGAGCGGGGCGGTGTGGGGTGCGGGGGGAGGGGGAGGAGGGGGGGGGGCAAAGGTTTGAGCTAAGCTTGAGGCGGGGGTGAGGGGGGGGGGGTAGAGGCTTGAGCTGAGCTTGAGGCGGGGAGGGGGAGCGGGGGTACAGGCTTGAGATAGGCTTGAGGCGGGAGGAAGGGGGTGGCGGGGCCCGGGTTCAGCGGGGCGGGGCGGGGCGGGGCGGGGCGGGGGTATAGGATGGCAGCTCAAGCTAGGCTTGAGGCGGGGAGGGGGGTACGGCACGGGGCGCGCGCCTGCAGGACGGCTTCGAGCAGGTCGGGCCCCCCTTCGAGGCCTGCGCGAGGGGGTTCAGCTTTCGGGGAGGGGGGGGGGGGGAGACGGGGGTACGGACCGCCGGCGAAGACGGAGGAGTCGATGCGGGAGGGGGCCGGGCCGGGCATCCAGGGGGGGTTGCAGAGGATCAAATCCACGGAGCCGGGCTCCAGGCCCTCGGGCAGCGCGGCGGACTCGCGCAGGAAGCGGCAGGCGGCCGAGAGGCGGAGCCGACGGGCGTCCGCCTGGGCCGAGGCGGCGGCGAGCGGCGCCGCGTCGGTGCCGAGGACGCTGCCGAAGCCGGCGAGGCGGGCGGCTAGGAAAGAGAGTACCCCGGAACCTGAGCCGGCGTCCAGAGCGAGCCGGCAGGGCCGCCCCGAGGAGCGCCAGGTCCGAAGGAGCTGGGCGGCCAGGTCCAGGTAGTCGGCCCGGGTAGGGGGAAAGACGGACCAGACGGGGTGCAGGCGCGCCTCCGGGCCCAGCTGGGGCACGGGTACCCCCCTCCGCTCCATCTCCGCCGCCGCGACCCGCGCGCGGTACTCCGCGAACGCCATCCGCAGCGCCGCCCCGCGGCGCGCCTCCGGTACGGCGTGTGCGGGGACGTCCGGCGCGGCTCCGGCGCCGGAGATCGAATCGGCGTCCAGGCCGAGGGAGAGGCGGCTGGAGAGGAGCGGCTCGCCCCGGCACACCATCTGCACGTGGAGCCGGGACAGGATCGCAGCCTTCTGCTCCTTCGCGGCGCGCTCCTGCTCGTAGAGGCGGCGGAGCGTCTCCCGCTCGCCCTCCGCGGCCGGCGCCGCTCTCCTCCTCCGCTGCTTCGCCTCCCGTTCGCTGTCGCACAGGCGGGACAGGGCCGCCCTGCGAGCGCGCGCCCGCGTCAGCTCAGCTCCGCTCAGCTCAGAGGCGACGCGTACGTGAGGGTGACGAGGTTTCGGTACGTGCCGCGGAACTCGGCGCTCGCGCCGCCCTTCAGCAGGTGGTACACGTCCCGCGCGCGGCTGTTGTCTCCCACGACGTCTTTCCCGCCCTCCGCTGCTGCCGCCGGCGCCGCCGCAGCGGATCTCCTGCGATCACCGCTCCCGCCGATCTCCAGCGCGGCCGCCGCGCCGCCGTTGCTCTCCCGCCGCGCTTCCGGAGGCTCGGCCGAAGCTGCAAGCGTTTTAGGACGGGCATTCCGCGCTTCCTCGACGAATCCAGCTGTTGGACTCGTCTGCTGGCGTGTGCTCGGCGGCGACGGCAGCTGCGCTGGGCGTCGACGAGGGGAGCTTCGCCGCGTCTCCGCTGTGCTCTCCTCTTCGCGTACGCCACCGCGGGAGCTGCGAGGCGAGCTGCGCGTGCCCGCCCGGCGCAGCGATGAGGCTGCCAGCGACGGTCCGCCGCTCGCGATCCGGATCGATTGGGTCTGTATACGCAATGCCAGAGCCCGCACGACAGTCGCCATCGCTGGGCCGATGAGCGCGGTGCTGGCTGGTGGCGGGGTACACGTGTCCGAGCCGAAGCCTCAGCCAGCCGCTCGGATTCAACACCGCAGTTCCGACGAGCCATTTTCATGCACGTGAGTCTCTGCACATGCGTCGAATGAAACGGGGTCCGTCGGCGCGGGTCGCGCGCGCGGCTGACGCGTTGACGCGCTAGCAGAGAGGCGAGGCGGCGTGTGGCAGCCATGGGCTTCCTGCCAGGATGTCAAGCGGAAAGCGGCCGCGCGCGGGCGCGGTCGACGTCGCTCCGCCCATATGCATGCGCGCGCGCGCGCATGCTCGCAGTGCGGTCGCGGCCGGGCCGCGCCGGGCGCTCGCGCGCATGCCATGATGCGCACCATGTCCGTCATGCCCGCGCACATGCGGACCGTGCACGTGTACGTGGGGCTGCGCATGCGCGGGGCGGGGCGGCGCCGGCGCCCCCCGCGACTGTCGTCAGCGCCGGCCGCGGCCGCGGGGCCACGGGCAGTCAGCAGCTTGGCGGCAGCCTTGGCCCCGGCGTTCTCCTTTCGGATCCCTTCAGCTCCCATATCGACTCGTCCATCTTCGCTGGCGGTCCGACGGTCCGCCCCGCCCGCCCGCCCGCCCGCCCGCCCGCATGCGCACGCTCTCCGCCTCTCCGCCGCCTGCCGCTTCCTGCGCGAGCCCGCCGCGCTGCCCGAGGGCCTGGAGCCCGGCTCCGTGGATTTGATCCTCTGCAACCCCCCCTGGATGCCCGGCCCGGCCCCCTCCCGCATCGACTCCTCCGTCTTCGCCGGCGGTCCGTACCCCCGTCTCCCCCCCCCCCTCCCCGAAAGCTGAACCCCCTCGCGCAGGCCTCGAAGGGGGGCCCGACCTGCTCGAAGCCGTCCTGCAGGCGCGCGCCCCGTGCCGTACCCCCCTCCCCGCCTCAAGCCTAGCTTGAGCTGCCATCCTATACCCCCGCCCCGCCCCGCCCCGCCCCGCCTCGCCCCGCCTGAATCTTAGCTCAAGCCTCTGCCCCCCGCGCTCCCTCCCCCGCCCCGCCTCAAGCTTAGCTTAAGCCTCTACCTCCCCCCCCCCCTTTTTCCCTCCTCGCCTCGAGCTTAGCTCAAGCCTCTACCCCAACCCCGCCCCGCCCCTCCTCCCGCCTCGAGCCTCAAACTGGCTTGAGCCTCCATCTTATACCCCTGCCGTGCCCCGCCGCGCCGCGCCCCGCCACGCCCCCCCCTGCCCCTTCAGCCCCCTCCCGCCCCGCCCCGCCCCGCTGACCCCGGGCCCGCCCCTCCCCACCCCTCCCCGCCCCGCCGCGGCGCCTCGCCCCGCTCTAGATCTGCCCCGTGCCGCTCTGCGCCGCCCCGCCGCGCTGACCCGGCGCCGGCCCCGGGGCCCGCTCCCGCCTCAAGCTTAGATCAAGCCTCTATCCCCACCCCGCCCCGCCCCGCCCCGCCCGGCCCCGCCCCGCTCTGTCCCGCAAAAGTCTGTCCGCCCCGCCCGGCTTTTCTGAACAAACAAAAGTCTCTCGCGCGGAAGACTCGAGATATAGATTCAGTCGGCGCCGGCATGTATTGCGCTGGCGCCCGATCGCGAGCTGGAGCGCTAGCTCGAGCTCCAGCTCGGCGATTCGAAGTCCAAAAAAATACCGATTCATTTTGAATTCTGCGATTCATATGGCTGGCTCCTTTCCGGATCCGCCTGGAGCAGCCTTGACTTGTGCGGAATATTCGAGGAGCTACGCGGCCTCCGCCAGGCCCACCATTGCGGAAGCAGCCTATTTCGAATTCGAGTGCAATCTCAGCACAAACTCAAGGATTGAGACATTAGCTCAGCAGTGGCTTCATATATGTAAATAATTTCAGGTACATGCAGTAATAGCGCGCGCACCTCCAGCTCTGTTTCGTGGTACAGGGCGTCGACTTCTTCGTAGTCGTTCTCGATTTCGATATCCTGTCCGACGGTCGCTTGAATTTGAGCGCTATCCGATCGCTATCCGATCGCTATCCGATCGCTATCCGATCGCTATCCGACGGTCGCGCGGGCAATTCGATCGCGAGCGCTATGAGTGGGAAGAGGCGCACCTCAAGCTCCGTGCACTCGTCGATGGCAGTAACGTTGGCTTCGTCATCGAGGAGAAGGCTCGCGTCTTGTCTGCACGCAAGCAAATTAAGAGATTTCCATTTCGTATATAAGTATACGTGATGGATGTTCGCAATTCAGCGCACTTTGGAAGGAGCTTGCAATCGCCAAGCGACCAGCTCGCGACGAAGGTACTGCACGCATAGCTTCAGCTTAGCTACCAGTTCATGCAGCGCAGCGAAGCCATAGGATGTCGACCTCGGACAGAGTTGCTTCGTGACGTATGTGGAATCGCTTTGCGCTATAGCTACGCGCTCAGTCGCATAATTCGACGTCAAGGTCATCGATGTTTCAAGATCCTCGCAATTCTTCCGGGAGCTCGAGCTTCAACGCATCATAAGACTTCCAGGGCAAATATCTCGTACCTCGTCCATGTGGCACCTCGCCTGCCGGATCGGATAAGAGGCTGGTCGGCGGATCGGCGGTATTCGCGTCATCGCAGCACGAACCAACGGGAGGCAGTGGGCTCTGAAGGAGAGATGGTCAACGTAGCTCTTCGAACCGGCAGGACACTCCACCCTCCAGTAGTCTTTCCTTCCGATCCCGACGTCGACTGCGGATCCAAGTTTGGACTCTCCCTCGCAGCTTTCCTTCGCGCGCGAGCCAAAGCGAGGTCGATGTCACTCCGAAGTTCGGACGATCGTTCTTAGTGAATTGAACTCACTTCGGCAAAGCACAGGGGGTGGACGGGTCCGCACTGTTCACTTTCGTTAATTGTGGCCACGGCGCCAGGAACGGTGCGACAGATCGTGCTGCACAATAAAATGCAACAGCCCAGCGACAGTATAAGCAGCGACAGGGAAGCGTATACGTATACAGTATAAGCGATATATAATGCGACAGCGCAGCGACAGCAACAGTTCGCAGCTGCAGCGTACGGATCGGATTCTGTTCTGATGTAGACAGGATCGACCCCCGGAACGCGCTTGCTGCGATGGCGGGCGAGCATTAAACTTCAACTCGGACCAGGTTCTGATATCGATGAAACTACGAGAAATCATGTGCGTGATCACCAATCCGCGTTCTTGAAGCACTGTGCAAAAGCTATGTAATCTACGGGTTCTCCAGTCGAGGGGTCAAAAGTCATTGCTGCCGCCGTCCCTGCGCGCGGTCACGACTCACGATGCATTCATCATTGCACGTGGACGTCGACAAATATTCATTAATTGGAACCTTCCGGGCACTGGCTCAAATGCGGAGCGACCGAAGTAGGAAATCCATAGCGCTCAGAAAAGCACTTGACAGCCATTTGTTGGCACTTCCCGTCCGAGGACTGTACGCTGAGCGTAGTATCTGCGGGGCATGACCCCCTGCAGGACATTTCAATATATTTACACGTGGAATCGTACGGTCACGCGTACGCCGAAGTCTAAGCATGCATATGCGCAGAAAAAATGTCATGCGCACGCGTGTATGTCGTACACGGTGGTCACATCGCCCATAGGGGAATTGCAGTCGAAGGTTTTGTGGCACTCAAGAGCTTGAACGGCGGGGGAGCATGCATCGCTTCCGGCGTCCTTGACGCCATCCGTGCCGACCTGCAAGACGTGCCATCGGCTCAATTGAAAAGCCACTTATATATACTTAATTGATTATAAAGTCGTGCATTCGTAAAATTTAACAAACAACATGAACGCACGGGGCAATGGCGGAACGCTTCTTCGTTGGACACGCCAGCCGGCTTGCTGCAAGCAGACGCAACTCTTGCGTTAGGCGGCGGATCGTAATATGATCGGAGCTCATGCTCGAGCACGCATGCGCAGGACCGAGGAAACTTCGCACTATGTTTTGAGAATGTTGCCAGCCGCGTCCTTGGCGATCGTCGGTGCAGACGCGCAGTCCTTGTCAGAGTAGCAGAGTGCAGCCGTGTGGCTGCACTTCTGCACGTGTTCCGTGCCATCCAACGAAGCGACCGGCTTGACAGAGCTCGCCGTGGTCGCCGGGCATTTAAGGCTGCAGGCGGAACACGTTTAAATAATTGCGTGCACGAAATAAAGCGATTCTCATTATTTAAAGCGATCGCGAAGCATGCGCAGAAGATAGAATATTCATTGCGCACGCGTTCAGGTTTTGAATATTTGTGTCGTAAAAGGTGGTGACGTCGCCCGCAGGTGAGGTGCAATCGAAGGCCTTGTGGCACTCAAGAGCTTGAACGGCGGGGGAGCATGCATCGCTGCCGGCATCCTTGACGCCATCTGTGCCGACCTGGAAGACATGCGAACGCCGGCGCCGTCAGCTCGAAGCGATTCGAATTCGTGTATTCGTCAAATCGATATCAAATAAATAGCTTGAACGCACGGGGCAGCGGCGGAACGCTTCTTCGTTGGACACGCCAGCCGGCTTGCTGCAGGCAGGCAGGCGGCACACTTGCATTAGGCGACAAATCAAAATTTGATCTGAGCTCAAGCTCGCGGGTGACTGATCACGAGAAAGCTTCGCACTACTCTTTGAGAACGTTGCCTGCCGCGTCCTTGGCGATCGCCAAAGCATTTTTGCACTGAGTATCTGCGTAGCAGAGGGCGGCCGTGCGGACGCAGGAAGCCGAATAGCTCGCGCCGTCCGCTGCCAGCGTCTGCACTCGCATGCTCGCCGTGGTGGGAGGGCACTTGGCGCTGCATTCCCGATCGCGAAGTCGATCAAACGGGCCCGGAAGCGCGCCACCCTTTTATGTGAATGCATGCACAGATCTAGATGGCCAAATCTAGAGCGCGAGGCGGCGATCGCGCGCGCGGGTCGAGAACGTCGGTGACGTCGGCCCCGGTGCTCGAGCAATCGAAGCTCTTGTGGCACTCCACCTCCTTGTGAGCCGTGCCGCAGCTGGTCGCATCGGCATCCTTGAAGCTGCTGGTCCCCTTCTGCAGAGAGACGGCCCGGCGGCGTCGACGTCGGCGCAATGCGCTCGCGCGGAAAGATATGAACAGCTATCTTAATTAGCTTCAGACAGATGGGGAGAGTGAGAAACTCTTGAACGCTAGCCCGAGCCAGGCTGACGTGTATACAATTCGATAAGGGCTGAATTTGCAATTGTGAAAAGAGCTTTAGACAGAAGGGGAGAGAAAACTCTTGAATTCGAACGCTAGCCCGAGCCAGGTTGACGAGTGTACGTATACGTATACATACACATGGCTGCATGTGCTTATGTTATATATATATATGAATGAAATTCGCGCACGGGGCAGCGGAGGAACGCGTCCTCGTTCGACGTGCCCTCCGGTTGGCTGGGGTCACGTGCACGGGTGTCGATCAGGCGGGCGCAACCGATTCAATGACTTGAAGGGGCGAGGCATATGCATGCGATCGACGCATGTGCGCACTACTTTGAGACCAGGCTGCCCGAGGCAGGATCTCTCCCAAGCGAGACGGTGCCGGAGCATCCCCTGCAGGCCGAAGCAGCAATGTAAATGATCATGAGTGACGCGGACTGCAGCACAGACAGAAAGGCAGGGCGCCGGGCCGGGGCCGGGGGCGCACTGGCCACTGTAGCATAACAGCTTGGCTGGAACGCATGTGTCGCTGTCCTTCGCCTTGCCGGAGACGTACGTCGCATCTTTCGAGCAGATGGACGAAACGGATCCAGTGCTGCGCACGCCATGCGCGGTTCGTGCTCAGAGCTCGCGGCCATGCATATATATATGTGCATAGCGGCCGCGGGACGCGATTGATTTCGATATCGGCGGGGCAGAGTCGCGCATGCCGCAGTGCGCACCTGTCGACGGCGTACGCCGGCTCACCCAAGCAGTCGACCGAAGTGTAGCACCTCAGCTTGGACGTCTTGGGTCCCATGGCGATGCGACCGTATGCGTATTCGCTGGGCGGTAGCTACCGTAGTAGTACTACTAGGCTAGGCTACTCGAAGTTACAGCCGCTGCTGACTCGGCTCAGCCAGTTACCGTCACGTGCACCGGGCCGTAGTACTCCGGATCCGAATTCGAATCTAACGCTCAGCGGCTTAACGTTAACGTTTTACGCGTATACGTAAGTTAGTTACCGTACTACGGTAGTACAGTCTTACGACCTCAGCTGCCAGGCTGCAGATCTAGACTGCAGTCACTGAGTGAGACCGCGGGACTCCCGCCCCCGCCCGGGGGCCGGGGCCCGCCGGCCCGGCGCCGGGCCGCGCCGCGGGCCCGCGGCGGCCGCGGCCCGCGGGTCGCGGCCTAGGCCGCGAGGCCCGCGACCCGCGGTACTGAGTATTTAAGTCGTCTACCGTAGTACGGTAGGCCTGCCGCAGTGCGCCGGCGCCGCCGACTCGGCGAGCCTCGGAGGCCCTGAGGGCCCGGGCCCGCCCGGGCCGGCGCCCGGGGCCGGCCCGGCGGCCCGGCCCGCCGTGACTCAGTGTCGACTATGTCGAGTCAGTGACGCCGTCACGGAGTGGCGCCGGCCGTGCCGCGCTGGGCCGTTCAAACCGGTTGTACATGTGCCTCTCACGCTACGAGTTATGGCTCTATGGCGCGATTTCCGATGGCCAGGAAATTTTCTTCCTAGGCGCCAACTCGTAGCGTCAGACTCTGAGATGCTGGTTTTTTTTCATCCCGGGAAAGAGCCGCGCCGCGCCGCGGGCCCGGCCCGGCCCGCGGCGCGCGCGCTGATGAGTCACGGACTCACGGAGTCACGCGGTCTCGGGTCCGACGGTCCGCGTCGCCGCGGCGTCGGTCCCTCCCACTGCCAGTGGGCCGCACTGTGGCCATGGGCGCCTCGCCGCCTCCCCGCCGACTCGGCGAGTCCCCGCCGGGCCGGGCCCAGCTGCAGTGCACGTGGCCCACCGGCCGCGCGCGGCACTGCTCCCACCGTCCCACGGGCCACTGCCTCCCAGTACTGTAGGACGGCTTAAATTGCCGTGGTGAAAAATTGCCGAATTCGCCCAAACCGGAATTGCCGTGGTGATAAATTGCCGAATCCAGACATTCGCTCTATGGGGGCCTCGGAAACTCCCTACCCCCAGCAACAAGTTTCGGCAATTTATCGTCACGGCAATTCTGGTTTTGGTCGAATTCGGCAATTTTACGTTAACTACGCCGTGACGCGGCAATTTAAGCATTCCTACACTGGACCTACAGTAGTGCTCCCGGAGACCGCCGGCCCGGCGCTGGGCCGGGCCGGTCCGGAGTCCGGACTCCGCCCGGACTCGGGAGTCCGCCGATCGCGAGTCCGGACTCCGGATCGATATCCGGATCCGCCGGGCCGCCTCTCGTGATCACTGGCTCAGACCGTCGACGTACGCGTCGGACGCTGCGCATGCCAGGCTGGGGTTTTTTAACCCGGGAAAGAGCCTTCAACAACTGCTTCGAGTCGAAAGTCTGGCCCACCGCCATACAACCAGTGCTGTCATTATAACGTCTCCGGAAATTGGGACGTTATAATGATGCCATTATGACGACATTATAACGTTATAACGCGTTATGATACGTCATGCATATGATGAATATTTTATTATATTAAATATATTCAATTTCCTTTCAAGTTTACGGGTACCTGAGCTTTCGCCGCAGTGGTCGCTTGCTAGGACCGCTGGGGAGCATCTAAGGAGCTCGGTATTGCTTCTAAGACGTTTTATCGGGAGGCCGAGGGGTACGGAGAATCGAGAGCGGCGGCGAGGGAGGCCGGGGTGAGAGAGAGCGCCGGAGGCGAAGAGGCTGGCAATCGGACTCGGGAGAGAGGGTGGAGACGCAAAGAGACTGGGGGCGTACGTAGCGGCGGGAGGGGCATGCAGAAAAATAGTGCCGCTCAGCGTCACAGTAGCAGAAGCAGGGGCAAGAAGGATGGGTTGGAGAGGAGGCTGAACGTAACCACGACTACGTCGGAAAGAGGGCCGCGGGGGGGAGGAAGTGGTGGAGCAAGGTGGAGGGGTAAGAAAGGGTACGGAGCAGCAAGATGACCAGGGACTTGGCGGGGAGCTGGCAAGTGAAGAGGCCCAACAGGAGGGGGGAGGCAGAGGAAGGGCCAGCGGGCCAAGGAGAACAGGGATCGGGACCTCAGGGAAAGGGGGAAAGGGAGCGTCGAGGGGGGCAGCGAGAGCAGGAATGGGGACGGGCCCATGCGTCACTACAGGGGCGAAAACAGGAGGGGGCGGCGCAGGAGGCGAGCGACCGCCGGGGGTCCCCAACGGGATGCCCCCACGAACGGCAAACTCTAGCGGATTCCGGAGAACAGAGTCGATGTCACGCGAAGATACGAGACCGTCAGCTCCTTGACCCTCGGGCGAGACTGGGAGGGCAGAGGGAAAGGAGGGGGGAGAGGGGGGGGGGGGGGGGCGCGGGGAGGGGGAGGGGGGGGGGGGGGAGCTAGCGAGAGGTTAAGAGGAGCGAGGGTCAGAGCCGGCTCGGTGGGCACGTTGGTCCTAATCAAGGTCGACTTAGAGAAGGGACTGTATTAATATTCGCCCAAGGTGGATGTGGAGATCCGCCGAGCCCCGCTCCAGACCCTTATATATATAACTATGGCGAGCATATGTGCAGGCAGCGTGAGCATGCGGCACCGCGGAGCCGTCGCCGGCTTTTATATAAGCTTCTTTTAGTCATCTACACAATTTCTGCGTCAGAAACAAAAGAGCACACACCATGACCATGCTTTCGAGACAGCACTGCAGCTGGGAGCCGTCCCCCGTCCCCCAGAACCCCGCCTCGGCCACCCCTCCGACTCTCTTCCTTACGATCACTTAATTAAATTATAAGCTTCGTCCCACCAGCTGCAGGTGACCTTCTCCTCCTTGACCCCTCCATCCTCGGGGCGCAAGTGAGGAGGAGGCTAGGGGAGGAGCGAGGCGGGAGCAGGACCGGGCGGAGCGGCGGCAAGGCGATAGAATGGACAGCCGCAGTGCGTGACAATTAGTAAGTGTTGAAGCCTACAAGCCTACAACGACTACTTAACGACTACCCGTCCTTGTCCACCCGTACGCGTCCTCGTCCGACGGTCTTGTCCACCTGTCCTTGTCCGAAATATTCGAGAGAAATTACGCAGCCTCCGCCAGGCCGACCAGGGCGGAAGCAGCCTATTTTTAGTCGAGGACAGTGTCGTTATTAAATATCAGCTCAAGGATCTTCGGGCTCAAGGCTCGAGTTATCATTAGCTATAGTTTGCATTTTTAATCGAAGGTATATAAATAAGCACGGAGCGAAAATGCAAGTGCACGCATGCGCACCTCCAGCTCGGAGGCTTCGAATTCGAATCCGACCTCTTCGGAATCGTGATCGATCTCCATATCCTGTATCTCGATTTCGACGGGTTGTGACCGCACGAGCCTCCGGAAATCAAGCGGATGGCCGCGCCCGCACCTCAACGGAAGCACTTTCGAGCTCGTCGAAGTCAGCAGAGTCGTACTCCCACGGATCTTTCCGGATCCTGCGTGCATGTTCATTCAACAACTGGACTCGAGCTCCAGTTCGAGCATACGAAAGAGAAATTCGAGTCTCTCGCGCACCCTGTTGAGAGCACGGTGCATCCTTCCAACTCGCTGTAACTAAAGATGAAGTTACTGCAATCCCATGGCCGGCTTCAGCTATTTATAGATGGCCCGCACACCGAGGGCGCATATATATATAGATGTCTACCTCGGGCAACTCGGTTTCGTAACGTATGTGGAATCGCTTTGCTTTACGATCTCAGTTGCGTAGTTCGACGTCAATTGCAACATAAGAGCAGGATCAGAAGACCTGACGCAATACTTCCGCGAAAATTAGCGCGTAGCGAGACTCTGCGGGATGATCTCGTTTATATATACCTTGTTATTGTGGCAGGATGCCTGCCGCATGAGAGGGTGGTCGGTGAGTTGCTATATAAGGACTTCGCGTTCTCAATATATATATATATATACACACACGCGCGCGCGCACCAATGGAAGGCAATCCTGACCGTGAAGCGTATCTAGATAGTTCTCGTAGAATTTCGAGCCGGCAGGACAATCCACCCTCTCGGCTGAGTATGGTTTGCCTGGAAGCCTGTCCCTGTGAACGTGTTGCAATTGAAAGCGTATTATTGCCAAGTCGGCGGGAGAGGAAGTCATTCGCGCATATTAATGATTTGATCGAGACGATTGCAAGAGGCCCGGGCCCCCTGCTTACGTTGCAATCCCGAACTTGAATTCTCCTTGACATTCGTAATATTCCTTTGCGCGCAAATCGAAATCAATGCCTTTCAAACAAGCAAATACGTACAATCAATGATGCGCTTACATCAGAAAAACAACGAGGATGGACGAAAGCGCAATCGCATCCACCCAATGCGCAATCATATCCATTGTTCGGCGCGAGCCATGTGGTGATGCTGCCGTCGACAGCGCGACAGCTCACGCTGCAGACGCGACAGCACGGCAGCGATTTGAATATAGCTTCAGTGCGCCAGCACAACGTCGGCTTCAAAAGGGCGCACGGGTCGGCTGTCTTGCCGTATACAGGAGTGCCGGTGCTGCGATCGCGAGCGAGCGCCTTAGGTTTTGCTTGAATCTAGTTTCGCTCAATTATACAACAGCTAGCGCTCACCAATCATAAGACTTGAAGCACGCCGCGAAATTCGTGCAGGTGCCAGTCGCGGATTCCTTCGCTGACGCCGACCCTGTGTTTTCAAAGCATAAATATTTATAATCCCATCTTGATTATGAAACGTTGCACATAGATCTAGATCGGCACCTTCCGGGCACTGGCTCGATTCTGAAGCGACCCCAGTTAGAGTTCCGCTGCATCCACGCTCCGTGTAGCATTTGACAGCCATTTGTTGGCACTTCCCGTCTGAGGACTGTACGCTGAGCGTAGTATCTGCGGGGCACGACCCCCTGCAGGACATTTCAATAGATAAATACATGTGAAAACGTATGTATATGGTCGACGTCACGCAGAAGCATATGCATGCGCAGCAAATTCAATATTGAAGCGCACGCGCTCAGGTTTTGAATGCTTGTGTCGTAAAAAGTGGTGACGTCGCCCGTTGGTGAGGCGCAATCGAAGGTCTTGTGGCACTCAAGAGCTTGAACGGCGGGGGAGCATGCATCGCTGCCGGCATCCTTGACGCCATCTGTGCCGACCTGGAAGACAGGCATATGCCGGCGCCGTCAGATCGAAGCGACCCGAACTTGTACGTATACGTTCTCCAAATCTAATGTGTGTATATATAGATATCGATAGCATGAACGCACGGGGCAGCGGCGGAAGGCTTCTTCGTTGGACACGCCAGCCGGCTTGCTGCAGGCAGGCGGCACACTTGCGTTAGGCGACAAATTGAAATGCGATCTGAGCTCAAGCTCGCGGGTGACTAGAACTGAGGAAACTTCGCACTATTCTTTGAGAACGTTGCCAGCCGCGTCCTTGGCGATCGTCGGTGCAGACGCGCAGCCCTTGTCAGAGTAGCAGAGTGCAGCTGTGCGGCTGCACTTCTGGACGTATTCCGTGCCATCCAACGAATTCGAAGCGACCGGCATGACAGCGCTCGCCGTGGTCGCCGGGCATTTTAGGCTGCAGGCGGAACACGTTTAAATAATTGCGTGCACGAAATAAAGCGATTTTCATTATTTAAAGCGATCGCGAAGCATGCGCAGAAGATAGAATATTCATTGCGCACGCGTTCAGGTTTTGAATATTTGTGTCGTAAAAGGTGGTGACGTCGCCCGCAGGTGAGGTGCAATCGAAGGTCTTGTGGCACTCAAGAGCTTGAACGGCGGGAGAGCACGTGTCGCTGCCGGCATCCTTGACGCCATCTGTGCCGACCTGGAAGACAGGCATATGCCGGCGCCGTCAGCTCGAAGCGATTTGAATTCGTGTATTCGTCAAATCGATATCAAATAAATAGCTTGAACGCACGGGGCAGCGGCGGAAGGCTTCTTCGTTGGACACGCCAGCCGGCTTGCTGCAGGCAGTCAGGCGGCACACTTGCGTTAGGCGACAAATCAAAATTTGATCTGAGCTCAAGCTCGCGGGTGACTGAGGAAACGTCGCACTACTCTTTGAGAACGTTGCCTGCCGCGTCCTTGGCGATCGCCAAAGCATTTTTGCACTGAGTATCTGCGTAGCAGAGGGCGGCCGTGCGGACGCAGGAAGCCGAATAGCTCGCGCCGTCCGCTGCCAGCGTCTGCACTCGCATGCTCGCCGTGGTGGGAGGGCACTTGGCGCTGCATTCCCGATCGCGAAGTCGATCAAACGGGCCCGGAAGCGCGCCACCCTTTTATGTGCAAGCAAGCACAGATGGCCAAATCTAGAGCGCGAGGCGGCGATCGCGCGCACGGGTCGAGAACGTCGGTGACGTCGGCCCCGGTGCTCGAGCAATCGAAGCTCTTGTGGCACTCCACCTCCTTGTGAGCCGTGCCGCAGCTGGTCGCATCGGCATCCTTGAAGCTGCTGGTCCCCTTCTGCAGAGAGACGGCCCGGCGGCGTCGATGTCGGCGCAATGCGCTCGCGCGGAAAGATATGAACAGCTATCTTAATTAGCTTCAGACAGATGGGGAGAGTGAGAAACTCTTGAACGCTAGCCCGAGCCAGGCTGACGTGTATACAATTCGATAAGGGCTGAATTTGCAATTGTGAAAAGAGCTTTAGACAGAAGGGGAGAGAAAACTCTTGAATTCGAACGCTAGCCCGAGCCAGGTTGACGAGTGTACGTATACATACACGTAGGCTGCATGCGCTTATGTTATATGAATGAAATTCGCGCACGGGGCAGCGGAGGAACGCGTCCTCGTTCGACGTGCCCTCCGGTTGGCTGGGGTCACGTGCACGGGTGTCGATCAGGCGGGCGCAACCGATTCAATGACTTGAAGGGGCGAGGCATATGCATGCGATCGACGCATGTGCGCACTACTTTGAGACCAGGCTGCCCGAGGCAGGATCTCTCCCAAGCGAGACGGTGCCGGAGCATCCCCTGCAAGCCGAAGCAGCAATGTAAATGATCATGAGCGACGCGCACTGCAGCACAGACAGAAAGGCAGGGCGCCGAGCCGGGGCCGGGGGCGCACTGGCCACTGTAGCATAACAGCTTGGCTGGAACGCATGTGTCGCTGTCCTTCGCCTTGCCGGAGACGTACGTCGCATCTTTCGAGCAGATGGACGAAACGGATCCAGTGCTGCGCACGCCACTCGCGGTTCATGCTCAGAGCTCGCGGCCATGCATATGTGCATAGCGGCCGCGGGACGCGATTGATTTCGATATCGGCGGGGCAGAGTCGCGCATGCCGCAGTGCGCACCTGTCGACGGCGTACGCCGGCTCACCCAAGCAGTCGACCGAAGTGTAGCACCTCAGCTTGGACGTCTTGGGTCCCATGGCGATGCGACCGTATGCGTATTCGTTGGGTGGTAGCTACTACTAGGCTAGGCTACTCTAAGTTACAGCCAGTTACCGTAGTACTCCGAATCTAACGCTTAACGTTTAACGCGTACTGTGTACCGGTACGTCCGGTAGTTACAGTCTTACGACCTCACTGAGTCAGCTGCAGTGAGACCGCGACTCCGGATCCCGAGTCCCGGCGCCGCGGACTCCGGGGAGTCCCGCCTAGGGGCCAGGGCTGGGCACAGTACTAGTACTAGTCCACCTCGAGCTCAACCCCCACCCGGTCGGTGGGCCCGCTGACTGTTACCCGCCGGTGACGGTGGTAGAGGGGGGGTACTTGCTGCAGTGCGTGAAAATTGACAGGAAATACGCTTAATTCTGCACAGCTTCAAGCCTTGAAGGCACTACGTACGTATACGCGCCTACTAGTACTCTCAGTTTGTTCCCAACTGTCTAAAGCAAGTGCTTTGGGGCGAGTTCAAGCCAGTTGTGGGGGAGGCCGGGTGGTTGATGCTCAGGAGGGGTACGGGATATCGCGATCGATGGCGTCAGCTCCCTTGGGCTCCGTCGGATTGAAGAGCGCAGGAGCGCAGGAGAGCAGGAAGATGAACTAAGCAGGACTTCCCTGGCCTGCAGCTGGGTGCACGGAATTTGTAACTTTCGCGCGCGAGAATATGAAATTTTCGCGAGCATACCCCCCCTAGAATTTTTATTTGTATGGTACCGGGCGTTGTATATGGCGGTGGGCCAGATCTAGACTTTCGACTCGAAGCAGTTGTCACAGTGTTGAAAGCTCTTTCCCGGGTTAAAAAAACTTAGCGTCCGACGTCGACGGTCTGAGCTCCGAGGCTCGAGAGGCGGGCCTCAGGCGGCCCGGCGCCGGCGCCGGGCCGGCGGAACCGGACCGGAGCACTGCGCATGCGGCACTACTAGGCTAGTACTAGCCTAGCCTAGTAGTAATACTCACTGCTGGGATCCAGAGGTACTGTAGGATTGCTTTTTTAGCCGATGTTTTAAATTGCCGTAAATTGCCGCGAGAGGCCGAATTCGGCAATTTTAAGCCACGGCAATTCTTAGGGGGTAGGGCTAAACGTCCGCTTTTGTATGCAGGGCTAAACGTCCGCTAACGGTAGGGTGCCATACAAGAAATCCAGAGTTTCGGCAATTTATCGCCACGGCAATTCCGGTTTCGGGCGAATTCGGCAATTTTACTACGCGGCAACTCTGGCAATTTACTACTAAGTTAAGCATTCCTACAGTAATGGGAGGGACCGTGCACGTGATCATGAGTCCGCGACTCAGCGCGCCGCGGCGCGGCCGCCGGGCGCGGCTCTTTCCCGGAATGAAAAAAACCCAGCATCTGACTCGGTGCCACGGTGAGACTCGAGAGACTGATCATGAGAGGCACATGCAACGGCCCAGCGCGGCGCCACGGCCGCCCGGCGCCCGGGCGGGCCTCATGATCATGATCAGGCCCTCAGCGGCACAGGCTGCCGCACAGCCCGGCGGGACCAGCGCCGCACTGGCATGGCACAGACTGGCAGCCAGTGGCAGGTACTGGCACCGTACTGCGGCAGCGCGCGGCCGCGGTGCTGCCCGCGCGCGGCCGCCACTGGCCCACTGGCCCGGGGGCCCCGGGCCCACTCAGGCCCCACTGCCGCGCTGCAGTTCCGCATCAATGATTCATGACACACGGTGACAGGACGGTCCGGACTCCGGAGTCCGGACCGGGCCCCGGCGCGCCGGGCCAGCGGGCCGGCCGGGCGGCGGCGCTAGCGCTGGCGCCCGCGCCGGCGGCCGCGGCGGCCGGCTGCGCCGCGGCGGGGCCCGGGCCGCCCGGCCGCCCGGGCGCCGGTGGCCCGGCGGCGCCGGTGCAGCCGCGCTGCGCATGCTGGCCCGCGCAGGCCGCGGCCCGCGGCTCGGGGACTCGCGGTCCGAGTCCCGTCCGACGGTCACCGGGTCTCACCGTGGCACTGACTCAGTGAGGTCGTAAGACTGTACTACGGTAAGTCTGTAACTACCGTACGTATACGCGTTAAACGTTACGCGTTAGATTCGGAGTACTACGGTAACTGGCTGTAACTTAGAGTAGCCTAGCCTAGTATACGCGGTAGCTATCGCCCAACGAATACGCATACGGTCGCATCGCCATGGGACCCAAGACGTCCAAGCTGAGGTGCTACACTTCGGTCGACTGCTCGGGTGAGCCGGCGTACGCCGTCGACAGGTGCGCACTGCGCATGCGGCATGCGCGACTCTGCCCCGCCGATATCGAAATCAATCGCGTCCCGCGGCCGCTATGCACATATGCATGGCCGCGAGCTCTGAGCATGAACCGCGCGTGGCGTGCGCAGCACTGGATCCGTTTCGTCCATCTGCTCGAAAGATGCGACGTACGTCTCCGGCAAGGCGAAGGACAGCGACACATGCGTTCCAGCCAAGCTGTTATGCTACAGTGGCCAGTGCGCCCCCGGCCCCGGCTCGGCGCCCTGCCTTTCTGTCTGTGCTGCAGTGCGCGTCGCTCATGATCATTTACATTGCTGCTTCGGCTTGCAGGGGATGCTCCGGCACCGTCTCGCTTGGGAGAGATCCTGCCTCGGGCAGCCTGGTCTCAAAGTAGTGCGCACATGCGTCGATCGCATGCATATGCCTCGCCCCTTCAAGTCATTGAATCGGTTGCGCCCGCCTGATCGACACCCGTGCACGTGACCCCAGCCAACCGGAGGGCACGTCGAACGAGGACGCGTTCCTCCGCTGCCCCGTGCGCGAATTTCATTCATAAGCGCTGCAGCCTCCGTGCACGCATACGTACACTCGTCAACCTGCAGCTGGCTCGGGCTAGCGTTCAAGAGTTTTCTCTCCCCTTCTGTCTTAAGCGCTATAGCTAGCTCTTCTCAAAAATTTAAATCCAGCCCTTATCGAATTATATCTTTTCCGCACGAGCACATTGCGCCGACGCCGTCTCTCTGCAGAAGGGGACCAGCAGCTTCAAGGATGCCGATGCGACCAGCTGCGGCACGGCTCACAAGGAGGTGGAGTGCCACAAGAGCTTCGATTGCTCGAGCACCGGAGCCGACGTCACCGACGTTCTCGACCCGTGCGCGCGATCGCCGCCTCGCGCTCTAGATTTGGCCATCTAGATCTGTGCATGCATTCACATAAAAGGGTGGCGCACTCCCGCGGCCGGGCCCGTCTGATCGACTTCGCGATCGGGAACGCAGCGCCAAGTGCCCTACCTCCACCGCGAGCATGCGAGTGCAGACGCTGGCAGCGGACGGCGCGAGCTATTCGGCTTCCTGCGTCCGCACGGCCGCCCTCTGCTACGCAGATACTCAGTGCAAAAATGCTTTGGCGATCGCCAAGGACGCGGCAGGCAACGTTCTCAAAGAGTAGTGCGACGTTTCCTCAGTCACCCGCGAGCTTGAGCTCAGATCAAATTTTGATTTGTCGCCTAACGCAAGTGTGCCGCCTGACTGCCTGCAGCAAGCCGGCTGGCGTGTCCAACGAAGAAGCCTTCCGCCGCTGCCCCGTGCGTTCAAGCTATTTATTTGATATCGATTT
Source organism: Cyanophora paradoxa (assembly GCA_004431415.1). Classification (NCBI taxonomy): domain Eukaryota; class Glaucocystophyceae; order Cyanophorales; family Cyanophoraceae; genus Cyanophora; species Cyanophora paradoxa. Next base: position 556,993 of record QPMI01000453.1, on the reverse strand, counting down.
GACGAATACACGAATTCAAATCGCTTCGAGCTGACGGCGCCGGCATATGCCTGTCTTCCAGGTCGGCACAGATGGCGTCAAGGATGCCGGCAGCGACACGTGCTCTCCCGCCGTTCAAGCTCTTGAGTGCCACAAGACCTTCGATTGCACCTCACCTGCGGGCGACGTCATCACCTTTTACGACACAAGTATGCAAAATCTGAACGCGTGCGCATGGATATTGTATTCTCTGCGCATGCTTCGCTACAAATGATTAGGATCGCTTCGTAGTCTGCGGGCAATGACTTGAGCACGTTTCGTCTGCAGCCTAAAATGTCCAGCGATAATGGCGAGCGCTCTTAAGCCGATGTCTTCGTTGGATGGCACAGATTACGTCCAAAAGTGCAGCCACACGGTTGCCCTCTGCTACTCTGACAGGGACTGCTCGTCTGCACCGACGATCGCCAAGGACGCAGCTGGCAATATCGTCACCTACTAGTGCGAAAATTTCTGAAGGCATATATATGCCATGATGATGCGCCATGTTGCGCGGCGCATGATAGACACGTGCCTGTGCAGCCAGCCCGGGGGGGTGTCTGCCCAGGATGCCTGGGCGCGCTGCCCGGTGAGGCATTGAGAACCTCACCATGATGTTGCAGTTTTGGAACTTTTTTCGTCTCAGATTGGCACTACGTCGGTAAAGGATGGATACTCCGATCAGTGCAGGGTCGTGCCGTCTGGAGTCGCCTGGTACATGCTCTCTGAGTCGAATCATGGCTCTACATCAGATCGTGCCCCCCTTGCGCCCGATGCTCACGGAGGGCGTCCACGGGCAGCTACTCTGACCTGGCGTGCGGAACTACTCCCACGTGGGTCTTCGATAAACCCAATTGCCCCGCCGGCACTCTATCTGTACGAAATGAAACTTTTCTGTTCTCTCCAATCGCACTCTTTTGCGAACCAAGAGTACTGTAGATAAAGGAAGGAGATTTCAGAACATGCATCACCATGGCCGCCCTCTGTTATAAAAGCAGTGATTGCTCATCTACTCCGACGATTGCCAAGAACGCGGCTGGCAACATCGTCACTTCCTAGTGCGCACGCGCTTTTATTGCACAGAAACGCTAGAGCAATGTTTGCAAGTAACGCACATGTGCAGTTGGGAGGGAACAGTCGGATTCTTCAATCCGGTTTCGTTCGCACGCTGTCCGGTGAGACGAGCTTGGAAGCGCCGCGGCGCTGTATAGCATCTTCGTGAATCGAATGTTCTCTTGCAGGCCGGCACTGCTTCGGTAATGGAGGGATACTTAAACTACTGTCGCAGGGTGTCGCCCGGCACCGCCTGGTATTACATTTCCAAATCATGGATTCATGAAATTCGAAAAAATAAATTGCGCCCCGGGACAGCTATTCTGACCCGGAATGCCGCACTACCCCCACCACGTGGGTCTACCAACACACCGATTGCCCCGCTGGAACTCAATCGGTGCGATTCGCTCTCCTCTTGTTTTCGCCGATTGCACGCGACCACGTTTTCATATGTATAATTCTGCAGATGAAAGAGTCGGATTATTGGGGCGTTCCTGTTGATGAATGCAAACGCCCGGCCGTTTATTGCTACTCTGGGAAGGGGTGCACATCTTATTGGACGATCGCCAAGGACGCGGCTGGCAATGCCCTCACTTCCTAGTACGCAAGCTCTTCTGTCACACAATTACATTGAGTCGCGTTTGATCATGATGCCCGAGCGCGCGCGCAGCAACACAGACGGCATGTCTGATGAGGAGGCGTGGGGACTTAAATACTGCCCGGTGAGAAGGGATGGAAGCGGTGTTGAAGCTTCGATGTGAATATAATCCTCTCTCAGCGTGGCACCACCTCCGTAAAAACCGAATTCTCAGATCAGTGCAAGAATGTGCCGTATGGCACCGCCTGGTATTCTATCTCTAAATAACGGATATTGACGCCACATTAACATATATAGCGCTCTATTCGCATCCAATATATTACGACTTCCCTTTTCCACTCGACACTGACAAGGGGCGTCCTGGGGCAGCTACTCCGACCTCGAGTGCCGCACTGCTCCCACGTGGGTCTACAACGCGACCAGCTGCCCCGCTGGAACACTCTCTGTGCGACGCAACCTCCCCATGATTTTGCTTGTAGCTTTCGTACACCATTTCGACCTCGAGCTCTGCAGAAGATGCAGCTAAATGCTTCAGGCGCTCCTGAATGCTTCCAAACCAAGCTCATTTGGTGAATGGAGCACGAATTTGCATCGATATCGCTCTTCCAGTTTGACGGCATAAATGTCTGATCATGAACGAATCCCGGCCAGCTTCTCGACTTCCGACTGCTCGGACGCGGGCACGGCCACGAGCCACGATTTCTAGTACGCAGACGTGACAATGCTTTTTCTCAGTGTGCATGTGTGATTCTCATTATTGCGGTGTAACTCCTTTGCCTCTGCTCAGCAAGCCGAAGAGCATTTACTACGAGCCCCCTGAGGTGGCGTACAAGCGCTGCCCCGGAGGGACTCTCGCCATAACGGAGTCTGGAAGCCGAGCCAAATCTTACGGCTGCAACACGAATATACACAAGGGCGTTCAGTGCTTCGTGAGTTATTTCTGCACTCGCATATGCCCTAAAGAGCATGGCGCATTAATCATGACTTGCGATTACATCCTCGCAGACCGACAAGGCGTGCACAACGGGCAGGACCTACGCTTTCTCTATGCGCGCACACACATTGAACATGCATGCGCCTCGTTAATTGCACGAGTTTTGATATCAAGCGCAGGGAGCGGTGCCCCGCAGAAACAACGCTTAGCGTGCAGCTCTCGGACGGGCAGTGCCAAGAGACGCCTTTCAAGTGCTACGAGGATAATTATTTCTTTCAGCACAACTTCTACTGGTTAATTCATAACGGAGAGCCCGAGATAGGATGCAGCGGAACTCCTTTTGCGGTCGCCCGGCATCCGAGCGAGTGCCCGAACTGTGCGTGTCTGTTTGCACCGCTGTAAATCGAAATGCAAACATGAACATCAATGCCTTGGCGCCAGGGAGCGAATATACGGCTTCAGCGATGGAATCCGCGACTGGCACCTGCACTTGGCTCCCCCTTTGCTTCGTTGCAGTAAGAGCAATTAATGCATTAATCGATGTATCTCGCGATCTTTCTGATTTCCACATGCGAAGGAAGACTGCGGCGAAATGTCGGATACTGAGGCCAGATTTGGATCCGCATTTTCTGACGGAACGTACGCCTTTCGTCTGAAATCTTGTGAATTCATTGAATTCATTAACAATCCCTTCTCGCCGCGGATGTCACGCACGCAGGAGCATTCCTGGAGACAAGTTTCCGATGTTCAAATGTCCCGACTGGGCAAAATCCTACATGGACATCGGTGCAGGCTACAGGTGCCACCCAATGGTTCGTGCTCGCGATCGAATCACGCAATCTTCAAATCCGCCCATCCGCCGACTAGCCTCTTCGCGGGCAGCCGGCGCCACAGTACGACGACGAATCCAACGTTGTTGGCATCGACGAGCTCGAAGGCGGGACGCTGGAGGTGCGCCTTCCTATGTGTCCTTTGCAGCGGCCGGTCCGCCTATAGCTCGAACTCGTCGAATCCGCGCCGCAGGATGCGGAAATCGATGCGGAAATTGATTGCGATCAGGAAGAGGCTGAGGCCCTAGGCCTGTACCACGAAGCAGAGGTGCAGGTGCGCACGCTGCAGCTGCAATTACTTTTACGTATACGAGTACCTCAAAATTGTATATTTGTAAAACCACTACTAAGCTATATAACATCTCAAGCCTTGGGCCAAATATTTCAATACCAGTCGGTTTGAGTTTGAACTAAGACTGCACTTCGACTCAGTAGGCTCACCGATTTCAAATAAATTACTGAGTGTGTATGTGTCACGACTCAGCAGCTAAGCTAATTATAAGTTGCCAACGCTGCCTAGAAACCGATTTTCGAGGTTTTATTGGCGCTTTATACACTCATCTCAAAATAGGCTGCGTCCGCACTGGTCGGCTTGGCTGAGGCTGCGTAACTTTCCTACTACGCTACTCCGGACAATCGCAAATCTGCTTTGCGACCAAAAGGAGAGGTTGGGTGGCAGCAGCACCATAGACAGCGTGAAAACTTCTCATCACGCACACATGTGTTGTTCTCGGAATATGTTGTTCTCGGAATACAAATTCCTCGGAATACAACTTCAACAATTCCTCGAGTCTGGGCGATGGAGGGGCGATCGCGAGCTAGCAGTCGCGGCAAGCTAACGCTGGCAGTCGTGACGAGCTGGCAGTCGTGACGAGCTAGCGCTGGCAGTCGTGACGATCTACCGGTAGCGCGCGCTGCAGCTGGCCATGGCAGTCGTGGCGAGCTGGCTCGTGGCGAGCAAGAAGCGAGTGTAAGTCTCGGATCCGACCCCCTGCGCGAGCCGGCCGGGACCGTTAGACGCGTACGCGCAGGCTACTAGGCTATATATATAGCTACCGTGTGCAGCGAATTCGATCGGTGGGCCGGGCCGGGCGCGAGCTTGCGCGTCGCGGCGTCGGCGCCTCTATAGCTGTAGCTAGATCTAGATCTAGATCAGATTCCCCCATCCCTCCCCCCCCCCCCTTCCCGGCCCGCCCGCCCCCATCCTTTCCCCCCCCCCCCCCCCCCCCTGATCCTGATCTTGCCCCCGCCCCTCTAGATCTTGCCCCCGCGCCGGACCGGGCGGGGGCGGCGTTGTACTGTACGTGACTATATATATATCCTGCGCATGCAGCTATCATAGTATCACACATGCATGTGCGGTACGTGCGCGGCATGCGTACGTGGGTGTATGTTCTGACTTCCCCCTGTCTCCTAACATCGATATCGATATCGTGCAGGCCTGTTCAACGGTTCCTATAGCTATAGCTATGCCTGTACATATTCTGTTCGAACTGAGGGGCACCGCCTCGCGATCGCCCCGTCCTCTCGCTCCCCCGCAACCGCAAATTAACGCAAATTACCCCCCACCCCTCCCCCCCCTCCCCGTCAAGATGGCTCCCCCCCCCCCCCCCCCCCCCCCCCCCCCTGGCGTAGGCGATGAAAAGATGCTGGCGGTGCATATCGGAACCCCTTCCCCCTCTGAAAGCTGGGGCCTAGGGGCGCCGCGGCGGCCCCCACCCCGGGCGCGGGCCCGCCCCGCGGCCGCCGCCTGCAGCTGGCTGCCCCCACCCCGGCCGCGGCCCAGCCCGTCCTGCCCCACCCCGCGGCCGGCCCCGCGCCGGGCCCCGCGCCGGGTAGGCCCCGCCGCGACGTCGACGGCGCCTGCCCTGGCGCTAGCTAGCGCTCTAGGTTATGTTGCAGTGCAGCCCTGTCGACCGGTACCATGGCCATTCACCTTAGACCTAGGCCTCTAGATCTTGAAGAAATTGGAATTATCATAGTATACGATCTAGCTCGAAGCATACGACGCGATGATCTGTACATGTCAGCCGCGCGCGTCGACGGCCTGCGCATGCCGCAGTGCCGGCGCGGACGCCGGCCCCGGCTGACCCAGTGCGCGCGCCCCGCCGCGGCAAGCAATGTAATAATAGCTTGTAGCCATATAGTACTACCGTGCCACGGTGGCTACGGTACAATCATAATTATAAATAAATCCAGAACTGATCCGATCGATGCTCTCAGAGTCTGTCTAGATCTGGTTAGATCTGATCTCCGAGGCTCGCCGCGGCCAGTCTAGCTCTGATAATCAGTCTAGCTCTACGCGTCACGGCGTCAGATCATGATCATCGGATATCGATGTGAGCTACAGACAGAAAGGGCGGCGGCGCGCAGCGCAGAGCGCGCGTGCGCACGCTCGCAGATCAAAGTATTACGGTTCGATCGATATCGATGGGGCTGTGATCATCGGCGGCTATATGTCATGTTCCTTGCCCCCCGCCCTCTCACCCCTCAGGGCCTCTTCCCCATTCCCCCTCCCTCAGTCGCCGGAGACTCTTCAGCCATCACTCTGCCCGACCCCTAGGCCTCCTGATTCTAACTCTCCCTGATTAGCTCTCCTAATTCTCGGCATCGCCCGCCCTAGTCTAGTAGTAGGCCTCTGGCTGACCCGCCCATGGGGGCCCGGCCAGGCAAGACAGCGCCCCCCGAGATCTAGGCGTCCCGCGGCTCCTGCGGGGCGCAAGGCTAGGCTCCCCCGGGCCCCGACTCGCCACGTTCAGGGCGGTCCCGCTCAGCGGCTCCCCCGTCCCTTCGAGAATTCCCCCTCTCCAGGGGGACTGCGGCACCCCGCGCGTGGCCCCCGGCCTCGCCGGCGCCACCCGCCGCGGCCTCCGCCTCCGCCTCGCGTCCGACGGGCTATATATATCTGGCTGCTTCCCTTCTCCGAGGAAGCATCCCGCGAGCCCCGTGCGCAGTTTTAGTTGCGCATTCTTATATAATTATAATTAGTGGCCGCGGCGGGCTCCGAGGGTTCTGAGGCCGGGCTGGCTCAGACTGAGGTTTCATTATCGTGCCACCGTGCACGGTGCCACGGCGGCCTGACCGCGCGCGGCCGTCGGCGTCGGACTATGAGCCTAGCATGCGCATTAGGTTAGCAAATGTCTGGTACATGTAGATGCGATCGATATAAAGGGCCTAGGCCTGGCGCAGGCTGCAGATATACATGTACAGTGCCGCAGTGCTAGCGGTGCAGCCTTATTGCTCCAGTGCGGCAATTGCAATGCATATGCATACGTATACGCGAACTTGTGCTCTGTATCTTTCTGGAGTTTAAATTATAGGACGGCTTGCGTCAAACGGCGTTGACTCTTCGCTCGCGTGCACGTGCCCCCCAGGTAGAGGTATTATATTTAGATTTGTCCGTGTACTCCGGTATGTCAAGGCTTACACACAGGACTTCTGTTATATACCGAAGCTTCAATTGCATGGTTCGTCGGCGTCCTCTAGCTGTATACGTAGATGTTCGTGAGCATCTGCGTAGAACATTGATACATGCGCCGTGGTGTATCAATGCGACGTCCACTTTTGCAAAAAAAATGTTCGTGAGCATCTGCGTGCTCATGATCAAATGCATTCCAGCGATCTCGCAAACTCCAGCGCAATGCTTCGCCCAGTGTGTGAAGTATTGATTTAGGTATTGAGTTCCTGCAAGACCACGGGCACATGTACATGTTGTAGAAAGGGGGGGATAAAGAATTCGAAAAGCTCAACCTGATATACTTTCAATGCAGCATGCAACCTATGTATACTATTTGGTTTAAGAGTCTACAGTAGGGCGAACCTGTGTACTAAACGTGTCTGTATAGACATCAAATAATTTATAGCTAGCTCTAAATATATTGTATGACCTCAAAGTTCGGCGCGTCTGGGGAATGGTCAGAGGGAGATGATTCCGTTGCGCCGCGGCCGGTCGCGGACGAGGCTGGCGGCTTCCAAGTGAGAAAGACAGAGGCACGCTTCGAACTGGGGTCCAGCTCGTCTTCCACGACTCTGTTCAGCTCGAGCTCGGGGTCGGCCGGCGCCGCGGGGTCCGGTGCCTCGTCTTCTCCCTTGCCCTGCTCTTCCTCCTCCTCTAGGTCCACTTCCTCGCGCTCGTATGGCTTCAGCTCAACGGCGCGGCTCGACGCGACTGCGTTTCGCCCCGAAAGAGACGCGATCGCCATCACCTGTACCCGTAACAGTATACGTATCATGAATGCTTAAGAAGCCTTCACGAAACCGAACGGATCGATCTAACCTGGAATACGGCTTGGGGAGGAACTTCAATATTGTCGACCGAGAACGTGTTGAGCGCCTCGCCCGGCCTGCCAACGGGCACACTGGCTATGCGATTCCCGTTCATCGATATCTCGAAGCTGCGGGATTTAAAATGCACATGAGCGTCGCAATCGTGATGATGAAAATCCCAAGAGAAGCGTCAAGCACCTGGTCCAGCGGTCTTCGGACGCCGCCTTGGGAGTGTTCCACAGCAGCTTGGCGCTGGTTCCGCTGACGCGCGTTGGACGAACCGTAAGGTGGATTCCGCCACTCGCGCTAGACGCAACACCCGCAGATAGGGCGTAAGACGGCGGGCCGGAAAGCCCGCCAGCGTCCACCGCGTACACGTCATAAACGGCGTTGCCGTCCAACTGCACGTCATCAATCTTGAACGCGTGTTGAGTGCGGGGAACTTCGCCAATGTCAGCGCCGTTGCGCCGGATTACGTAGTGAGAAGGAATAGGGAATTTCCAGGTGAGAATGGAGGCGGCCCGCTTCGGGTCATCCCTGTCTTCCACGACTCTGTTCAGCGCGAGCTCGAGGTTGGCCGGCGCCGACGGTCTCGGAGCGTCCTCGTCGCCCCTGTAGTCCTCCTCGCTCTCGTCGTAGGGTTCCAACTCCACTTCGCGACTCGCGGCAATGTATACATTGATTGGAGAGGGATCAGAGATTGAAGCGATAACCGTGACCTGTAGAGCCCAATTAATTTCTTGAGATCTAGAATGCTGTGTGCGTGGAACAAGTTGTAATTACCTGGAACACGGCTTTGCGAGGGACATCTTCGATCAAAAACGTGTTCAGCCCACCATCATCATCCGGCTTGCCGACTGGCACCGACGCGATGCGCACTCCGTTCATCGAAATCTCATAGCTGCAGGGAGAAATCAAATCGAGACCAGATGATATGTTATATGATCGTATAGGTGTTTGTCAACAGCGAATGCGTTGCGTACTTGGACCAGCCGTCTTCGGACGCCGCCTTGGGAGTGTTCCAAAGTAGCTTGGCGCTGGCACCGTTGATTTGGGTGGGTCGAACGGTCAGGTGAATACCGGTCGTATCGTTTAGAGCTATGCCCGCAGAAAGGGCGTATGATGGGGGACCAGAAAGTCCGCCAGCATCCACCGCGTAAACGTCGTAAACAGCGTTGCCGTCCACTTCCATGTCATTGATCTTAAACGAGTGCTGAGTGCGGGGAACCTTGCCAATCTCCTTCCCATTGCGCCGGATTACGTAGTAAGAGGGAAGAATAGCCGCAGCGAACAGCCACGGTGCAATAGCGACTACTGGGGTCGCAACTGCGGCGGCCGCGACTCCCGTGGCTGCGCCCCCCACGACAGCCCCCGCCATCCACGGGCCGGTGCTTACGATAGGCGTCACGGCCGGTGCTGCAGCTGCGGCTGGAAGGGCTTCGCTGGAAACAGCGCTTATTTGAGGGCCCGCGCTGGCCATGGCAGCAGCTGCTTCTCCAGGTGTAACAGTGACAACCAGCGGCGAAGAAGCCACAAGACCGCTGGGTGTGGCTGGTGGATACGCTATCGGCGCCGGCTCCGGAGCCGTCTTCGCTGCCAATGCCTTCGTCGCCAATACGCCCTTTGCATAGGCGATTGCTACGCCGAGCAGCACCAATGCGACGACGCCGAGTACGACAGGCACAGCCACCGCCACCGGATTGACGCCCGAACCGTGCCCTCCAGCACCTTGCCCCGTCGAATCTGCCAAGGTGATAACCTCCCCCACGCCAACTGCGAGCATATTGGTATTCATCGAGTAGAAAATACGTTCTCAAGAAGCGAAGCCCGTTAAGCTCGCACTCGCAAACGGCGTGAGATGGGTGCAGGAAGCGACGGCGGTGATCACGGCTTTGTCCAGTATCGTCGTGACATTTCCGCTGCGCGTGCAAAACAGCGAGACCACATGCGTGAGCGAGTTTGTTTCTTCAGTGAACTGCAGACGTGAACAGCTGCAGACCAGTTAATCCACACTTTGTTTATTTTGTCGTAGTAGATGAGCTCGAGCTTCTGCTTGGGATCACCGAGCTCTCCGTTGGGCATGCGAAGGGGGATTTGGAACTGCGCTCGCAATTCAGAAGCGAGACACCATGCCAGGGGATGCTTCTCTATCGATGTCGGTGTTGGAATCGAAAACAGTGCCGAACCGTGATAGGCTCTGAAAGGTTCTTAACTTTGAGCCCCGGGACTTCCACCTCCATAACGTAGCTGGACACGTTGCTGCGAGCGACCATTCAGTGTAAGCGCTCGTCTCGCTTCCTGCGCCCTCGAGAATTCATGACGCACTACTTCACGTAGGTTTTAGTCCCGTTGATAGCCCCAGCCGTCGCTTCGGGGTACGGGCCGCGCGGGTACACGTAGACCGTTAGCTGCGTGCCCTCCGTGCCATTCAGAGAGCTGGAAAGCTTCTGCAGCTCGGGAGGCACGACGAGGCCCGCGGTCTCTTTGCGGGACCCGCCGACGTTGAATTCTCCCTCGTTCTCCCGGTTGTGGCATACTTGGCCCGTGAAGATAGCGACACGGAGCCCCGAGCTGACAGACGGGGCCGCGCCGCAAGAGCCGCATTTTACCGACTTCGAAGTGAACGTCTTGAACATGCGCATCACTGAGTCGGCAAACTGCGAAGTGTCCGTCCCATTCGAATTTTGGGCAAGCCACCACGACGAGCCAACGAAAGTATCTGCGCAGCGCTCTGATGGGCGCAATATGTATACACGGATCGGGCCTTCACGCACCGGCTCCGGCAATGAGTAGCTCGTTTACAGCAGCGGAATCGTCGCAAGGATTTAAAGCGTTGTACAACGAGTGCATCGCGTCCGCCAGTCCGGTTTGAAGCTCCGACGAACCGGTGCTATGTGCACATGGATCAGCAGACGCGCGATTGTATCGCGAAGGGAAATAGAAGCGCAACGAACCGAGTGACGACGCGGGTTAGCACTGTGCCTACTGAGACGGCTTGAACAACCTGGAACTTCGACGAGCGGGTGTTGGACCCAACGGCTGCGCATGCGGGATGCACACGTGAGAGCTCGAAATATGTCACCGACCCCTCATTGGAAACGCCCCGAAAGAGTGCGTCTGTACACGCACAGTTGATAACCTGGAGCATTGGCGCCAGTGTGTCCGCTATTTTCCTAAATGCGGTGTGAGCGACATACCGTCGCACTTTGTTTGAATCATTAAAGCAATCGATTACAATAGCGCACTTCGTGGCTTCTGGAGTCTGATCCAGATGCGAGGCCGGTTGATAGGCTGTTTCCGTGCCTGCTCCGATGTACTGCTCCAGAATGTCTACGACAACGCGTTAGACAATCGCAAGGTGCGAGCGACTGCGTTCTGAGATTATAAGTACCAGAGATCGTTATGGCGGTGTTGCCGATAGTCGCCAGCGATGCCTCCAGGTCGCCATCGCCGCCGGTCACGGCAAGCGATCTAGTCCCAATGCCGAGAATGTCAAGCACGGATGATTTCAGCTGCAGTTTGTCGAGATTCTCCACGCTTGTCTCCAAATCGGAAGTTGCGTTCAAGAAATATGCTGCCGCATTCATTTCAGTCTCCCCGATTCAAATTCGTCTCGAAAAGGGGTGGCTCTCACAGGTCGATGCGTTGAAGGCATCCTGAACGACGAGGACCAGGCGAACGATGCGGTCTTGCCCCTCTCCGCGGGGAAGCACGGCGCGCACCACCGGCGCAGAGTTGGGCTGGCTCTGTGTCACAAACACGCCTGGCCGACTCGCAGGCGGGATAATCTAGGTAGATGGTTCGGTTAGCCGTTGCAATCGGAACCAGCTGCATTTTAGAGACGCTATAGCGTACCTGAAGCTTATACAGTAGCGGGTCGGATGTGTACTGCGACATCCAGTTCGTGCATGTGACAACGAACTGTGTGGCAGTGATCCGTGAGCCTCCATTCCTTGGTTATTTTCGCAACAAAACCAATGTGAAATGCCGCGCCTGCGTCTGTAGAGCGATGCCTTTCGGCGGGTTGACAGTGCACTCGCCCGGAATCGGTCCTGAAATGAAACGAATCGATGTGTCTTGGAAAGCTGCGAGAAAGGAGCCCGAGCGCGTTAACCATCTTTTGACATACGCAGGCTGCAGGTGAGGTTCACCGCTCAGTTCGGGCCCCTGGGCCTTGGTGTACACGCTGCACCGAATCCTGATGGAGATTGCGATAAGTATCTGCAGGGTGTACAATACTGCCTACACGACAAACACTCAGAAGCACCGGTAAAGGCGGTCAAGCGCAAAGGCCGAGGCAAATGGCTGCTTTCTGTCGATTATGAGGGTGGAAGAGTTCGCCGAAGTCCGCACGGCAAGCCTGCATAAAGTGCAAGCCTTAATAGAACACGATCTAGTCCGATCATGTGGCACGGTAGACCTGGAGATGTTGCTTATAGATGTGTCGTCGTCAGCACTTGACCAAACAAAGACGAGTTCGTTTGCGGAGCTTTCGGGCCTGTCTGGCTGAGACGCCTCGCAGCGAACCTGCAGACGCAGTATTGGAAAAGTTCAAGATCGCCCCGTACTGAGAGGAATTCGATTTGATTACCCTCAGACCAAGCTCCTCGATGGCGTGTGTTGGGTCCACAGGGAACGTCGACTGGAAACAAAGTTAGAGTATATATTGGGAACTGAAATTGCACACAGTCACGATGCACACCGTAATGAAAACTGATGGGACGCTCTCCGAGGCGAGAGTGATAGTTACAGACGCACTGTCCGTCGCGTTGCCCTCCGGCTCGCCGCGGCGGAAGCGAGCAGAGAGAAGATTCAGCGTGGCTGTGTATGCAGTGCCCGCTTCGAGGCCGAGCTCCTTTGGATCGATGGTCACGATTGGGTGGTTTGATTCGATTGTCGCGATTGGCCCGACAGCGCTCCCCTCCGGCGAGGTGGCCCCGGCAGCAGTCGTCGCTTTTCGGAGCTCCCACTGGTACCGCAGGGTACTGCTGACTAGCGAGGCGCCGCTGCCGTCGTCGCTGGAGGCTGCGTAGTCCGGGTCGCGGCTTAGGCTCGCGTCCAGAACAAAGGGGCGCGTGGGAGAAACGACACGATTCCCGCCAGCAATGCGAGCGCTCAGTGGTTCGCTGAGAATCACCAGAGTCACGTTGATGGATGCCTGAAACAGAACAAGTACACGTAAGAGAATGCATTAATCCATGCATTAATAAATTTCACACACCGTTGGCGCCCCTTGTTGCAGCAAATCGCGGGCGGTCATGCTCATTAGGAACTTGCTGTTCGGCTGCAGCGTATTCTTTGGCTGTGAATTCGAAGCGGTCTCAGTCAACGTTTGCAAGCGTTAATTTAAACCAGCAGGGGCGGTGGCTTCGCACAATGAGCAGGGTTGGGCGGTCCAGTTCAACACTGACGGGTAAAAATTGCAATGCCGCGTCTGGCAGGTGCCACTGAATATCCATGTCCGACGCGCGGAGCCACTGAAATTCCCGAAGGATTATGACTGCATCATAGCACGGAATTAGTTTTGTATTCTTGAAACCGTGCGCGCGAGACAGGGTCGCACATGCTCCGGGATCGTCGAGCTCTTTATTGCAAGTTGTTCGCTGCCAGACTGTCAGCTTTTGCGAGACTCCAAAAGTACAGCTGGCGAACCTGAACGACGACTTTAATCGTCGTCAGAGTCGACGCCTTTGAGAAGATGGTCGTGCCCCCATCGACCTCCAAGAATGGTGCCTGGCGCCAATGTGAACAAAACTCACACTTCTACTAGTGCCTGTTTCAATCACGCATGCGCACAAATAGACCCGACTTGAAGAATCTGATGGGAACGACGTTTGATTTCGCGCCCAAGAAGTTCCGCGCGTACACCGACATTTTGTAGTTGCGCGTGTTCAGAGCATCCTCGGGTACAATGATTGTGTCGTTTCGCGTTGAATTGACGGAGATTCCGCGCTGCGCAAGCGACTTGCACGTCGCTTCGTCGTCGCAGCTCCAGTGGTAGGTGAGGGGCCGGCGACCCGTTCCAGAAACAGGAAACGCAACGAGCTTTGCCTTCCGACAAACAGCGACGACTTCAGGAAACGTGGCCGAGATGACGGGTGTGAAGTTCTCGACGTCGACCTGATCATAAGTGATGATTGAGCGATGTTATTATAAAGGATAGATGAAAATCGAACAGAAAGCCTGTGCACCTCGAAAAATCCCCGGAAGCGCTCGACATCGGTTGTGTCGCCGCGGTAAATGGGAATGCGGAAGCGAAGAATGTCTCCGCCGACGACCGTCGAATCGGGCATTATCGAGAACACAAGTGTGTCCGGCCCAGACCAGAACGCGGTCGCTCCTGCACTAGCTTGTTCGAAAGCGGCGAGAGCACCGCATGGCAAAGAAGCGACTGACCGGTTCCCAGCCTGGCCGCGGAGTCGTCGGTAAGGTAGAAGGTCGCTGGTAGCGTGCCGCTCTCCCGGCGCGCGGGGTAGTTGAAAGTGACTGCCAATTGGATGCCTGCATAGGTATGAGCACTCGCGATGCCAGCACGTAACGCAAACGAGGATTACCATTGCTGAGAACTCCGGACGAAATGATAGCCATCGAGCCTTGGACCTGAATGCCGCGCGCTTAGTCATTCCAACCAGCTAGGTGCACGTGCACGCTGTGCATGCGCTTGCGCCCACCTGCAGAGGCTGAGGGGCATCCGTGATGAAAGGCGCTGGACTGTTACGGATGCTATCGCGCGTTGCGTAGCGAACGAACAGCTTCAAGTTGTCCCCTTGGTCAGCAAGCTCTTCCGTGACACGCAAGCCTCTAACGTCAATGTAGATGTCCGTTCCGTTGGCGTTCTTAGCCTGTACTGCTGATGGCTCCGCGTACGGAGCATCGCCAGAAGAAGGGTTCGGTAGAATAAATGCAGTCGAGTCGATGTCGGAGAGAACAACTTCCGAAGAACCGACGAGAGTTGAGATGGAGCACCGAACAGTTCCTAGCACAGAGATGCTCCGAGATGGGCACGACAGACGTGCGCCTGCAGAAAACCAGAAATAAATTCGAAGCCATATGCATTGCGCATGCATGCACAGTAACGATCATTCGTGCATTGGTAGATTGTAAACATTTATTTTGGAAAGTCATTTGGGGTTTGCGCGCACCCATTACGTTGACAGGGGCAGACCGAACGAAGCCACCACCCACGGCCAAGCTCCACTGCGGCCGCAGCCACCATGCGCCCGCTTCATGCAGCTGCAAAGACGCGACGCCGACGTCTCCGTTCCATGCAACAAAGACCTCGCTCATACTTATGCCAGCAGGGCGCCCTATGCCTCCAGTGTCTGGGTCCGAGGGCGGGAGGCGCGCTACGTCCACAAAGTCGCCCGCGAGGAGTGGTGCAGATCCCGCCGGAGGCACCAGGACGCACGAGAAGTTCGCTGCCACGCCGACGCGAGGCGGGCAGTGCAGGGTAGCGTTGATCACAACAAGGGTGTTGAATAGCCTCTCGACGACCATTGCATTCAGCAGCCCAACGGTGAGTGACGGGTGCCACTGGATCTGCAGGGGCACAAGAGCCGTGTCAGGAAACCCGCTTTGCAGAGCATGAGGCTGCTGCGAATCACCTGGATGCGCTCGCCACTGGGCCCCGTCGGGGTGGTCGCGGTGAAGTTGAAAGCAAGGGAACCGTTGAGGGTCGGGTGAGGTCCGATGACGCCCGCGACCCCTGCAGGCGAGGCCAGTGCGGCGAAATCGGACGTGAGGAGGTCGCCGCCCGCGTCGAACTTCGTCACGTTGCAGAACGACACAGCGCCTACGTGGCGGCGCAGCGGGTTGCAATGCAGTGTCGCGTTCAGCGAGGTGAACTGCACGGGGCTGCCACCGATGTGCTGCTCCGTCGCATCTATGAGCGGAGCATAGCGGACGTGGATGCTGCCGAGAGCTGGCTCGGAAGGCACGAAAGTGAACTCGAACTGGTGCGGCTGACCGCTGACAGCGATGAGCTGGCCGATGGTGCCCGCTGTTGGCGGTGACACAGCGAGCGTCAGGTCGGAGGCCACGAGGGCTGGGGACGCCGCCGTGCGGGATACATTGCAGACGATGGCGGCGCCAATGACGATGCGGAGAGGCGAGCAGGCAACTGCAGCTTCCACGACAGTGATATTGATCTCGTTGACAAGGCCGCCGCCTATGCTGTTGCTGTAGTTTGTCCACAAACGGACGGGGTGCCCTGCAAGCGGTGGGTGCACGAGGAAAGTGAGGGCCTCGCCGGACTTCGAAGTTAAAAGGGAAAATGAGGATGGCGATTGTGACAGGCTGCTTTGGTTTTGCGGGTTCTGAAGCCAGACTCTCTCGCAATCCGAGGGCCGAAGAGGCTCCGACAGATTCTTTCGCGCGAACGTAATTCCAACGGGTGCACGAACAGCAATGCGGGTCATGTTTGTCGCGAGAACTGCCCCAACCACATGTATCGTCGACGGCGACAGCGTGGTTTCTGGCGACGCGAGGTTGATGGACGCGTTGTAGCGGACCGACACGTTCACGCCACCCAGGTGCAGGCTGACGTTCTTGAGGCCGAGCGACACGTTCCCCGGCTGCTGTGCATGAAGCGCCAGCGGCAGCACGCGAGCAGCGTCCGCCGGCACGACCGTCCCCGGAAGAAGGTCCGCTGTGTCGAGCGCAGGCCCGCCGGGTGACGGAACCAAGACGCACAGCGTGTCGATGCCCTCGCGGACGCGCGACGGGCAGCTCAATCTGGCACCCACTACAACAACAGAGGCAGGCCGGACGAAGCCACCGCCCACGGCCAAGCTCCACTGCGGCCGCAGCCACCACGCGCCCGCTTCATGCAGCTGCAAAGACGCGACGCCGACGTCTCCGTTCCATGCGGCAAAGAACTCACTCATGCTTGTCCCAGCTGGGCGCCCTATGCCTCCAGTGTCTGGGTCCGAGGGCGGGAGGCGCGCTACGTCGGCAAAGTCGCCCGCGAGGAGTGGTGCAGATCCCGCTGGAGGCACCAGGACGCATGAGAAGTTCGCTGCCACGCTGACGCGAGGCGGGCAGTGCAGGGTCGCGTTGATAACAACAAGGGTGTTGAATAGCCTCTTGACGACAGTCGCATTCAGCAGCCCAACGGTGAGTGACGGGTGCCACTGGATCTGCAGGGGCACGAGATCCGTGTCAGAGAGTCGCTTTGCAGAGCATGAGGCTGCAGCGAATCACCTGGATGCGCTCGCCACCGGGCCCCGTCGGGGTGGTCGCGGTGAAGTTGAAAGCAAGGGAACCGTTGAGGGTCGGGTGAGGTCCGATGACGCCCGCGACGCCTGCAGGCGAGGCCAGTGCGGCGAAATCGGACGTGAGAAGGTCGCCGCCCGCGCCGAACTTCGTTACGTTGCAAAACGACACAGCGCCTACGTGGCGGCGCAGCGGGTTGCAATGCAGTGTCGCGTTCAGCGAGGTGAACTGCACGGGACTGCCACCGATGTGCTGCTCCGTTTCATCTATGAGCGGAGCATAGCGGACGTGGATGCTGCCGAGAACTGGCTCGGAAGGCACGAAAGTGAACTCGAACTGGTGCGGCTGACCGCCGACAGCGATGAGCTGGCCGATGGTGCCCGCTGTTGGCGGCGACACGGAGAGCGTCAGGTCGGAGGCCACGAGGGCTGGGGACGCCGCCGTGCGGGATACATTGCAGACGATGGCGGCGCCAATGACGATGCGGAGAGGCGAGCAGGCAACTGCAGCTTCCACGACAGTGATATTGATCTCGTTGACAAGGCCGCCGCCTATGCTGTTGCTGTAGTTTGTCCACAAACGGACGGGGTGCCCTGCAAGCGGTGGGTGCACGAGGAAAGTGAGGGCCTCGCCGGACTTCGAAGTTAAAAGGGAAAATGAGGATGGCGATTGTGACAGGCTGCTTTGGTTTTGCGGGTTCTGAAGCCAGACTCTCTCGCAATCCGAGGGCCGAAGAGGCTCCGACAGATTCTTTCGCGCGAACGTAATTCCAACGGGTGCACGAACAGCAATGCGGGTCATGTTTGTCGCGAGAACTGCCCCAACCACATGTATCGTCGACGGCGACAGCGTGGTTTCTGGCGACGCGAGGTTGATGGACGCGTTGTAGTGGACCGACACGTTCACGCCACCCAGGTGCAGGCTGACGTTCAGGAGGCCGAGCGACACGTTCCCCGGCTGCTGTGCATGAAGCGCCAGCGGCAACACGCGAGCAGCGTCCGCCGGCACAACCGTCCCCGGAAGAAAGTCCACTGTGTCAAGCGCAGGCCCGCCGGGTGACGGAACCAAGACGCACAGCGTATCGATGCCCTCGCGGACGCGCGGTGGGCAGTTGATGCTGGCCTCCACAACTGCTACGGGGACAGGCCGGACGAAGCCACCGCCCACGGCCAAGCTCCACTGCGGCCGCAGCCACCACGCGCCCGCTTCATGCAGCTGCAAAGACGCGACGCCGACGTCTCCGTTCCATGCAACAAAGACCTCGCTCATGCTTGAACCAGCAGGGCTTCCTGTGCCTCCAGTGTCCGGGTCCGACGGCAGGAGGCGCCCGACATCCCTGAAGTCGCCCGCGAGGAGTGGTGCAGAGCCTGCCGGAGGCACCAGGACGCACGAGAAGTTTGCTGCCACGCCGACGCGAGGCGGGCAGTGCAGGGTCGCGTTGATTACAACAAGGGTGTTGAATAGCCTCTCGACGACCATTGCATTCAGCAGCCCAACGGTGAGTGACGGGTGCCACTGGATCTGCAGGGGCACGAGAGCCGTGTCAGAGAGTCGCTTTGCAGAGCATGAGGCTGCAGCGAATCACCTGGATGCGCTCGCCACCGGGCCCCGTCGGGGTGGTCGCGGTGAAGTTGAAAGCAAGGGAACCGTTGAGGGTCGGGTGAGGTCCGATGACGCCCGTGACGCCTGCAGGCGAGGCCAGTGCGGCGAAATCGGACGTGAGAAGGTCGCCGCCCGCGCCGAACTTCGTTACGTTGCAGAACGACACAGCGCCTACGTGGCGGCGCAGCGGGTTGCAATGCAGTGTCGCGTTCAGCGAGGTGAACTGCACGGGGCTGCCACCGATGTGCTGCTCCGTCGCATCTATGAGCGGAGCATAGCGGACGTGGATGCTGCCGAGAGCTGGCTCGGAAGGCACGAAAGTGAACTCGAACTGGTGCGGCTGGCCGCTGACAGCGATGAGCTGGCCGATGGTGCCCGCGGTTGGCGGTGACACAGCGAGCGTCAGGTCGGAGGCCACGAGGGCTGGGGACGCCGCCGTGCGGGATACATTGCAGAAGATGGCGGCGCCAATGACGATGCGGAGGGGCGCGCAGGCGACTGTAGCCTCCACAACAACGATGTTGACCTCGTTGACGAGGCCGCCGCCCACACGGCTGCTGTAGTTTGCCCACAGACGTGTAGCATCTCCTACAGCGAATATTCGAACAAGAAAGGTGAATGAGTCGCCAGTCGATGTGGTCAGGAACAATTCGGAGATTCGGAGACTGCCATCTTCAGATGCATTGATGTACCAAAAGCCCTCAAAGTCCGTGGGCAGAAGCGGCTCGGACCCATTCTTCCGCGCAAGCGTCACACCAACGGGGGCGCCAAAAACTGTACGCGTGGCGTTCGTAGAGAGAACTGCCCCGACCACATGTATCGTCAACGGAGACAGCGTGATGTCTGCCGAAGCGGAGTTGATGGACGCGTTGTAGCGGACCGACACGTTCACGCCGCCCAGGTGCAGGCTGACGTTCAGGAGGCCGAGCGACATGTTCCCCGGCTGCTGTGCATGAAGCGCCAGCGGCAACACGCGAGCAGCATCCGCCGGCACAACCGTCCCCGGAAGAAGGTCCGCTGTGTCGAGCGCAGGCCCGCCGGGTGACGGAACCAAGACGCACAGCGTATCGATGCCCTCGCGGACACGTGGCGGGCAGTTGATGCTGGCCTCCACAACTGCTACGGGGACAGGCCGGACGAAGCCACCGCCCACGGCCAAGCTCCACTGCGGCCGCAGCCACCATGCGCCCGCTTCATGCAGCTGCAAAGACGCGACGCCGACGTCTCCGTTCAACGCGGCAAAGACCTCGCTCATGCTTATGCCAGCAGGGCTTCCTGTGCCTCCAGTGTCTGGGTCCGAGGGCAGGAGGCGCGCTACGTCCACAAAGTCGCCCGCGAGGAGTGGTGCAGAGCCTGCCGGAGGCACCAGGACGCACGAGAAGTTTGCTGCCACGCCGACGCGAGGCGGGCAGTGCAGGGTCGCGTTGATTACAACAAGGGTGTTGAATAGCCTCTCGACGACCATTGCATTCAGCAGCCCAACGGTGAGTGACGGGTGCCACTGGATCTGCAGGGGCACGAGAGCCGTGTCAGAGAGTCGCTTTGCAGAGCATGAGGCTGCAGCGAATCACCTGGATGCGCTCGCCACCGGGCCCCGTCGGGGTGGTCGCGGTGAAGTTGAAAGCAAGGGAACCGTTGAGGGTCGGGTGAGGTCCGATGACGCCCGTGACGCCTGCAGGCGAGGCCAGTGCGGCGAAATCGGACGTGAGAAGGTCGCCGCCCGCGCCGAACTTCGTTACGTTGCAGAACGACACAGCGCCTACGTGGCGGCGCAGCGGGTTGCAATGCAGTGTCGCGTTCAGCGAGGTGAACTGCACGGGGCTGCCACCGATGTGCTGCTCCGTCGCATCTATGAGCGGAGCATAGCGGACGTGGATGCTGCCGAGAGCTGGCTCGGAAGGCACGAAAGTGAACTCGAACTGGTGCGGCTGGCCGCTGACAGCGATGAGCTGGCCGATGGTGCCCGCGGTTGGCGGTGACACAGCGAGCGTCAGGTCGGAGGCCACGAGGGCTGGGGACGCCGCCGTGCGGGATACATTGCAGAAGATGGCGGCGCCAATGACGATGCGGAGGGGCGCGCAGGCGACTGTAGCCTCCACAACAACGATGTTGACCTCGTTGACGAGGCCGCCGCCCACACGGCTGCTGTAGTTTGCCCACAGACGCAGGGTCTCGCCCACTGTCGTTGGTTGCACGAAGAACGCAAGGGACTCGCTGCTCGCTGTGATCGGGACCAGATCGGAGATTTGCGGCGGGCGACCGTCAGCGGATGCGCCAAGTAGCCAGAAGCCCTCAAAGTCCGTGGGCAGAAGCGGCTCGGACCCGTTTTTCCTCGCGAGAGTGACACCAACGGGGCACCCGCAACCGCTCGCGTGGCGTTCGTAGAGAGAACTGCCCCAACCACATGTATCGTCAACGGAGACAGCGTGATGTCTGCCGAAGCGGAGTTGATGTACGAGTTGTACCGGACCGACACTTTCACGCCGCCCAGGTGCAGGCTGACGTTCAGGAGGCCAAGCGACACGTTCCCCGGCTGCTGTGCATGAAGCGCCAGCGGCAACACGCGAGCAGCATCCGCCGGCACGACCATCCCCGGAAGAAGGTCCGCTGTGTCGAGCGCAGGCCCGCCGGGTGACGGAACCAAGACGCACAGCGTATCGATGCCCTCGCGGACACGCGGCGGGCAGTTGATGCTGGCCTCCACAACTGCTACGGGGACAGGCCGGACGAGGCCACCGCCCACGGCCAAGCTCCACTGCGGCCGCAGCCACCATGCGCCCGCTTCATGCAGCTGCAAAGACGCGACGCCGACGTCTCCGTTCAACGCGGCAAAGACCTCGCTCATGCTTATGCCAGCAGGGCTTCCTGTGCCTCCAGTGTCTGGGTCCGAGGGCAGGAGGCGCGCTACGTCCACAAAGTCGCCCGCGAGGAGTGGTGCAGAGCCTGCCGGAGGCACCAGGACGCACGAGAAGTTTGCTGCCACGCCGACGCGAGGCGGGCAGTGCAGGGTCGCGTTGATTACAACAAGGGTGTTGAATAGCCTCTCGACGACCATTGCATTCAGCAGCCCAACGGTGAGTGACGGGTGCCACTGGATCTGCAGGGGCACGAGAGCCGTGTCAGAGAGTCGCTTTGCAGAGCATGAGGCTGCAGCGAATCACCTGGATGCGCTCGCCACCGGGCCCCGTCGGGGTGGTCGCGGTGAAGTTGAAAGCAAGGGAACCGTTGAGGGTCGGGTGAGGTCCGATGACGCCCGTGACGCCTGCAGGCGAGGCCAGTGCGGCGAAATCGGACGTGAGAAGGTCGCCGCCCGCGCCGAACTTCGTTACGTTGCAGAACGACACAGCGCCTACGTGGCGGCGCAGCGGGTTGCAATGCAGTGTCGCGTTCAGCGAGGTGAACTGCACGGGGCTGCCACCGATGTGCTGCTCCGTCGCATCTATGAGCGGAGCATAGCGGACGTGGATGCTGCCGAGAGCTGGCTCGGAAGGCACGAAAGTGAACTCGAACTGGTGCGGCTGGCCGCTGACAGCGATGAGCTGGCCGATGGTGCCCGCGGTTGGCGGTGACACAGCGAGCGTCAGGTCGGAGGCCACGAGGGCTGGGGACGCCGCCGTGCGGGATACATTGCAGAAGATGGCGGCGCCAATGACGATGCGGAGGGGCGCGCAGGCGACTGTAGCCTCCACAACAACGATGTTGACCTCGTTGACGAGGCCGCCGCCCACACGGCTGCTGTAGTTTGCCCACAGACGCAGGGTCTCGCCCACTGTCGTTGGTTGCACGAAGAACGCAAGGGACTCGCTGCTCGCTGTGATCGGGACCAGATCGGAGATTTGCGGCGGGCGACCGTCAGCGGATGCGCCAAGTAGCCAGAAGCCCTCAAAGTCCGTGGGCAGAAGCGGCTCGGACCCGTTTTTCCTCGCGAGAGTGACACCAACGGGGGCACCCGCAACCGCTCGCGTGGCGTTCGTAGAGAGAACTGCCCCAACCACATGTATCGTCAACGGAGACAGCGTGATGTCTGCCGAAGCGGAGTTGATGTACGAGTTGTACCGGACCGACACTTTCACGCCGCCCAGGTGCAGGCTGACGTTCAGGAGGCCAAGCGACACGTTCCCCGGCTGCTGTGCATGAAGCGCCAGCGGCAACACGCGAGCAGCATCCGCCGGCACGACCATCCCCGGAAGAAGGTCCGCTGTGTCGAGCGCAGGCCCGCCGGGTGACGGAACCAAGACGCACAGCGTATCGATGCCCTCGCGGACACGCGGCGGGCAGTTGATGCTGGCCTCCACAACTGCTACGGGGACAGGCCGGACGAAGCCACCGCCCACGGCCAAGCTCCACTGCGGCCGCAGCCACCATGCGCCCGCTTCATGCAGCTGCAAAGACGCGACGCCGACGTCTCCGTTCAACGCGGCAAAGACCTCGCTCATGCTTATGCCAGCAGGGCTTCCTGTGCCTCCAGTGTCTGGGTCCGAGGGCAGGAGGCGCGCTACGTCCACAAAGTCGCCCGCGAGGAGTGGTGCAGAGCCTGCCGGAGGCACCAGGACGCACGAGAAGTTTGCTGCCACGCCGACGCGAGGCGGGCAGTGCAGGGTCGCGTTGATTACAACAAGGGTGTTGAATAGCCTCTCGACGACCATTGCATTCAGCAGCCCAACGGTGAGTGACGGATGCCACTGGATCTGCAGGGGCACGAGAGCCGTGTCAGAGAGTCGCTTTGCAGAGCATGAGGCTGCTGCGAATCACCTGGATGCGCTCGCCACCGGGCCCCGTCGGGGTGGTCGCGGTGAAGTTGAAAGCAAGGGAACCGTTGAGGGTCGGGTGAGGTCCGATGACGCCCGCGACCCCTGCAGGCGAGGCCAGTGCGGCGAAATCGGACGTGAGAAGGTTGCCGCCCGCGCCGAACTTCGTTACGTTGCAGAACGACACAGCGCCTACGTGGCGGCGCAGCGGGTTGCAATGCAGTGTCGCGTTCAGCGAGGTGAACTGCACGGGGCTGCCACCGATGTGCTGCTCCGTCGCATCTATGAGCGGAGCATAGCGGACGTGGATGCTGCCGAGAGCTGGCTCGGAAGGCACGAAAGTGAACTCGAACTGGTGCGGCTGGCCGCTGACAGCGATGAGCTGGCCGATGGTGCCCGCGGTTGGCGGTGACACAGCGAGCGTCAGGTCGGAGGCCACGAGGGCTGGGGACGCCGCCGTGCGGGATACGTTGCAGAAGATGGCGGCGCCAATGACGATGCGGAGGGGCGCGCAGGCGACTGTAGCCTCCACAACAACGATGTTGACCTCGTTGACGAGGCCGCCGCCCACACGGCTGCTGTAGTTTGCCCACAGACGCAGGGTCTCGCCCACTGTCGTTGGTTGCACGAAGAACGCAAGGGACTCGCTGCTTGCTGTGATCGGGGCCAGATCGGAGATTTGCGGCGGGCGACCGTCAGCGGATGCGCCAAGTAGCCAGAAGCCCTCAAAGTCCGTGGGCAGAAGCGGCTCGGACCCGTTTTTCCTCGCGAGAGTGACACCAACGGGGGCACCCGCAACCGCTCGCGTGGCGTTCGTAGAGAGAACTGCCCCGACCACATGTATCGTCGACGGCGACTGTGAGACGGCTGGCATCCCAGGATGGACGCTGGAGCTGTAGCGGACCGACACTTTCACGCCGCCCAGGTGCAGGCTGACGTTCAGGAGGCCGAGCGACACGTTCCCCGGCTGCTGTGCATGAAGCGCCAGCGGCAGCACGCGAGCAGCGTCCACCGGCACGACCGTCCCCGGAAGAAGGTCCGCTGTGTCGAGTGCAGGCCCGCCGGGTGACGGAACCAAGATGCACAGCGTGTCGATGCCCTCACGGACGCGTTCTGGGCAGCTCAAGGTGGCTCCCACGACGTCCAAAAGAGTTTGAATGAGACCACCTCCTCCGACTGATTCTGACCATCGAATTTCTACAGGCACCGCGGTCTCTGGCCTTAAGCCTACCGCAATAAGAGTCACGCTTCCATTCCGAATGAAGGGCATGTTTATCTGCACTCCCCCGCCAGCAACCGAAGATCCAGAGAATACGAAATCCGAAATCCGAAGGGCACCGGATCCTGCAACAGGCTCTGCGATGCATTCGATTGCCGTGCCGACCGCGAACCGCGTCTGGCTGCATCGAGCTACCGCATCGATGACAGTCACGTTTGAGCGGCCGATGAGGCCGCCCCCGGAGAGCTCATGGTACAGAGCCGTTATCGTTCCATTTGTGATGAGGGTGGTTGCATTGAACTCGGCAATAATCTTTGAGCGCACGGTCATCGGGCGAAAGCAAATCAGTCTGAGATAATTACAAGAAGAGCAAATAAAATACGCACTAGGCCTAGGCTCGAGCTCGAATCTGATTGGTTATCGCCGATGATGTTGGAGAGAGCTTGAGAATTCTCTCCCGGAGGTATGACAACATCGGAAGGGGTCATGAATCCGAGCTGCGGGAGAATACGGCAGGTTATGGAAGTGAAGCGCCGAGCACGTGTCTGATTGCAGCTCAAAGTCGCGGAAATGAGCTGAATATGGCTTCCCCTTGTGGCGAACTTTCCAAGAGTGATTCCGTTGAACACAACGGTCGTATTTGCAAAGGTAGCGTTTGCGAAAACGCTTGCAGTAGCAAGCTGAGAGACCGAAGGGATTGTGACTCCGAAAGTAAAGCCGTCCAGATCCGGTGCGGTTCGAAGCACATGCACAAAAGACTGGCCTCTTCCGATGATGAAAACCGTGCGGAAGAAATCGCTCAGCTCAAGTGTAGGGGAATTTCCAGCCCGCGTAATGTTGCAGGACAGAGTGCGACCTGCCACTGACTTCGGTGGACAGCTTAGAGCCGCATCGATGATCGTCACCGAGACATTCGCCACGGTCCCGTTTCCGAGCTGCATGCGGAAAGGATGTTTGCACCGCTCTTGTAGAGAGCCAATAAGTATTGCAATCTGATTTGCACCTCTTCTGACCATTTCACCAGCAGGTTGGTCATCGGGGTCGCCTCGAGAGCAGTTGCAGAAAGAAGAATGGCACCATTGGTGCCGGGGATCAGGGCGGGAGGTTCCGGTCGAAGCAAGGTAGAATCAGTCGATGTGAGGCGCAAATCGGCCAGCTCTAGCGGGGCGCTGTTTTCGACTGGAATGACCTGGCATGTTGCTGCAAACGAGCCGTTTACAAACCAATGGAATGCAACCGCAACACATTTTCTCACCAAGCGCGTCCGGATTCCGTCGTGAGGCGCTGCACTGAGCATTTGCAGAAATCACGTATAAAGGACTGACTGCTGCGGTCCCATGCACGAGCTCGGGTGCCCATTGGAGGCGAAACTCGAACGCCGGTCTGCAGGAAAAAGAACGATCGTGAGGTCAGCAATGGGCATGTATGATGCAAACGAGTGCAAACAAGCTTAAGCGTTAATTAGATGTACCCGTTAACTACAGTCGGTTGATAGGGGAAGCTGAGACCAGTTGCTGTGACCACTGTTGACTGTGAAAGTTGATTAAAGTAAGGGTCCAGGAAGTCATCACGCCGTAGCTGCGGAGAACCAGCTGCCTTCGTCACTTCACATTGAACGATACTATTAACTCCGACGCGGGTCATGTCGCACGTAATAGCGCTAACATCTGCGAAATAGCGATAAGCCATCGTGAATATATATGAAAGACGTGCCAGTAAAAGGCGACTTCGTACGGACCAACAACGTCGAGAGGCGGCGCGCCAGGCACGGCGCCTCCTCCGCCAATGACGCTGGAAGAGTACCGCACCGAAAACCTCGCTCCTTCACCGGCGCTCGTGGCGCGGGCAGTGAAGGTGACGTTGCCAGTCGCGTTGTCAGCAAGGTACGTGGTGTGATTCACCGCGGTGTAGGTGCTGGAAAAGGCGAGATTGTCGAAATCGCTCAAGAGCAGGGGTGCAGAAGGGGCGGTGCGACCGATGTATCCAAAGACATCCGCTTCCTTTCGAATGCGCTGCCGATCGGTGAAAAGCTGTGCACTGACGAAGCTGACATTACGAAGTTCTGCAAGGAGCTTGTCGGCGGTAAGTCCTGATCCCCAGTAGAGTAGAATCGAGTCTTGGCCGGTCGCAGGAGGATCCAGGGCGATGTAACTGAAGATCATCGCGATATTAAGATGTTTCCGGATATTAAGCAATGGTACGCATCGCACAGGCACACGCACGTGAAGGAAAATTGGCTGGCCGAGTCAAAAGTGAAGCCCGAGATTGTCGCGTGTGTTGCGCTCGCCATCGGCGCAGCGATGTCGCTAGCTTGCAAATCGTCCGACGTCGATGTTTTCAGAACAACGCAGTTAACGACCGTGCCAAACAACATGCGCAGCGCTGGGTCCGTTTTGCCAGCACACGAGAGCGAGACATCGACCTGTGCACGAGTCGCCGTCGGCTGTGGCGTTGAAGCAAAGGGTTTTCTATAAGTATAGAAGCCTTTGAATCTAGATCTGCGACTCATAAGGGGCATGCGCATAAACATTACGGTGCGCACGATGCTTATTGTCGTCTCCGGAGTCATGCCCACTCGTCCCTCGATGATTTCATCCACGACGCCGCTGGACCAGAAAATCTGAGGCGATGCGTGTAAGCACTAAATTCAAACACGAGCCCCTCACTTTCGACCGCAGCTCACCCTGTATTTTCCGTTGATGACTCCAGTTGAGGGCGTGAGCGAAACAGTCAGGCCCCCTCCGCTCTTTACAAGCGGAGTGCTCGAGACCAAAAAGTTGTTAGACGACCAAACAGGAGCGACGTCCGAGGGGAGCAGGTCGGGCTGGCTCGCCGCCTTCTCGAACAAGGCGTTGTCGGCGAAGCCGCGCGCTTTCCTTCCCGAGGGGTGCGTCTCTGAGCCGACGTCGATGACGAAGAACGTGTTCGATGCCCGCGCCACAGTCGCGCCGCCGAGGTCGGCGGAGTACTTGATGTCCAGGGCGCACCCGGCGGTCCCGCACAATGCGTTGGCAACGTACGTGAAGTTCAGATTCCCGTTGTTCCCAATAACCGCTGGATCGATCGTCTTCGCCGGAGTGGCAGAGTAGGCAATGTCAGCGGGCAAAAGATCCGCCGACGAAGCCGTCTTGATGAGGATGCAGCTGGCACGTGTGTTGAGTACGATACGCGTGGGCTTTACCGAAGGTCTGCAGCTGATGTCGACGATTTCCACGATCGGCAAATTTATGGGAAGGACAGGTTCATCGTTCGGCAGGAGAACAGCAATCGTGTGTGAAGAAGCCCCCTTCGTCGCAGTAACAGGCAAGCTGAGCACGCCGGCGGCGCTTGCGGTTATCGTGCCAAATGTCAGTGCATCTTTCGATGAGTGCCCACTTTTGACATCGGAGGCGAGGAGGGGCGTGTTTGCGGAGATCGTGCATGTCTGGCTTTGCCCAGTCGCCATACGGCCCTTCGGGCAGGTAAAGGCGAGGCTCGTCTCTATTGTTAGATTCCAATATTTGAATCTATCATCTCCCAGAACGACCGCCTGCACTTGGCCCACGCCTGAAAGGACAAGGGCAGTAACGTCAAAGTCGACAGCACTTGGGGCCTTGTCGATGAGTGTGCCCAGCGTCACAGTGCCGTTGACCCCGACCCACGAAACAACGATGTCGAGAGACGTGAAGGAGTGAAAGGAAGCGACGTTCTTTGTGACCTGTGAGAACGAAGTTTCGAAGCGGCTCAACGGAAAGTTTTCGACAAGGTCGCAGTGGCGGTCCCCACGCACATGGCACGTGGTCGTCTGGCGCAGTGCCCTCGTCGTGTGGTCGCAGGCGAGCTCGATCAGCACGTTCGGCGGAACGTACTCTGTCCCAGCCGAGCCACCGCCGACCGCCGGGCTGTATGGGACAGTGACGACGATGACTCCTGCTACGCTGCCCGTGTTTGGCAGAGAGAATGTGATCTGAGCGACGCAATTACTATGTATCGTGCAACCTTTGCAAATCAGTCAGCAGTAATCGCTCACATTTCCACCGGGCGTGACAACGTAAGGGGTTGGCGACGATGCGTAGGAGCCCCTTGGCGTTTGGACGATGGGGGCCATGAAATCGGAAGACTGTAATGCCATGCTTTCACCCATTCGAATGAGGGTGCAGTCGACCTGACTGCGAGCGACGGTCTTGTCGTACCAACACCACAATCTCGCCGCTGCGAGTGCAGGCTCGCGCATCAGTATCGGGAATAGACAAAAACAAGGAGAAAAGCCGCTGAATATATATAAGAACGCACAGATAAACGAGAGTTCAGCCGGCCCGGCAGCCAGAGACCCTTCGAACTGCAGAGGCTCGATCCAGTTTATCCAGAGTGTTAGGTTGGGCGTCAGCGGAACGTCACGAGCACGAATTGGTATGGTGACAATGTCGCCCAGAGCGTCCGTCGTCGCGTTTGGAAGCGGATCGAACTGAGGAAGGAAAGAGCTCTGCAGAACAAAGTCTGAAGAATAAACGGGTGGCGAATCCGGGGAGGTCCAACTCAAGCAGTTGGAGACTCGGCCGTGAGCGAGGCGAGTGGGGGTGCAGATCAGTCCGCGCGGCTTGTCAAGCCCAACAACTTCGATGACTTGGTTCGCCAAATATATGCCGCTCAGCGGCTTGACGTCGGGATCGGACAGATCAGAGGAGGCTGTGATGTAGAGCCGGGCCGGGTCGGTGTCGTTTGTGCTCAGCCCGCCGAAGCGAATCGTGAACTTGCCGGTGGAGCTCTCACGCGAGACATAGATGAGCTCAACGAGTTCCGGACGAGTGATGGTAACGTTGCTCAGAAAGGCGATCCGCGTTGTCAACTCGATGGGGGGAAGAAATGGCTCGCGCTGGTAGGAAAAGTATTGATTTACATGATTAGAAAGAGCCAAAGTAAAAAACGAACGAGAAACACAAAGTCAATGTCGAATCAATCTCGAGCTCACCGTGACCTCAAAGAGAGAGAAGCTGCCCTGTGTTACGCGGCAGCGGTCGCCACGCTTTACATTGCAAGTGACGGCAAATGGCTGCAGAGTGATTTTCTTGGGGCTGGATGGAATCTGCTTCCCTCCGACGCGATACCGCACGTCTATAACGAGCTCGTTCGAGCCAGGGACCGCGCTGTCGAGGTCACCCTGCACTCGAAGATTGGCCGGTGGCGGCAGCTGTAGATTAATAGTACCAGAGAGCAGAGGCGAGAGAGCTAACCTGTATGTCAAGAATCACGTTCGATCCATAACTCGTGGCGCTGATGAGCTTTCCTGATTTGGTGTCGGTTTCATAAGGCAGGAACGTTAACTGGCAACACTTTATGCAAAAAGACAGAACCTCCCAAGAGAGTAACATTGAAGTCGTCCGGCACCAGTCCAACCTTCAAAAAAGCCTGCAAAAAGAGATAGATAATCAATTTTGTTGCCGATTGCGCGGACCGATTCGCAGGAACAGCTTACAGGCGCGATCGTGCAGCGAACGTAGCACGTTGCGCTGCGAAAAGCATCATCGGCTGGGAGATCCGAGCGCGAAATGCGTATCGCTTGTTCACGAACCAAATTAGGACTCTGGAGCACGTAAACGTGTCGGCGCTAAAGACAACAAGCCGTTCCGAGAACGCTGTTCGCTCGGGCTCGCTTGGAGGCTTGAGGTACGGAGGGGACGTTGAGGTCGGGCACGACCTGCACGCGTCTCCCCACTGTGCGAGGTACGCATTCGTGTCGTTGTTCGCCCCTTTTAAAGCATTCAACTCTACCGAATCATACATCTGCGCAGCCGTCAGTTGTATGAAAGTGGGACATGCAAGCTCAACGGAGAACGAATGGATGCAGACTTTGTACGAGTACATGAGCTGAACGTGCTGCACAACTTCCGCTCCTGCTCTGCGTGGTAAGATCGCGATTGCGAGTCCGGTGTGATATTAAATCTCCGCATGTGTGATAATAAATCTCCGCACCCATGACGACTGTACCCTTCATCTCAAAACTCGTGCACTTGACCGGGACGCCAGGGTATAGAGTGTAATCGGAAGGGGGTGTTCGCGTTTCGAGGCTCCCCAGAGCCGACAGCGTTGCGTATTCTTCCGCGCGCTCGACCAGACCAGCAGCATTCTTTACGCCCATCAGGGGGTTAGTGTACGAGGAGAGATCCAGGCTGTCCGGGTCTGAATTTCCATAAGGAACCATGTAGAAAGTGACGGTCTCGCCGACGGGAATGCGGACGCCTGCCCTGGGCGTGCTGAGCGCCCCGCTGACAACCTTCATATTGATCGACGCGAACGTGGAAAGATCGCTGGCGTATTTGAAATCGATTCGTACGCTGCCCGTCTGCCATGAATTCGGATTCGCGCGAATGGACCAGACAACCGCGTTCTGTCCAGCGTGGTTCCATCTTAAGTAATTGAATTGTGTATGCGTCGATTCGGAGGCTGTAGGGCCCGGAAGGCTTATAATGTCGGTATTGTTTCTGCAAGCCGAGTGAGCGCGCAGAACCATATGACGAAATGGTAACTTCAACTGGAGCTAGGCGCACGAAACCAGGATTACGTCGTTAGTTTTCAGTAGAGAGCTGATTGCACTTTTCCGAACCTGCGCTGAGGATATTAATTGAAGCTTGCGCCGCCACTTAAGCTTGTTTTGCCGGCTTGGGACCGCTTTTGTCAGCACGCACCCAGCACGCTGCATAGAAATTTGAACGCCTGTGCAAACTCAATTAGACGAAGTTGAACAGGCGAGATCCGTGAAAAAAGCTGATTAGGTTCCCAAGGGACGCACGCAGCTATAACCGTCGGATAGCAGCCCCAGGATTGGGCCGCGACTATGCTGAAAGTAACCTGATCATAAACCGCATTCATGGACTGGATTACAAAAAGTCGAGAGTTCCGGGCTTACGTCGTTTGCACCATCGGTCTGCGATGGATATGCACAATTTCAACGCCGGCCGGCGCAATCAATTAAAGGCGTAATGGAAATTCATGATGAGGAGGAGCGATGCAAGCGGTAAGCGGCTAGTTGCGTATGTAAAGCTTCCTAGGGGGGGAGTCGATATCGATGCTAGAGCTTACCTTGAAGGTATCACTGAATTTTGCGTTTGTAGTGTTGTAAACGAAGCGAATCACGTTTTCTGCCTTGGTCGGATTATCCAATGCCTGATACCTGATACGAGCGTTCAAATGTTACACACAATTTGAAGCCCTGAGCAAGGCCGAATATAATATCGAAACACACTCAAAGCTGAATCGTGTGTAGCAACCGGACGGCGTCTGATACGTTGAGCAGCAAGTGGTTACCGTGTTGTTCTCGCAGAAGAACGGGATATTCAAGACTGTCGAGTTTCTGTAGTACTGCGTGCTGTTTCTGCATGTGTAGGCTGCTGTCTCCGTGATGGCCGAATAGGTGCAGTTCACCATTTTGAACCAGGGAGTGTTTGACAGATAAGCGGTCTCTGTGCAGGAGATGGCACTGATGATGGGGTACGTCTGCCCTGGCATGTCGCGGCACGGTGCGTCTGGGGGGTATCGCATTATGTCTGGAGAGTCTGGCTGCAGCTCCGTAATATTCCCCTCGAACGCCGCCGGTGTCGCTTTGATGGGGCCGACGATCTGGCCACGAGGAAGGACGGGCGATTCGTTTTGCTGTGCCAGATAGCATGACAATTTTGCGCCAGCTGCACGCCGTGACGGTATCTCCCGTCAAGCATTTTCAGGAAAGCATTCCGCAGCGCTCTTCTGCGCACCACCTACTCTGAAGTTTTTCGAATTATACATCACAGGCGAGCCCCTCATGAAGCAATAAGTTCTGTATTCCAGAACACTGTTGACCGCCCATCCCTCCCTGCGATAGGGGTTAGAAAAGTATTTTCTCTATGATCTATCGCGAGAGCACCAAAGGACTTTTCCGAGAGACGTGCCATCCGGGCCAGGAAACCCGACCTTTGATGCGGGACATTGTTCAGTGATTAGAAATGGGCGCTTACATAATGCACTGAGAGACCGTGAGTTTCTCGTACTTGTACGATCCCTTGTTTCCGGTCTGAATGTATGTATTAAAGCGCGGGGGCGTTTCGCTCTCGACGTGCATATGTATGACCAGTTTTGCACACGTACCATTTGAATTTGCTTATTATTTTCAAGAGTTTCTCCGTTCGAATTCGCTGCCGAAAGTTTGGCCGCGTCTGTTTCCCCCCCAATCCAGTCGAAGTCTCTCTCCATCAGACTGTATGTTGTAGCTTGCCTGTACATGTAGCAGCCCTGCGTTGAGGAATTAGTTCTGCCGAAGATTCGCAACTAAAATACGGGCGCGTACGCCTCTATTGTAGCCCACAACCAAATCGAATGTCGCATTTGCGCAAGGTAATGTAGCGGTACTTCCGGGTTTTGCGTCATAGATCGTGTACAATATAGTGGAATCGAAAGCCGCCGCAGCCGTGGTTATTACCGGGTACAAGGACGCTTTCGGCCGGATGCAGAATCTGTAGGCGTTGGCTGCAAGCGGCCGTATAACGAACTGCAAAAATAAAGCGACATTTCAACCACGGTTGTAAATAGATAGAATAGCTGAGAGCACTCGCTAAACACGACAGCCTCTGCGCATGCGGACCGTGGGAGGGGAGCGCGAGCTCTCTGCGTCGGCAGCGTCCGGAAGAACGAGCATCCCCGCAGCTGGTGCCGTGAACGTTGCTGCAGCTGTCGGGTTGCACGGCACCGCTCCAGCCGCCCAGTCAAAGTCGCTCATCACAAAGTCTGAGACACTTTCCGAGAGAGTAGGGGGACTCGTCACGGCCGCAGAGAGGCCACCGGCATTTAAGTTGTCGCTGGTTGTAACGAATATCGTGTCTTTTCGCAGGGTGCAAGTGTGGTTATAGATCGAATTAAGCCAGTTGCGCCTTCTTGCCAGATCGACATCGAGATTGCAGCATTTTTCCCGCGGCTGCAGGATATACAAAAAGGATCAGCGTTTATTGGCGCCATGCTTACTTTGGCGTACCACTGGCCTACACTCGAAATTGTACTTGTGACCTGCGAAGAAGCACTTTGTGCGTGCAAAGAGAACGATATCGATCTAGACACAGTCCGCATACCTTTCAGCACTGATATGTTGAATGTGAGCGGCACCGCCCAGACCTGATCATGACGGAGGGAATAGAATTATAGATGTCGCTCGACTACAAATGCACATTAGAAAAGCGCACCGTGTCCACATCCGGGCCCGCAACCACGGCGCTCCACCCCACGGCTATGACTGTAACTGCAATTCGCTTAGGGCTTCCAACCGTTATAGTAGCGATATTGGTCCTGCCCCCGGGAGCCGCGTTCTGTGTCAAGGTAAATCGAGGCGTCGCGCCTAACCGGGCCCGACCCGTGATCAGATTTCCAACGGGGACCAAAACAGCCGGAGATGCTGGGAGAGCGACCTTCGAACGAGGATGCTCCGGATGCTCCGCCGTTGCAGCTTCGCCCGAGATAGAACGTCCCGCCTCCGAGTGTGTTTGGTCCGAGGCATTTCTGGGTGTCGTCCGTACTCAAGCGCTGAAAGTATGTGAGCCGTTTCAGAGCGGACGCATGCGAAGGTAAAGAAACATAGTCACCCTCAAAGACGAGTAGTACGACGTGGTGAAATACGACGCTTGCAGCGTCGGGCCGCCGGCTTCTGCCGAGACCCCGGACGGCGTTTGCACACGTACGGGAATATTTAGGCGACGAAAACGAAGAACAGTGGCACCATTCTGCACCCAGCACTCTACGTTGTCGCCTGCATGCGCACACGCCATGCTTATGTTAGGAATGGTGATATATATCTGAAGCGAGGAACTACTATGCACCGAAATAAGCGCGCGATTTATTGCACTCAAGTCTGCCGGAAACGACCGATAGCGACATCGGTGAGTTGTCGACATTGACGCGGGCCGTGGAGAATTTTGTCCATGAGACCGCGTAGTATGCAAATAGTTGATGGGTTGTGCCTCCAGTCGCGGGTCCGAATATAATGTGTTTGATCTGTCAAAGACGTTCGAATTTGAATTAAGGAGTGACATAAAATAAGTGTTTCACCAAATAATCTGAGACCCTTGTAACTGAGTAGTCCTCGTATCGCGCATCTTGAGCATTAGCGAATCTAAAGAAGGGCAACATTTAGCAAATGAGGTGTCCTGAAGCTTTAGGGAGCAGAGTCGCACAGGAAATCTGTTGTCTCCAACGGAGCTCCCGATGTTGTACCAGTTACATCGCACACCAAGCGCGTCCGGGCCTGCACAAAATGAGGGCGAGGTGCCTCATCATACTTGATATACGAACATATTATTCGCACCACCAAGACGGTTCTGTCGCATTGCACCCGAGCAGCTGCAAGGCAGTGATGAATTTGCAGGACAAGATTTGCTACGAAGCTCAAATTGGACAACAAGAACTCGCGTGCGAACCAATGACTGATATATTTGAAGGGGAGCCCAACACCGGGAGCTCGGGCGCCCCAGGGGAGAGAACGCTTGAAGCAAAACGAACATGAAAGAGCGCCGATGGAACTAGCGGTGTGGCCTGCGATGCGACACTGAAGCGCAGGTGTGTTTCCCCATCGGCTTCCAGCGAGCCAACTGTAATGCCAGTTGATTGAAGAAGGGATCGGCGAGAGAAGTTCGTGCTTAGGCCGGTCAGCACAACATCTTCAGGTCGCAGACTCGAGCCGTCGGTCTCGATATAACAGTAGAAAGCCCCTGTGGCGGTAGCTGCAATTCTTGGCGGGCAATCCAGCAAAACATCTGAAAAGTCGAATCGAATTTCGAAACAACTTAGAATTATGTTACAGCGAGCGCCTATATAGCTACTTTGAAAAGCAAAGGTGATCTTACCGCCGAGAACAGTGACGCGGAGCGGCGAGTCCGCAAGAGGATTGCCAAGCAACGAGACAGTAAAATTCACTGCCTTGCCCTTGGATATGGCGAAATCTGCTGCTTCAGTGGAAAACTGGAGTCCGCCATTGGCGGCAGCGGTGACTGCCGATCTTTTGGCAATGCGCTGCGTAACGTTTTGAAACCTTCAATGACTTTCGAGTGCCTTCGATGCAAATAAATGAGCTGAGACGGACCGGGATGCCTACGCTGTGTGGCGTTCCGTCCTCCATAATCAAAGGGCCCAGCGTGACGTCAGACGGAATTAAATCAGCAGAGTGCGTTCCTTTTATGACTGCGAGGCTCATCAGTCACAGAAAGCCGAGCAAGAAGCCGGCGGAAAGCGCACTGGTGCAGACAAACGCGTTTTTCATTCGTATGCGGCAATCCGAGGGGCTCAGCCCCGCCTGATTGCATGTGCACGACAAGGTTGCCGAGACCTGCGCAGGAGGGAATAAGATGCACGTGCATGTTTCCAGAAACCGCCGCTTGCTATTGCAGACATCTGGTCTGGGCGCGAACCACAGCAACGAATGTCTTGGCAGCTTTGGCATTGTTCTGCACGTAGACAATCGCCACTTCCGGCCCGCTCGCCCCTCCGAAAGCAGTCGTAAAGGAGAAGGTGAGGCCCCCGCTTGCTGTGGCGGAGAGGGCCGAGGAGACGGAGCCAGCGGAAGCGATCGCGGAGAACAACGCAGGATCCAAATTCGGCAGTCCTATCCGGACACTTGCAAGTCAATAATCAATGCCCGCCGAAATAAAGAAGTTTAACGTCACATCATGGCATGCACCATCGCCCTTTTCGGCTGTGCACTGGACGACTTGTCCCGGTGGGGCGCGAGCGGGTGTGCACTTGAAGTCATTAACCCCTGTCGAAAATCCGGAACAATCAAAGACGCGTTGGCGCAAGAGGCCATGAGTCGATCATGCGCTCGCCTGTGACTTCCACGGCAACAGAAGGACCGCCTCCCGAGATGAAGGGAGCAAACACGGGGCGATCATAGCCGGCGCGTGTCGGGTAAGCTCTAAACGTCACCCCGCTCCCACCGGGCGCGATGTCCGAGTACGTTGAGAAGGGCTCTTTGCCGACGGCAGCGTCCATGTCGGCGACTGTGATGGCGGGGGTGCCACCAGAAGGGCTGCTCGTGCACTCCGTGTGCATTGGGGCATCCGCCAGCAGCACGAGTGATGCAGTCGTGCACGAGATGGTCGAGACAATAATGTCAAAGGACAGCGGCGAGCCGACGACATTCCCCCCTCCAATCGCCGAGGCGTAGGACACAGTGACTTGCTTGCCAGTTGTATAGGCAGCGAGGCTCCCCGCAGTCACCTTGAACTCCGCCTGCAGCGAGCGTAAGCGGGACGATAAACTGCCTTGTGTGGCAAATGTTTGCAATTCAAGAAGTCCGACCTTCAATCCGTCGGAATTGACGGTGATGGGGCCGACGGTGAGTGCTGTTGTGTCGGCCGACGTTATTGTGAAGAGATCCGCGGCATTTTGCGGAATCGGGCCGCTGCGCACGTAAAATCACGATGAATTTGTCCGCACGCGAGTAAAAATGAAGAGACTGGATGCGCACGAATCGGCTGCCGGCGTCAATGTGCAGGTCGCGCTGCCGGTTGCGTGGATTCTGCTCCAATGCTAATGGCTCAGCATACTGTATGCAACAGCAGAACCGAGAATGAACACAACAAAGGGGCACGCCTCATTGTGTTGCAACTTACTTGAACGTCTGCGAGTATAAAATGCAAACAGTGGGGCGGAGAGTTATAAGTAGCAACCAACTTAGGCAGCGCAGCCTTTCGGAAAAGAACGCGCACGGAGGAAGGAGATGAGGACCCTCGCGACGGACGCTAGGGTATTATCCCAGTAGTGGATCAGATTGAAGTCGTAAGGGAGGCGCAACAGGGCCCCGCCGGTGCTCGAGACATTCGCCGAACGAGTGGGAGTGAAGGAAAAGGACATGAACGTAGCTATAGCTCCTGAAGAGCAAGGGCCTGAGCAGAAGAGTGTCGAGTCGTCGGCTGCATTCGGGCAGTCAGCGGAGCAGGTCTTCAGCGCAGTAGCCGACACGGTGCCGGCGCCAGCCGGCTCCACCGTCAGCGCTGGCAGGTTAGAAAGATCGACTGGGCTCGATGGTTCCGGCCAGATCGAGCACGAATACGTTGGAATGCCGGTCTGTCGTGCGCGCGAAAAACTCAGAAGTGTTCCGAGGCAAACTAAGCCAGGAGAAAGGACGATCTTACGCCTGGCATCGAAAATGCATGGAATTTGCATCTCATATTTGCTTGCTTAAACTGCGCACGCGTCCGTACGAGTGAACCAAACCGCACGAGTGTTGTCATGAGGTGCCCGATAAGCACCTCGGGAAAAACAGCCGTGAAGGCAGGTCTCAACGGGACTGGCTGCGTCCCAAGGGCGTCCGACCAGAAGAAGCTGATCGACCAGCCAGGCTCAAAGTCGCCGCGCGACTCGACGACGATATCGTACTGGAGACGCAGATGCCAGTCAATACGTGGACATATTTTACAGCACACATCGCCCAATTTCGGCGACGTATGCAGGAAATTTAAAATCGGAGGCGAACCGAGGTGTTTTCTGCCGACACGGAAGGCTCCGAGTACGTCCGGTATTGAAAGGGGAAAGTTCCGTTGTAAGAGAAATCGTCTTTAGAGAGGGGACCCCTCGCTCCCGTGACGTCACGCGCCGAGACGAGCGAGCACACGCCGCGCTGCGTGCATGAATGCGGACCCACAGTTACGAGATATTCCTCTTTCATCATATATATCTGGCAAAACCGTCCGACCATTGTCGAGGAAAGGCCAGTGGGATCCACAGCGAGGGCACAGAAGCTTGCAGAAGTATCGATGTCTACAATCTGTGGAGCCAAATCGCAAATTTAAAAGAATGCCGCATGTACTTTGGCTGACAATTGGCAAATATTTATTGTTATCAAGAACGAACTCGCCTTCACAGAAGCCCGCGCCGCTGGATTCAATTCGCCCTCAACACCATAATTTGAAGCCCAGTAGTTGCTCCAGTACACCTTGACATTCTCCGCCGTTCCCGATTGTAGCTGTCCAGTTTTGGGGAGGCGATCAGCGTTTGCGTGCTGAAAATCATGATCAGGTGTGCTTAAGCTTGCCTCGATCTCACTTGCGAAGAAGCTAAAGGTGTTAGCGGCTCCGGCAACCGCTTGAAAGTTGGCGCCTGACCAGTGTCTTTCTGGCGCAAGCATTGCTGCCTCCAAGAGAATGTCAGCATAATCCCCTTTGAGGATGCATGGACCGTAGGCGTTTCGCGCCAAACGTTCAGGGCAGCTGAGAACGCCCTTTAAAATCGGAACGCCGCCTTTCGATTTGGCGATTGCGCTGGATGGTTTGGAGACGTGCATACGGCCCGGAGCCCAGCTGATTCTCAAAAGCGCATATCCTCCGGCTGTGCCGGAGAAGTACCACCGGTAGGCGCGCGAGGAGGGAATGTAAACTGGAGCTGCAAAGTAGCCCAGCTCCGGGGTTGTGGTGCTGACTCTGCGCAGAGTTTCACGTTGACGAAGCGCCCTGGCGTGAGCAGGGTGGCGAGGACGGGGGCTACATGGCGTCGGACGGGAGAACATCGGCCGATGTCGCAATCCTCGGCTTGACTTCGCAATAAGCGAACTGCATATTATGCGAATTTCAGATCAGCCAGCTTCAGATAAACGGTTAACTGACGGTAACGGGAAATCAAAGAATTGCTTACGCCCGTGTTGTTCCAGGCCATTTTGTCCCCCACGAGCACGCAGTCGCCCAAAGCATCGAAGACGTACATCTCGAACGCGCCAAAAGAGTTTTCGGGGGAGAATTTGTAGACACGGCTGGAGAACTTAATCTCCACGGTGACCGGGACCGAAAACGCCCAGGTCGTCGAGAGGCCGACAAATCGGACCGGCGGGGTAAGGGCGACTCCTGCGTCATTCGTAGGAGTGTTCACTTGAACGCCGGCCAATAGATCCGCGACGTCTGCGGTGGAGCCAGCTGGAGCGACGACCGTAACTGGGTTCGACAAATCGTGGTTACGTTACAGTTACTTTACGTTAACGGTGGCGGTAAGTGAATTCAGTTGGAAGGCTTAGATATACAGCTAACCTTCGAAGTCTTCCCTGTCGAAAGTTGGGCTGCCCGGGGCCATAAAAAAGTTCAGCCCCGCCAACCCAGCTTTCAGGATGCGCATGGGCCGCTCGTCGGAGGTCCACGCAGTGTAGTTGTAGCCTTTCACGACCGCCTGGACGCTGCGAAAGTATGAGTTTGAATAGGGTCGAACACGTGCAAGGAAGGGTAGCGATGCCATCCGTGAACGCGCCTCGGATAGAGAGCCTGCGCGCGGATCCATCGTGAAGTTTTATACAATTAGCTCGTCGTTTTGCAACGGCGGTCTAAGCTTGGGGCATAATTATAACAAAAGTCCCCGCGCACGTTGGGGAGGAGCATATCCACGATTATCGTTCTGGTTCCAAACTGCGCTCGCATGTGATCGATTATAATTATTCAGTGAACGGAGCTTGCAACGGAGATTCGAATTCAGCACGCGTGCCCCGTCCGAAGCCTTGTACACGAAATCGTACTGTTTGAATCCTCTATTGTGACCCCAGAGGTAATTCCCTTCGGGACTTTTCAAGGGCGTCCAAGTGCTCTGGGCGCTCGAGTTGACTTGCATCCAGACGCGAAAATAGTCCGCGGTCGAAGACATTGTGAAGGGGTACGCGAGATGCTCGGCGACCAGGACCGGCGTGAAGGCCCGCATGTCCACTCCGCCGGCGGGTACAAGTACACGAAAGACGTGCACTGTGTACACGCTCACGTTCTTCTGGTTGCCGCTCCGCGTCTCAATCACGAACTCAAATCTGTGCGAAGAAAGAAATTAATGCCTTCGATTTGCTTTGCATCACTTAAGCTTGGCGATCAGATCGCGGACGTACCCGTCTGAGGCGAAGTCCGAGTTTTCGAGGAAGACTTGCGTCACGTTGTACCACGGGCCCGACCTGCGCACAGACAGCTAGTTGCTTAGGCATATATATACATGCATTGAGGTTCTAAACGCCTGGATGGCCAGCTGCAGTTCGCTGTGAAGGGTTTTCAGGCGCACGTCCGGCTGTAGTCCGTTCCTCTCGCGTATTCAAACGCGTAGGGCTGGCCATCGGACTGGAGTCTGAGCGGCCGGTGCTTGACGCGGTACTCAGAAAGAGCATTTTCCCGATCAATGGAGAGCATCGCCGAAGAGTATGTGACATTCCCTTCCGCGGTTCGATCTGCGCAAATCAAAAGCGCCCGTCAACGCACCCGCGCCCAAACTCTAGGTTCGTATAAATTTAGCTATAGCGGGTGAGATCGCTGCTCGCTTGCTTCGTAAAGTTCGCGACGCACTGATTCCCGTGTACATGCGGTACGGCCCGGGATTGCTGGCGTTGAAGGCCCGCACCTGAGTCGATCGAGCGCGCTCTCATCAGAACGAATCGAGAAGGAACGAATTCGAACTGGAAGCAGCAAACCGAGGGATGCAAATCGAGCCTTGCAGGATCGACCGCATCTGTGAAATGCACGCCGTGCCGGCGCCGGTAAATAAACAGAAACCGATCAAGATCTAGAGCTTGCTTGATTCTATCCGGCTGCGAACCAGCGACCACGGAGGCGCCCTGGAGCCGTACGTTGTCAATGCTAGCGTTCTTCCCGCCGGGGTAGAAGTGGAGCGTGAAGTTGAAGCCCACGCCATTCATTGTGGCGAGCGTGAGCGTTGGGGCCGGATTCAGCGCCGTGGCGTCAGGCATGTGGAGAACCGCGAAGTCGCGCGTCAATCCCAGCGATAAGTTGAGGGCTGAAGTGTGATTGACGGTGAACCTGATCACGATTCGAAGACCGAAATAGAGCAGTCCGTTGCGATAAGCCGGGTAAATCTTACCGGTAGATGTGATAGACGACTCCCTGTGTTTGCGATTGCGGGGTGCGTGTGGATCAGTGCAGCACAGCGCAGCGTGAGATATGCGTATGATACAGCTAGGTCACCGGAAATGCAGGGTCTGAATCCACGATCCGGGCACGAATTGGGCGATCATCGTACGCCCCTGCACTTCGATATGAACTGATGTGGGACGGCCGGCGCCCTCGAGAAGGACAGCCGATCAACGTAACGCACCCGGGGAGAGTCGAACGTCGTCCGTGTACAGATTCGGGCCCCCAATTAGGGCGAGCCGAATGCTGCCGCAGAAAGCGGGGTCTCCACACATCCAGTGGAGCTCGCACTCCGCCGTTCCACTCGGATCCAGATCTGCGACCAATCACGAGTTAGATATTCCAATGACCATATGCAAGACATCGGCTGCTGTCCACGTTCACATGAAATTAATCCGAACCTCGGAAAATGGGGTCCGCTGCAGATTGGCCTTGATCTGCAGGCCCGCGGCCGATTGGTATCGTTTAGTGTGCGTACAAGTGTCTTTAGATTTTCAACTGCAAACCGCATATGACGCCACGTGGATCGGACGTGATGATTCCACCAAGCGCAAAGGCATCGGATGGAGGTGGCGACACAGTCAGCCGTGAGAAACCTGTCCATGAATGCGATCAGTAAAGTGAATACAGACGCCGTGTACATGTACATGCGACGGCGCTAGCATAATCAGCTTCGCGGGCCCAGGGGATTGCGCCGCTTTCACGAGTCGACGTCCGAGCGGTCGTTCTGCCTGACCTTGCGATTGGCAGTAGCTGATCGTTAACGCCAGGACGGTGCAGAAGAGCAGAAGCAAGCAACCCGATGTCTGGCATCGACCAGATGCATAGATGTGGTAATGACAGCTCTGCCTGCGCTGCCTGCGCGCTCCAACAGCCAGTTGCAGGATCCGACACTTCCGCATTCGCATGCTATATATATTGTGTCGCATGCTGCGCAGCGTCCGAGCGGGATCCAGCCCGGCAGCCTGGCGGCCCTGGCCTACTGCTGAAAATGCTGCTCGTGCCCCCCGTGGGGGATCCCGGAGGGCGCTCTCGAAATCGCGCGAGCAGTGTCTCTGCGCCGTCCGCCAAGGCCTAGACCTAATGCGCATGCATATGCCTTCACACAGCAAGAGCCCGTCTCGCTGTCGCCATGCTAGCGCTCCCGGCGCGCTTTTCCCAGAAGCTTTAGCTTATAGTCACACGGTGGCACGCGCGCGCGCGTTCGCCGAGTCGCGCTAGCGCTACAGCTGCCACTAGTTGACTCTGGCAGCAGACAACAGCCCACTGCAGCTGCAGCTCTGCTTTCTTGCGCGCGTGGTCGCGACTCGACAATCCGATGATCTACCCGTGACCGTACCGGTACATCCGATGATCTACCGAAGCACTGCGCATGCGGCACAGCCTCTGGCACTGCGGCAGGCCTAGCCTAGTAGGGGCGTCACTGAGTCACGGCGTGACTCAGCGATCGTGATCGCACCGCGGCATGGCCCACTGCCAGTGGCCCAGTGGCATGATGCGCGCGCGTGCGCGTTGCGCACTGCTGCTGCAGTGCGCCGAGTGCGGCAAGATCAAGTTAAGCGCGCAACTCAGTGTGACTCGCGAGTCGCGAGACTCGCGATACTGCCGGCTAATGCGGCCGGGCGGCTAGTACCGTATTACTAGTAATTTACTACGGTTACAGTAGTACGGTAGTGCAATTATCGCTGCGATACTAGTACTAGTGGTAGATGATCATATGATCATAGTATCATAGTATCATGGCACATCATGGCATCATCATGGCATGATTCATCATGGCATCATGATAACTCAGTACTAGCTATATATAGTGACTCCCATATGCATCATGGCATGCGAATCGATGATGCGATTCACTGGTACTACTGTAGGATGGCTTTTCTAGCCGTAGCTTTATTTTGCCAAGTTGCTGTAAATTGCCGAGAGGCCGGATTCGGCAATTTTAAGAATCGGCAATGTGGTGGGGCCCACCGTGGGGGGTACTAGTAGGTATTTCCCTAGCCCGCCATAGAGCAGAATCTGGATTCGGCAATTTATCGCCACGGCAATTCCGGTTTTGGGCGAATTCGGCAATTTTACTCCGCGGCACTGGCGGCAATTTAAGCCATCCTACAGTAGTCGACGTCTCAGAGAACCTCGGAGTCTCTCGAGTCGGAGAGCTCGAGTCTGGCCCAGTACTAGCCTAGTAGTGCATGGTAGGCACTAGGGACCGGTACAGTGGTACTACCGTGTAAGACTTAAATACCGCGTCACAAATTAGCGAGTTCCATAAATTCGGGCCCGATTTGCGCTTTACTGCGCTACCAAATTACCGCGTTCCATCGTCTTCGAAAATGTATTATTTGTTAGCAAAGGGGGTAATACTGCGCTACCAAATTACTGCGTTCTAAAAATTTTGAGCGCGGTAATTTGGCAGCGCGGTAGTTAAGTCAGCGC
Source organism: Cyanophora paradoxa (assembly GCA_004431415.1). Taxonomy (NCBI): domain Eukaryota; class Glaucocystophyceae; order Cyanophorales; family Cyanophoraceae; genus Cyanophora; species Cyanophora paradoxa. Next base: position 513,220 of record QPMI01000453.1, on the reverse strand, counting down.
GGTATATAAGTCTTACACGGTAGCCTACTACTCAGTGACTACTAGGCACAGCCAGCCAGTGCCAGGCTGGTCACCGGGTACTACGGTAGCCTGACTCAGTGAGACAGTGCACGCCGTGGTACTACGGTAGTAGTACCGTACTAACCGACGTAGTAGTAACCGTAGTACCGCGTACTGGCAGGCTGTGGCAGCGGCACAGCGCACTGCCGCAGTGCGGCGCCCGGCGCCCGGCGCGCCGTGCGGGCGCCGGCGGCACGCCGGCAGCGGCGCGCGCCGCCAGGCCGGGCGGCCGGGCCGATTAAAAGAAATGATGGCCCGATTCATACCTCGGAAAAAAATAGCAGAAAAAAGAACAGCCAGAATAGTACTCGGCATGTCTTTTCACGTTCCAAGTACCAAACAATCACATTCAGGGGAAACGAAACGTATGATCGACTCGCGATCGGCGAGCTCCCAGCCTCCCACGAGCGTGGAAGTTGAAAAGCCACCGTGGCACGGGCTGCACGGCCCACCGCCGGCCCGGCGCCGGGCCACCGGGCCCATGGACTCGGACCGACTCGGCGAGTCGGACGGTGAGCTCGAGTCGGTGACGGTCCACTGACGGACCACGCGCTGGCACGCCGTGACGCGTCGGTGAGTCGGTGAGTCGGTGACGGAAACTGCCAGAATTGTGCAGATGTATGGCAGAAGAGGGATTAATGTACCCGCCGCCTAGGCGGACTGTCTGTGTTGCCGAAAATATGATGCCGACGAACCACAATTTCGGCGCATTTTTCGGGTTTTGCCGAAATAAAGTAATGCCGGACATTTCTCGTTTTACAGAAATTACAGTACGCCGTGACGGACCACCGTACTACGGCTGTTGCTAACTTACTAGCTAGTAGTACTGCTGCGCAGCCTGCGCTGGGCTAAGCTAAAGGCCGATAAGCTAGCTGTTGCTAAGCTGTATATCATAGTATATATCATAGTCAGAGTCAGTGAGCCTGTATTTTTTTGGCGAATTACCGTGAGCCTGTATCAGCATGCATATGCGCATCATCGCAGCGCATGGTATTAAGCGCCTGGTTAAATCCGGGCAAGGCCCAGATATAGTCTAGGGGTTTGTAACCAGAGGCCTAATAACAGAGTAATTACAGACCTGGATCTCTGATCCCTGACGATGTTCCCTTAATGCTTAGCCCGCGCGCGGCCGCCCCTGATGTGCTCCCAAGTTGCAGATGCAAAATGGCAGAGTTTCGCTGCTAGTATTTCGAGGCTGTGCGCCTCACAAAGAATGACAACTTTGGCAGGTCAGCGGCTACTTATACTAGCCCGCGTTGCAAACTAGCAAGTATTTTCTAGGACTTTCACGGTTCTAGGATCCCGATTGGGTTCCGACTTGGGTTCCGAACCCCAACAACCGCTGCACCGAAAATCATTCGGCTGCGCCCGAAAGTCACCAAGCCAAGTCGCGACCGGCCACGCCTAGCCGGCTCCCGGCCCGCGGCCCGCGACCACGCCCGGCCCAGCCGGCGCCGGCCAAGCTCTAGCCAGACTTGGTCTTGCCATCGCCCGCGACATTCGTCGCAGCAGAGAAAAGCCGTCCTCGGCGCCTCCATCCCTCCCGCGACGTTCGTCGCAGCAAAACGTTGAGTCCAATATCGATATCGATCGAAAACGACTCTGACTATTTACAAGAAAAGGTGGCCGAGGCGTTCTAACGCCCTGACGGCCCTAGCAGCACGAAGGCTGCACTATAGACCTAGCAGCTCGAAGGCTGCGCTATCTACAGCAAAATAAATATGTAGACGTCTAATGCTATCAGAAATATATGTCCATCGTTGCGAAAGAATATTTCGAATCGGTTCTGAGCTAAGGAAATATTTCCAAGGCTTGCCCTAAGCTTCCGTTGGACCTAGAAATGATCCAGACGTCGCACAGCTGGTCCTGTCTGCAGCTGTGAAATTTGAATGCTTCTCGAGCTCGCTACTCTATCCGTAGCTACTCGAGCTCGCCGCGCGCTGCGGCTGATATGTACACGATATGTACAACTGCGAAGCTGCAGCTGCCAAGCTGCTCAGCTCTCCCCTTCTTGGACGGTGGGCCATCCGCTAGCGCTGGGACCCCACCCGCCCTCTCTCGAGCTGAAGCCTCCGGGACCGCAGGCACTGCCCTTGATCCACGGCCGGAAGCCCCAACCGAGACTTGAGGGTCAGCCCCATTGACTAGGCTGCGCCCCCGTGGACTCGCGATTGATGTCGGCCTTGCAGACGAAACTGCGCCCTCGACATCGCGCGAAGTCTGGCCCCTCCGGCCTGCGTCTGAATCTGTAGGCGGCAAGAAGAGAGGGAATCCTGTGCATCAGAGCGCGAACGCCGCCGCGTCGAGCACATCCAAAATTTCCGCTCTTGTTCTCAGTCCCCCTGACGAGATCCTCCGCCGATTTCGACCCGAGAATTAAATTGCGGTCGGACGCACAGCTAAGTTGATGGTTGCTGTGTGCCCGCCGGCGGTAGGTGCACTTGCACATTGAGTCCGAAGACCCAGAATGTCCACCGGGGATGCTCTATCCTCCGCCGGGTCAGGAGCACGACTTTAACCGGCTCCATCCACAGCTAACGGGGGCTCGTAGGGCCCTACGCGCCGCCCGATTGCCGAGAGGTTCCCACGTTCCTTTGTCGTCCCCTCCTTGATTCCGAGCACGTGACCACGACCAGAGCCGTTGCCAGCTGTAGTCAGCAGGGGTTCTTGGGGCGCGGATTTCCAGCTGCCCCTCCCGCCGGCCACGCGGTTGCCAGACTCCGTCGGCCCGTCCTCGAGTTCTAGTATTTGAGTTTAGTAACCCCGCGGCGACGATAACGCTGAGCTCGCGTCCGTCTAATGCAGGGCCAATTCCGGTCTCTATTCGGTTGGGTGCCGACCGGCCGTTTGCTGTCCTGAGCGCCATCCTGGCACGAGCAGGTCCGCGCCTCTAGCTTGGACTCGGGCCTCCCGCCCTCTACGGCTGACACCACCCGCCCACAGCTGAATCCGATGCCCTCCTGTATTGCCCTGGCCTCGGGCAGGTCCGCATCTCCAGCCTGGACGCCGGTTCACCGGAACGGAGCGACGCCTTCTTCGGATTCGCCACCAGCCTCGCGATCGACTGTGAAGAAAGGCCGCCGCCTTCGCAGGTGCAATATCCAGCCCCGCGAATCGAAGCTGCAGCTGTTCCGCTTACAATTTGAACTCCGGCTGCAGCTGAAAAATTACAAGTACACGCCGCCACGTCGCAGGGCCCACCCCTCTTCGCGACGAATTAAATCCAAACTCCTCCACCGCTGGTCTTTTAATTTCTTCACAGGCGGAGACCGAACCGCCGTGGCGTGTACTTTACTTCGCGCCCGCCAGGCTGCTGGAGCTCCGATATTTCTCGAGCTCCTGCTGACAGGTCGAATACTGCGCCCGCATCTCTTCCAGCTCCCGCTGAAGTCGCTTGCTGCAGACGACAGTGTCGTGCGAGCCGCTCTCGCATTCATCACACCAACGAGGCTGTCCGCCCGTCTTCTGCTTCTTGCTGCTGCTGCCAAGCTCACCCCCCGCAACGCGAGAGACTGACGCGTCCGAAAATCCACCGCTGGCCCTCACCCGCTGGAGCCTCATTTCCAGCTCGTTATGGGACCGAACTCGACTGAAGAATTCGCGATCCCACTCGGCCAGATTTGTACGCGCGTCCTCCGTGATTCTGCTTGTGAGCTTGACCATTGCCGGCGAAGTGATCGCGTCCGGGGACATTAATTCCGCGATCAACATCTCGTCCGGACACGAGTCTTGCAGCTGAAGCAGGCGCCGAAATAAAACAACGTTATTGATAAGAGCCTGAGCATCCAGCTCCGTGGGGTTGTTTAGAGCTGAGAAATGCTGGCTCGCCGTCTTGATCGTATTCTTCAGCAGCTCGAATTTATTGCCAGGCACCAAGCTGATCAGATGCTCACGAATTTTTGCCCACGACGTCATCTCAAATTCACCGCCCGTCGCCTTCGACGCCATAGCACCCAGCACCGTCGCCGAGAATGCTCCAGTCAAAGCATCACTTGCTGAGCGCTGCAGCGAAGACATTGCGAGCTCCGCTACTATCTTGTCCGGCTCCAAAAATTTCGGCGGCTGAATAAAAGTTGCCAGGCGCTCCAGCGATACGATCCACGATAGAACGCCAGTATTTGTTAACGCCGGAATTCGCTCCTTGAATTCTTTCAGCTCGCGGTGACGTGTATGCATGTCCAGGTTGCTCTTCAGCGCCTCCAGCGCAGCGTCAGCTGCCGCCGCAGCTGGTTGCTGGCCCCCGATCGCGACTGGCGCCCCAGCCGCCGCTGGTGCGACCGGCGCCACTGGCGCGAGCGGCGCTGGCCCCGGAGCTGGCGCTGGCACCGGAGCGGCCGCCGCCGCGGCCGCGGGCACGGCTGCGGCATGCGCAGCTGCAGCCGCCGCCCCGGGCCCGCCACTGCCCTGGCTGGCGGCCCCCGGCCCGCGAGCTCGGCGTCGAATCGGCGAGCCTCGGAGCTCGGCGCCCGTCGGCCGGCGATGCCACGCCTATAGAGCTCGAGTGCGCTCGCGCCGCAGAATCCGATCCGGCCTAGGCCTGTGATGCGAACGCTGCGTCGAGCGGGCCCGGATCAGACACTGGTCGCGGCGCAGACGTACGCGCGCGCGTGCGCATGCCGGGGCCCCGCTATAGCTAGCGGCGTCATACCGCGGCTGCTAGAGCGCTCGCGGCTAGCCTAGTAGCTAGCCCAGGCAGGGCGACCATGTACGCATCTTTTAAAGCGACGCGTAGCGCTGGCGCGCGGTAGCGTCCGCTCACCCGCGCAGCAGGTCGCGCCAAGTTGATAGTAGGAGTCGCGAACATGCGCAAAGGCTCCGGTCAGTACGCAGCGACTTCCGCATGCGCAGCAGCTATGCGCATCGCGACGTAGAGGTCGGCCAGCTAGCTTTGAAGAGCTAGCTGAAAGTTTTGAGCAGCCCCCACGTATTAAGCGCCTGGTTAAATCCGGGCAAGGCCCAGATATAGTCTAGGGGTTTGTAACCAGAGGCCTAATAACAGAGTAATTACAGACCTGGATCTCTGATCCCTGACGATGTTCCCTTAATGCTTAGCCCGCGCGCGGCCGCCCCTGATGTGCTCCCAAGTTGCAGATGAAAAATGGCAGAGTTTCGCTGCTAGTATTTCGAGGCTGTGCGCCTCACAAAGAATGACAACTTTGGCAGGTCAGCGGCTACTTATACTAGCCCGCGTTGCAAACTAGCAAGTATTTTCTAGGACTTTCACGGTTCTAGGATCCCGATTGGGTTCCGACTTGGGTTCCGAACCCCAACAACCGCTGCACCGAAAATCATTCGGCTGCGCCCGAAAGTCACCAAGCCAAGTCGCGACCGGCCACGCCTAGCCGGCTCCCGGCCCGCGGCCCGCGACCACGCCCGGCCCAGCCGGCGCCGGCCAAGCTCTAGCCAGACTTGGTCTTGCCATCGCCCGCGACAATGGCATGATCGTAAATTAAGATTCGTAATTCTAGATCTAGAATCTAGATCAGCATGTATCAGCCAGGTATTCAGCCTGTATGCGTATCAGCATGAAACTTCGGAAATGGCACGTATCAGCATGGCGTGCACTGCGGCATCCGAGGCATCATGCGGCATCCCGCCGGTGCCGGCATGAACCGTGAACCGTGATGATGAACGGTAATCCCCCTTAAGCTTGCATTTCCGAGCCGTGGCCCGTGGCGCATCTGTCGCGCCGCAGCCTAGAAGTTAGATCTATGTAGAACTCGGAAACTGAAACTTTGAAAGTTAAATTCTGCCCGCGGGCCGCGGGCCGTCCCTTCTGGCGTCCCGCTCCCCCCCGCCCGCGGCCGCCTCCGTCGCGCCCTCAATCATTGAATTCTAGACTTCCTATATCGAAATCGCGTCTCACTGCCCCCGCCCGCGGTACAGGGAACGGCCTCTCGCCTGCAGGCCGCCTGACCGGCGCCTGACGCTCGTGGCGGCTCGTTCTCGCTCGACACGTTCTCCGACGCACCCGGCGGCCCCAGGAGACCGTCGCGCCCTTCCTCGCTCGCCAAACTGCGTGGCGGCTCCGCGGCGGCCCGGGGCCCTCGCAATGGACGTCGACCGGACCGTGACGGCATCAAAAATGCATATGTTCGGCAACACGTGCGTGCACGTGCACGAAATCGGCCGCTGCAGTGTTCTAGATCTGCGGCCTTACATAACATAAAATTCCAGACCATCAAAGCTCAACTTTTTGGCAACTTCAAAGGCTTCCTGACACTCAGAACATGGCCGCGTGCCACGGTGCAAGTGTACAGGGGGGAGGGTGGCGGGGAGGGGGGGCCGGGGGAGGGGCGGGGGGGAGGCAAGGCGGGGGGAGGCGTCGGGGGCGGGGAAGAGGCGGGGCGGGGCGGGCAGTGCGGGGCGCGAGAGGGGTGGGGGCGGGGTGGACGGGAGAAGAGGCGGGACGAAGGAAGAGGAGGAAAGGGGCGGGGGGAGGGGGGGGGGGGGGGGGGGGGGGGAATTTAAGAGGCGGGAGGGCGAGGGGCGCGCAGCCACGCCAGGCCGGAAGGCGCTGCCGATGTTTCTGGATCTGCCGCATGCATCCCTGGTAACGTCCAAGCTGCTAACGGAGGTTGATGCCGCAGTGCTGACTTCGGTGTACGGTATATATCTGGGTTACATTTTGGCGGGGATTTACACTATCGTCCAGCTGTCGCGGGCATATCAGTTACCAGATCAACTGTCGCGCGCGCAATTGCCAGTTTACTCGCTTTCCGCTCTATTAAATATGTGGCGGCGATTTTTAGACGTACTACGGTACTTGAGGTCACTTTACCTCCAGCGGTTGAGCGCGTTAATATTGAGTACCTCCGTTCTCGCCTCGAGGGCGCGGACGACGGTGACTCGGATCCTGATCCGCAGACTCGGCCAGATCCCCGTCAATCTGTTTTTGATGCGAGCTTTTTAACAGTCCGCAAACGCGATGGGGTCTGAGCCTCTGAGCGGCCGTAGCTATAGTAATGGCGCTGTGGTCCCGCCGCCTCCGGCAGGCCGTAGTGTTGCTGCCGTCCCGGTTCCGAAGTTCAGGGGATTTCTGCTGTACAGCCTGCGCTGGATGCTCCCGATTTTTTTTTGAGTTCTCCGTAGTTTATTAGGGGACAGGGCCCCTGGTACACGAAAACATCGTTTTCTGTCTACCCTAGGCCTAGGTCTACCCTAGGCCAGCTAATAAACTGTAGCCTAGTCTACTCCCCACTATAGGGTCTCCAACTAGGCGCCCCAAGGGTTACACCCTAGTGCGAACCCCACCCCCTCTACCCTTGAGACGGCTCTCTTGGAGCCTCCTCCCGTGACGAGCCGGGGCCGGTCACGATGAGGTGGGGTAGAGAGGTGGCGGGGGGCTGGGGCCGGGGAGTTAATTGGTCTATCTAGCGGGCTCAGGGTTTGAAGCCGAGCGGCGAAATACCAAAGATGAGGAGGGAGAGTAGAAGATCGCCGTGGTGGTAGCGGGCGTGCTCCCGGGCGGGACAAAGGAGGGGGCGTGGAAGGCGGCGGAGGCGGCGGTGTCGGTGCAGCGGCATGGAACAGATGGGACAGGCTGCTGGAGCAGCGATGTGGGGGGGGTGCAGTTGCAGTGCCCGGGTGGAGAAGAGGAAGGGTGGTGGAGGGCTGGATGCTCCCGAGACTCTAGATCTTGCGGAGCGCGCCCCTGTAATCTCGAGCTCGAGCTCGAGCTCGGGCTCAAGTTTGAATTCGCCGAGTCGAGTGCGGTCACTACTGGCCAGCTGCAGTGGTAGTCCGCCAGTGCCGGCGATTCAATGATAGCGGGGGAAGGCGGGGGGGGGGGGGGGGGGGGGGGGGGGGGGGGGGGGTTGGGGGGTGGGGGTTGAAGGGGGTACCGTGATCGTAGTCAGGGCGCGGATCTCGTCCTCGTGATCGTAGTCAGGGCGCCGGCCGCGGGAGACTTCGACGCCATAGCGGAACATTCAGGCGGGAGGAGCGCGGGGGGTAGAGGCGGGAGGGCGAAGCCTAGGGGCGCGCAGCCACGGGCCACGCCAGGCCGGAATGCGCTGCGGGGCCTCTGGCCAAGGGCGCGTAAGCCTGAAGCTGCGGGGGCCTAGGCCTAGGGGGGAGGGGGGAGGGGGGGCCTTGAAGGCTTCCATTAATATTGGGGGGTATGCATATACTGACGACCTGCGGACCTAGGCCTGAGCCGCGCGCCCAAAGCCCGGGGCCTCGAGCTCTAGCGCCGGCGGCTGGCGGCCGGTGGCCCATGCGCGGCAGGCGACGCGTACGGCCGCGGCGCCGGCGGCCGGCCGGGCGGCTCATGATCATGCATGCGCAGCTGCGAGCTTGCATCTGCACCGTGCCTGGCACTGGCGCATGAGCGGCATGATGCGATGACTGACACTGGCTGACTCTGCCACTGGGCAGGTCCACGTATACGCATGCGTACACCGCCCTGATCATGAGACAAAAAAGCTTCAAAACCGGTGGCCCAGCGGGGCAAACGCCCCTGGGAGCGTACCTGTGTGCTAACTGATCGATACTGATGCATCTAACGCAAAAAGAAAAGCAGCGCGCCCACAAGAGAGGGCCTAAGAATAAAGCTAGCAAAAACGCAGAACAAAAAATAAGAAACGCCGCCCCAAGCGCATAGCCTGCAGCCCCGTGCAGGCTATGTCTAAGCTATAAGTGCGGCATGAAATGCCCTAAGAAAATGCCTAGCCTAAGACTATGAGACAAGCATAGGACCAGAAAGTCCGCGGACTGCCTAAGCGGGGCCTGGGATCGGAGAACTAGCGTGGAGGGCTAGAGGGCCTTGCTCATCTCGAGGAGCTTGACGGGGAACTGGAGGCGGGCGGGGATGTCGGCCACCTGCGAAATTGAAGGATTGTATTAATGAGCGATATGTAAACATAGGGCTTTGTCTGTTTGTAGTTGTTGATCGCTTCGGCGTTCAGGTTTCCAGTCCCGCCGCCTTAAGCTTAGCTCCCCCCCCCCTCCCCTCCCCCCCCCGCAACCTCAGACTCACCTGAGTGGCGCCGGTGTACGCGAAGCCGAGCCGCTCGTACAGCGGCTGCAGGTCCGGCGAGCGAATCTCCGCAATGACGAGCTTCTGCGAAGGGCGAAGGGGGCGGCGTGGGCGAAGGCCGCGCCGCGGCGGCCGCGGCCGCGGGCGGGCGCGCGGGGATCAATTTACGATGTGGGAGCATCCGCGCGATCGGCCGAGGCTTTCCACGTGCTCAATCATGGCGCGCGCCAACCTGAGAACGAGCGGCGTCGGCGCGGGGCGCGGGGCCCGCCGAGAACGCTTCTCGGGAACGAGCGGGCAAGGGTTGCGGTGCGAAATCGATGCGCACCCGCGCTTCCTGTGCTCTGGCGGGACGGCGAGGTACCGCAGCCAGATATCGCTGCCAGGACGGTGTCATCGACGGCCGCGCGGCGCTGCGTGGCGTGGCTGGCGCTAGCCGGCAGCAGCCGCGTCGCTCCGCGAATCGGCGCGTGGGCGAACCGACCACGGCGGGACGCGCGCGCGAGCGCCGAACGCGACGCACCTGCCTGCCTTCTGGATGTAGCACGTGGAGAACCACGTCGGCGCCGAGGCGCCCGCCTCAGTCGCGGCGGACTCGCAGACGAGGAATTCCCCTTGGGCCCAGTGCGCCCGCACGTCCTCCGGCAAAAGCTTCGGTGTGCGCAGGATGTGCGCCTCGAACTCCTGCGTCCGCCGGCGCGGAGTCTCGTCAGATGTCGCAACGGGGCGTGGCTGGGGGCGCGGCGGGGGGCGCGCGCCTCGAAAGCTCTGCACGTGAAAGAGCTCAGCTTGTCCACCTCATCCTCTCGGACCTTGCGGAACCGAAGCGGAGAGCCGCCCGCCGCGAGCGTCTCGGCCGGCTGCGACGGAGCCATGCGGCAATCGTTCGAGGATGCTAGCGCCGACACTCCTGCACCGATCACGCGCGCTCCTGCGACGAACGAGGCACGTGGGGCAGCTTTGACTCGCGCGTGCCGGGTACGCGTTCTTCGTCGAAGTTGACGAGCAGCTCACGGCCTCACGCAGCAGGCCGGCGGCAGCTCGCCGGCAGCGCTTGCTACTCTCCTTCTAGCCTCCGCGATGGCTTCGCCAGCGACCCGGCTGCAGCTCGCGGCCCGCTGCCAGGCCCGCCTTCCCGTCTCCCGTATGGGCCTCTCCGCGGCTCGGTATACGTCCGGCTCGCACCACTGCAGCTGCGGGGCGCCGACGACAGCAGGCGCCGAAGCAGCGCAGTGCGCGTGCGGTCAGCGGCCCACCCGCCTGCGCGTAGGGGCGGCGACCTCTCTTCTCGCGCGCGCGTCGAGGCAGCTCACGAACTCCGCCCGCCGATTCTCGACGTGCGAGCCCCGAGCGACGCCTCGAGTGCGCGCCCGCCGATGCGGCCGTGCGCAGGGCGCGGCCTGCGCGGGCGGCGGACGTCATCGGGATCGACCTCGGGACGACAAACTCCTGCGTTGCCATCATGGAGGGCGCCGCGCCGCGCGTCATCGAGGTGGCGGCCTGCCCGTTTAACCGCTTAAGCGCCGGCCGCGGGCCCGCCTTGCCTGAGCTCCCGCCGCGTGCGCCCGCGCCCGCTCGCAGAACGAGGAAGGGGAGCGAACGACGCCCTCTGTAGTCGCATTCGCCGACGGCGACGGCGGCGGCGGCGGCGCCGCGCGCCTCGTGGGGTCGCCCGCCAAGCGGCAGGCCGTGATGAACCCCCTCAACACCTTCTACGCCACAAAGCGCCTCATCGGGCGCACGTACGACGACCCGATGACGAAGCGGGACGCGGAGCTCGTGCCTTACAAGATCGTACGGTCGCCAGCAGGGGACGCCTGGGTCGCGGACGCGGCGGGCAACAAGTACTCCCCCAGCCAGATTGGAGCCTTCGTCCTCGCCAAGATGAAGGCGACCGCAGGTGAGCGCGCAGAGTAGCGCGCGCTTAGCTGGCTCGGCTCTGAGCCCAGCCCAGCCAGCAAGCTAGCTAGCTAGCCAGCCAGCATCGGCGGCCTAGCTTGACTGGGGCGGCTGCGCAGAGTCGCACCTGGGGCGGCCCGTGCGGGAGGCGGTGGTGACCGTGCCCGCCTACTTCAGCGACGCGCAGCGCCAAGCGACTAAGGACGCGGGCCGCATCGCCGGCCTCGAGGTCCGTCTGAGCCGTCTGAGCGGCCTGGAGGGAGGGGGGGGGGGGGGGGGGGCGCGGCCTAGCCCAGGCCAGGCTGACCGGGCCGGGGGGGGGGGGTACAGGTGCTGCGGATCGTGAACGAGCCGACGGCCGCGGCGCTGGCGTACGGCCTCGAGCGCCGCGGCGCCGGTACCCTGCTCGTCTACGACCTTGGTGCGCGAGTACCCCGGAGCCCTCTATGCCCCCCGGCCCCCTCCCTCCCTCTCTCCACCCCTCCCCCCCTGGGGCCGGAGAGCCGTGCCCCTTCCCGCACTGGCGGCCCTTCTCCCCTCCCCCCCTTCCCCCGTCCCCCTCCCCTTCCCACTTCCCCCCTCCCCCTCCCCCCCCTCCCCTCTCTTCCCTCTCCCCTCCGCCCCACCATCCCCGGTTCTCCTTGACATCTCAAACCACCCCACACCCTTCCCCCACCATACCCCTCTACCCCTCCCCCCACCCCCCTTGACCTCGCCGGGGGCAGGCGGGGGCACGTTCGACGTGTCGTGCCTCGAGATCGCCGGCGGCGTCTTCGAGGTCCGCCCCCCCCCCCCCCCCCTTCCACCCCCTCCCTCCCCCCCCCCCCCGCGCTCCCCCTACGGGAGGGGAGCTGCCCCCTCCGCCTGCCTCCCCCCCTCCGCCCCGGGGCGCCCTCTAGATCGTAGAGTAGATTGGATCGCGTACCCGGCGCCCTCCACTGCCACCCTGCCGCCCTGCTGCCGCCCTGCGTATGCGCCCCCGCGCCCGCCGCGCCCGCCTCGCCCCGGGGGCCGACTAGCTAGCGCCTGACATGGAGGCCACCCCCCCCCCCCCCCCCCCCCTTTCCCCCCCTCCCCCTCTAACTCCCCCCCCCCTCATCCCCCCCCCGCCTAAGGTGCGGGCGACGAACGGGGACACGTTCCTGGGGGGGGAAGACTTCGACAACGCCGTCTGCAAGTGGCTCCTCGACGGCTTCCGCGCCCAGGTCCGACCCCCCCCCCCGGCTCCCCCCAGCCCGAACCGCCCTCCAAGCTCGAACTAGAGCTAGGCCGCCTTTTGAAAGCTGTGCCTACCCCCGGCCAAAAAAGCGTGCCAAGAAGCATGCAGGGACTTGAACTAGAGCCGCCCGCAGAGCCGCCCCCTAGACTTGAGCTAGAGAAAGAAAGCCCATCGATTGCTGCTGTCTAGAGGCCCCCCCGCCTTTCTGCTCCGCTCCGCTCTGCTCCGCTCCGCTCTGCCCCGCTTGGCTCTTGACCTTCGCCTTGCTGCAGTACGGCGTGGACCTCAGCGGGGACCGGCTCGCCCTGCAGCGCGTGCGCGAGGCCGCTGAGAAGGTACGTACGGCCCATTCGACCCGATCTCGAGCCCGGTGCTTCGTTCGCTCGGATCTGATCTGATCTGACCTCGGGCAGGCCAAGTGCGAGCTCTCGGTGGCGGCGCAGGCGGAGGTCAGCATACCCTTCGTCGCCCAGGTCCGTGAGGGGGGGGGGGTGGAGTAGGGGGGGGTTGAGAGAGGGGGGTAGCCGTTTCCGAGTCGAGTCGCCAATCGCGCCGCGCCGCAGGGCCCGGCGGGCCCCCTGCACCTCTCGGCCCGGCTCTCGCGATCCGAGCTCGAGCGGCTGGTGGCCCCCCTCATCCAGGTGCGCACGCGTACCCCCCCGTCTAAATATAACCGCCAACTAACTGATCGCAGCGGACGGAGGGTCCCTGCCGTGCGTGCCTCGCCGACGCCGGCGTCGCCCACTCCGACATCAGTGCGTACCCCCCTCCCCTTCCCCCCCTCCCCATCCCCCACCCCCTCCCCTCCCCTAAAACGATAGTGCCCCTTCCGATATCAGTGCGCGAGGGCGGGGCGAGGGCGGAGCAGTAGGAACTAGGGCACCCGCCCTCTGCCCCCCCCCCCCCCCCCTCCCTCTCCCCCCCTCCCTTCTAAAACGAGGGGCTCGCACCAGACGAGGTGATCCTGGTGGGCGGGATGACGCGCATGCCGGCCGTGCAGGTACCCGCCCCCTCCCTCCCCTCCGCCGCGGGCCCCCGCCCCATCAGGGCTGAAACGAGAACATCACAAGTTCAATCAGACGACTAGAAGCCTCCTCGTCATTATTATCACAGTTCAGACAGTCGTACACCGCATCTCACATCACCCGCCCCGCCCACCCGCCTCGCTCACCCGCCCACCCGCCCCGCCCACCCGCCCCGCCCACCCGCCCCGCCCACCCGCCCCGCCCACCCGCCCCGCCCACCCGCCCGCCCACCCGCCCCGCCCACCCGCCCGCCCACCCGCCCCGCCCACCCGCCCCGCCCGCCTGCCCTGCCCACCCGCCCCGCCCACCCGCCCCGCCCACCCGCCTCGCTCGCTCGCGGCATGAGGGCATTAGGTTTAAAAATGCGCCAACTTGTTTATTTGTTTGGTCTATATTAATTACAGTGTTTAACAATGGAGCTTTAACCATGGTACTTGCTGATATAAATTCTAACACAACGAGCCTCGCTCGCTCGCGCGCAGGAGGCGGCGCGGCGGCTCTTCGGGCGGGCCCCCGCGCGCTCCGTCAACCCCGACGAGGTCGTCGCCCTTGGCGCCGCCATCCAGGTTCGCATAGAGGAAACAGATTGGAGCCTTGTTGATTATAAACTAATATCAGCTAACATCAAGCCTTACGGCCTTAAGCCTAAATATAATGAGAATAGACTGTAGAGCCTTAGAGCATCGCAGCCTTACAGCGCCTTAGAACCTTACAGCTCTGTCGCTTGTATTGCATCCCCCCTCCCCCCCCCCCCCCCCCCCCCCCCCCCCCCCCCCCCCCCCCCCCCCCCTTCTCACCGCCGCCCCTGACCGCCCGGCCAGGCCGGGGTGCTGAAGGGGGAGGTCAAGGACATCCTCCTCCTTGACGTCACGCCCCTCTCCCTCGGCCTCGAGGTGCGCATGCACGTACCCCGCGGCTCTCAGAAATTATCCAATTAGAATTAGGTGTCTTAGGTCTCTAATTAGAATTGTCCAATTAGAAATTATATATAAGCTAATATAAGTCACGCCCCTCTCCCTCGGCCTCGAGGTGTGCACGTACCCCTGAGCTCTATCGGAGGGCGTGGAGGCTAAGTTGCTGAGGCTCTATCGCGGGTTCTGATTAGGTCTTTAGTTAGAATTGTAGTCCTAGTTCCTTGGGTTCTAGAGAAAGGCCTGCCCGGACGCGCACTCGCGTGCCCCGCCCCGCCCCGCCCCGCCTCGCCCTGACGCGCGCGGGCGGCGGGGCCGGCGCAGTCAGCGGCGGGAACGCTCAGCCGGCTCATCCCCCGCAACACCGTCATCCCCACCAAAAAGAGCAAGGCGCGCAACGAAAGAAGAAGCTGATAAGTTATAAGCCAATATCATCTAACAAAAATATAAGAAGAGCGATGCGAGCTTCTTGCCTCTATAAGCTAATATTAGTCAACAATAATATATGAAGAAGCTCGCTCTTCTTATATTACTCCCCACCAAAAAGAGAGAGGCGCGCGCGCGCGCGGAGCCGTCGACGACGCCGCTGCCCCCTCCCGAGTCGCCTCCCGCGGAGCCGTTGACGCCGCCGCAGCCGCCTCCCTCCCCAATCCGAGCTAATCTGATCTCGCGACAGGTCTTCTCGAACTACGAGGACGGGCAGCGGACGATGGGCCTGCGCGTCTTCCAGGTCCGAACGGCTAAGAACCTAAGGAACCAGGACTACATATCTAGCTAGAGACCTAAGGAACTGTTAGGGATCTACGCTATAGCCCGCGCTAGAACCTAAGGAACTATTAGAGGCTTTCTCTCACTCACTCACTCACTCACTACGCTATAGCCCGCGCTAGAACCTAAAGAACTATCTCTCACTCTCTCACTAACGCTTTCTCTCGCTCATGCCAGGGCGAGCGCGACATCGCAGTCGAAAACCGCATGATCGGCCAGTTCAACTTCGTGCGCCGGGCGGGGGCGGGGCGGGGCGGGCCTGGCCCTAACAAGCTTTAAGCTAACAAGCCTAGAAGAAGAATTTAACAAGCTTTAAGCTAACATCAGCTTTAAGCCTAAGTTTGATCGGCCAGTTCAACTTCGTGCACGACGCGGGGCGGGCCGGGCCGGGCCGGGCCCTCTGGAATCCAGGTCCCGGCCGGGGCGCGCGGGCGCTGTGCTTAACCCCCCCCCGCTGTGCTGCAGGGAATCACGCCAGCGCCGCGGGGCAAGGCTCAGGTGAACTCGCCAAGGATCGAAACTGCTTCTTTCTCTCCCCCGCTCACTTCGTTCTCGTTCGCAGGTGGAGGTCTCGTTCGACATCGACGAGAACGGCATCCTCCACGTCTCGGCCAAGGACCTCGCCACCGGCAAGGAGCAGCAGGGCGCGCCCCGCTCCGCTCAGATCTGATCTGATCTGATCTGATCTGATCTGAGCAGTGACGATCACGAGCTCGGGCGGTCTCTCTCGGTCCGAGATCGAGCGCATGGTCCAGGCACGCGAGCGAGCGCGCCGCCGCCGACGAACGGACAGAAAGACAGACTCGCTCGGCTCGGCTCGACTGACCGCTCGGCGCAGGAGGGCGAGGAACACCGCGAGGCGGACGCGGCGCGGCGCGAGCTCGCGCGGGCGCGATCCGAGGCGGACGTGGCCGGGGAGGAGGCGGCGCAGCTGCTGGCCGAGACGCGCGGCCGCCTCTCGTACGCGACCATAGCCCACGTGGATGGCGCCATCGCGGAGCACAGGGCGGCCGCGGCGGCGGCGCCGACGCCGGCCGAGGCGCGCGCCGCGACGGAGAAGCTGCGCGCCGCGCTCCTGAAGATAGGGGAGGAGGTCCACGCTGCCCGCGGGGGCGGCGCCGCCAGTGCGCCCGAGCTCGCCCGCCCGAAGAGAAGTTAAAGTAGCTTTAGCTTTAACCGAAACTAGAGGATCACCCTTAGCTTTCCTCCAGTTTCGGTTAAAGCTAAAGCTAAAGCTACAGCTAGATTAAAGCTTCCGCGGCTCCAGTTTCGATCCTCGCCCGACCTGTCCCCTCAGTGTCGATGCGGATGAAAGTGTCGCAGGAGGAGGCGGACCGCATGGTCAAGGAAGCCGAGGTGACCGTTCGCCTGTCCCGTTGTTCGGGGCCGCGCGGCTGCAGCTGAAGCTCACGCTGCGCGCGCGCGTGCGAACAAGGCGAACAAGGAGGAGGACGCGAAGCGACGGGAGCTGGCGGAGGCGAAGAACAAGGCGGAGGACGCGATGTACGACGCGCGGGGCGTGCTGAGGGAGCACGGCCCGCGCGTCAAGCCCGAGACGCTCAAGAAGGCGGAAGAGGCTCTAAAGGCGTGCGAGGAGGCGGCGGCGGGGGGTACGGAGGCGGAAGCGGTGCGGGGCGCCACGTCGAGGCTGCTGCAGGCCGTAAACGCGATCGGGGCGGAGCTGTACGGGGGGGGCCCCGAGGACCCCCAGAGCCGCTCCCGCCAGTAAGCCTGTCACCGAGTCAGTGCACCTGATCGGCGGAGCTGCACGGAGGGGGTGCCCCGGGGGCCCCCGAGGACCCCCAGAGCCGCCCAGAGAGCCTCAGGGCCTGTCCCCGCGTCAGTGATCGGTTGTAGTTGTAAATCGCGCCCGTCCTGAACAGCTCTGTTCGAATTCAGGCTGGTCTGCCGTTAAGAACCTGGATTCGGAAGATTCCCAGGGGGTCTATAATAGCGTTGCTATAACTGTATAGCTACATGTGAGTCTACGAGTTCGAAATGAGGAGGCGAAAATTGCACAATTCAAAAATGATTAGGTCGAATCGACTGTTACTTAATTCATGTAAGATGTCAACGTTAACGAGTATTGAATCACATTTAGCTAGTACGCGGCCACATGCACAAGCCCGGCTGCAATAAAGCTGATCATGATCATGAGCGCGAAGAGGAATCCCGCGTGGAAGCCCTGCAGGAGCCTCGGACAATCAAATGCAGGAAGCAAATAAGGAAAAATAAGGAAAGCTCGCTATGTGTCGCACCGGGCGGATGGGTGTGGCGGCGCTGAGCAGTAGGGGCGAGTATGGCCGGCCGGCAACGGCCGCGGCCTCAGGAGTCCACATGAAAGACTGCGCACAAGTCATTCAATTTAACAGTAGTTTATTTACCATGATCACGCACGTTGGCGAGGGTGAAAGTCTGCAAAAGGCGGCAAATGTGAGCTGGGCGGATAACGATCGTTGACTCAATGTGTTAACAGAACTTTAACATACTTGAAAGGCGCTGTTAACGCTCTTAATCTGGAGGCCGTAGCCGGTGCTTAGGGCGAACTGGAGAATGCTGCGCCGGCGCGTCGTCTGGAATATTGATTGCAAGTCGCAGTTGGCAGAGAAGGGCGGAGCGCCTGCGAAAAATTGTTGATTTTCAAATATACAGACATGCACATGCACATAGATAGATTTATATACGCGTACGGAAGAAGATCTGGGTATCGGACACGATGCTAGCGTTGAGTGCGGCGCAGGTCGCGCCAGACGACGCAATGATGAGGATCTCGATGGGCTCTCCGACGGGAAAGTTGAGGCCGAATAGACTCACTTCCGCCCCCGCCTGAGCGCTCATGCGTCAACATTACGAGCTGCTTACATGTCAATTAACCCTGGGCCATGCGCACTTGAGGGGCCAAGATGACGGGCTGCTCGAGGCGTGCCGTGTTTGTGCTGTCGAATTCGAGGGCGACCCCCGGTGGGCCCGTATCCACGCCCCCGCGGCCGGCACCCCGCACGATGATTCTCGTGATGTTGATCGTCTGCGTGTGTGCACCGCCCGACGGTCACGACCGCGAGCAGGAACCCAAT
Organism: Cyanophora paradoxa; assembly: GCA_004431415.1. Classification (NCBI taxonomy): domain Eukaryota; class Glaucocystophyceae; order Cyanophorales; family Cyanophoraceae; genus Cyanophora; species Cyanophora paradoxa. The sequence continues at coordinate 495,284 of QPMI01000453.1, read as the reverse complement.
GTAATTATAATAAATATAAGCAGGTGTAGCTGTAGACGTGAATGTTTCGGCAATCGTACCTTATGGATGGCCAGTATCAATCGAGCGGGCGTGGCCGTCGGATGCAAAGTGGGCGTATATGGGACGGACGTCGGGGTGGGGGATGCATGGGCAAGGGAGGACGGCGACGGGCTTGGGCCCGGGCTCGGGCTTGGGCCCGGGCTCGGGCTTGGGCCCGGGCTCGGGCTCGGGCTCGGGCTCTGGCTTTGGCTCTGGCTCGGGCTGGGGCTCGGGCTGGGGCTGGGGCTGGGACTCGGGCTGACGGATGGTGACGGGCTCGGGCTCGGGCTCGGGCTCGGCGTTGCGCTGGCGCTGGCGCTGGGCGATGGACTCGAGCTGCGCCTCACAATTGCGCTCGTTATTGCGCGATGACGATGGCAGGTTTGCAAACGGTAACCACGTGCCTGGGGCTGGGGGAGGGAGTCGAAACGGCTATCGACGCTGTGACGTGCGTGCCGGCGCTTGCGCCAGCGGTTACTCCGTCCGAAATGAAAAGAAGGAGAATGTCGGCGCTGCATGAAGGACTGAAACTCTTGATGTCCGTACTAGCCTGATCAGTAGACAGATGATTGATGACCGCGTCTGCCCCGGGGCGGGTTGTAGCATTATTCAGTTCAAAAATCTGCGCACGAGGCTTCAGGCCAGCCCTAGCTCATCGGACTGCAGCTGGGTGGCCGAATACTTACATGGAGACTGTCGATACCAACCTGCACGTCCACGGATTTGACCGTGACGTTAATGCATGCAGAACGCGGAGATGGTTTCAAATGCCAAACTGATAGCCAGTAATTGTTGTAGGAGGCTGGCACGTCGATTTCGGCCGGCGCATTGGAGGAGATGTTGAAGGTAGCCGAATTGAATTTTACGGGAAAACGGTAGGTATCGAGACCCAAGTCGAACTCAGTGTCAGGTGCAGCTGCCTCGAGAGCCGCCAAGTCTACGGAATTGCTGGCCGTTTCTGATCGCGGATAGGATTACGAAGAGCGCGAATGTCACACAAAGAATCGAAATGCAGGCTTGAGCTTCAGCGGCGCATGTTCATGTTTTCGGAAGCGCACCGCTAGACGCGACGCTCTTAAAGGTCGCATTGAACTTGATAGCGAAACCATTCGAATCGGCTGGAGCGTATCCGAGCACGAGCAACGAATCCGATTCGCTCGTAAATGTCACTGGGAACGACATATAATTTTGTGTGCTGTCGATTATCGAGGCCAGCAGTTTTGCAGGCGAAGCGCCTAGGTCGAGCACCTGCGTGGATATATTTGATATTGCGTGCATTCTTGAATGAAAATATCCGATCTATAAAGTGCATATGCATACCCTCACGTACTGGCCTCCCAGCATAGATGACTGGCCGGCCGCTGTGAATTGAAGTCGCACGCGGTCCCCCGTGTTGGCTGCTGTGATAGTCCTGCAACTTTATTAAAAACCCGTGAACCGCCGTAGACAAAACGCCTTCGCTCTCTCTCTCTATATATATAGGCCTTGATGACGGATTTTGTAATTGAAATCTATAAATTGTTAGCTGCAGCTGCGCAATCGCTGAAATGTGCGGAACGCTGCATACATGTGAGCTCGAGAGGCAAGGGACGGACCAAACGGCCACGTCGGTGTAGACATTAGCGCTTGTCGTCAAATCCACGTTGAAGGCCTGACCATGGTGGGGTGAACGAACAAATATCTAAGCAGATGCAATTCGGACCCACGTGCGCGCACTGTTTCAGTCGGAGACGCGATGTAGCCGCCGGGGGCGACTCCAGAGTTCGTCGTGATGGCCGCAGTGGCCGCGGCGACGGCGAGTGCGATGCACACCGCTCGCAGAGCGATTTCAAAAGGAGCAGCGCCCATGATGCTAATGCGCATGAATGCTGCTTCGAATTCTCATGAGAGGCTGCCGCCGGATCTACAGCCTGGAAGCCTGGAAGCCTGGAAGCCTGGAAGCGTGCACACACTGTCCGACCTTCGGACTCGGACGGACTCCGATCGCGACCGACCCCGGCTTGAGGCGTACTATGTAGCTACGGCAGCACGCCGCTTGCGGATTCGGATACGCGCGCGCGAGGCGGCGCGACGCTTACTAAGTTATATGTCAGGCCTGAGCTCAGACTGGACGCCTCCAACTCGCGGTTTCTCAGTGTTGCGCGGCTGCGCTAGCGCTAGCGCTGCGTGCAAAATGATGCAATCGATATGATTCGATATCATAGTATCGCCGAGTCGACGCCGACTGAGGGCCCGACTCGCGCGACTCGACGACTGGGTTGCCACTGACTTGCCAGTCAACTTGCCAAAGTTGCCAGTGTTGCCACTCCTTGCCAGTGACTTGCCAGTGAGTCGGCAGTGACTTGCCACTAACTTGCCAGTTGCCCAGGCTTAAGCTTTCAAACTTGAAAGTTTGCCAGGCCCTGCACGAGGCTGGCAGTGACTTGCCACAAAGTTGCCAGTGTTGCCGCGCTACGCCGCTACTAGACTGGTTGGCTAGCCTCAGGCCCTCAGCGGCTCAGCCTGGCCCAGTGCAGTGGCTGCCGCAGTGCGGGCACTGTCACAGTGTCACAGCCTGGCAGTGTGCGCCGTACCGGTAGTGCGGCCCGCGGGCCGCGGGCCGCGGCCCGCGGGGTCCGGGACTGTCCGGGCCGGGAAGCTCCGAGGCTCGAATTCGAAGCTTAAGTGGGAACCGAGCGGTACTTGGTACTTGGTACCACTAGTACTCGACAATGAATGTCAATTGCAATGATGATGAAACAGAACTGACCGTTTCAAAAAAAGTTTGAACGTTCCGACTCCCGAGTCCCGATTAGATGCAGGATGCAATGATGGATATCGGGATGATGGTTCTATTGATGGACCGGAGGGTCCGGAGCCCGCGGCCGATTTATATCATAGATTCGATCATATTCATGATTTCACATGCTTTATAGAATTAAAGCTGCTGTTGGCAGTTACTATGATTATGATTAATGTTCCTGAGTCGTGGTACCAAGTAGCAGTAGAAGGCTACTAATAGCGACCGTAATATTACGATACCAGGAACACAGTCCGAACACTTGATCGACTTATGATCAGCGAATAATTGAATGTGCACGTACGTGGTATCAAATTATTTTTTATTACTTTGTTATCCTTAATATCAACGTATACCAACAGGCCGGCTACGTATACGGGCCTACGGTTCAGTAATTTAATCAGGCTACGGCGGGACCGGGCGGCGGGCGGGTTCGCCCCACCGTAGTCTCTAAAACAAACCAAATTAATGCGTTTTCTGTGATGTGAATTCGAGAACGCAGTAATTTGGTACTGGCGGAATTGGGCCAAAATCGCCGCCAAATTAACTTACTACCGGTAGTATAGTCCTCACTGAGTCAGTGAGTCGGCCGCAGGCCCGCAGCCTGCCCGCACGGCCCCGCAGGGCGGTGCGCCGGTGGCTCATGATCAGTGTCAGAGTGACAGAGTCAGTGCCACAGTGGCAGATCTTGCCCGGGCCAGCCGCTGAGCAGACTTAATTCTACTCGGCTCGGGCGGGGAGTCCGACGGTCGGGCCGCTCGGCCCGGCCCGGCTCGAGCCGGGGGCCGGGGCCGAGCCTCGGAGTTCGGCCCGGCGTCGCGCCGGCGACCCGTGCGGCCGGCGCCGGCCGCCGGGCCGGGCGGGCGCCGCGGCCCGCGCGCGGCCGCCCGCGGTCCCGGCGCCGGGCCGGCGCCGCCGCCGCGGCGCACTGGTAGTAAGTTTTGGCGCCAGTGCGCCACTGTGCGCTGCCTCAGCGCGCCTTCATCGATCAGTCGACGCCGACTCGACGGTCGCTGCTGAGCTCAGGAGCTCTGCATGATCTGGCAGCGAAGAAGTTCAGCTCGCCGAGTCGAGCTGACTGCTTCGAACTGCATATGCCGCAGTGCATGCATGCGCAGCTGAGATTATCGATATCGGATCTTTACGTTCCAGTACTAGTATAGTACTCGCAAGCGTAACAAGTAGCCGCGCGCGCGCACGCACGTGGCGTTGTTGAACTGGGGCGCGCACTTGCTGTGAATTCGAAGGCAACAGGCTACCGGTAGGCCGACGCCAGCAGCTCTGGACATCACACGCGCGCGAATGCTCACTTTCTCCAACGGGCCCCAGCAGCGCTTTATTCAGCAACAGCGCTAGCCCAGGCTGGTTTGTGTGCTGCACAGCATGCAACGGAAGAGCATATGAATGCAGCTGCAGTTATCTTCAAGTCCGCAAGCGCTCCGCGACCGGACGGCGCCCGCAGCTGCAGCTGCAGTGGGTGGAGCTCGCAGGCAGCGCATGGCGTCTGCCTCCCTCCGCGTTCAAAAGGATGCTCGTTGTCTGCTTCTGCTGGTATGCATGCTCCACACGTTCAGCTATTGCCAATCGCAATTGCAAGGTGAGGTTTGAACGCTCGCCGACTGCGCACGCCGATTCGGAATTGCAAATGTATACGTATACGGACATGCAACTCGCCAATTGCAAATGTATAAGAACATGCAACTTGAAGATGCCCTCTCGACCAACACATCCTAGCTTGATCGTTCCTGTTTTGATACTACAGGTGTGCATGACTTCAAGTGTACGCCCGCTCGCGCCCCACCGGGACAAGTCGTCCAGTGTACAGCCGAAAAGGGCGATGGTGCATGTGACCTACTTTCGGCGCGCTTGTATGGAGCGTTGATCATTGGCTTCTCCGGACAGGACTGCCGAATTTAGATCCTGCGTTGTTCTCCCCGATGGTCTCAGCAGGAGCCATCGCCTCGGCCCTCTCCGCCACAGCAAGCGGAGGCCTCACCTTCTCCTTTACGACTGCTTTCGGAGGGGCGAGCGGGTCGGAGGTGGCGATTGTCCACGTGCAGAGCAACGCCAAAGCCGCCATGACAGCCGTTGCTGTGGTTCGCCCCCAGACAAGATGTCTGCAATAGCAAGCGGCGGTTTCTGGAAACATGCGCATGCATCTTATTCCCTCCTGCGCAGGTCTCGGCAACCTTGTCGTGCACATGCAATCAGGCGGGGCTGAGCCCCTCGGATTGTCGCATCCGAATAAAGAACACGTTCATCTGCACCAGTGCGCTTTCCGCCGGCGTTCTTCGAATTCTTTGGACTTCCTGTGATTCACATGCCTTGCAGTCGTAAAAGGAACGCACTCTGCTGATTTAATTCCGTCTGACGTCACGCTGGGCCCTTTGATTATGGAGGACGGAACGCCACACAGCGTCCGCATCCCGGTCCGTCTCAGTACACTTATATGTAATTAGGGCCGCCGAGCACTTGGAAGTACCTTGATTGAAACATTGATTGTAACCGAACGCAGCGCATCGCGCAAAGATCGGCGGTCACCCCCGCTTCTAATGGCGGCCTCCAGTTTTCTGCCGAGGCGGCAGACTTTGCCATTTATAACGGCAAGGCAGTAAACTTTACTGTTTCGCTGCTTGGCAATCCTCTTGCGGACTCGCCGCTCCGCGTCACTGTTCTCGGCGGTAAGACTGAGTTTTTTTCCCTACGCATTATCCTCCTCGTTAACGTTGTATGATTTGTTCAACGTTAACGTTGTCTTCGTTCCTCGATCCTGTTTCCAGATGTCTTGCTGGAATGTCCGCCACGGATAGCCGCCTCCACCGCCGGGGCCTTTTACTGCTTCGTTGAAACCGACGGATCCCGCCTGCGCCCTGAAGACGTCGTTCTGACCGGACCGGGTCTGGCTGCATCCCGCCGGTCCCTTCTCCAGTCCACGGGCTTGACAATTAGCTCGCTCGAAACCAACGGGGCCACAAACCTGCGCTTCAATGTGACGGCACAGGGCACGCCACTCGTCCCCTGGGCGCTCTTCCATGTACGTTTTGCTTCAAGCGTTCTCTCCCCCGGAGCGCCGGAGCTCCCGGTGCTGGGGTCCCCTTCGAATATATCAGTCATCGGTTTGCACGCGCTCGATTTGTCCAATTCGACTTCGATCAGAAGCAATTTCTGTTCATAATCATTGCATTGCAGCTGCTCGAGTGCAATGCGACAGAACTTTCTTGTTGGTGAGGGTTTCGTGTTCATCCTTGAGCGAGGTACCGTTATTGAACAGCGCTTTTGTTGCAGGCTCGGACGCGGTTGGTGTGCAATGTCACTGGTATAGCATCGGGAGCTCCGTTGGAAACCACAGACGTTTTGTGCGGCTACGCTCCCAAAAACCATGTCTCGATAAGATGACTGAATGCAGATCTGCGCTAGGTTTGCTAACGCACAGGAAGCACGGTACGAGGAATACTCCGTGTCAAAGATTTCTGATTATTTGGTGAAACTTTAAATCAATCCCTCGAATCTCAATGACTGATAGCGCCTTTGTTTCCGCTGTCGATAGATCGAACACACTATATTCGGACCCGCGACTGGAGGCACAAACCATAAACTGTTCGCGTATTACGGGGCCACGTGGACGAAGTTCTCTGCAGCACGTGCGAATGTTAAAAACTCGCCACTGTCGCTCTCGGTCGTTTCCGGCAAACTTGAGTGCAGCAAATCGCGCGTCTACGCCGGTGCGTTGTAGTTCCTCGCTTTACATATCGCCTTTACTTACATAGAATTGCCCATGCAGGCGACACCGTCAGGTGCTGGGTGCAGAATGGTGCCACCGTTCCTTTTCTGGCCGACTGGTTCTCTTGCGCATTCAAACGGCCACCTCGACAGACGTGGACGCTCCTCCGCTGCAAGCATCGTATTTTACCACTTCATACTTCTCTTCATTGAGAGTGACTCCTATTATTTTCACGGCTCTTAAGCTTCACTGAAGTTGTTTGCCTGAAATCTAAACAATTCTCAGCGATTGGCCACGGACGTGAACTGCCTTGGACCGAACACGCTAGGCGACGGGACGTTCTACCTCGGGCGTAACTGCAATGGCGGATTGAACTCCCAAGAAGGTCGCTCTCACAGCACTTCAGGCCTCTTTGATCTCGGGTTGGATATTTGATCAGGGGCCTCTTTGCAGGCGCTACCCCTCGATTCACCTTCGCGCAAGACGCGGTCCCCGGGGGCAAGACAAATGAAGCTACCATCACGGTGGGAAGCCCCAAGCGGATCGCCGTGACTGTCATAGCCGTCGCGTGGACTGCGGCAGTTGCGGGCCAGGACGTGGACACGGTGAGAAACGCTCCTAAACTAATTCTAACTAACCAAACGTCGTTACTAATGGTCGCATCGCCTCCTTCGTAATAAGGTCTGGGCGGCGCCGCTCATGTTCAACATTACGGTCCTAAAAGGTCAGCGTATTGTGTGGGTTTTATTCAAATGCGTGCAAGCGGCTTCTGCTCAGGTCACAGGACCAATTTTGCATGTAGCCCAGCGGTGAGCGCCCATCAGAACAATGCATCTGCAGCTGGGGCCGTCGAACAATGACTCTGTTCTTTCGTTCCGCAGCCGCGGGCTTTATCGGGCAACCCGGATACCGATGTGCGTAGAAGGCGCAACTGGCTAAATTCAATCTACAACCACACTTGCACCCTGCGAAAAGATACAGCTTCAGGACACTCTCTAGGCCTCACAGCGGCGATAGCAGATCCTCCTACTCTCTCCGAGAGCGTCTCGGAATTCGTGATGAGCGACTTCGACTGGACCGCTGGGGCGGTGCAGTGCAACCCGAATGACGCATCGGGTTTCGTGTCGCCGCCTTCGGGAATGCTGGTGCTACCAGATGCCGCCGACGCAGAAAGCTCTCGTTCGCCCCCGACGGTCAGCGCAGGGGTTTTGACTGAGTGCTCTAGATGTCAGCTTTTCGGCTGCCCGTCGTGTTTTCTTATTTCGCTTCTTCGCAGTTTGCAATCCGGCCGCTCGCATCCGGCGATTACTTTTTTTGCATTCGGCCCAAAGCTTTTTTGTATCCGATCATCACCGGTTTCAGCGCGCGTTTCTCAACAACAACCGCGTATACGATCTACGACGCACAACCCGGACGCACCTTCGACAGCAGCACCCTGGCCCCAACATCGCCCTGCGAGAACCGAACGTTCGATTTGGTCGTGGGATACTCTCCAGCGGTGACCGTGCGCGCGCGTACGCGCACCGACCCGGCATCCATATCTGTGATCGAACTGGTTTTTCTTCATATGCATCGCAGGACTGCTTCCTGCAAAAAGGTCAATCGACACGCCCGTACAAGCTGTTTGCAAGAGACATCTACTGGAGTGGGGGCGAAACCGCCGCGGCCGTGTTTTCGACCAGTCTCTCATCAGACACGCAGTCCGCAGAACAACTAAAGCTCTCTAATGTACGTCTCGTTTCTGCAAGTTTGATGCGTAATGTTTTCGCGCTCTGATCTACACGCTCGCAGACCGGAAATAAAGGAGCGTACAAGTACGAGAAACTCACGGTCTCTCCCTTCATTTTTAAGTGCCCATGTCGGTCGCTAAGCCATCCCCGAATCGAAGGTTGGATTCCCTGGCCCGGAAGGCACATATCTCGGAAAGGTTCTTTGGTGCGTGCGATTATCGGTGACTTCGAATTCGCGACATGCTTCTTCAGGGGGAGATTGCAATTGCTTTCGTTCATGAATGCATTCTGTCAGGGACGGGTGGGCGGTCAACAGCGTGCTGGACTACCGAACTTTCTGCTTCCTGAGGGGTGCACCCGTTCAGTACAGTTCGTTATCGAAACCCTTCAGAATTGGCGGTGCGCGAAAGAGCGCCGTGGGAAGTCCCCGATATGAGCGAAATCCGCCGCACGCTGTATTTAATTTCCATATCTGACGGGAGACACCTTGCAGCTGGCGCAAAGCTCTCATGCTATCTGGCACAGATGTTCGACTCGCCCGTACTTCCCCGTGGCCAAATCATCGGTCCACTGAAAGTGGGCACGTTCGAGGGCAGTATCGATACGGAGCTTCAGCCCAATTCGACGGACGTTCTTCGATACCCCCCGGATGCACCCTGCCGCGACATGCCGGGGCAGATCTTTCCCATCAAACAGATTCTAGCCTACGCAGAGACCCCCCGCAATAATTCGAGCGACCACGTTTCCAAAACAGAGTCCTCTACCTATGCGCTCATCACGGCAACATCGGCATCCACCTGCAAGAATGAGACCGTCTACTACAGGAACTCGACATTCTCGAACTCTCTCGTCTGCGAGGACAACACGGTGACCACGTGCTGCTCCACGTACCAGACGCCGCCCGGTTGCTTCACTCGTTTCAGCTTCGAGTGCGCACCGATGTGAAGTTCTGTGTCGCTCCGACAGAAGACTGAACGCTTATCGCTGGCTTGTCCGAGCACAGGTATCAGGCTCCGGCAAATCCAACCAAGGTCGAGAACGCGATTCGCTTCGTTTACAACACCACGTATGCAAAGTACAGTGATAACTACAAGGTAAGCTCCAGAATCGGCGTATCGCGTAGCAAGCTGAGAAACGCTACTGGCGACTTACGTCAATTTTGTCAATCTCAGACCGATGGTGGAGTCGATGTGAGCCCGCAGACCTTTTCATATCTCATATATTTATGTAATTAACCTCATAAATGCTCCATGACCAGGTGACTTTCAACATCATCGCGGCTCAGTCCTGGGGCTGCTATCCGACAGTTTTGGCTGCGTGCGTTCCCGAATTCCCCAAGAAAAAGCTGTCTTCCACCGCTAATCCGTTTCTGCAGGCGTTCGAATTTCTACGCTGCGTGCTGGGTACGTGCTCAGAAAGGCTTTGGTCTTTATATTCTTGAGATGTCCTTGCAGGTTCGCAAGAGTGCCATTAGCTCTTCGTTCGCAACGAACGACGTGCTCCTGGTTTCGTGCGCACCGCCCGTCTCCCATCGTTACTCGCTTAGTTGGATTTTCCGTACACTAATCCAGTTTGCAGGAATGATACGAGCGTGGTAGACATACCTGCCGATCAATTCCAATCGAATTACTTGAAAGAGGGAGCATTCCAGGACACGGTCGTCTGGTCCATTCGCGCGAATCCGAATTCGCGGCAGGCGGGAAGCGTAAGGGTCGACTTCAAATACGGCAGCGACCTCTCTACGTTCGCGTCGGTCACCCTCCAGGTAGTCATAGGGGCGCTCAGCACGCCCAAGGCCGGCGTCCGCATTCCCGTCGGCGAGACCGCCACTTTCTACATGGTTCCTTACGGAAATTCAGACCCGGGCAGCCTGGATCTCTCCTCGTACACCAACCCACTCATGGGCGTGATGGACAATGCCGGGATTGTCTGGCCTGCTGAAGCGTACGCGAATTTATCGGTCCTCGGGAGCCTCGAGACGCGTAACCCCCCTTCCGACTACACTCTATACCCCGGCATTCCGGTCAAGTGCACGAGTTTTGAGATGAAGGGCACAGTCGTCATGGGTGCGGAGATTGTGTATAGCTTCCAATATAAATTGCAATCTCCGTCTTACCACGCGGAGCAGGAGCAGAAGTTGTGCAGCACGTTCAACTCATGTACTCGTACAAGGTTTGCATCCATTCTGTTTCGAAATTCTCTCGAGGTTTCAGTCTCCTTGCGTAAAGCTGACGGCAGCCGGGCTGCACAGATGTATGACGCGGTCGAGTTGATTAGTTCAAGATTAAACACCGACACGAACGCGTACAGCGCAACTCTTGGAGACGCGTGCAGGTCGTGCCCGACCTCAACGTCCCCTCCCTACCTCAAGCCTCCAAGCGAGGCGGAGCGGACGGCATTTTCAGAGCGACTGGTCGTTTTCCAAGTCGACTCGTTCGCGTGCTCGAGGGCTTTAATTTGGTTCGCGGCCAATGCATGTCGAGCGAGCTTTGCGCGCGTACGCGTACGGTATTTGACGTCTGATTCCGTTTTTGCAGTGCGACCTGCTACGTTCGCTGCACAATCGCGCCCGTGCGCTCTCTTCTGCGCAGTAGCTCGTGCTCTTAGTGGAATATAGTGGAATATAAGAGCTCGCGCTCTTAGTGGAATGCTATAGTGGAATATATTGGAATATAAGAGCTCGCGCTCTTAGTTATAGTGGAATGCTTGACTAGCGTTTGTCTGCAGGCACTATCAAGGGCCGGGCTTGTGCCGGACGATTTCAACATTACCCTATCAGGAGGTTGCCGCTTTTGATATAATATTCTGCAGCTTTTGGCTTTCCTGATTATGAATCTGTGGTGAATCAGGAAAGCTCGTAAGCAGCAGCACCGACGGGCCGAACGTGCTTGTCGACATACAGGTGAGCTCTCGTCCCCGCGCTCTGACGATTGCCGCCATCGGCGACATATTGACTCTCTGTGCAGGGTGACCTCGACAGCGCGGTCCCCGGCTCGAACGAGCTCGTTATCGACGTGCGGTATCGTGTCGGAGGGAAGCAGATTCCATCCAGCCCCAAGAGGATCACTCTGCAACCATTTGCCGTCAATTGCAGCGGCAAGATAGGCGACCGCTGCCGTGTGGCCCGCGGAAGCCTCTCTCTCATCGAGTTGACGGTGAGTCGACTTCGCGTACTTCAAAATCTCTCATTTCGGGGCCTGTTCCCGCATTTGTATCTTACGGCTTTGATTTCGTCTAATCAATGTAATGGACACAGCGAGACCCATTCCTCCCGCCCATCGAGTTGACGACGCGCATCGCCTTTCTGAGCAACGTTACAATCACTCGTCCGGAACTCGTTGAGCTCCTCCACGTCTCGCGCGAGAGCTCCGCCGGCAAGATAACGGCTCGCCTTGTTGGGCGGAACACCACAAGCCATACTGAACCGACCCGCCTCTATATTACAGCCTCCTCTGATCTGTCCGATCCCGAGGTCAAGCCGCTGAGTGGCATATATTTGGCGAACCAAGTCATAGAAGTCGTCGCGGCGGCTACGATCGCCTGCTCGCCCCTCCGCGTCGTCGTCGGCACCAACATCACCTGCAATGTCACGGCAGCGTTACCCGCCCTCCAAGCGTCCGACCTGACGCCCTCTGTGTCACCGCCGACGGCGGGTTCCCTCAGCGAGCTCATCGCGGTCAGCGGCCAGCCGCACCAGTTTGAGTTCACTTTCGTGCCCTCGGAGCCCGTTCTCGGCAGCATCGACGTAGGCGGCAGCTCGGTGCCCTTCACGTCTCTCAATGCAACCCTGACCTGTGACACACTGCGCGGCCGCGTGGGCGCTGCGATTCTCTGCAACGTAACGAAGTTCGCCACGGGCGGCGACCTCTTCCCCTCCGACTTCGTCATTCGGGCCTCGCCCGCGGGAGTGGCGGGCGACATCGGCCCCCACCCGACCCTCAGCGGGTCCCTCTCCTTCAACTTCACCCTCACGAACCTGACGGGGCCCAGCGGTGAGGGCCTCCAGGTGATTGTTTCCCTGCGGCTTTGCGCTCCGATCCAGCGCGCATCTCTGGACACGGCTCTCATGCTCGCGTCCCTGCAGATCCAGTGGCACCCGTCCCTCACCGGCGGACTGTCGCTTGTAACGGTTGTCGACGGGCTGCTGGGCACGATCGTCACCATCAACACCTCCGTGCACTGCCCGCCCCGCGTCGGCGTGGCGGCGAACTTCTCGTGCATCCTGGTGCCCCCGGCGGGATCTGCGCCGCTCCTCCCGAGCGACTTCGCGGATGTTGCGCGCCTCCCGCCTTCGGACCCGGACACTGCAGGCACAGGGAGCCCGGCTGGGACAAGCATGAGCGAGGTCTTTGTCGCGTTGAGCGGAGACGTCGACGTCGGAGTCTCGTCGCTGCAGCTGCATGAGGCGGGCGAGTGGTGGCTGCGGCCGCAGTGGAGCATGGCCGTCGGCGGTGGCTTCGTCCGGCCTGCCCCCGTTGTGGTCGTGGGGGCCATCTTGAGCTGCCCGCCGCGCGTCCGCGAAGGCGCAGACATCGTGTGCGTCTTGGTTCCGTCACCCGGCGGGCCTGCGCTCGACACAGCGGACTTCCTCCCGGGGACGGTCGTGCCGGCGGACGCGGCTCGCGTGCTGCCGCTGGTCCTGCTTGTGCAGCAGCCGGGGAACGTGTCGCTCGGCCTCCTGAACGTCAGCCTCCACCTGGGCGGCGTGAACGTGTCGGTCCGGTACAACTCATCCATCAACTCGGCGTCGCCGGAAGTCTCGCATGCGCAGTCGCCGTCGGCAATATTTGTGGTCGCGGCGGTTCTCTCCACGAACGCCACGCGCGCGGCCGCGGGCGCCCCGGCATATATCAGTGTCACTCTCGCGCGGAAGAGCGGGTCGGAGCCTCTTCTCGCCACGGACTTCGAGGGCTTCTGGTTGCTCAAAGCATCCGCCGATGGCGGTTCGCCACAGATCTCTGATCTGGTCCCCACAGCAGCGAGTGGTGACTCGTTCACGTTTCTTTTCGACCCGCCAGCAGCCGGAGCGGCACTGCGCCTTTGGGCGAACTACAGCAGCAGCATGGGCGGCGGCCTCGTCACCGAGGTCAGCGTCGCCGTCGTGGAAGCTACGATCGCCTGCGCGCCCCTCCGCGTCGTCGTCGGCACCAACATCACCTGCAATGTCTCCCGCACGGCAGCGTCGCCCGCCCTCGTGGCCTCCGACCTCACGCTCTCCGTGTCGCCTCCAGCAGCGGGCACCATCAGCGAGCTCGTCGCGGTCAGCGGCCAGCCGCACCAGTTCGAGTTCACTTTCGTGCCTTCCGAGCCCGTTCTCGGCAGCATCGACGTCCGCTACTCGCAGCTCATAGATCCATCGACTCGGCTCGTGGGCGGCAGCTCGGTGCCCTTCACGTCTCTCAATGCAACACTGACCTGTGACACACTGCGCGGCCGCGTGGGCGCTGCGATTCTCTGCAACGTAACGAAGTTCGCCACGGGCGGCGACCTCTTCCCCTCCGACTTCGTCATTCGGGCCTCGCCCGCGGGAGTGGCGGGCGACATCGGCCCCCACCCGACCCTCAGCGGGTCCCTCTCCTTCAACTTCACCCTCACGAACCTGACGGGGCCCAGCGGTGAGGGCCTCCAGGTAATTGTTTCCCTGCGGCTTTGCGCTCCGATCCAGCGCGCGTCTCTGGACACGGCTCTCATGCTCGCGTCCCTGCAGATCCAGTGGCACCCGTCCCTCACCGGCGGACTGTCGCTCGTGACGGTTGTCGACGGGCTGCTGGGCACGATCGTCACCATCAACGCCTCCGTGCACTGCCCGCCCCGCGTCGGCGTGGCGGCGAACTTCTCGTGCATCCTGGTGCCCCCGGCGGGATCTGCGCCGCTCCTCCCGAGCGACTTCGCGGATGTTGCCCGCCTCCCGCCTTCGGACCCGGACACTGCAGGCACAGGGAGCCCGGCTGGGACAAGCATGAGCGAGGAATTTGTCGCGTTGAGCGGAGACGTCGACGTCGGAGTCTCGTCGCTGCAGCTGCATGAGGCGGGCGAGTGGTGGCTGCGGCCGCAGTGGAGCATGGCCGTCGGCGGTGGCTTCGTCCGGCCTGCCCCCGTTGTGGTCGTGGGGGCCATGTTGAGCTGCCCGCCGCGCGTCCGCGAAGGCGCAGACATCGTGTGCGTCTTGGTTCCGTCACCCGGCGGGCCTGCGCTCGACACAGCGGACTTCCTCCCGGGGACGGTCGTGCCGGCGGACGCGGCTCGCGTGCTGCCGCTGGTCCTGCTTGTGCAGCAGCCGGGGAACGTGTCGCTCGGCCTCCTGAACGTCAGCCTCCACCTGGGCGGCGTGAACGTGTCGGTCCGGTACAACTCATCCATCAACTCGGCGTCGCCGGAAGTCTCGCATGCACAGTCGCCGTCGGCAATATTTGTGGTCGCGGCGGTTCTCTCCGCGAACGCCACGCGCGCGGCCGCGGGCGCCCCGGCATATATCAGTGTAACTCTCGCGCGGAAGAGCGGGTCGGAGCCTCTTCTCGCCACGGACTTCGAGGGCTTCTGGTTGCTCAAAGCATCTGCCGATGGCGGTTCGCCACAGATCTCTGATCTGGTCCCCACAGCAGCGAGTGGTGACTCGTTCACGTTTCTTTTCGAACCGCCAGCAGCCGGAGCGGCACTGCGCCTTTGGGCGAACTACAGCAGCAGCATGGGCGGCGGCCTCGTCACCGAGGTCAGCGTCGCCGTCGTGGAAGCTACGATCGCCTGCGCGCCCCTCCGCGTCGTCGTCGGCACCAACATCACCTGCAATGTCTCCCGCACGGCAGCGTCGCCCGCCCTCGTGGCCTCCGACCTCACGCTCTCCGTGTCGCCTCCAGCAGCGGGCACCATCAGCGAGCTCGTCGCGGTCAGCGGCCAGCCGCACCAGTTCGAGTTCACTTTCGTGCCTTCCGAGCCCGTTCTCGGCAGCATCGACGTCCGCTACTCGCAGCTCATAGATCCATCGACTCGGCTCGTGGGCGGCAGCTCGGTGCCCTTCACGTCTCTCAATGCAACACTGACCTGTGACACACTGCGCGGCCGCGTGGGCGCTGCGATTCTCTGCAACGTAACGAAGTTCGCCACGGGCGGCAACCTCTTCCCCTCCGACTTCGTCATTCGGGCCTCGCCCGCGGGAGTGGCGGGCGACATCGGCCCCCACCCGACCCTCAGCGGGTCCCTCTCCTTCAACTTCACCCTCACGAACCTGACGGGGCCCAGCGGTGAGGGCCTCCAGGTGATTGTTTCCCTGCGGCTTTGCGCTCCAGCGCGCGTCTCTGGACACGGCTCTCATGCTCGCGTCCCTGCAGATCCAGTGGCACCCGTCCCTCACCGGCGGACTGTCGCTTGTAACGGTTGTCGACGGGCTGCTGGGCACGATCGTCACCATCAACGCCCCCGTGCACTGCCCGCTCCGCGTCGGCGTGGCGGCGAACTTCTCGTGCATCCTGGTGCCCCCGGCGGGATCTGCGCCGCTCCTCCCGAGCGACTTCGCGGATGTTGCCCGCCTCCCGCCTTCGGACCCGGACACTGCAGGCACAGGGAGCCCGGCTGGGACAAGCATGAGCGAGGTCTTTGTCGCGTTGAGCGGAGACGTCGACGTTGGAGTCTCGTCGCTGCAGCTGCATGAGGCGGGCGAGTGGTGGCTGCGGCCGCAGTGGAGCATGGCCGTCGGCGGTGGCTTCGTCCGGCCTGCCCCCGTTGTGGTCGTGGGGGCCATGTTGAGCTGCCCGCCGCGCGTCCGCGAAGGCGCAGACATCGTGTGCGTCTTGGTTCCGTCACCCGGCGGGCCTGCGCTCGACACAGCGGACTTCCTCCCGGGGACGGTCGTGCCGGCGGACGCGGCTCGCGTGCTGCCGCTGGTCCTGCTTGTGCAGCAGCCGGGGAACGTGTCACTCGGCCTCCTGAACGTCAGCCTCCACCTGGGCGGCGTGAACGTGTCGGTCCGGTACAACTCATCCATCAACTCGGCGTCGCCGGAAGTCTCGCATGCGCAGTCACCGTCGGCAATATTTGTGGTCGCGGCGGTTCTCTCCGCGAACGCCACGCGCGCGGCCGCGGGCGCCCCGGCATATATCAGTGTCACTCTCGCGCGGAAGAGCGGGTCGGAGCCTCTTCTCGCTACGGATTTCGAGGGCTTCTGGTTGCTCAAAGCATCCGCGGATGGCGGTTCGCCACAGATCTCTGATCTGGTCCCCACAGCAGCGAGTGGTGACTCGTTCACGTTTCTTTTCGAACCGCCAGCAGCCGGAGCGGCACTGCGCCTTTGGGCGAACTACAGCAGCAGCATGGGCGGCGGCCTCGTCACCGAGGTCAGCGTCGCCGTCGTGGAAGCTACGATCGCCTGCGCGCCCCTCCGCGTCGTCGTCGGCACCAACATCACCTGCAATGTCTCCCGCACGGCAGCATCGCCTGCCCTTGTGGCCTCCGACCTCACGCTCTCCGTGTCGCCTCCAGCAGCGGGCACCATCAGCGAGCTCGTCGCGGTCAGCGGCCAGCCGCACCAGTTCGAGTTCACTTTCGTGCCTTCCGAGCCCGTTCTCGGCAGCATCGACGTCCGCTACTCGCAGCTCATAGATCCATCGACTCGGCTCGTGGGCGGCAGCTCGGTGCCCTTCACGTCTCTCAATGCAACACTGACCTGTGACACACTGCGCGGCCGTGTGGGCGCTGCGATTCTCTGCAACGTAACGAAGTTCGCCACGGGCGGCGACCTCTTCCCCTCCGACTTCGTCATTCGGGCCTCGCCCGCGGGAGTGGCGGGCGACATCGGCCCCCACCCGACCCTCAGCGGGTCCCTCTCCTTCAACTTCACCCTCACGAACCTGACGGGGCCCAGCGGTGAGGGCCTCCAGGTAATTGTTTCCCTGCGGCTTTGCGCTCCGATCCAGCGCGCGTCTCTGGACACGGCTCTCATGCTCGCGTCCCTGCAGATCCAGTGGCACCCGTCCCTCACCGGCGGACTGTCGCTTGTAACGGTTGTCGACGGGCTGCTGGGCACGATCGTCACCATCAACGCCTCCGTGCACTGCCCGCTCCGCGTCGGCGTGGCGGCGAACTTCTCGTGCATCCTGGTGCCCCCGGCGGGATCTGCGCCGCTCCTCCCGAGCGACTTCGCGGATGTTGCCCGCCTCCCGCCTTCGGACCCGGACACTGGAGGCACAGGGAGCCCGGCTGGGACAAGCATGAGCGAGGAATTTGTCGCGTTGAGCGGAGACGTCGACGTCGGAGTCTCGTCGCTGCAGCTGCATGAGGCGGGCGAGTGGTGGCTGCGGCCGCAGTGGAGCATGGCCGTCGGCGGTGGCTTCGTCCGGCCTGCCCCCGTTGTGGTCGTGGGGGCCATCTTGAGCTGCCCGCCGCGCGTCCGCGAAGGCGCAGACATCGTGTGCGTCTTGGTTCCGTCACCCGGCGGGCCTGCGCTCGACACAGCGGACTTCCTCCCGGGGACGGTCGCGCCGGCGGACGCGGCTCGCGTGCTGCCGCTGGTCCTGCTTGTGCAGCAGCCGGGGAACGTGTCACTCGGCCTCCTGAACGTCAGCCTCCACCTGGGCGGCGTGAACGTGTCGGTCCGGTACAACTCATCCATCAACTCGGCGTCGCCGGAAGTCTCGCATGCGCAGTCGCCGTCGGCAATATTGGTGGTCGCGGCGGTTCTCTCCGCGAACGCCACGCGCGCGGCCGCGGGCGCCCCGGCATATATCAGTGTCACTCTCGCGCGGAAGAGCGGGTCGGAGCCTCTTCTCGCTACGGATTTCGAGGGCTTCTGGTTGCTCAAAGCATCCGCGGATGGCGGTTCGCCACAGATCTCTGATCTGGTCCCCACAGCAGCGAGTGGTGACTCGTTCACGTTTCTTTTCGACCCGCCAGCAGCCGGAGCGGCACTGCGCCTTTGGGCGAACTACAGCAGCAGCATGGGCGGCGGCCTCGTCACCGAGGTCAGCGTCGCCGTCGTGGAAGCTACGATCGCCTGCGCGCCCCTCCGCGTCGTCGTCGGCACCAACATCACCTGCAATGTCTCCCGCACGGCAGCGTCGCCCGCCCTCGTGGCCTCCGACCTCACGCTCTCCGTGTCGCCTCCAGCAGCGGGCACCATCAGCGAGCTCGTCGCGGTCAGCGGCCAGCCGCACCAGTTCGAGTTCACTTTCGTGCCTTCCGAGCCCGTTCTCGGCAGCATCGACGTCCGCTACTCGCAGCTCATAGATCCATCGACTCGGCTCGTGGGCGGCAGCTCGGTGCCCTTCACGTCTCTCAATGCAACACTGACCTGTGACACACTGCGTGGCCGTGTGCACGTGGGCGCTGCGATTCTCTGCAACGTGACGAAGTTCGCCACGGGCGGCGACCTCTTCCCCTCCGACTTCGTCATTCGGGCCTCGCCCGCGGGAGTGGCGGGCGACATCGGCCCCCACCCGACCCTCAACGGGTCCCTCTCCTTCAACTTCACATTCAATGCAACCGCTCCAACGGGGCCCGGTGGCGAGGCTCTGCAGGTATACATAATTGTTTCTCCGCAATGCGCACTCCGGCACGCGTCTCTGGACACGGATCTCATGCTCGCGTCCCTGCAGATCCAGTGGCACCCGTCCCTCACCGGCGGACTGTCGCTCGTGACGGTTGTCGACGGGCTTTTCAGTACACTTGTTGTTATTAGCGCGTCGCTGCACTGCCCGCCCCGCGTCGGCGTGGCGGCGAACTTCTCGTGCATCCTGGTGCCTCCGCTGGGATCTGCGCCGCTCCTCCCGAGCGACTTCGCGGATGTTGGGCGCCTCCCGCCTTCGGACCCAGACACTGGAGGCTCAGGAAGCCCTGCTGGCATAAGCATGAGCGAGGTCTTTGCCGCGTTGAACGGAGACGTCGGCGTCGCGTCTTTGCAGCTGCATGAAGTGGGCGCATGGTGGCTGCGGCCGCAGTGGAGTTCAGCTGTCGGCGGTGGCTTCGTCCGGCCTGCCGCTGTCAACGTCATTGGTGCGCGCAAACCCCCAATGACTTTATGCACGAATGACCGCGACTGTGCATGCAATATTTGTTTAATGGCTTCGAGCTAATTTCTGATTTTCTGCAGGCGCACGTCTGTCGTGCCCATCTCGGAGCATCTCCGTGCTAGGAACTGTTCGGTGCTCCATCGCAACTCTCGTCGGCTCGTCGGAAGTTGTTCTTTCCGACGTCAACTCGACTGCATTCATTCTACCGAACCCTCCTCCTGGCGACGCTCCGTACGCGGAACCATCTGAAGTTCAGGCTAGAAACGCAAATGGAACTGGCGTTTACGTCGATGTCAAAGGCCTGCGTGCCACGGAAGAGCTTGCTGACCAAGGAGACTTGAAGCTGTTCGTACGCTACGCAATGCGCGACAGCATCCGTCACAGTCCAGCGCCTTTCATCACGGATGCCCCTCAGCCGCTGCAGGTGGGCACGAGCTGTGCATACAGCTTGCAATTGCTCATGCAATTGAAACTAGCTTGTTGGGATGATCATTACTAAGCGCGCGGCATTCAGGTCCAAGGCTCGATGGCGATCATTTCGTCCGGAGTTCTCAGCAATGGTAATCCTCGTTTGCGTTACGTGCTGGCATCGCGAGCGCTCATACCTGCACAGGCATCCAATTGGCAGTGACTTTCAACTACCCCGCACGCCGGGAGAGCGGCACGCTACCAGCGACCTTCTACCTTACCGACGACTCCGCGGCCAAGCTGGGAACCGGTCGGTCGCTTCTTTGCCATGCGGTGCTCTCGCCGCTTTCGAACATCCCAGCGCAGGAGCGACCGCGTTCTGGTCTGGCCCGGACACACTTGTGTTCTCGATAATGCCCGATTCGACGGTCGTCGGCGGAGACATTCTTCGCTTCCGCATTCCCGTTTACCGCGGCGACACAACCGATGTCGAGCGCTTCCGGGGATTTTTCGAGGTGCACAGGCTTTCTGTTCAATTCTCATCTGTCCTTTTTAATAACATCGCTCACTCATCGCTTATGATCAGGTCGGCGTTGAGAACTTCACGCCCGTCATCTCGGCCACGTTCCCTGAAGTCGTTGCTGTTTGTCGAAAGGCAAAGCTCGTTGCTTTTCCTGTTTCGGGAGCGGGCCGCCGGCCCCTCACGTACCACTGGAGCTGCGACGACGAAGCGACCTGCAAGTCGCTTGCGGAGCGCGGAATCTCCGTCAATTCGACGCGCAACGACACAATCATTGTACCCGAGGATGCTCTCGGCACGGGCAGCTACAAAATGTCGGTGTACGCGCGGAACTTCTTGGGCGCGAAATCAAACGTCGTTCCCATCAGGTTCTTCAAATCCGCCGCGTTTGTGCGTGATTGATGCAAGCTCCTGTAAAACGGTTGGGTTCTGTTCACACATTGTCGCGCGCCAGGTCCCATTCTTGGAGGTCGATGGGGGCACGACTATCTTCACAAAGGCGTCGACTCTGACGACAATTAAAGTCGTCGTTCAGGTTCGCCAGCTCCAACTTTTGTGTCCTCGCAAAGTCTGACATTGCCATTACAGCGAACCACCTGCAACAAGAAGCTCGACGATCCCGAAGCATGTGCGGCCATTTCTTCCGAGATTTCGCTCTCGCGTGTACTGTTCTGCGAACAGCGGATTGATGGCATGCTATGATGCAGTCGTAATCCTCCGGGAACTTCATCAGTGGCTCCGCGCATCGGACATGGATATTCAGTGGCGCCTGCCAGACGCGGCATTGCAGCTCTTGCCCGCCAGTGTTGAACTGGACCGCCCAACCCTGCTCATTGTGCGAAGCCACCGGCCCTACTGGTTAAAATTACCGCTTGCCAACTTAGGCCGGCTCGCAGCCAAGAAATACGCTGCAGCCAAACAGCAAGTTCCTGATGAGCTTGACCGCCCGCGATCTGCTGCAACAAGGGGCGCCAACGGTGTGTGAAATCTCTTATGCATGGATTAATGCATTCTCTTATGTGTACTTGTTCTGTTTCAGGCATCCATCAACGTGACTCTGGTGATTCTCAGCGAACCACTGAGCGCTCGCATTGCCGGCGGGAATCGTGTCGTTTCTCCCACGCGCCCCTTCGTTCTGGACGCGAGCCTAAGCCGCGACCCGGACTACGCAGCCTCCAGCGACAACGGCAGCGGCGTCTCGCTAGTCAGCAGCATTCTGCGGTACCAGTGGGAGCTCCGAAAAGCGACGACTGCTGCCGTGGCCGCCTCGCCGGAGGGGAGCGCTGTCGGGCCGATCGCGACAATCGAATCAAACCACCCAATCGTGACCATCGATCCAAAGGAGCTCGGACTCGAAGCGGGCACTGCATACACAGCCACGCTGAATCTTCTCTCTGCTCGCTTCCGCCGCGGCGAGCCGGAGGGCAACGCGACGGACAGTGCGTCTGTAACTATCACTCTCGCCTCGGAGAGCGTCCCATCCGTTTTCATTACGGTGTGCATCGTGACTGTGTGCAATTTCAGTTACCAATATAAACTCTAACCTTTTTTCCAGTCGACTTTCCCTGTGGACCCAACATACGCCATCGAGGAGCTTGTTCTGAGGGTAATCCAATTGACTTCCTCTCAGTACGAGGCGATCATGAGCTTTTGTGAAACCGCATTTGCGCCTGCAGGTTCGCTGCGAGGCGTCTCAGCCAGACAGGCCCGGCAGCTCCGCAAACGAACTCGTCTTTGTCTGGTCAAGCGCTGACAACGATGCGTCCATCAGCAAAATCTCCAGGTCTACCGTGCCGCAAGATCGGGCTAGATCGCGTTCTACTAAAGCTTGTACATTACACAGATTAGCCGTGCGGACTTCGGCGAACTCTTCCACCCTCATAATCGACAAAAAGCAGCCATATGCCTCGGCCATTGCGCTTGACCGCCTCTACCGGTACGCTTTAATTTTCAGAGTGCGAAGTGTTTCCTCACCTACTTCTTGCAATCTCCATCAGGATTCGTTGCAGCGTGTACAACAAGGCCCAGGGGTCCAAACTGAGCGGTGAACCTCACCTGCAGCCTGTGTATGTCAAAAGAGAGTTAACGCACTGATGATCCTTTTTCGCAGCGTTCCAAGACGCATCGATTCGTTTCATTTCAGGACCGATTCCGGGCGAGTGCACTGTCAACCCGCCGAAAGGCATCGCTCTACAGACGCAGGCGCGGCATTTCACATTGATTCTGTTGCGAAAATGATCAATGACTGGAGACTCACTGCAACACAGTTCGTTGTAACTTGCACGAACTGGATGTCCCAGTACACTTCGGACCCGCTACTGTATAAGCTTCAGGTTCACGAAAACGTTTCTGAATCTCCAGCTGGCCATGGCTCCGATTGCAACGGCTAACCGAAACATTCGCCTAGATTATCCCGCCTGCGAGTCGGCCAGGCGTGTTTGTGACACAGAGCCAGCCCAACTCTGCGCCGGTGGTGCGCGCCGTGCTTCCCCGTGGAGAGGGCCAAGACCGCATCGTTCGCCTGGTCGTCGTCGTCCAGGATGCCTTCAACGCATCGACCTGTGAGAGCCACCCCTTTTCGAGACGTATTTAAATCGGGGAGACTGAAATGAATGCGGCAGCGTACTTCTTGAACGCAACTTCCGATTTGGAGACGAGCGTGGAGAATCTCGACAAAGTGCAGCTGAAATCATCCGTGCTTGACATTCTCGGCATTGGGACTAGATCGCTTGCTGTCACCGACGGCGATGGCGACCTGGAGGCATCGCTTGCGATCATCGGCAACACCGCTATAACGATCTCCGGTGCTCATAATTTCAGAACGCAATCGCTCGCACCTTGTCTAACGCCTACGCGTTGTCGTAGACATTCTGGAGCAGTACATCGGAGCAGGCACAGAAACAGCCCACCAACCGGCCTCGCATCTGGATCAGACTCCAGAAGCCACGAAGTGCGCTCATATAAGTACTTTAATGACTCAAACGAAGTGCGACGGCATGTCGCTCACACCGCATTTAGGAAAATAGCGGACACACTGGCGCCAATGCTCCAGGTTATCAACTGTGCGTGTACAGACGCACTCTTTCGGGGCGTTTACAATGAGGGGTCGGTGACATACTTCGAGCTCTGACGTGTGCATCCCGCAGCCGTTGGGTCCAACACCCGCTCGTCGAAGTTCCAGCTTGTTCAAGCCATTTCGGTCGGTACTGCGCTAGCCCGCGTCGTCACTCGGTTCGTCGTTCTTCGTCTATCCTCCGCCTTGTGATCGCGCGCCTGCTGATCCATGTGCCCAAAGCACCGGTTCGTCGGAGCTTCAAACCGGACTGGCGGACGCAATGCATATGCTGTACAACGCTTTGAATCCTTGCGACGATTCCGCCGATGTGAATGAGCTCTTCATCGCCGGAGCCGGTGCATGAAGGCCCAATCCGTGTCTGCATCTTGCGCTCATCAGACCGCTGCGCAGATACTTTCGTTGGCTCGTCGTGGTGGCTTGCCCAAAACGCGAATGGGACGGAAACGTCAACTTCGCAGTTTGCCGACTCAGTGATGCGCATGTTCAAGACCTTCGCTTCTAAGTCGGTAAAATGCGGCTCTTGCGGCGCGGCCCCGTCTGTCAGCTCGGGGCTCCGTGTCGCTATCTTCACGGGCCAAGTATGCCACAACCGGGAGAACGAGGGAGAATTCAACGTCGGCGGGTCCCGCAAAGAGACCGCGGGCCTCGTCGTGCCTCCCGAGCTGCAGAAGCTTTCCAGCTCTCTGAATGGCACGGAGGGCACGCAACTAACGGTCTACGTGTACCCGCGCGGACCGTACCCCGAAGCGACGGCTGGGGCTATCAACGGGACTAAAACCTACGTAAAGTAGTGCGTCATGAATTCTCGAGGGCGCAGGAAGCGCGACGACCTTACACTGAATGGTCGCTCGCAGCAACGTGTCCAGCTACGTAATGGAGGTCGAAGTCCCGGGGCTCAAAGTTAACAACCTTTCAGAGCCTATCACGGTTCGGCACTGTTTTCGATTGCAACACCGACATCGATAGCAAAATCGACATCGATAGAGAAGCATCCCCTGGCATGGTGTTTTGCTTCTGAATTGCGAGCGCAGTTCCAAATCCCCCTTCGCATGCCCAACGGAGAGCTCAGTGATCCCAAGCAGAAGCTCGAGCTCATTTACTACGACAAGATAAACAAAGTGTGGATTAACTGGTCTGCAGCTAGCGCTGTTCACGTCTACAGTTCACTGAAGAAACAAACCCGCTCACGCATGTGGTCTCGCTGTTTCGCACGCGCAGCGGAAATGTCACGACGATACTGGAAAAAGCCGTGATCACCGCCGTCGCTTCCTGCACCCATCTCACGCCGTTTGCGAGTGCGAAATCTGACTGTTTTGCTTCTGAGAGCCTATTCTCTTATTGATTAAAATCTATTCGGTCGCAGTTGGCGTGGGGGAAGTTATCACCCTGGCAGACACGACGGGGCAGGACGTGTACGCTGGTGGCCGAATGTCCGGCGTCAATCCGCTGGTGGTGGCTCTGCCTGTTGTCCTCGGCTTCCTTGCAGCCGCGTTGCTCATCGCAGCGATTGCCTACATGAAAGGCGGATCGAAGATGAAGGCGCGGGCAGCAAAGGTGGCTCCGGCGCCGCTGGGGTTCCTTCCGGTCGTCAATGCCCCACCCAAAGCAGCAGCTGCTGCTACCAGCGTTGGCACCGGCCCGTGGATGGCGGGGACTGTCGTGGCGGGCGCAGCCGCGGGAGTCGCGGCCGCCGCAGTCGCGAGCCCGGTGGTTGCCATCGCACCATGTTTGTTTGCTGCGTCTATTTTTCCCTCTTACTACGTAATCCGGCGCAATGGGGAAGAGATTGGCAAGGTTTCCCGCACTCAGCATTCCGTTAAAATACATGACATGGAAGTGGACGGCAACGCGGTTTACGACGTGTACGCGGTGGACTTTGGCGGCATTTCTGGCCCGCCGTCTTATGCCCTGTCTGCGGGCCTAGCTCTAAACGACACGACCGGTATTCACCTGACCGTTCGACCCACCCAAATCAACGGCGCCAGCGCCAAGCTGCTTTGGAACACCCCCAAGGCAGCATCCCAAGAGCGCTGGTCTAGGTACACACGCATTTGCAGTTGACAAGCATCTATACGATCATATAACATATCATCTGGTCTCGATTTGATTTCTCCCTGCAGCTATGAGATTTCGATGAACGGAGTGCGCATCGCGTCGATGCCAGTCGGCAAGACGAATGATCATGATGCGCTGAACACGTTTTTTGTTGAAAATGTCCCTCGCAAAGCTGTGTTCCAGGTAATTATAACTTGTTCCATGCACCCAGCATTCTCTGGAAATTAATTGGGCTCTACAGGTTACGGCGATCGCTTCAATATCTGATCCCTCGAGCTCTCCAGCGAGTGTGTACATTGCCACGAGTCGCACCGTGCAGCTGCAGCCCTACGACGAGAACGAGAAGGACTACATGGGAGACGAGGACGCTCCGAGGCCGTCGGCGCCAGCCAACCTCGAGCTCGCGCTGAGCAGAGTTGTGGAAGACAGGGATGACCCGAAGCGGGCTTCCTGCATACTCTCGTGGAATTTCGCCAGTCCTCCCCACAACGTAGTTCGGCGCAATGGGAAGGAGATTGGCGCAGTTCCCCGCACTCAGCACTCGTTTGAGATCCGCGACATGGAAGTGGATGGCAACGCTGTCTACGACGTGTATGCTGTGGAAACCGGCGGGCTTTCCGGCCCGCCGTCGTACGCCCTATCTGCGGGCATCGCGTCAAGCGCGAGTGGCGGAATTCACCTGACCGTTCGACCCACCCAAATCAACGGAACCAGCGCCAAGCTGCTTTGGAACACTCCAAAGGAGGCGTCCCAAGAGCGCTGGACCAGGTACGCAACGCATTTGTGGTTGACAAGCATCTATATAATATATCATCTGGTGGCGATTTGATTTCTCCCTGCAGCTATGAGATATCGATGAACGGAGTGCGCATCGCGTCGGTGCCAGTCGGCAAGCCCAATGATCATGATCATGATGCGCTGAACACGTTTTTGGTTGAAGACGTCCCTCGTAAAGCTGTGTTCCAGGTAATTATAGCTAATTTCACGCACTCACCATTGTCTGCGAATCCCGAAAGATTTTAACTGGGTTCTGCAGGTGACGGCAATCGCGTCAATATCGGATTCTGCAATCGATGCGTACATCGCCGCGAGTCGCGACGTGGAGCTGCAGCCCTACGACGAGAACGAGAAGGACTACATGGGAGACGAGGACGCTCCGAGGCCGTCGGCGCCAGCCAACCTCGAGCTCGCGCTGAGCAGAGTCGAAGAGAACATGGATGACCCGAAGCGGGCTTCCTGCATACTCTCGTGGAATTTCCCCCTTCTTCCCCACTACGTAATCCGGCGCAACGGGAATGCGATCGGCACTGTCCACCGCGCTCAGCACTCGTTTGAAATCCATGACATGGAAGTGGAAGGCAACGCGGTCTACGACGTGGTCGCGGTGGACGCTGGCGGGCTTTTTGGCCCGCCGTCTTACGCCCTGTCTGCGGGCATCGCGTCAAGCGCGAGTGGCGGAATTCATCTGACCGTTCGACCCACCCAAATCAACGGTGCCAGCGCCAAGCTGCTTTGGAACACTCCCAAGGCGGCGTCCGAAGAGCGCTGGACGAGGTGCGTGAAGTCGGCGCATCTCTTGAAGATCTCTTTTTCACAAACCCTTTCAATAATCATGGTTCTTTATGCAGCTTTGCAATATCGATGAACGGGAATCGCATAGCCACTGTGCCCGTTGGCAGGCCGGGCGAGGCGCTTAACACGTTCTCGGTAAACAGCATCGACGTCCCCGCCAAAGCTGTTTTCCAGGTATTACACGCTGTTTCTGATTATCACGAGACTTGAAGCGTTGAACTTTATATATATGATGTTTAATTCCGCGTTCCAGGTGATGGCGGTCGCGTCTCTCTCGGGACGCACTCCCATCGCCTCGAGCCGCGCCGTGGCGCTACAGCCCTACGAGCGCGATCGCAAGGAAGCGCAGTTGAAGGAGGAGGAGAAGGGCAAGGGCGACTACGAGGCGCCGGACGCCGCGGCGCCAGGCGACCTCGAGCTCGAGCTGAACAGAGTCGTGAAAGAGGGGCGCGACCCGAACTCGAAGCGTGCTTCTACCTTCCTCACTTGGAAGCCGCCCGGGCCCGCGCGGCCCGCGACGTCCACCGGTACCGGCCGCAGCTTGACGGATCCGGATTCATTGCCGTCCGACCGTGCCTGGGACGTCGACCCGGATCCGGATGCGCGTCCACGAAACTTTGTGGTTATACAGTACATCTAATTTATTTTTATATGCAGAAATTGACTATTTGATAGCATGTGTACATGTATATACACATGCACGTTTACGTAGTTTTGTGCAGCGTAATTGATTATTGACACCTCCCTCGAGCTCGATCGCCACGCCCTACTCTATCTATTACGTATACCCCGGTATTTTTACATGGAGTTCCCAGCTCTAAAGTCACTGAGTCCCTACCAGAGCCGAATGGGATTCCGAAGAATCAATTGAAGCTGGGCGCTGGGCTGCCGAAGAAAATAAAGCGCTCTTTGCAATCAATATTGAGCCCAAAGCCGGGCGCTAGGCTAACGAAGAAATTGAAGCCAGCCTAGAGCTGGCCGCTGGGCTGCTGCTAGGCCGGGCTCGGAAGAACTTCGGAAGAGAATTTCGGAAGAAAGCTCGAGCCTCGGAGTGATCATGACGTATGGCCATGGATCCCTCGAACGGGCGGTCCGGGTACTATAGCTACTTGCGGGGGCCCAGGTCCATTTCATCAAAGATTCTTTTCAATTCCCTAATTATATAATATAATGAGAGCTGCAGCTGTAATATAAGGTGCTGTTGCATTCCGAGGTGCTGTCGCTGTTGCCTCGGAGGCTGCAAGGACCGTATGCATACGCATGCGCATCTAGATCTAGATCTAGAAGCTCAAGCTTTAAATTTAGAATGCACATGACCACCAAGCCATAGAAGTTAAGAATGCTGGGATCGGAAAGGCTACACGTGGCGTAACCGGTTTAAGCTCACAGCGGGCCGCAACAGTTCCAAGCGGGCCCCCCAGGACCACCCCCCCCTCCCCCCCCCCCCCCCCCCCCCCCCCCCCCCCCGGCCCCCCCCCCCCCCCCCCCCCCGAGCTCCCCGGGCTCCCCGGGCTCCCCGGCCTCCCCGGCCCCGCCGCTCTCCCCGGGCCCCCGGGCTCCCCGCTCCCAGCCGGGCCCCCCGCGCCCCGCCGCCAGGCCCCTGCGGGGCTGTGCCGCGGTCCGGGTACCGCGCCCCGCCGCCAGGCCCCCGCGGGGCTGTGCCGCGGACCGGGTATGCTGTTTTGCCGCTATATGCAGTGCGGCAAGAAATTGCTCATCGCGATTGCAGACTCAGAGACTAGAAATGGCGAAGTCCGGCGCCCCTCCGATCCGCGCGCCGCCCTCCCATATGCATCCGGGCGCGGCCTTCGCGGTTTAGATCTATGGCTGTGCCGCCACTGGCCGTGCATGGGCCACCTTCGCGGCTCTAGATCTCCTAACCGTCCGACGGTCATAAGATTCGAATCGCGCCTCATTCTGCCCTCAGAGTTTGATCATGATCATGACCATCATGATCATGTGCATGTGCACGTGCATTAATACTCATGATCATGATCAGTGCATTGCCAAGTTGATGTTCATGATCATGATCATGATAACACCCGACGGTCGTACCCGGGTACCCTCCGATCCGCGGGCCGCGGCCGGGCCGGGGGACCGCCTCCGAGGCTCTTGCTAACTACAGCCCGGGGCCTGGCCCAGTGGCCGGAGCTCTACTAGTACTTCTCAGAGTCTAGCTATCCCGGGTCCTAATATAATTTTTTTAATGCTTCCGCTACTAGGCTAATGCCTCCGCTGATCATGAGAAGGGCCTAGGCCTTGGGCCTACGTGTATGATAAGATCCGGCCGCGGCTTCCGACGCACTGCGGCACCTGCTCATGATCAGCGGCATTCGAATTCCCCCAGCCCGCGCCGCGGATCGGAGAGGCTGCAGCTAGCGCTGGCCTTATATTAAGCTTCTCGCGCCCGGCCAGGCCAAGGTTGTTATATACCCTGCAGCTGCAGCTGGCGGGACCGCCGGGGGGTCACGGCCCCCGTGGTCCGGTGCCTCCAGCTTGATTTCTAGATCTAGATCTCAGATAATCTGGCAGGTTGCAAATTGCAGAGCCTCACAGCTTCATCATCGGATCACAAAAAGAACTGACGCCTATCTGAGAAAAACATCTACGAACAGCAAATCTATAGTGGCGTGTACACTCCATGATAGCGCCGCGCCGAGTTGATCAGGGACTCGGGTGAGTCGGGGGCCGAGGCCGCGAGGACGCATCGCGTTACACGCGGAAGGCGGGGGGCTGCGCGGCGGGCGCGGCGACGGCGGCGGCGGCGGCGGCTGCCGAGGCGTCGCGCTCGCCGCTCTTTCTGCGCCGCAGCCTGCTCTTAGGGCACTTGGCCTTGTGGTAGTCCAGCTCGCTCGCGGCGAAGTATTTCTGAGCGGATTTGATCTGAGTGGCTCCGAAGCGCGGACCGGACCAGACCACGGGGGGGATCCCACGCACCCCACAGAGGTAGCACTGCTTGCTGAGGTTCGGGTGCGTCTGCTCCAGGAACTTGAAGTGACCGCGCTCGCCGCACCGCCTGCCGCACGCGCGCGCCACGCGTGAGCGACAGCTGCATGCACGCAAGTGCGTGGTGCAAGAAACGGAATCCACGCTACCGCAAGAATCTGCAAGCGGGGGCGCTCAGAGCAAGCCGCAAGCGTGCTCGTCACACACGAAAGAGGCGCACGAGTCGTACTTGCTCTTGCGGTGCGTTTCACTGAGAGACTCGTACGCTGCGGTCCCGTCACACCTGATGGCACACCGTGTCACGCGCACAGTGGCCACGCACCCACACGGATCGCTTCGAATCGGTCCTGCACCGCTCGGTCCTCCGGGTCGGCCGCCTTGTCGGGGTGGAGCTTCAGGCAGAGCCGATCTGTAGAAAGTACAAGAATGAGGTCGCGGAGAGAGCGCGCGGGAGCCCAGCTGCCGACTCCAGCAGAGCTAGCCGTTGGGGGCGCTTGACAGGTCGGGCGCACGGTACGCGGCCTTGACCACGGACAGTGTGGAGAAGTTGGGCACGCCCAGCACAGCATAGTAGCTCGCCGAGCTCGCCTCTGGAGCGCCCGATGCGTCTTGCGCCTCCAACACGTCCTCCAGCTCCGGCGCCGCTTTCGGCGGGACAGAAGGAGCGGTGCTAGCTGCAGGCTCTGCCTGCGAGCTCGTGCGCCGGGTCGTTTTCCTCGGCGAAGGCATCGGTGTTGTTTGGCTGTACCCGGGCCACGCTAAATCCCGGGGTGGTGGCCAATTCGGAGCGGCTCAGATTCGGGACCGGGCGGGCAGAGCCGCAGCCTGAGGGCTCATCTGGGGAGCAGCAATGCTTTCCCCACCCGACACGGCCAGGCCGAATAGCCGGCGCGTTGTTCGGCCCTCCCCGTCGGAGTCAACCGAAGTCTTTGCGGTCGACAGCCTAGTCCCCCGTCGTGCGTTCATTGCGTTCGTCCACGCACGCCAGGCCTGATCGCTCGGAACCGCAGCGCAATCCAATGCCAACCTGCGCCCTCTTGCAACTCATGAGTCCGATCCATCTCTGGTGAGCTCTGACGTACATTTGAGCAGGCCTGGCAAAGCCCCAGGGCCTGCCGCCGACCCTCGATGTCGCACTTGCAAGCTCATCTCGGCCGGTCACGTTGCCCGTTTGACGCCCGGGGCGCAGGCCCTGGCGGATTTCGCCCAGATCCTCGGTATCGACCCTCTCAGGGAGAAGAATCTCATGTGGATCGCGGACGAGGCGCTCAGCGAGCCGCTTCCAGGTGCGGGTTTCCGGTTGAGGATCAGGATAGGATCGAGCTCTGGCGCCGACGCCAGCGCGCCCGCACCTGCGCAGCTGGCTGGTCCGAACATAAGACGGCGGACAACGTCGTGTACTTCTACCATGAGCGGACCGACGAGTCGACATTCGAAAGTCCAGTCGAGGCGAAGTACAGGACCATTCTGACGACGCTGCGGAAGCTGGAGGGCGTCCGCTTCGCTCGAGAGCAGGGCGCGCTGACGAACACGACGGGATCCACGGCTGGGGCAAGTAAGAAGAAGCGGAACTCCGTCGTGCCGCAGCCGCCCAAAAGCGACGCGGACGTGTTCCTCGTGCGCTCCGCCGCGCCGCCTGCGCAGCGCCGCAGATGGGCCGCGCGCTCGCTGAGCGCGCCGCGGCAGCCGCGGGAGGTGGGCCCCCTCCGTATGAGCGACGTGGTCCAGATGGGCCTCTACCTGTCGGTACGCCGCGCAGGCGCCGCCTCCGCGCGCGCGCCGACGCAAGCGCGACGCGCGCGCGCGCAGGTGGATCTCAAGAAGGAGCCGTACCTCGCGCGGATCGTACGGGATTCGGTGCTCGCTGGAATCCCGCAGCAGTGGCTCGAGCTGCGCGACATCGACGGCGAGGCCTACTTCTGTGCGCCCGCGCCCGATCCAGCCAGCCAGCCTGGCTTCTTAGACTTGCTTGGGCCGGCTTATCGACGCCGGCGGGGCGCAGACAACCGGGACTCGGGCGCGTGTGGGAGGGAGCACCCCGGGGACGGCTTCTTCCGGCAGGAGATCGCGCGGGAACGGAGCCGGCCGCACCCCGCCGACGAGACCTACTGGGTCGAGATGCGCACGCTCCGCAACCTGAAGTACAGCCACGACTTCGCTTCGGACACCTCCCGCTTCGACCCATCCGTGCGCCCGCCCGCCCGCCCACCCCGCCCTATCTATCTTAGCCAGCCAGGAAGCTTACGCCTCGCTCGCCTACAGGACGAGGTGGCTCGCAAGAGCGCGACGGCGATCGCTGCGGTCTTCAAGGCCGGCAAGGCGCGCACGGAGCGGCGGGTCACGCTGGACACGCGCGGGCGCGCCAACTCGACGGCGATCCAGTGCGCCTTCCGCATGCACCGCGCGCGGAGACAGTACTGGGAGCTGCTCCGCAAGACCCCGCGCTACGCGGCGGCGGTCAAGGTCCAGGCAGTCGTCCGGCGCTACCGGACGCGGATCCTGGCCAAGGTCGCCCGCGCCGCGAAGAAGGCGGCGGAGGAGGAGGCGGCGCGCGTACTCGCGGAGGCGGCCCTGGCGCAGAAGCTCTACGTCGAGCAGCTGGCCGAGCAGAAGCGCAAGGGCGACGCGGCGGCGCGGCCGATCCAGGCGGTCTGCAGGCGGCGCATCGCGCGGAAGCGGCTGGCGGAGCGGCGGACGGGGCGGCGGGACGAGGCGTGGCCGATCTGCTCGGCGCTCGTGCTGGAGTGCGCGGACGCGGCGGTCTGGCAGTCAGACGACCGCGCCAAGGAGTTCCAGGACGCGGCGGAGCGGCGGGCCGAGGAGCAGCGGCGCGCGCTGCTCGTGTACGGCGCCGCGCGGACGATCCAGGCCGTCTACAGGCGGCGCCTCGCGGTGGTCGAGAAGCGGGACGGGCTGGAGGAGGCGCGCATCTCGAAGCTGGAGAGGGCGAAGACGGCGGCGAACAACCGGCGGGCGGCGGCGGCGACGGTGCGGGCCGCGTGGCTCGCGGCCCTCGCGCGGGAGGAGCGGAGGCGGCTGAAGAAGGACCACGCGGACCGGTCGGACCGGGCGCGTCGCTTCAAGGCGGCCACGAAGCTGCAGGCGGTGCAGCGGCGGCACGCGGCGAAGATGGAGCACGCGCGCCTGCGGTACCAGCACCTCAGCGCGTGCGCGGCCAAGGTCCAGGCGGCGGTGCGGCGGCGGCTCGCGCGGCGCGCGCTGCAGCGGCACCGCGAGGCGATGCTGGACGTCATGCGGGCCGACGGCTCCCGCGTCGCCAAGGTCGTCACGATGCAGAGCGCCGTCCGGCGCCGCATCGCGCGCAACCGGGTCAGCAGCGCCGCCGCCGCCGCCGCGCTCGCCCTCGCCCCGCTCCTGCTCTCGTGTCTGATCGATCGCGCAGCTGCGGAAGCTGCGGCTGCGGGCGGAGCGATCGGGCCCGAAGGGCGCCTCGGTGCTCATGCAGGCGGCGTGGCGCGCGTACGCGGCGCGGTCGGCCCTGCGGCGCTTCCGCATCACCGTCGGCGCCATCCGCATGCAGGCCTCGGCGCGGGCGATCCAGGGTGCCTGGCGCGAGTACGCGGAGGCTCGGGACAGGCGGCTCGCCGAGGAGCGCACGGCGGCGACTCGGGCGCTAGCCGAGGGCTCCATGTACACCGTCGTAAACGAGGGGGAGCCCAAGCCGCCGTCCAAGCCGCCGAGCTTCGGGGGCAGCAGCAGGCCGCACTCGCGCGGCTCGGCGGCCGGGGGGGGTACGGCTACGGCCGCCGTGATCGTGAACGGCCTCCCGCGCGACCGGTCGATGCGGCGGACGTCCTCCAGCATCAGCGCCGCGGAGGAGTCCGTTGAGCGCTTACTGGACGAGCGGCACCTAACGGGCGTCATGGGGGTACGGGAGCTCGCCAGCGTCGTCAACTCGGCGCCGCCGAGCCCGGACGGCTCGGAAGGACGGGTACAGGGAGTTCTGGCGAGGAACGCGTGGAACTCGGGGGCGCACGGGCCCGGGCCGATGGCCCAGTCCCAGTCGCAGCAGCAGCTCCTCCCGCCCGTCTCCGAGTCGCAGCAGATGCAGGCCCCGCCCCGCAAGATGAGCCACACGGAGACGGGGGAGGGCGTCTCCACCATAACCTACTACCTGAACAAGTGCGCCCTTTCTACCTATTTCTTACATAGAAATCTCCTATATATCTTCTTACAACACAGCAGCGGGAACATCGGGCCGCACGTCTTCATGGACGAGGAGGACATGTGGCGCGGCTCGCCCCCCCGCCTCCTCTCCGTGAACAACGGGCCGGGAGACGTGCTCGTCCGGACCGCCGACGTCGACTACCCCTTCCGCTCCGACTACGTCTTCTCCGGGGTACGTTTTCCGCCTTTTTTTTTGGGGGGGGGGGTACACGCTAGCTAGCTAGCCTAGTCTACCGCCCTGCTGGGAGCCCGACCCCAGCGGCCCGCTCTGATTTGTGCTTTCCCCTCCCCTCCCCTACCCTCCCCTCCCCGGCGCAGCCGCGCGAGAGCTATAGCCTGATCCGCCGCATTTTGCAGTACCCCGGCGGCGGGATGTACTACGGGCACGCGCCCCTCGCCTCGAAGCGCTCAGTCAAGCCGATGTCGCGGCGGCCTGTTCCGCCGCCGCCGCAGCCGGCCGCGGGGCCGGCGGCGCCCAATTCCGGGACCTCGTTGACGGCCATGGGCGCCGCGCTAGCGCCGAAGCAGAAGCGGGGGCCCCAGCCCCCCAAGATCAATTCCTTCAAGGGCCCCCCCTCCGCCCTCCTCCCGGCCCTCCCCGCCGCCAAGGCCGGGCGCCACCCCATCCCGCACCCGCCCCTCACCACCTCGGTTTAAAGCCTCCACGCCGCGCCCCGCCGCACTACGCCAACTCTCTCTTCTCTCTCTCTCTCTCTTCCTCCCTCCCGTTCTCTTGTACAGGGAGACTCCGGCCCGCTCGCACCCGGCGGCCCAGTATTGTCGTCTATTGCCTTTTTTGATCCGTTCTATTGCTCTTACGTACGTTTT
The DNA here is from genome assembly GCA_004431415.1 of Cyanophora paradoxa. Lineage (NCBI taxonomy): Eukaryota > Glaucocystophyceae > Cyanophorales > Cyanophoraceae > Cyanophora > Cyanophora paradoxa. The sequence continues at coordinate 460,425 of QPMI01000453.1, read as the reverse complement.
ATGTGCGCGGCTCGACCGCGATTTTAATGTAGCAGCTCGCGCTTTTCACGTAGAGAAGGGTAGCAGCGCAGAAGCGTACTACGTATACTAACTTGCACACGGTATCTGTTTATTAAAACAACATGCGCAATTCACATGGCCGACCATGAGCCTTGCCAAGTTGCGGACGTGCATCCGATCATCGGACGGCGGATCCTAAAGCTTGCCCGGCCCGGCCCGCGGGCCGCGGCGCCGGCGCCGACCCGGCGACCGGCCAGGTCTCGAGCTTTAGATCTCCATTTTACACGGGCCATGCGCATGCCTATGTACCCAGGACCCGCGGCCCGGTGGGCCCGCAGCCGGGTCCCCATGGCCACTGCGGCCAGCGCAGGCGCCCCCAACACTAGGGTTAGGACAGCCCCGCCGCCCGGCCCAGGCCCGGAGAAGCTATCCACTCGTCCCACCCATTGCTAAAAGGAAAGAAAGGACACTGCAGAGGTGCGTAGACGGTGGAGGGAGCCCGTGCGGCCGGCCGCGAAGGTTCGGGCCGGTCGCCAGAAGGAAGGGCCCCACGCTCCCGCTCTCGCCCCCGCCCCCGCTCTCCACGAGCCGGCAACGTCGCGAGCGCTTCGAGAGAACAAGACGTTGATTCACCGGAACATAGCGTAAGAAAGGAGTTGGAATGAGCGCGACCAACTGGGTGCCGAGACAACCAGCATTTACGCGGTCTTCTTCACGCCGCGGCGGGTGCGGGTCTTCTTCGCGACGCCGGACGCCTTCTTGCTCTTGGAGATGGCGCTGAAGCGGGCGAGGGCGGCCGCCTTAAGGTCGGGGCGGATGGCAGCGGCGTTCTTGGCCACGGCGGCGGCGTTCTTGCGGAAGTTCTTCTTCTTCAGGGCGATCTTCGCGAACGCCGAGGCGGGCTTCTTGTGCGCCGAGCCGGAGGTCTTCTTCACCTTGAGGAGAACCTCGCCGGTCTTGGCATCAGCATCGACAGCGACGACGCCGCGGTTGGCGACGCCCGAGTACTTGAAGCTGTGGATGTTGCGGAGGTTGCCAGACTCCGAAGAAAGGGCGAACCCGTTCCGCTGCGCGAGCGCTGTCAGCGGAGCGGGGCGTGGAGATCGGGATGGGCGGGCGCGGCTCCTAGAGCACGGGGCTCGTGCCCGTGTGCGCGGCCTTCTAAGCTACTAAAAGCTAGCGCTACGGCTGCGCTGCAGGCCCACGGGTGCTCGCCTTAACGAGGAACGAGTTGCCGCCGCGAATGATCGACCAGACGAGATCAGCGCTCATGATTGCTAGTTCCTGCGTCCGATCAGCCTCCCTTCGTCGAGCGCGTTCGCGATGGCTGCGCACCGGGTACGACTGCCGCACTCAGCGGGGTACACGAAGAGCAAAACAGCCGTTCGCAACTGCTGGTTTTCCGCCCCACAGATCAGCATGTCGAAGAGGAGGACAGCAGCTGCGACGAAGACCGACGAGTCCGGGGCGCCCGCCCCCGCCGCTAAGGCGCGCTCGGTCCCCTCGCGCCTCGCGGTCCCCGTTTCCGTCCTCACGCGAGGCGCGCGCAGGCGAAGCGATCGGCAGAGTCGAAGCAGGCACCGAAAGCGGACAAGCAGACGAGCATGCACAGCTTCGTGCGCGTCCGGAGACCGCGGGCCGCCGATGGCGCGAAGCACGAACCGGCGAGCTGCCCGCCGGCGCACCCTTCCAAAGCAGTCGCACAGGCACGAGCACTCTGAAGCTGTAGTTTCCACTGACCTAGCTAACGATCCGCGCCAGACTTCATCATCGTCGAGCGGGGCGGCGAGGTGCGCTTGCCTCCGGCCGGCGGCGCGCCTTCCCTCGATTGACCCCGGCGACGAAACGCGCAGCGCGAAGCGGAAAGCGGAGTGCGCGTACGGGGACGAGCTCTTCGACACGGCGGCAAAGCGCGCGCGGGGCGTCGTCGTGAAGGAGCGCGGCGTCCCGCCCCCGAAGTACAAGGTCATCACGAAGAGTGCGCGCCGCTCATTCTCTCTCTCTATCGAGCGCCGATACCGATCCCTCGCCGCTCCGCTCCGCTCCGCCCCTGCTCATCTCGGGCGCCCCTCGGCCCGCCTCAGACTTCTACACGGTCCCGGCGCCCGCTCCGCTCCCGAAGGACGAGATTCCGGACTGCGAGTGCAGGCCCGGCGACGGCCGCCCGGGCGCCTGCGGCGAGGCCTGCGAGAACCGGTACCCCCCCTCCCCCTCCGCCCCCGCCCCCGCCCCTCTGTTTCAAATCTAGGTGCAGGGGAATGCTTCAGGAGTGCGTGAAGGGCCACTGCCGGCACGGCGACGCCTGCACGAACCAGCGGTTCCAGCGCTGTCAGTACGCGAAGGTCCGTCCGCCCGCGTGCGCGCGCGCGCGCTAAGCTCGAGCCTCCTCCTCCCATCAGAGATCCCCGGCCCGCTATAAATAGACGACGGCCCGCTTGGCGCCGCGCGCTCTCTCACTCCTTCCTCTGCCGCCCGCCCCGCCCGCATCTCCGCTCTAAGAGCTCCTCCTTTCCCTGCAAGCGGGCGCTCACTCACTCACTCACGCACCCCGTGCCTTCAGGTGGAGGTGTTCCACACGCGGGAGCGGGGCTGGGGCGCGCGGGCGGCGGAGGCGATCCCCGCGGGGGGCTTCGTCGTGGAGTATGCCGGCGAGATCATCGACGAGGAGGAGATGGCGGTGCGCGGGGCGGGATTCGATTCTAGAGGGGGGCGGATTAGAGCGCGCGGGATTCGATTCTCGATTCGATTCGATTCGCCTCGCAGCGGCGGGCGGAGGAGTCGGAGGAGGGCGCCGCGTACTACTTCATGCGCCTCAACGGGCCCTACATCATCGACGCCGGTGCGCCCCTATCTATTCTCCCTATGATTCAAATTTCATCTATCTTACCCTCTCTTGCACAGGCCCGCGCGCGACGTATGCGCGCTTCCTGAACCACTCGTGCGACCCGAACTGCGTCACCCGCAAGGTCCGCCCCGCCCCGCCCCGCCCGGCCCGCCTCGCCCGGTCTCCCAAGGCCCGCCCGGCCTCGAAGGCCCGCCTAGTGTGCTCGCCCCGTCGGAGGCCCGCCCGCCCCGCCCCGCCCCGCCGCCCCGCCCCGCCGCCCCGCCCCGCCCCGCCCCGCCCCGCCCCGCCCCGCCCCGCCCCGCCCCGCCGCCCCGCCCCGCCGCCCCGCCCCGCCCCGCCCCGCCCCGCCCCGCCCCGCCCCGCCCCGCCCCGCCCCTCCCCGCCCGCCCGGCCTCTCAAGGCTGGCTTTGTTCGCAGTGGACGGTGGGGTCGGAGGAGCGCGTCGGCATCTTCGCGCTGCGCGACATCGCCCCGGGCGAGGAGCTCACCTACGACTACCAGGTGACGATAACGATAAGAATGGAGCCGAGAATAGGAGCCGTAACAGATGATAGAAAGCCGATAATAGAGCCAAAGAGGCGCAAGGGCGCCAATAGAGGGCCCACCTACGACTACCAGGCGCGCCCCGCCCCCGCCCCCGCCCCCGCCCCCGCCCCGAAGGATCGGAGCTAGCTAGCTAACTCTGCCTTCGCCTTGCTATCTAGCGAACTAGCTAGGATCGGAGCCCCCGCCCCCGCCCCCGTCCCCGCCCCCGCCCCCGCCCCTCCGCACAGGAGCCGGCTGACTTCGGGGGGCACGGCAGACGGACCCGCTGCCGGGGATGGTGCGGCAGAAGTGCCTGTGCGGGAGCGCCCGCTGCCGCGGCTTCCTCAACTCCAACGCCACCTCCGCCAAGTAGGGCCGGCGGGCGGGTTCAGCTTATAAAAAGCGTAGCGGCTCAGCCAAGCGAGGGGCGGACCACGGCCAGGAGGCTCCGACTCAAGAGCCACCTCCGCCAAGTAGTAGCGGCTCAGCCAAGCGAGGGGGCGGGCGGGCCATATATAAGGCTCCAACTCCGGCGTAGTTTAGCCATAGGATCGGCTTCGGCCTTCGGCATTCGGGGCGCGCGCCCTCTCTTTCTCTAGCTCCGGCTGGGAGCCCGCCGCGCGCGTCCCTTTCTGTTCTGTCCTGTTCGAAAAAGAAACTACAGCTGAAAGCTACTTCTGAAAACTAGAGCTACCTGGTCGGTTTCTGGGTCTGGTTATCAAGGATGGGGATCGGGGGTCTTGAGGTACTAGCGGAATCGGGAGCGGAGGTACTTCGAGGAAAACGCGTCAAGAAAGGGCGCGGCCGCTTTGTAGAGCGCAGCCAGGCGTGGATCCCCCCCGCCCCCGTTATTATCCTGTACCCCGTCCAGGCGCCGCTTGCGGCTCGTGCTGGAGCGGTGCTGCCAGACGGCCGTACCCAGGTCGTCCCGCAGCGAGCTCGTCTGGGTTCGGTTTTAGGGGGGGGGACAGGCGGGGGGTACGTGAGTACCGGGAGGGCGAATCCGTCGACGAGGACGCGGCGGCTCTCGGTACCCGGGGCCAGCAGCTCGGTCAACTGCGGGCCGGGGAATCAGGCGCGGCGGGCCGGGGGAAGGGCGGCGGGGGGGTACGCGCGATGGAGGAGCAGTGGTGGTCGACGGAGGAGAGGGGTACGTCGTCGGGCTGGAGGGGTCCCACCTCCTCGAGGGGCGGCGCCGGGCCGGGCAGGGAGGCGTAGGTCTCCCGAAGGAAGCCGGCCCACCCCGCGGGGTTCGGGGCGGGCGGGGCCGACGAAGAAGAGCCGGAGAAGCGCTCCAGCCAGATGCGGGCGGACGAGCCTAGCATGGCGACGTCGCCTCGCATGCCGCCGAAGGCTGCGCGGACGAGGAGCGCCTTCACTGTGGACGCCTGCTCGGGCCCCAGCGCCGCGTCTATCTCGCCGGGCGTAGGCGGCGGCTGTTTGGCGTGGCGGGGCCGGTCAGATCAAATCAGATGGGTTTAGATCAGATCAGATCGAATCGGATCGGAGGAAGGGGTACGGGCGCACGAGGGGCCGGTCGTATGGGGGCGGATCGCGGACGGGTACCGAAGCGATATCGTGAACGACGGCGAGGAGCGCCTCCGCCTGCGCTCCGATTTGAATAGTCGAACGTTGCGGAGGGGGGTACACAGCGCGGCCGGGAGGGGGGTACCTGGGGCCGGGTCGGGGCGGGGAGGCCCTTGGCGGAGGCTCCCAGGAGCCAGGCGAGGAACGGGAGGGCGGGGTGCAGGAGCGCGTCCTCGATCACGACGATCGCGAGGCGGCGAACGAAGTCGGGGAAGCTAAGGCGCATGAGGTGCAGGGCGACGCGGACGGCCGGGCCCGGCCGGCAGAGGCGAACGTTCTTCTGCAGCGCCGACTTGAGCAGCGCCGGCGCCAGGGCCGCTCGCCTGCGAGGAAGAGTGAAAGTCAGACGGGAAAGGAAGAAGCGAGATCAAATTTCGATCAGAAGGCGCACGGGGCGCCGGGGGGCAGGCGGTTCATCGCGAGGCGGGGGGAGGACCAGTCGACGGGGGGGTACGCGAGGGCGCGGGGCCCGCAGGAGAGCGTGACGCGGGCGAAGAGGCCCGAGGCGCGCTCGCGGAGGACGAGGGGCGCCTCCCACGCCGCCGCCAGAGCCGAGCTACTCTCCGCCGGCGCTTCTTGCGGCCGCGGCGGCCGATGAGGAGACTGCCGCTCCTGATCCTGCTGCTGCTGCAGCTTCCACGCCGCCGCGCCGGCTCCGACTTCGCTCGCCTCCGACTCAGCTGACTCAGCTGAGCTCTCCTCGAAGAAGGCGGTCCCGGCCGCCGGCACGGCCGCCGGCGCCTCTTCGCCCTGCTGCTGCTGCTGCTGCTGATGCCCCGGGACGTCCTCCCGTCCACCAGCGTCCCCCGAGCCCTCCGGGCAAGCCTCGCCCAAGGAGGACGAGGCGGCCGCCGCCGGCGGGGCCGCGGCGAGGGCGGCGCGGAGCCCGTCGAGCTCCTCCTGCATGACCCGCAGCCGCGCCTCGTACCTGCGCGGGCCGGGCCACGCGTGAGGCCGGCCCCAAGGCGCGGGGCGCCGCTAAACATCTTAGAAGATTCGGTTGTATAGAAGGGTCTATCTCAGGCGGGCGCACCGTTCGGCGACGCTGCCGGCGACCTCCGCAGCGACCGAGTCCAGCACGTCCTCGACCGAGGCGGAGAGGGCCGGCGGCCCCGGGAGCGGCGGCCACGGCGGCGGGGCCGGCGGCAGCGGCGGCGGCGTGGCGTGGCGGTTGAAAGGACGGCAAGGAGGAGGGGTCGGCCACGCTTCCTCGTGCGGCCACGCTTCCTCGGAGCAGTAGAGGTGGGGCGCGGGCTCCGGATGGGCGGGCGGGGGGGCCGCGAAGGAGAAGGGGTCGACGGAGGGGTACGCCAGCGCCGGCGACCTCCCTCCGAGCGGAGGCGCGAAGGATGGGGAGGAGGATGGGGGGTACGCAGGGGCGAGGGACGAGGAGGAGGAAGAGGAGGATGGGGGGTACGCAGGCGCGCAGGAAGATGAGGAGGAGGAGGAGGACGCCCGAGGGGTCTGGCGCGGGGGTTTGAACGGGCGGAAGCCCTGTGGCTTGAGAGCCGCCTTCGCCGCAGCCGCCGCCGGCGGCGGCGCCAGCGGCTTCGGCGGCTGGCTCGGCCGCTTCTTGTCGGGGCGGTCGTGCTGGGGCCTCGGGAAGCGTCCGCCGTCTGCGAAGCCGCCGTCCGGCGCGGAAGATTGCTCATCGAAGGCCGCCCGCACGAGCGCCGCCGCGCTCGGGCCGACTGCGCGGCCCGTGCACGTCTGGAAGCCGCCGAAGCCGCCCGCTGCCGCCGGCCCGCCCGCCGCCTCCTCCTCGTCGGCCGTGCCGCGGCCGCCGCCGCCCGCGCGAGCGCCGCCGCGCTCGGGCCGACTGCGCGGCCCGTGCACGTCTGGAAGCCGCCGAAGCCGCCGGCTGCCGCCCGCCCGCCTGTCTCCTCCTCCTCGTCGGCCGTGCCCGCGGCCGCCGCCGCCCGCGCGAGCGCCGCCGCGCTCGGGCCGACCGCCCGCCCCGTGCACGTCTGAAAGCCGCCGAAGCCGCCCGCTGCCGCCGGCCCGCCAGTCTCCTCCTCCTCGTCGGCCGTGCCGCGGCCGCCGCCGCCCGCGCGAGCGCCGCCGCGCTCGGCCGACCGCCCGCCCGTGCACGTCTGGAAGCCGCCGAAGCCGCCCGCTGCCGCCGGCCCGCCTGTCTCCTCCTCCTCGTCGGCCGTGCCCGCGGCCGCCGCCGCCCGCGCGAGCGCCGCCGCGCTCGGGCCGACCGCCCGCCCCGTGCACGTCTGAAAGCCGCCAAAGCGCCCGCTGCCGCCGGCCCGCCAGTCTCCTCCTCCTCGTCAGCCGTGCCCGCGGCCGCCGCCGCACGAGCGCCGCCGCGCTCGGGCCGACCGCCCGCCCCGTGCACGTCTGGAAGCCGCCGAAGCTGCCCGCTGCCGCGGCCCGCCAGTCTCCTTCTCCTCGTCGGCCGTGCCCGCGGCCGCCGCCGCCCGCGCGAGCGCCGCCGCGCTCGGGCCGACCGCGCGGCCCGTGCACGTCTGAAAGCCGCCGAAGCCGCCCGCTGCCGCCGGCCCGCCAGTCTCCTTCTCCTCCTCGTCGGCCGTGCCCGCAGCTGCCGCGCCCGCGCGAGCGCCGCCGCGCTCGGGCCGACCGCGCGGCCCGTGCAAGTCTGGAAGCCGCCGAAGCCGCCCGCTGCCGCCGGCCCGCCCGCCGCCTCCTCCTCGTCGGCAGTGCCCGCAGCTGCCGCCGCCCGCGCGAGCGCCGCCGCGCTCGGGCCGACCGCGCGGCCCGTGCAAGTCTGGAAGCCGCCGAAGCCGCCCGCTGCCGCCGGCCCGCCCGCCGCCTCCTCCTCGTCGGCAGTGCCCGCAGCCGCCGCCGCCCGCGCGAGCGCCGCCGCGCTCGGCCCGACCGCGCGGCCCGTGCAAGTCTGGAAGCCGCCGAAGCTGCCAGCTGCCGCCGGCCCGCCCGCCTCCTGGAACTGGTCGCAAGCGCCTCCGGATCCAGTAGCGGCGTCTGATGGTAAACGAACGTCAGACGAGGCGCCCGCCGGGCTGCACAGCGCCCGCGGCCGCCTCGCCCTACCTTGCGGGTCGGCGCCGGCGTCGTATGGCGGGTCCGCCTCGGGCACGAACCCCTCGCCGCCGTCCCACGAGTCCGCCATCGCTTCGGGCCCGGGCCCGGGTCCGGGAGAGCCTGCAGCTGATAAGAAGCGTCAGGCCGAGCGGCGCAGCGTCCACGGCCGCCTCGCCGCCGCACCTTGCGGGTCGGCACCGCTGTCGTAGGGCGGGCTCTGGTCAGCCGCGCCCACGAACTCCTCGCCGCTGCCGCCGCCGCCGCCGCCGCAGGCGCCGCCGTCGCCTCCGCCCCACTCCATCGCGGCGCCCTCGCACGCCCCCTCCGAATACGCGGCGCCGGCGGCGGCGCCGGCAGGCGGGCAGAGGGAGTAGGGATCTTGCGCGGCCTCCAGCGGGCCGCGGTCCCAGACAGCCGCCCCGGGCCGCTCCGCCTCTGCTTCGCTGGGCTGGCACCACGGCGTCTCTTCCGCGCAGTCCAGCGCCGCTTCTTCCGCTTCGTAGTGCTCTGCTCCGGCCTCCTCCGGAGGCGCCTCCGACGTCCCCCCGGGCCGCCTCTCCGCCTCTACTGCTTCTTCTTCCTCTTCCGGCGCCTGCAGAACGAGCCCGTCACGGAACGGCCCCAGAAAAGGCGGGCTGGAGCCCACGCACCAGAGGCGGAGGCGGGGGCGGCGGGGGCCCTGCGGGGGGGTACAGGTCCCTGAATGCCGCCTCCGGGAGCCAGCGGAGGGACCAGCGGAGCCAGGGGGGCCCACCCCCGCCCCCGCCCCCGCCCCCGCCCCCGTCCTTGTCTTCTTCCAGCAGCTCGGCGTGGAACCGGCCCGTCTCCTCGGGCCCCGCCGCCGCCGCCTGCTTCTTGGGACCTGCGGGGCGCGTCAGGCTCCTCCTTCCATCTTCTTCTCCCAGCTACGAAAGCGCACCGGAAAGCTTGCCGAGGAAGAAAGGGTGTACAGGGTTCGCGGGCCGAGCGGCCGGCTCGGCCGCTGCTGCTGCCGCCTGGCTCGGGCCGTCGCCGTCGGCGGCGGCCGGTCTTTCCGGCGGAGACAGCGGCGGGTCGAGGACCTCGGCGGACTCCCCGAGGGGAACGGTCGCCTGAACGGTCCCCGCTTCGCCCCCCGCGGCCTCGCGGAGGGGGGACGACGGGGCCGGGACAGGGTCGTCGGCGGGGGCCGGAGGGGGCCGGGCTGGCGTCGGGGGTACGGCGTCGGGCGCGGGGCGGAGGAGCTGCGTGGCGGGCGGGTCGTCGGTGACGTCATCTCCGTCGAGGAACTCGGGAGAGGGGGCGGGGCAGGGGCGGCGGGGGCGGGGGCGGTGGCGGGGCGGGGGACGGGCCGCGGGGCGGGGCGGAGGGGCGGCGGCGGACGAGGGCGGAGGGACGACCCGCGGGCGCGGGGGCGGTGCGGAGGAAGAGGAAGAGGGGGAGGGCGTAGGGGGCTGAGAGGGGGCCGGCGCGGCCGGGGCGGGCCGCGGGACGGGGCCCGGGCCCGGTGCGGTTGAGCCGGAGCGGAGGTGGTCGTTTACGTGGAAAGCGAGGAGGGACACGTGCGTCGAGCGCCCGCAGATCGGGCACGCCTGGAAGGACGACGACGAAGCCGGCCCCTGCGGCTTCGCCGGGGCGCGCTGCTGCGAGGCCGAGGAGGCCGGCGGGTCGCCCCCGCGGGCACGCTTGGGCGCGGGCTCCGGGGCGGGGCGGGCCCGGGATTCCATGAGAGCGGCGAAGGCGTTCCGCTGGGGCGGGCCGCTCTGCGTCGCCGGCGCCCGCGGCGGCGGCGGCGCCTGCGAGGCCCGCGGCGGCGGGGCCGCGCCTGCGGGAGGAAGAGCGGGGCGAGCGGCGCCTTTGGCTTCTCCTTCTGGACCGGCTTCTCTGGAGCCTCCAAGTCCGCTGGCGGGGGTACGGAGGGCGCCGGCGTTGGAGCGGGCGGCGGCGCCGGGCGCCGGAGGAGCGGCGCCTCGTGCTCGCCCTCCTGCTCCTCCTCCTCCTCCCCGTCGCTGTCGATGTCTATGACGGCGACGGGGGAGGCGGCGGCGGCGGCCGCCGCCGACGGGGCCGAGGGGGCCGCCGGCGCCGGGGCCCGCTCGGGGGAGGGTGAGGTGAGGTCCACCGCCTCCGCCGGGGTCTGGCGGGACCCGCGGCCGCGGCCGCCCGCGCGGGCCGCCGCCGCCGGCGTCCGAGGGCTGAGGAGGTCTCCCAGGCCCTTGGCCGCCGCCAGCGCTTCTTCCCCGCGGCCCGTCCCCTCTGGAGCCTCCGGGGACGGCCCCTCCGCCGGCTCCTTAGCCTCCTCCTCCGCCTTCCCGGCCGCCGGGGTCGAAGCAGCGTCGGCGGGGGCGGCGGCCTCGGCAGAGTCCGCCGGAGACGCAGCGGGGTCGACGGGAGGCTCCGCCGCGCGAGCTTCGCGCAAGCCCCCGGGGTCCGCCTCGCCGCCCGAGGGGATGGGGCCGCCGTCCGCCGCCGCCTGCGCCGCCGCCCGCTGCCGGCTCGGGATCGGCCGGGACCGCCTCGCCGTCCGACTCGGGATCGTCGGCCGCGCCCGCGCGCGGCTCCGCCGCGCTGGGCCCAGTCTTCCGCTTCTTGCGCTTCTGCCGACCGGCGCCGCCCGCGCTCCGCCGGCCCCTCTTGCCGCCCCGGCCCGTCCCTTCGGCCAGAGCCGTCGCCGTCGCCTCCTCCGCCGCGGGCGGCGGATTCGGAGCAGCTTCCGCGGACGGTGCCTCCGGAATCGAGTCCGCCAGCGGCTCCGGGGCACACGCCTCCGCCGCCGGCTTCCTTCGTCGCCTTTTCTTCGCCGCAGCCGCCATCTCGCCCTCCTCCCTCATCTTCACCTGCGCGCGAGCGAACGAGGGCGTTCGCCGCGGCGGATGCGCGTGACGGCGTATCTATGCATGCGCACGGGGTCGTGGGCGGGGCAGAACGCATTGAAGACACGCCCGAGCCCCTCCTCCTCCCGCTCGACGCTAAGGCACGAGAGCAAGCCCTGCTCCACGATGCACGAGACGTGCACGCCTTGGCCGCAGCTGCGGCGCGACGCGTCAGCTTAAGCCTCGGTATGCTTGAGAGGAAGGGCCCGGCGCACCGCGCGTGGCTGCAGGATGCCGGGGCCGGGCCTCTCCGCTGACACACGGCGCAGGACATACGCTTGCGCACGGCGCCAACGAGCTCCACGCCGGCGACGCCCGCCTCGTCGACGAGGGTCTCCGGGATGAACTGGGCGCAGGAGCAGTGGGCCCAGAGCCCCGGCGTGGCGGTCGGGCGGCACGCGAGCTTCGCTGAGCTGCGGCCGCAGAGCGCGCACGCCCGTGCTACCGGGGCTCCCGCCGCCGCACAACTCTCGCAGGTCCAAGCTCCCTTCGCGTTCGGTTCCCGCGCGCCGCCGAAGTAGCAGGAGAGGTGGCAGCAAACGCCGCAGACGACGCACGCCTCAACGGGCTCGTCCGCCTCGCCCAGGCAGCACGAGCAACGTTCCGCCATGATGTCCAGCGCTGCGCTCGCCATCCGCCGGCCCGGCTTCCCGGCAGCAGCGCCGGTTCAAATGATCCGCGTTACCTAAGCGCTCTCCGACGGCATTTCTGCATCTCCCGAGCGCTTCGGCGGTCGCCGCTTCCCGCCCTGGGCCGCCCTGGGCCGCCCGGTTTGAAGCTGTCCAGGGGGATACCGCGACACGCACCTCTCCACCACCTTGCCCTCGCGATCCAGCTCGCCCATCAGCTCGATTCTTGCATTTAGCGTTTCGTAAGCGCACAGCCGAACCACAGACATGGCTTTCGCCGGCGGGATGAGCATGGACGATCAGCGCGCGTTCAACGCGCTGCTCGAGCAGATGCAGATCAGCGATTCGCTGAAGATGTACAACCGCCTCGTCGAGCGCTGCTTCAACGACTGCGTGAACGACTTCAGCTCGAACGGGCTGTCCCGCAAGGAGAACCCGTGCATCACCCGCTGCGTGGAGAAGTACCTCAAGTCCACCCAGCGCACCGGCGCGAAGTTCTCGGAAGTGCAGGCCGCGCAGCAGGCTGCAGCGGGGCGGTGATCCAGCTCTAGCTCGCCAGCTCGTTCGCGCCCACTTGTGTAGCAGTCATCAGTGTCGTCTCCTTGCCCTTTCTTCTGTCGCCGGCGATCGCGCCCCTCCCTCCCCCGCGCCCCGCGATCGGGCCCCCATCCCTGTTCATCGTCCCTCCGCCGCCGACCCTCCATTCGCCACGCCCGGTCCGAAGCTAGCAGTTCAGCACGGCGCGTTCTTAGCTAGAGCTGTTTCGCCGGTCTACGGCGCTTCGGCGCTCCTCCCTCATGTCCTCTCTCGTGCCTTCAGCGCGCCGCAATCCAAGACGTGTGCGCGTCGGTTCTGTTGTGCGCAATGATCATCGGCTGTTCTCTCTGAACGCATGCCAAGCGGGTCATGCAGTTGCACCACACTCTTCGTCTTCGGTCACGGTGCCCATCGATATCGAGCTTTAGAGAAGGGATGCCTCGCACGGGAGCGCCGCTCGCTGGGCGGAAAAAGCTAATATTTAATAGAACTCTAGTGGCACCCCCTACATTGCTTTGGTCGCCAGAGAACGATACAGAGACGTCGTCTTTTCAATTCATTACAGCACGGCTTTCCAAAATCGAATGTGGCTGTGCGCAATCCGGCAGTCCTCAGAAGGCGAGCATCTCGATTGACGGGGCTCTCATCTCGTAGGTTCATCGCGGGACATTCGTAATCTGCTTGTCGATCAGCCACCGCTTCAAGAAGCACAGCAGCGTGAGACGCTGACCTCGCAAGTCGTGAATGGAGATCGCGAATCTCTCTGCCGAGCAGGGCGTCGGATCCTTGTCGAGTATATCGCACGAGCATGAACTGCGAAAGAAAACGCGTCAGAGTCGGCCCCAGCAAGGTTCGGGAGCCCGGGAAAAGAAAGCTAAGCCGAGGGATCAGACGTCTCGATTGCTCGTGGCTTACGAGCTTGAGAACTTTCGCGAATCACCATGGTCGTATGTTGGGGAAAGAAGCATCACTTAGTCGGCCGCTATATTCTCGTCCGTGCGGACCCGCCCCAACAAACGCGATCACGACGAACCGATCAGGCTCTGGAGCCATCGGACGGGTCGATCAGACGCATTGGAGATGGTTGCGACAGCGGAGGAGAGTTGCTTGGCGACGGGTCTGTGAGAATCGGTCTTGTCGGAAATCGAATCTGCACGACGACCGATCGATCAGAAACACGTGTGCGGGCGGTCGCAAGATCAAAGGAACAGCTAGATGGCGCTTAGAGTGCCGAGATCAGACGTCTCGATTGCTCGTGGCTTACGAGCTTGAGAACTTTCGCGAATCACCATGGTCGTATGTTGGGGAAAGAAGCATCACTTAGGCACTCGCGCGCTAGCGCTAGCGTCGCGGAGACGCAGCTAACCGGTCCGGGGGCGCGATCGGGGCGCGCGATCGCACCTCGCTCAAGGCGGGTCCTCGACTGGTCTCGATGCTCTCCGCGCGGCCGTCGGAGTCGCCGGGGGCATCGTCGAAGTCGCCGGGAGCATCGCCGGTCTCGACAGCACACGGCGGTTTTGTGGCGCTTTGTGTGCGTGTGTACCCCGGGCTCCGATCTGGGTACAAGCGTCGAGCAAGGCCGAGCCGTGAACAGCTGCAGGCCCCCGTGTCATCGATGCAAAGCTAGCGCTAGTTGCTTCCGAAACGATGGCGGGCGCCACGCGCGGCGGGACGGACTCGCTCAACAAGTACCTACAGGAACTCAAGACAAGGTGCCCGGCAGCGACGCCCGCTGGGTTGCGTCCGGCTGACCTCACGATCTCAGCCGGAACGATGAGTTTCGAGTCAAGTCCGCGAAGAACCTGCGCTCCTTCGTGCGTTCGGGCGACTGGGGTGGAGCGCGACTCTTCCGCCGCCGGCTGATCGCTGCGGCGCAGGTGGAGGCAGAGGCACGGGAGATGCCCGGCGAGGGATTTGCGAAGTTCATGGACCTGCTGCACAAGCGCATCTTTGAGCTGGTCAACAGCGCCGATACGTACGAGAAGATCGGCGGCATTATGGCCATCGGTGCGACTCTGTAGGGCCTGCGCACATAGCTGTGCGTCTTTCCGGAGCGCCGCCCGCTCACGCGCGTCCGCAGACGAGCTGATTGATGTCGACTGCGAGGAGAATGCCAACAACATCGCCCGCTTCGCGAACTACCTGCGTAACATCCTTCCCAACAGCGACGAGAAGACCGTGCTGTATGCCGCTAAGGCGCTGGGTGCGGCCCTGCCCGCCCCGCCCGCGCCCGGGCGCATTGCGTGACACGCGGTCGTGCCGCAGGGCACCTGGCGCGGACGGGCGGCGCCCTCACGACGGACTTCGTGGAGTTCGAAGTGAAGCGCGCGCTAGAGTGGCTGCCGGCGGCGGACAAGGCGTACGAGCCGCGGCGGTACGCGGCCGTGCTCGTGCTGCGGGAGTTGGCGGAGAACGCGCCGACGCTCTTCTACGTCCACGTTACCGCCTTCTTCGAGCACATCTGGGTCGCCTTCCGCGATTCGAAGGCGCGCAGGGGCCCGCGCGGCGCGAAACGCCTTAGCTGACCGGGGCCGGGCCGGGCGCAGCTGCACATCCGGGAGGCAGCGGCGGAGTCGCTGCGGGCATGCCTGGCCCTCGTCGGGAAGCGCGAGAGCCGCCTGCGCGTGAACTGGTATCTCCGTACGTGGGACGAGACGCTGAAAGGCTTCCGGGCCTCCAACCCCGACCACGCCCACGGCTCCCTCCTCGTCCTGGGTGCGCGGCGCTGCCCGCGCCGCCTCCCGCCCGCCCGCCCGCCCGCCCGCCCGCTCACCGTCGCTTAGGTGAGCTCGTGCGGAACGCCGGCGACTTCATGGTCTGCCGCTTCCAGGTGCGGACCCCGCGCCCGGCGCCCCGCGCTCCGGCCGACGCCGGCGGCGCGGCCGCAGGATGCGTGCGATGCGGTGCTGCGGTACCGAGACCATAAGGACCGGCTCCTAAGGCGGTTCGGCCCAGCCCCGCCTGGCCCGCCCCGCCCCACCCCGCCCCACCCGACGCGGCCCGCCCGCAGGACGGTTGTGCCGCTTCTGCCCCGGCTCGCGTCGTTCTGCCCGGAGCCCTTCGTGCGGTACTACCTCAACACGTCCGTGCAGCACTTGCTGGCCCTCATCCGCGCCGCGGGGCCCGAGCGGGGCCCCGCCTACATCGCCCTCGGCGAGATCGCCACGGTACGTGGCTTGGCCTCGGCCTCTCAGGCCGTCGGGGCTTAGCCTCGGCCTCACCCTCAGGCCGTCGGGGAGTCTATCGAGCCCCACCTGGACGCGATCGTGGGGCTGGTCAAGGAGGGCATCACAGTGCGGAGGGGCCGCCCGTTCTGCGTAGAGGGCCTCACCTGCGTCTCGCTGCTCGCCCGCGCGCGCATCGCGTCCCTCGAGCGCTACATGCGCGAGCTCCTGGGTACGACGTATATGGAAGGGCATGAGACTTCTTTGGCACTGACGCCGGCCGGCCGGCCGGCCGCAGATCAAATGTTCGGGGCGGGCCTCAGCGCGACCCTGGTGCAGGCGCTGGCGGACCTGACGCAGTGCATCCCGGCGCTGCTCTCCGAGATCCAGCACCGTCTCCTGGACGCCCTCTCGGCGATCCTGTGCGGGCAGCCTTACAGGCACCCCGGCACCCCCGCCTACTGCATCCGGCCCCTCCCGCCCTCCGCCTACGCCCTCCTCTCCCAGGCATGCCGTACCCCCCTGCCCTGCCCTGCCTCTTCCTTGCCTTCTTCCTCTTAACCGCTCCGCTCCACCCCGCCCCGCTCCGCAGGACGCGGCGACTGTGACGCTGGCGCTCCAGACGCTCGGCTCGTTCGACTTCTCGGGGCACGCCCTCTCAGACTTCGTCCGCGAGTGCGTCGTCGCGTACCTCGACGACGAGAACGCGTGCGCCTGTACCCCCCTCTGCAACCCGTACCCCCTGGAATCAATTGATCGACCCCTGTTCGCGGCAGCGGCGTGCGGAGGCAGGCGGCGCACACGTGCTGCAAGCTCCTCGTGCCCGCCGGGCAGGCCGCCCCAAAGGTCCGTCGCCGATTCGATCCCGGGGCCCGAGCGGAGGAGGCGCTGCGGAAGGCCCGTTAGCCCTCTAGCTCTCCGGCGCCGGGCCGGGCCGGTCTAGAGCCCCGCTTCACCTCTTCAGCGGCCGGGCCGAAGTAGCTCCGCGGGCTGAGCCAACGTCGGTCTAGGGCCCTGCTTCAGCTCTTTAGCTCAGCCCCTCCGTGCCGCCCGCCCTTAGTGATTTGATTTGCGAACGCAGCGGGGCCACCTGGCGAACGTCATCGGCGACGTCCTCGACCGCCTCCTCGTCGTCGCCGTCGCCGACCCCGGTCCGCCGTAGCCCCCCTCCCCCCCACCCCCACCCCCTCACCTCCTTTTCCTCACATCCCGTCCTCCCCCGCACCCACTGCAGAGGCGTCGATCCGGCTGAGCGTGCTGCAGGCGCTCGACTCGCGCTTCGACACGCACCTCGCCCAGGTCCCCGCCGCCAGCTTAGCTTTAGCTCTAGCTTTTAGCTTTAGCTTAGGTCCGAACCTCGGTCTTTAGCTAAGCGTTAGACCTACAGCTCTAGAGGACGCGTTAGCTCTCCCTCCGCCGCCGCCTAACGCGTCCCCCCCCCCCCTCTCCGACCCCCCCCCCCCCCCCCCCCCCACCCCCCCTCTCCGACCCTGCCCGGCCCCTCCTCTCATCTCACCGCGCTTCGACACGCACCTCGCCCAGGTCCTTAGACCTTAGACTTTAGCTTTAGCTTTAGCTTAGGTCCCCGTCGCCGCCGCTTTCCTTCCCCCCCCCCCCCCCCCCACCCCCCCCCCCCCCCCCTCCCTCCGCTCACCGCCTCGCCCCGGCCCCTGCAGGCGGAGTGCCTCCGCTCCCTCTTCATCGCCCTCAACGACGAGCTCTTCGACGTGCGCCCGCCCCCTCTGCTCTCTTAGCGCTCTTCTTAACATACGTAACTCTGTAAATGCTCTTGGATTTGCAATTTTACACACTTCTTCCCCGACGATCTTCCTTCCCTCCTGCCCCTTCCCTCCCCGCCGCCCACCCACCCCCCACCCGCCTGACCGCCCCTCAACCCTCGACAGATCCGCGAGGTGGCGATCGACATCATCGGGCGCCTCACCTCCCGCAACCCCGCCTACGTCATGCCTTCCCTCCGCAAGGTCTGCGAACGGTTCTAGACCGTTCTAGATCCCCCGTTCTCCTCGAGGCGGGCGCGGGAACGCTGCGCCTCCCTCCAGACAAAGCAGAATAAGTCTGACCGACCGGCCTCTCGGCCCCGCCCCCGCGCAGACGCTGATCCAGCTGCTTACGGAGCTGGAGTACAGCGGCGACGTCCGCAACAAGGAGGAGAGCGCCCGCCTGCTCGGCCTCATCGTACGGGCCTTCCAGAAGCTCGTGAAGCCGTACATAGGGCCCATCCTCAAGGTCCTCGTCTCCAAGGTTCGTTATATTAGATATATAGAAGATCGGCGTTCTCTCTTAACTGTTTTAACTTTCTTTCTAACAGGTCCACGACGGCTCGGCCGGGGTCGCCTGCAGCGTCCTGGCGACCCTCGGCGAGGTCGCGGCCGTCGGCGGGCAGGTGAGCGAGCGAGCGAACGGGCGCGCCGCCTTGTTTTGTAAGTAGTGACGGGCCGCCTCGCTCGCGCGCGCAGGACATGGTGACGTTCATGGACGACCTGCTGCCCCTCATCATCGACGCCCTCCAGGTCCGAGATCTATTAGAGATCTATCTATCAGAGACACGTCTGTCTCTTGGACGGCGGCTCTGTCTGTTCCTGCCCTGAACCTCGTCCGTCTGTCGCGCAGGACCAGGCGAGCGCGGCGAAGCGGGAGATCGCGCTCCGCACGCTCGCGAACCTCGTCCGCTCCACGGGCAACGTGACGGCACCCTACCAGAAGTTCCCCCAGGTGCCCGCGTGCCCGGGCGCGCGCCCCCGCCTAGCTAGCTAGCTAGCGCCCCCGCCTCCGCCAGGACACACGCCCGCGTGGTTCCCTAACAGAAGTCCCCGCAGCTGCTCACCATCGTGCTGGGCTGCTTCAAGGGCGAGCACGTGTGGGGCATCCGCCAGGAGGCCATGCAGGTCCTGGGCATCCTCGGCGCCCTCGACCCCTTCAAGCACAAGGTGGGTTGGATAGATAGATAGATGGATTGGATTAGTTTGAGCTGACGCGGACGTTCGCGCAGCAAATGCTGCTGATGCAGCAGGGCCGCGGCAACGCGAGCGAGCGGGCGATGCTGACGTCGGCGGCGGCGGCGGCGGCGGCGGCCGGGGAGGCGGCGGCGGCGGCGGCGGCGGGGACCTCGGAGCTGCAGGGCGGGATCGGCCCCTCGTGCGACGAGTACTACCCGACGGTCGCGATCACGGCGCTCATGAAGATCCTCAAGGACCCCTCCCTCTCCATGCAGGTGCCCTAAGCATACACGGAACACACACGGACTAGAGCCTAGCCCAGCCCAGCCATCCAGGCGACCTGGCGAGCCTGCTTTATTAACGCCCGCCCGGCCTTGCAGCACTCGATGGTCGTTTCGGCGGTCTATAGACCCTAGCCTAGCCCAGCCACCCAGGCGCACATACACGGATTAGAGCCTATACACGGATTAGAGCCTAGCCTAGCCTAGCCATGAGAGATCCGTAAGGACCCAGCGTAGCCCAGCTAACCAGGCGTGCTTTCTTAACGTCCGCCCGCCCGGCCGCCCTCGCAGCACTCGATGGTGGTCTCGGCGGTGATGGTCATCTTCAAGTCCGTCGGCCTCAAGTGCGTCCCCTTCCTCCCCCAGGTGCCCCGTTGTTGTCGTTGTTGTTCTGTTGTTCTACCGCTCGGCACGCTCTCGGCTTGCTTGGCCTGGGCGCTCCTCATCCCTCTCACTCACCTCTCACCTCATCCCGCCTCTCACCTCTCACCTCATCCCGTCCCGTCCCACCTCCTCCTCCCCCTTCCTCCCCCAGGTGCCGCCCTCCCTCCCTCCCTCCCTCCCTTGCTCTGCTCGCGCGGCTCGGCCTGGACGCTCCTCACCTCAACCCGTCCTGCCCCACCCCCTCCTCCTCCTACTCCCCCTTCCTCCCCCAGGTGCCCCCTTCCTTCTCATTCTCCGCACTGCTCTCGGATCTCATCCTCCTCAGATCGTGCCGCCGTTCCTGGCGGTGATCCGCTCCTGCGAGCCGGGACTCCGCGACTTCATGTTCCAGCAGCTCGCCGTCCTCGTCTCCATCGTCAAGCAGCACATCCGCAACTGTGCGCCCTCAATCTAACCGTGTAATCTAATAATCTATAATGAGCTAACCGTGTAATCTAATAATTTGACCTAAGCGGGCCACGTAACCTAGCTTATCGTTATCCTCGCAATCTTTTTCATTTCACTCGTTATCGTTAATTCGTCGACCTCTACGAGCTTGTGCATCGTTGCCCATTAACCTGTAGGCTAGGCTGAGCTAAGTTCAGCTATCTTGTCGTCGTACTTGGCTTTACCTCGGTCGTCGCGTCGCAGACCTCCCCGACCTCTTCGCGCTGGTGCAGGAGTACTGGCACCACTCCGCCCTCCTCATCCAGGTCCGCGCCGCCCCGCCCGCCTCCGCCCCCGCTCCCCGCCTCTTTCATCTCTCCTGCCCCGGGGATGGTCGGAGGGGAGGGGACACTGCTCGACTCATCGAGCTCGCCTAGTGATCCACCTACCTACCTTGCCAGACACTCTCACCTTGACATCCCGCCCCCGCCCCCGCCTCCGCCTCCTCCGCCCCCCGCTTCCGCCCACTCGCCTTTTATCTTCTTGGGCCTCCCTTTCTCGAAGCTGCGCCGCCTTCCTCACCGATCGGCGTTCCTCTCCCGCCCCGCCCGCGCAGATCATCACGCTCGTGGAGGAGATCGCCCTCGCGATGAACGACGAGTTCAAGCAGTACCTCGTCGAGCTCCTCACCCAGGTGACCAAACTTCTGAAGTTATTCACCGGCGTCTTGTATCTTGCTTATCCCTCTCGCCCCCTCCCTTTCGCCCCACACAGATGCTCTCCATCCTGCACACGGACCGCTCCGACAAGCGCCTCGCCACCTTCAAGGTCCTGCACGCCCTCGAGACCTTCGGCCGCAACCTCGGTGCGCCATCTATGCAAAAGTCAATGTAGTTCTCTGCGGATAACTTATTATCCTCCTCCTCAGACGAGCACACGCACCTGGTCGTGCCGCCCGTCGTCCGCCTCTTCGACTCGGCGGAGGCGCCCCCCGCCGTCCGCCAGGCCGCCGTCCGCCTCATCGCCAAGCTCTCCGGTCCGCCCGCCCGCCCGCTATAAAATTAACAAACCCATCGCTCCTGATGGCGTGGATGGACTGACCGACCGTGCACATGCGCGCGCGGCGCAGCGGCGGTGAACTTCTCCGACTTCGCGTCGCGGATCGTGCACCCGCTGGCGCGCCTCATCGACGGGCCCTCAATCGACCTCCGCCGCGAGGCCCTCGACGTGCGAATTTCCAAATCGACCCACGAATAGCGTCCGTGCTAATCTCGAGCCCGCCCCGCCCCGCTCCGCCGCTGCAGTGCATCTGCGCGCTGGTGCCGCAGCTGGGCCCCGAGTTCCTGCTCTTCGCGCCGACGGTCTCCAAGGCGCTGCACCGGCAGCGCGTGCACCACGCCAAGTTCGACGCCGTCATGCAGGCCATCGCCAGGTCCGTCGAGGAGGGGAACGCTCGCCTCGCGCTCCGCTGCCCTTCTCACCTGGGATCTCGTCTGCCGTCGGACGCCAGGGGGGAGGCGATCCCGACCGAGTCCCAAGGCCAGGAGGGCGACGCCAAGTGCGCCCCACGCTACGCTTTGTTTCCTTTCGACCGCTGAGCTTTGCTCTGCCCTCTGCAGGCCGGCGGAGCAGCCGGGCGGGGAGGAGCAGCCGCGGGCGGAGATGGGCGCCGGCTGGGCCAAATTGAAGGTCAACCAGGCGTACCTGAAGAAGGGTGAGAAATCCTTAACAGAACTTGACTTTCCGTTCGCCGTTTGCTGACTTTTTTAATCCATCCATAACATCCTTAACAAAACAACTTACCATCCTTGACATAGCTTGACTTTCCATTCGCCGTTTGCTGACTGCTTTCATCTATCCATCCATCGATCAGCGTGGGAGACGTCGCAGCGGTCGACGCGGGAGGACTGGTGGGAGTGGATGCGCCGCTTCAGGTCCGCCTCCCCCCCCCCGCCCTCAGGGCCGGCTTTAAGGTTTCCATGGCTTTAAGGCTATTTCTGGCCCGCCCCGCCCCGCCCCGCCCCGCCCCGCCCCGCCCGCCCCGCCCCGCCCCGCCCCGCCCCGCCCCGCCCGTCCCGCTTTAGCGTCTCCCGCCCCCCGCCCAGCGTCTCTGAGGACCCTGACCCCGCCCCTCGCTTCAGCGTCGAGCTCCTCCGCGAGTCGCCCTCCCCGGCCCTCCGCGCCTGCTCCGCCCTCGCCCAGGTCCGCCCGCCCTCGACGAGGACTTCGTACTTCGGTCCGCCCTTTCCGACGACGGCTTCTTAATCTATCCGTCTGGGCGCAGGTGTACCACCCGCTGGCGCGGGAGCTCTTCAACGCGAGCTTCGTCTCCTGCTGGTCCGAGCTGTACGACACCTACCAGGTGCGCCCAATTGCAACCATCCGACCTACTAAGCTATCCGTCCAGCCATCTCGCTCACTCGCTCCTTCACTCTCCCCGCCCGCCCGCCGGCGCAGGACTCGCTGGTGCGGTCGATGGAGACGGCGTTCGCGTCGGAGTCGGTGCCCGTCGAGATCCTGCAGACCCTCCTCGCCCTTGCCGAGTTCATGGAGCACGACGAGAAGCCCCTCCCCATCGACATCAGGTCCGTCCGAGCGATCGATCGATCGCCGATCCCGAGAAGCACCCACCTGAGCTGACGGATCGATCGACGCCAGGACGCTGGGCGTACTCGCCCAGAAGTGCCACGCGTACGCCAAGGTGTGTTACGCACACTCCTACGTTCGAGTCGCGCCAGTTCGTGTCTGTCGCTGACCTTCGAGTCGCGCGCGCAGGCGCTGCACTACAAGGAGGCGGAGTTCGCGACGAACCCGTCGGGGACGGTCGAGGCGCTCATCTCGATCAACAACCAGCTGCAGCAGCCCGAGGCCGCCGTCGGCATCCTCACCTACGCCCAGGTGTGTCCGCGCCGCGCGGAAGAACGGCTTGTAGATGGATGGAGTCTTTCTTTATAATTTGTGTTGAGCGTTCTCACGCCCGCGCAGCAATCGCACGCGATGCCCATCAAGGAGCTCTGGTACGAGAAGCTCCAGCGCTGGGACGGTGCCGCCTTCTTTTGCTTCGCTCGCGCCGCTTTCCTACCTCCGACTCTGACGCCCGCGTCGCATCGCAGACGCGCTGGATGCGTACGAGAAGCGGCTGCTCGCGGCGACGAACCCCGCGCCGCCGCCGCCCGAGCCCGAGCAGCAGCGCGGGCGGGGCAGCGCGACCGGCTCGCCGGCCCCGCAGGCGTCCGCTGCGGCCGCGTCGGCGTCGGGCTCGGCCTCCGCGTCCGCGGCACCGCCGCCGCAGACGCCGCAGGGTCCGGAGCTGAGCCCGGCGGAGGAGCTGCGCGAGATCAACTTGGGGCGCATGCGCTGCCTGAACGCGCTGGGCGAGTGGGAGCGCCTCTCGGACGTGGTTCGCGAGGTCTGGTCGGGCGGCGACGCCGAGTTCCGGAGGCAGCTGGGCCCGCTCGCCGCCAACGCCGCCTGGGGCCTCTCCCAGTGGGACGAGCTCGCCGAGTACGTCGAGGGCATCGACGCGGGCAGCGTGGAGGGGTCTTTCTTCCGCGCCATCCAGGCCGTCCACCGGGAGCAGTACGACGAGGCCAAGCACTTTGTGGAGGCGGCCCGGCAGCGCCTGGACCCGGACCTCACGGCCCTCGTCGGCGAGAGCTACGCGCAGGCGTACCAGACCGTCGTCCGCGTCCAGCAGCTGGCGGAGCTGGAGGAGGTCGTGGCCTACCGGCGGGCCATCCAGTCGGGCGACGCGGCGGCGCGGCGGCTGCTCTCTGACATGTGGCGCGACCGGCTCGCCGGCTGCCAGCGCGCCGTCGGCGTCTACCTGCAGCTCCTGCCCGTCCGGGCCCTCGTCGTTGAGCCGGCCAGCGACGTCGACACGTACCTCCGCTTCGCGTCGCTCTGCCGCAAGTCGGGCCCCGCGCACCTCCACCTCTCCCACACGGTCCTCACGAAGACGCTCGCGCCGGCCGCCTCCGAGCCGCGCGTCTCGTTCGCGTACATAAAGCACCTCTGGGCGGTGGGCAAGCAGCAGGATGCGTTCTACCGCCTGACCCGCTTCGTCTCGGCCGTCGGCGCCTCCTCCGCCGGCGTCGCCGTCGCCAACGCCGGAGAGGGCGTCCCCGGCCCCTCCAACCCGACGGGGAGCGCCGCGGCGCCCGTGGCAAACCACGAGCTGCTGGCGAAGTGCTACCTCAAGCTGGGCGAGTGGCGCAAGGCGATGCAGGAAGGCCGCGCCCTCGACGACGAGACGATCCGCGAGATGATGCAGAGCTACCGCCGGGCCACCGAGTTCGGCGAGCGCTGGTACAAGGCGTGGCACGCCTGGGCCCTCAACAACGCCCTCGTCGTCTCCCACTTCGAAAAGGTTCTTTTATTATTTAGAGTGTTCTACGTTTCTATCTTACTTACATCGCACAGGTCGGCGCCGACGCGGAGCGGGTCACGGACCACCTGGTGGCGGCCGTCTCCGGCTTCGTCCGCTCCATCGGTCTGGGCCGGGGCGAGCAGCTGCAGGACGTCCTGAGGCTGCTCACGCTCTGGTTCAAGTACGGGCACCAGCCGCGGGTCGAGCACGCCCTCACGCACGGCTTCCAGACCCTCCCCATCGACACCTGGCTCGCCGTCATCCCCCAGGCAAGGACGGCTTCCTTCCTCTTTAGAAGCCTTTCTCTAAAGCTACTACGTTAGCTGTTAATAAACAACATAATAAACAATCTAAAAGGGCGATCTCCACCCAACTAACCTCCCCATCGACACCTGGCTCGCCGTCATCCCCCAGGCGAGGCCGGCTTCCTTCCTCGTATTAAAGGGTTTCGAAGATATTTAAAAAGAAGCATCACTAGCTACTACGTTAGCTTTTAATAAACAACATAATAAGCGCTCGTAAAAGGGCTCGCCGTCATCCCCCAGGCGAGCGAGGCCGCCTCCCGTTCCTCTCGGGAGGGCTTTCTCTGCGCTTTAAAGAAGCAAAGAAGCTCTCCAGCTAACCCTCCCCTCCCTCAGATCATCGCGCGGATCCACACGCCGTGCGTGCCGGTGCGGCGGCTGATCGCGGACGTCCTCGTCAAGGTCTGTGCCTTAAAGGCCTTAAAAAGCTTAGCGCCTTTAGAGCAAAAGCTTAAAGAGCAAGCTCCGTGCCGTCGCAAGCCCGCCGCGGGCTCTGGGGCGGCTAGGCCAGAGCGCCTCCTTCTCGACCCCCGCCTCCTCCTCGACCTCACTTTCCTCCCTCCCTCCGCCCTCGTCCAGGTTGGGAGGCAGCACCCGCAGGCGCTGGTCTACTCGCTCACCGTCGCCTCGAAGAGCCAGTCGGCCTCGCGGCGCGCCGCCGCCGTCTCCGTCATGAACGCCATGCGCCAGCACAGCCCCGCCCTCGTCGAGCAGGTCCGCGAAATAAAAATAGAATAAATAGATAACCTTTTGAGGACTCTTAGGAATTCTAAAGACCTCGATGATAAGACTCTTTAAGACTTCTAAAAGCCGGTCCGCGAGACGCAAACACCTCGAAAACACTCCTAGAAAAGATCTTCAACAAAGTCTTCAGTGTCTCTAACCTTCCCATCCTCCTCGCCTCCTCCTCACTTTACGCTAATAACGCTAATAATAAACGCTAATAAAGGACCCCTAAAGACTCTGATAGAAACAAGAGTTCGACAACTATGCCTTATAAGACGGCTCCGCCCCCCTCCTGCCCACCTCACTTTCCTCCTGCCCACCCCTCCTCCTCCACCGCGCAGGCGCTGCTGGTGTCGCAGGAGCTGATCCGGGTGGCCATCCTCTGGCACGAGATGTGGCACGAGGGCCTCGAGGAGGCCAGCCGCCTCTACTTCGGCGACCACAACGTCGAGGCCATGCTCCAGGTCCTTATATTGTTGTTGTTATAACGTTTATAATGTTCTAGCTTAGCTAAACGCCATGTCTAGCTTAGCTCTAAGAACCACCTCTAAGCTCTGTGCCGTGTATCTATCTCGTCTCATCGATTCCGTTTGATCTATTATCTATTATCTTGTTTATAATGCTCCAAGCTTGAGACGTCGACGCTGTCTATCTATCTATCTATCTAATCTGTCTGTTCCGCCCCATCCCACTCCATCTCATCCGCTACTTCGTCTTGCCGCAGACGCTGGCGCCGCTGCACCACCTGATGGACAAGGGCCCGGAGACGATGCGCGAGATGAGCTTCCAGCAGGTGCGCTTGGGCTTGGCCTAGAGCGCCCCTGCTCTGCCGGCGCGGGCGGCCCGCCCGACGCTTGGAGGGCGCGAGAGCGCCGGCCGGCACCTCGCAACTAAACGGGCGCTTAAGTTGGCGGCTTAGAGCGTCGGCCTGTGCCTTGCTCTGCCGGCGCGGGCGGCCCGCTCAGCGCTCAGTGCGCGGCAGGCGTTCGGGCGGGATCTCATAGAGGGGGCGCCCTCTAATAGAGTCTAGTAATAAGCCAGCCGCATCTAATTAGACACCCGGTCTAATCTAAAAACAGTGGGTCTAATTGGACGACCGGTCCCATCTTATAAAGACAGTCGGTCTAATCTAATAAAGACAGCCGGTCCCATCTGCTAAAGAAAGTCGGTCGAATCTAATAAATTGGGCGGCGCGCGCAGGCTTTCGGGCGGGACCTGATCGAGGCGCTGGACTGGTGCAAGAAGTACATGCGCAACGGCAAGGACAGCGACCTCGCCCAGGTCCGCCCGCCCCGCCTCCAATAGTGTCATTCCTCCGCGACCTTCGAGCTCACATCCGACTCCCATGCGACTGCAAAGGCGTGGGACCTGTACTACCACGTGTTCCGGCGGATCAACAAGCAGCTGCCGCAGCTGACGACGCTCGACCTCCAGCTCGTCTCCCCCAAGCTCTTCGCCTCCCGCAACCTCGAGCTCGCCGTCCCCGGTCCGCCCCGCCCCATCCTTCTTGTTAGTCGAGACCGAGAATTTCTAGACTAAGACCTAAGGCCTCGAGCTCGCCGCCCTCGGTCCATCCGCGCCCGCTGGCCCTTCGAGAACCCGTTAAACCTGTTAGAACCTATTTATTTCTAGACCTAGTATGTTAGAGCTTCGAGCTGGTCGTCCCTGTCCAGCCGTCGATGCCTCGATGCCGTCGACGCCGACGGGGCGCGGGGCGCAGGGACGTACCGGGCGAACGAGCCGGTGGTGTGCATCCGGGCCTTCGCGCCGCAGCTCTCCGTCATCTCCTCCAAGCAGCGGCCCCGCAAGCTCACCGTCCAGGGCTCCGACGGCCAGGACTACGTCTTCCTCCTCAAGGTCTCTCGGCCCTCTCCGCGTTTTCTAATTACTTAAATTTAGCCGAGGCTGGCTAACTAGCTCCAACTAACTCTAACTAACTAACTCTAACTAACTCTAACTAGTTATAACTGTAATTTAGCCGAGGCTAACTATAAATTAGCCGATGCTAAATAGAATTCCGCGGAGGCTGACTAAACTAAATGTCCTCCTCGGCGGCAGGGGCACGAGGACCTGCGGCAGGACGAGCGCGTGATGCAGCTCTTCGGCCTCGTCAACACGCTCCTGAGCAACGACCGGGAGACCTGCCGCCGCGACCTCACCATCCAGGCGCGCCCGCCCCGCCCCCCCCCCGCCCCGCTCGCCCTTGCCCCGCGCGCCCTCGCCCGTCCCGTCCGTCTGACGGGCGCCGCGCCGCGCCGCGCCGCAGCGGTACGCGGTGGTGCCGCTCTCGCCCAACTCGGGCCTCATCGGGTGGGTCCCCAACTGCGACACCCTCCACTCCCTCATCCGCGACTTCCGCGAGGCCCGCAAGGTGAATGCCGAGCCTGGCTGAGTCTGAAGTAAAAGCTTAAGCTAAGTGAGTTGAATCTTTACTAGGCTTAGCTTAACCTAGACTTCTATCTATAAAAGTCTTCTAAAGTGACCTTCCGGGAGGCCCGCAAGGTCCGCTCCGCGAAATTAAATCGAAGCTTAACATATCTTAAGCTAAGTGAGTCGAGTCTTTACTAGTCTTACTTCGGGTAATAATAATGAAGGCTGGATCTGCTAGAACTAGGAAGGCCGAGTCACTGCCTCGGAAGTACTGCGCCCGCGAGGTGAACCTCAAAAGTCTTGTAGAGTCTTCTAAAGTGACCCTAATAAACTAGACTCGACCTTATAGACTCGACCCTAAAGTCTAAAGTGACCTTATAGACTAGACTTCCGCGAGGCCCGCAAGGTCCGCGGCCTGGCTGAGTCTTAAGTAAAAGCTTAAGTAGCTCAACTTAGCTTAAGCTAAGTGAGTTGAGTCTTTACTAGGCTTAGCTTGACTTAGCTTATCCTAGACTTCTATAAAAGTCTTCTAAAAGACTTCCGCGAGGCCCGCAAGGTGAACGCCGACCTCGGCTCGGCTTAACGGACCCGAAGGCTAGACTAGGCGAAAGTAGACTAGACTCCCGAGGGCCTGCACCGACGACCGACGTGGCGCTCGTTCTCCGCCTCGCCTCGGGGCTCGTCGTGGCTGACCGAGGCGACCCACTAAAGTGCCACTAAAGAGGCGACCGTGGCTGACCTAGACGTCCGCGAGGCTAGGCTAGATTGCCGAGGTCCTAGGCCCTCGTTCTCCGCCTCGCCTCGGGGCTCGGCGTGGCTGACCCTCCTTCAGGTGATGATCAACGTGGAGCACCGCCTCATGCTCCAGATGGCCCCCGACTACGACAACCTCACCCTCATCCAGAAGGTCCTTCTTCTTGGATCTCATAACAATCTCTTCATATGACATCTGATCGGCTTCTTTCTTCCTTGTTAGGTGGAGGTCTTCGAGTTCGCGCTGAAGAACACGCGGGGCCAGGACCTGAACCAGGTCCTCTGGCTCAAGTCCCGCAACGCCGAGGTTCGTTGACGTTCGGGGCGAAGAGAAGTCGGAGCTTAAACACGGCTCAACGAACTCGAAAGAATCTAGCTAGGATCTTGAACTTGCTGAACTTGCGTGCTCAACCCTGCCTTCCGCGCGCCCCGCGCGGCAGGTGTGGCTGGACCGGCGCACGAACTACACGCGCTCGCTCGCCGTCATGTCCATGGTCGGCTACATCCTCGGCCTCGGGTGCGCCGCAGCCAGCTGTCCCGGTTGCGGACTTTGAATAAAGCCTTTCAAACACTCTGAATAATATTGTCCTGAAGCCAGCTGATCGGTGCACCCGCAGGGACCGGCACCCGTCGAACCTGATGCTGCACCGGCACACGGGCAAGATCCTCCACATCGACTTCGGCGACTGCTTCGAGGTGCGGGGCGTGGCGGCCGAAGCGATGGGGACAAGATTGATCCTAGAGATAGATGCCTCCTTGCGCTCGCTCGCTCGGCGCTCGCGATACTTCTTAATGATTCTAGAGATGAATGCCCCCTTGCGCTCGCTCGCTCGCATCGCGCTCCTTACCGGCCCCCTCCTCGCCGCGCGCGCGCAGGTTGCGATGCACCGGGAGAAGTTCCCGGAGCGGATCCCCTTCCGCCTCACCCGCATGCTCGTCAACGCCATGGAGGTCCGCCCAGAGCCAGAGGCCTAGATCTAGAGCGCCATGCTAGAACGCCATGGAGTTGCGCGGGCGAAGCTTAAGGGCGGGCAAGGCGGAACACTTCTGAAGCGTAGCGTAGCTTAGGGCGGGGCGAAGAGACAAAGCGAAGAGACGCGAAGGGACGAATAAGAACCTTCCACCGCCGCCTGACATCTGCGTGCAGGTGTCGGGGATCGAGGGGAACTTCCGGCTGATCTCGGAGAGCGTTCTCCGCGTGCTCCGCGAGAACAAGGACAGGTCCGCTCGCACGATCCATAGCTTAAGCTTCTAGCTGACTTTTAATCCATCATCGTGAAGCTTTTATAGCGATCTCCAGCATCTTAGGCATTTTAGGATCTCCAGCATTTTAGGACAGGTCCGCGAGAGCGATGGATCTCCAGTATCCTAAGCTTGTAATCCAGCATCTAGCTGGCATCATTCCAGCATCCACCCAGCAGCTATCAAGCGTCTTCTAACCGTCTTACGTAATCCTATAAATAATTTCGTTTTTTCAAACTGATCGGCGCCTTCGAACCGATTGCGCCTCACAACCGAGCGACGGCAGCAGTCCCGTCTAAGCTTCCCATGAGCATCCTTAGGCTTCCAATCTGCTATGCTTCCTTCTTCCCTCTAAGCTCCTAATTAGACCTAACCCCCTTCCTCCGACCGCAGCGTGATGGCGATGCTGGAGGCGTTCGTGCACGACCCGCTCATCAACTGGCGCCTCCTCTCCACGAACTCGCCCCGCGCCACCACCGCCGCCGGCGGCCAGAAGAAGCCCGGCGTCAAGCTCGAGGTCCGCCCGGGGCCCTATCTGTCTGTCTAATCTAATAGCGAGTTCTATCTGATAAATTCTAGCAATGTTCGCCTTCCTCACTCTCGCTCCCGCCTCTCTCTCCAGAACGGGGTGATCGAGCTGGCGAACCCCGCCTCGCTCTCGCTCTCGCGCTCCCGGCACCAGCGCGGCGACCGCGAGCGGGACTTCATGCAGGCCTTCGGGCCCGAGGGCGCAGGCGGTGCGGAGAATCCTATAAATCCAATCCTTTACAGAACAATCCTTACAGGCGGGGTATCCTAGAACTAGTATAGTATTAGGACAACCGGCCTTCGGGCCCGAAGGCGCCGGCTGTTCGAATCCGACCCGATCCACTTTAATCAATCCAGTCCAATCCTATTTAAAGTAGACGCCCGCCCATCCTTGACGTCCTTCCTTCCCCCGCAGCGCCGCCGGAGGTGCTGAACGAGCGGGCGGTGTCCGTCATCCGCCGCGTGAGCAACAAGCTCACGGGGCGCGACTTCGGCACGGGCGCCGTCACCCTCGCCGTCCCCACTCAGGTGCGCAAGCTGATTCTTTCCTTCTTTTATCAGGTCGACAAGCTGATTCCCTCGTTCTCTCCTTAGGTGGACAAGCTGATCCAGCAGGCGACGAGCCACGAGAACCTGTGCCAGTGCTACATCGGCTGGTGCCCCTTCTGGTAGCCAAGGCGCTCGCCAGCTGCAGCCCGGGACAGGCCTGAGCTCAGGGCCACCCCTCTGTACTTCTGCGTAGCTTAGGCCCAGGACTCCCTTCTTCTTGCCCCTTCTGGTGGCGGCGCTGGCCAGGCTCGGGCCCTCCCTCTGCGCGCGCCAGCCGCCCGGCGCCCGGCCGGCGGGACGGTTAAGAGTCGGCATAGAACACCGAGTGCGAGCGAGGCACGCGTGCCAGGCACGAATTCGAAGCGGCCTAAGCTCAGGCCTCCCCCTCTGTACTTCCTCGTCCTCTTCTTCTCTTCCCTAGCTATAGTTTCAATCATGTAGGAGCTGCAGGTCTTCAGGAATTGATCAAACGGCGTTATACGTTAGCCCGGTCTTGTTTTTCGGCAGTACTGTTTTTCGTGCATAATGATCACGAACAATCCGCATTCGATGATACGAGGAGCCTTTTGAAGGCCGAGACAATGAACAATTCGCTCCTGAGGCGCGTCTTTCTTTCGAAGTCGAGAGCATGGAAGCAATCGGGAAGCTAAAATTAAATTAAAAGGCTCAAGGGAGCCGAAAGCAGCCATGCATACGTCGTCAGCAGCCATGCATATCACGGTCGCAGCATGCATCATGGCATATGCTTATGCAAATGCATGCTTATGCATGCCATGATGAGTCGCCGCCGACTAGCTAAAAGCTGATACAGTACCCCAGTCGGCGAACAGTGGGTGCTAATTGGTTTTCAATGCTTTTCAAGCACACACGTACGCCAAAAAATTTACTACGTATACGCTAATCATGGGCCTTCTGCCGCCTTCATGGCTTAAATTATTACTGATTATGAATGTACGCGTACGGCGGCTTATGATAGGCCTCCAAGGAGGCTCATAAGCTTCATTTGGACGCTAGCTGTGTGTAGGGCCCTGTATAAAAAGTAGGACTGCCATACATTCTGGGAGTCTGCTTACGTAGGGTGAAACTCTGTCGGATCGAATATACGGACTATATCTGCGGTCTACGTGAAGCACTACTTGCCTAAGAGCCGGCACGGGATCGGGCGTGTGGTCACTGCAGGTCAGATAAAACTCTGTTGGGCTTCAGTCCATGTCATCCCTAGACAATAATTATAAGGGGACTTGAGGCTTAACAATGTACAGATGCACTGCGAGTTGTTGCATTCACAAGCCTGAAGGAACGCCGATTTAATTTGTATGGCGGCCTTCAAATTACGATCGGAGGCTTACCCTTTGCGGCCTTTGTATGGGAGGAAAGCTTTGTATGCGGCCTTTGCGGAGGGACCCCGCTGATCATGAGCTGATGCACGAAGCGCGAAGCCTTTAAGCGCGACCCACAAATCACGCGAAATGGATTGGATAGCCTAGTAGGTCTAGAGGAAACCTAAGTGGCTCGGAAGACTATGTCTGGCCTGGTCTGCAAAATTAGACCCTGGTCCACGCGGAGAAGCCCGCGAGGGCCTCGCGCAGGCAGAGGGCGGCGGCGGCGGCGTCCTCCTCCCGCGCGCAGACGGCCGCCCGCGCGCTGTAGTCCGCCGAGCGCGCGTCCCACACGCGCAGGCCCGACGGGTCCGCCCCGTGCGACCCCCCCTCGCTGTTGTCCTCCTCCTCCTCGCCCCCGTGGGCCCCGTAGGCCGCCCCGGGGATTCCCCCAGAGGCGGCAGAGGCCGCCGGGGCCGGGGCCGGCGGGGCCCGAAGGAGGAGGCCCGGGGTGCAGGCGCCGGCGGCGGGCCGGCCGGGCCCGGCGGCCTTGGCGCGGCGGCGCCGGAAAGAAGAATTGTACGATAAGCAAGCGGAGGGGGGGGGGGGGGGGGGGGGGGGGGGGAAGGACACGTGGAGGGGGGGAGAAGTGGCGGGGAGGAAGAGGGCGGGGGGGGGAGGGGGGGAGAAGTGGCGGGGAGGAAGAAGACAAGGGCGGGGGGGGGAGGGGGGGGGGAAGGGGGTAGGCCGCCTTGG
The DNA here is from genome assembly GCA_004431415.1 of Cyanophora paradoxa. NCBI lineage: Eukaryota > Glaucocystophyceae > Cyanophorales > Cyanophoraceae > Cyanophora > Cyanophora paradoxa. The sequence goes on along the minus strand of QPMI01000453.1, from coordinate 428,315 downwards.
AGAAGGAGGAAAGAGACGGCGAATGGGGGCCCCGCGGGCCCGGGGGTACGTGGCGATGTCCGGGAGCATCGCCGTCATGGAAGGGGCGGGGGCCGGACGGGGGTCATGGGAGGAGCCGCGCCCGGGGTCGGCCCCCGCGCCCTCCCCGGCGGAGTGGCCATACGGCGCGCGGGCGAGGGGGGTACTGGGAGGGCGGCGGGCTCTCGCTGGCGCCGAAAGGGGCGTGACGTCCACCCTCGCAGCGGCGGTCGAGGGCTCGCGGAAGGGGATCGATCGATCGATGGAACCGGAGGAGCTGGCGCAAGCGCTTTCAGCGCAAGCGAATGCTCGCGGCTCTCCCCTGTACCCCCTCTCCCGCGCCGCCGCGGCCGTGATGATGACGATGGCCGCTCTTCGATCTTCGAGAGCTGGGCCAAAGACGTGGCAGCTGCGGGCTTGCCGGAAGGGGGACGATCTGAAGGGCTTGCGGGTCGCCCGCCTGCTACTCCGGATTCGTGCCCCAGCCGGGAAACTTGGCGGTCCCGCGGCCCTTGCCCGAGGACGCCGGCGCCACGCTGCGGGCCGGGGATCCAATCAAATTACTTTGCGTGCGGCGGAGGTTCGAGCCGCGGGGCGGATCAAATGTAGGGATCAAATCACTGCGCACTGCTGCTGGAGGAGGAAGTTCAACGACGCGAGCTTCTTGTAGGTGGAGGCCAGGACAGGCGCCGAGCCCCTCTGGTACTCCTGTAGCGCCTCTCGGGACATTTGGACGTCCAGCGCGGCCTCTCCGAGGCGCTCTGCGGAGCCACGGATGCTGTCCTGCTCGACGGGGCGGGCGGCGGAACGCCGAGTGAGCTCAAGCGCGCGCGTTCTGGATCCGGCCGCCGTCGCGCTGACTTCGAACGGACCTTGTGCTTCGCGATGGTGGGCACGGACTTCTTGATGTGCTCCTTCACGTAGTACAGGCCCGTCGAAGGCTCGTTCACGCCCGTGACGAGAGCCTCTGAGACGAGGTCCACCACTGCGAATCGAATGCGCGCGGCGGGTCAGACAGGCGCCGTGAGAAGCGCATGGTTGGCAGGGCTGCGCACTGCGAGTGACGCGCTTCGGGAGCTCCACGTCCGGCTCGGGCCGCGTGATGGCGGAGAGGAGGTCGCGCCCGACGCTGGCGATTGCGGCGCTCCCGCCGCTGCTCGTGCGCCGGGGCGCGGACGACGGCGAGTCCATGCCGATGGGAACGCTACCGCTGTGCCGTAAAAGCCTTCCAGACACTCCGGAACGGCGCGACGGAGGCGAAATCGCAGTTCAGAGGGTCCGAGAGGGAAAGAGCAGGGGTACGGCTGTCACTGCGTTCGCAGCTTAGGTTGTCCGGAGAGCGGCGCCGCGGCTCTTGCCGCGAGCGCGCTGCGAAATGTTCGAGAAGGTGCGCTAGTTACAGCGCACGTGGACCGCAGCCTAGGCCACGCATTGCCGGAGATCAGTTGCGCAGCCGATACGTCAATCTCACTCTGCGCGCGCCCGCAGCTCCTCGGGAAGATCCTTGACGAGCAGCTTGGCAAGTTCTTCATCATCAAGGACCGCGATATCTCGCTGGGCGTGTTCAAGGGTCCGCATCGCCGAGCGCGGCGCGCTCGGGCCTCGTCGCGCTCACCGCGGTGCAGGCAACATCCAGCTCGAGAACCTTTCGCTCCGCCCAACCGCGCTCCAGGCCTACAACCTCCCCGTGCGCGACGCGGCTCGCATGCGGCACGCGAACTTCCGCGACGCCGCACTCACGCCCCGCAGGTCGTAATCAAGCACGGGCATGTCGGGAAGGTTTCGATCAAGGTCAAGTGGTTCGTGCTGCTCGGCGGCGGCGGCGGCGCGGGGCGAGAGGGCTCCGGAGCGCCCCTCGACGCACTGAAGGGGCGGGAGCGGGGCGGTGGGGCGGATGTTCTTGAGATAGCGCCGCTGGGGAAGATGAATGCGCCTCGGAGCGGACGCCGCCGGCGCCCCGCCGCCTCCCGAGCGAGCGCGGCGCTGCCAGGCTGCCAGGCTGACCCGCCGAGCGCCCGCGCGCCGCAGGAGCAAGCTGCTCACGGACCCCGTCAATGTGGTCGTCGAGGACCTCTTCTTCGTGGCAGGCCCCCAGACGCAGGCGCGCCCGCCCGCCCGCCCGCCCGCATGCCCGCCCGCCCGCCGCGCCGCCCGCAGCCGCCCGCAGCCGCCCACTTCGCTTCGCTGAGCGTCCTCCGCTTCGCAGTGGGACGAGAGCCAGGAGGCCCTGCGGAAGCTCGAGGTGCAGCGCTCCAAGCTCCAGGCGGACGAGGTCGTCCGAAAGCTCAAGCGCGGTGCGTGCTTCCATGCCCCCGGACGCTCCGCGCGGCAGCTCACGCGCGCGCGCGGGGACCAGACGCGGTGAGCGGGGTGACCGCGGCGCTGAAGGACAAGGCCAAGTCCATGCCCGCCATCGTCCAGAAGATCGTGGAGAACATACAGGTCTTCATAAAGGTCCGCGCCGCTCACCTGAGCTAGCTCGCTGGCCTCGCCACGCCCGCCCGCCTGCCCGCCCGCCCGCCCGCCGGCTGCCCGCGCTCACGCCCTCTCCCCTCCCCTTCGCAGAACATCCACATCTGGTGGGTCCCACCGCCCCGCCCCGCCCCGCCCCGCCCCGCCCCGCCCCGCCGCCTCAGGTATCCCTACTCCTGACCCACGCCGGCCCACGCAGCTACGAGGACGGCTTCACGAGGCCCGACGTGCGCACCCCGCCTGCGTACTGCGTACCCCCGCGCCGCCCGATCCCCCCCCTCCCCCCCCCCCAGAACCCCTTTATCCTCGGCATCGTCCTGGGCGGCCTCAACATAAACAGTGCGCCCGACCGATCCCGATGACTTCGGCTCCGCTGAGCCGGTACCCCCGTGGCAGACGTCAACGTGGATGCGGCGCACAAGGGACCCGTGCGTACCCCCCTCTTCCTTAGCCTCTGTACCCCCCGCTCACGCCCGGGACCGGCAGGCGTGGCCCGGGATGGGAGCGCTTCCCCGCGAGGTCGCCACCCAGTACGCCGGTGGGCTCTACCCCCCCCCCTCTCCCCCACTCCCCTCCCCCGGCCCCGCCCCCTTCTGCCGCCATGCCTTTCCGCCCCTTAGCTTAGCCCCCCCCCCTCCCCTCCTCCCCCCCTCCTTCGCTTCCGCTCCCTCTCCTTCTCACCTCCCTCCCCCTCCGTGCCCCTCTTTCCCCCCCTCCCCCCCCCCCCCCCCGCGCAGGCAAGTACGTGGCGAAGGTGGCGGAGCTCGAGAACTTCGCCGTCTACTGGAACGCCGACCAGCTCTACTTCCCCCTCTCCTGTACCCCCCTTCCCCTCCACTCCCCCCTATCTATGAATCCGACGGCGGCGGCGGCGCAGCGATGCCGCCGGCGGATCTGATGCGGTTCCTCCAGTACAAGATCGATTTGATCCGCATGCCCTCGGTCCGCCCGCCCGGGCCCCTCTTTCGCCCCGCCCGCCCCGCCCCCTTTCTGACCTCCGCGCGCCCCTCCTTCCCGCAGCTGCCCGAGAGTGCCTTGCTGGATCCGAAGGCTCGCCCCCCCCCCCCCCCCCCTCCCGCGCCCTAGGCTTCCGCTGCAAGGCTGAAGAACCACCGCCCCCCGCCCCCCCGCCCCCCCGCAGAACCGGAGCCGGTTCATCGTCCACCCGATCAAGATGACCGTGGACGTTGACATCATGAAGGCTCGCCCCCGGGCGGGCCGGCTGGGCTAGACGGCGGCCAGAGCCGGGCTAGATAGATCGTCTAGCGCTCTCCTCTCCTCTCCTCCCTTGTACTCACTGTCTCCTCCGCAGGAGGGCGTGGCCGGGGTGCCGCACGTGAGCGCCCGCGTGGATATCCTGGAGGTGCAGCTGGCGGTGGACGCGAGCCAGCTGGAGGGCGCCCGCACCCTCGGCGAATTCTTCTCCAAGTTCGAGCAGTGCGCCCCTCTCCCTTCTTCTTTGTTCTAGAGAGAGATCGCCCGAGATCGAGCCAGCTAGCTAGCTAGCTAGCTGTCTTTTGCTCTCCCCCGCCCGAGATCGAGCTAGCTATCTAGCTAGCTAGCTAGCTAGCTTGCTTGCTTGCTAGCTTCTCTCTTCTTCTCCAAGTTCGAGCAGTGCGCTCCCCTCTCCTCTGTCCTGTCTTTCTTTCTTCTAGCTAGCTAGCTTGCTAGCTAGAAGAAGATCGAAGCCAGCTAGCTATCTAGCAGCTGAGCGCGACTCTTCTTACCGTCCCATGTCCTCCGCCGGCGTCCTCCCTCCCTCCTGCTGCTTCCATCTTTCTTTCTCTCTTTCTTAGCGACTCACCGCCCGCCCTCCCTTCCGCCGCTCACCCACCGCCGCCCGCCCGCCCGCTCTTTCGCAGGTTCCACAAGAAGCGGCAGCGGCGGCCGCAGCGCCCGCCCGTGAAGAAGTGGGCCGATGCGGCGCACACGCGGCTCACGGAGGCGTGGCAGCGCGACGGAGGCGCCACGGCGCGCGCCTGGTGGAACTACGCCATCCTCAGGTGAGGCCCCGCCTAATGCCACTGCTCTCCTCTGCCCTCCTCCTCACCTCTCTCCCTACTCCTCCTCCTCACCTCTCTCCCTACTCCTCCTCCTCACCCCTCCTCCTCACTCCTCCTCACCCCCCTCCTAGCGAGCGGGAGACGATCGCTTGTTGGGCTTTCTTTAAGTCTTCTAAGACTTAGACGCCGTGTGATTTTAATGCCCCCAGCGTGCGGGAGGCGATCGCGGAGGGCTTTTAATGCTTAGAGTCTTATAAGACACTATGTTATCTTTCTTTCTCAGAGTCTTATAAGACGCTATGTGATTTTAATGCCCCCAGCGTGCGGGAGGCGATCGCGGAGGGCTTTTAATGCTTAGAGTCTTATAAGACACTATGTTATCTTTCTTTCTCAGAGTCTTATAAGACGCCTTGTGATTTCGATGCCCCCAGCGTGCGGGAGGCGATCGCGGAGGGCTTTTAATGCTTAGAGTCTTATAAGACACTATGTTATCTTTCTTTCTCAGAGTCTTATAAGACGCTATGTGATTTTAATGCCCCCAGCGTGCGGGAGGCGATCGCGGAGGACTTCAAGCGGTTCTCGTGGAAGCGGATCGCGACGCGGCGGGCGGTGCGCGTCGAGTACATCCAGTGGCGCACCCGCATGCTCCTCGAGGAGGAGCGCGGCAACGAGGCCGCCGCCGCCGCCGTGCGCCCCGCCCCGCCCCGCCCCGCCCCGCCCCTCCGTCCATAGCCAGACAGACTACCTCCGGATAGCTGGCTAGACCGCCGTGCGTGCGTCCCGGGGCGCCGCTAGTGGGGACTACCCCCTCGGGACTGCCGGCCCGCCCGGCCGCTCGCGCCTGCCGCCCGGTGTCGTGTCCAGCCGACGAGCCGCCCGCCCTCCCCCGCAGTGCCAGGCGCAGTGCCAGCGGGTGGAGGACCTCCTCACGTACCCCGACGTCATCTACTACCGCAACATCGCCGAGCTCGAGGTACCCCCCTCCCGCTTCACCCCCCCTTCAAATTCGAGGTCGAATCGAACGCCCCGCTCGCCAGGTGCTGCGGATGCAGAAGCGGCACGGGCGCAACGCGGCGCTGGACAGGTACCCCCTGCGGCCCCCCTCGGAACGCTCTACCCCCCACCCCCTCACTTCCCCCCCTCCCCCCCCTCCACCCCGGCAGCCTCTTCTCGCTGGCGCGGGCGGACCGCATGGAGGGCCTCGCCACCTTCGAGGCCGCCGTCGGCCGCAAGCGCCGCTCCGCATGGAAGAAGTGCGTCTGAGCCTTCTGAACCGTCTGAGCCGCCCCGTCTGAGCCGCCCGCAGGATCAAGGGCGTGCTGACGCTGGGCCTGGCCAAGGGCAAGAAGCGCTCGATCGCGAGCTCGGGCAGCGGGGGCAGCCTGCAGACCGCCCCCTCCCAAAAATCCCAGGCCACGTGCGCCCCCCCCCCCCCCCTTCGGCTCAGCCGAGCGGGGCCCGCCATCACCTGAGCCATCTGAACCATCTGAGCTCCCCCGCAGGCAAGCGATCGTGGAGTCGCAGCACCGGGAGCAGGAGCAGCGGCTCGGGCGGGCCTCCATGGAGGGCGGCCCGCCCTCCACCAAGTTAAAGGCGAGTACGGGCGGGGCGGCCCTTTCCTGCCCCCCCCCCCCCCCCCCCCCCCTCCTCCTCCTCCTCCTCCTGCCCTTTGACGCCCTCGGACAGGGGAGGCGGCTGACGCTGATGGACAAGGAGCAACGGGAGCGCCTCCTCGCCGAGTGCCACTCCCAGGTCCGTTCGCTGGGCCAGGCCTAGGCCCTAGGCTCTCCCTCTCTCTCTCGCCCAGCTCCTGCCTAGCCGTCTTTCTTCCGAGCCGAGCGCCCTTCGGCTGTCTTCGGCTGTCTGGACCTTGGGCTCTCTCTCCCGCCCAGCCGCCTGGCCAGCTCCTAGCCCCTAGGCCAGGCCGGCCGTCTAGGCCAGGCCCCGGGCTCTCCCGTCCAGCTGCCTAGCCGGCTCCTGCGCCCCTCTGCTTCTCGCCTCGCCTCGCCGAGCGCGCGCCGAGCTGAGCGGCGCCCGCACGCACGCACGCCCGCAGGCGGAGCTGGCGGCGCTGGTCGAGGGCAAGCTCCGCCAGGTCGGCTCGGCTTCATCCCCCCTTCTTTCCTCTAATCCTCTGATCCTCGTACCCCCCCCGCAGCTGAACCCCTCCGCCCGGATGTCCGAGGAGGAGCTCCAGGAGTACCTTCAGGATGTAATTTACCCGGTGCGCACGGCTACCCGGGTTTAAAATGGGGGAGGGAAGGTGGGAGGGGGGCTACGGGATTAGCTCTCCCGTGCCCGCCTCCCACCTGCCCCCCCCCCCCCCTAATCCTCACCTTTTCGGCGCAGGAGTTCTTCGTGGCGCTGCAGCAGCGGCGGACGGGGGCCGGGGCCGGGGCCGGGGCCGGGGCGGGGCGCGGCATCAACCGCCAGGGGTCCTTCGTCGAGGGGGCCCCGGGGACCGTCCCGGGCGCTGCGGTCGTCAAGGCGCGCCCGCCCGCCCGCCGAAGAATCCGCTCAGAATAAGAACGCGAACGGGGCGCTCTGATGCTTCTCCGGGCGGGCGCAGGTGCGGGTGCAGCTCCACGTGGGTACCGCCGCCTTCCTCCTGCTCGAGCGGCCCCGCAAGCGCCTCATCGCCCGCCGCGGCTCCTTCGAGGTCCTCCCCTCCTCTACCCCCCTTGATTCTCCCCCCCCCCCTTTTGACGCCCCCTGCAGCACACGCAGGGCCCGCACTCCCCTGGGCGCGACGTATTCGCCTCGAGCTCGGGCGTGCGGCGCGGCTCGACGGCCGCCCCTGGAGCGCCCTTCACGCAGTCCATGACAGTGCGGCCGGCCCCCTCCAGACTACTTCATAGGCGCCTGCTGAGCCTTCCACGCAGCCGGCGCGGGAGCAGGGCGCGTCGTCGCGGGGCTGGCGGCGGCTGCGGGCGCTGCTGGGGACGCTGCTCGAGCGGACGCCGGGGCGGGACCCGCGCCACCGCCTCTGCCGCATCGAGATCAGCCGCGTCCGCACCACCGTCGAGCTCCGCGGCGCGCGCACCACCATCGTGCGCCCGCGCCTTGCCCGCGCCCCAAGTCAGATCATGTTAGAAGACGCTTGAAGCTCCGCGTCGAAGTATAGAAGATGTTAGAAGGTGCTCTATGCTCCAGGTTTATGCGCAGTCTCTCCCGGCGCTCCTCCCGCCCCGCCCCGCCCAGTCGCGTAACGATTTTCCCCGCAGGTCGCGCTGCACACGGAGCTGGGGGGCGTGGAGATCCGGGACCTGACGTACACGACCCACTGGCCCGTCCTCATCACACCCATGAAGGTAGCCCCTCCCCCTTCCTATCTTTCTATCCTTCTATCCGGCCCCACGCATCTTCCGACCGACCGGCCGGCCCGCCCTCCTATCTTTCCTTCTATCCGGCCTCACGCCTCTTCTCTTCGCCTCGCCCCAGAGCGACCGCTACTTCGAGACGGCGATCGACCCGCAGCAGCCCCGCGTCACCATCGACGTCCAGGTCCGTCCTCCGGACAGAGGCTGGCTGGCTAGGACGGCTAGGACGGCTAAGACGGCCTGGGATAGAGGGAGCGGCGCCCGCCGTCTCTTTGGGGCTTGCTAGGGCGGGTGGCCTCTTGTTCGGGTGGAGCTAGCTAGGGCGGGTGGCCTCTTCTTCTTCTTCTTTTGGGGGCACGCCTTCCTCACCTCGCGACTGCCCGCGGCACCGCAGATCGCGTCGGGATCGACGACCATCGCCATCCGCGCGCACCACATGAAGGGCGAGCCGCGCCATCCGCGCTGACGGCATCCCGAGCTGACGACGGCCCCCCGCAGCTGTCTACTCGCGGTTCATGACGACGCTGGTGTACTTCGTGACGCCGCCGCGGCCCAACATGAAGCAGCGCATCTTCGACCCCAAGTTCGCCGACGTCCGCCAGGTCCGCTCTGAGGCGGTCCGAAGCTTCGGCTAGGCTAGGCTGGGCTGGGCTGGGCACGGCCAGGCGAGGGCGGTTGGTCCGTCGCCCCTGGTCGGATGGGGACGCGCGGGGCGTGGGCGGTTGTTAGGGCGGCCGTTAGGGCGGCCGGTCGGCCAGAGCTTGATGATGCGGATACAGTCTCTATGATCTCTCCAGACGGGGCGCACGATATAATTAGCCACCAAGGCCTAGGTGGCCAGAGCGGACCGGGCCTCGAACTCCTACCCCCGCGCCTTACCGAGAGGATTCGATGATCTGATCCGTGCGCAGCGGCTGCGGCGGACGATCACGCGTCCCTTCGAGGAGCTCATGCGGCTCATCCGGAGCACCGCCGGCCTGGAGGTGAGTGAGAAACAAGCTTAAGCCGTCAGAAGAATCGCACTTGGCGTTGGTTGGCTTTGGCTTTGGTTGGCTAGCTTTGCTCACCCACCACCACCTCCCCGCCACGAATGACCAAGTATGAATCTAGCATGGGGCCGTTCAAATCCGTCAAATCCGCTCAAAACTATCGCTGCTTCCCTCCTCAGCTTCGGCCTTGGCTTTGCTCACCCACCACCACCTCCCCGCCCCGCCCCGCCCTAGCTTGGCTTTGGCTTTGGTTGGCTAGCTAGCCTTGCTCACCCACCACCACCGCCCCGCCCCCGGCCGCAGGTCACGCTGGAGTGCGACATCCTGCACGCCGTCATCCCCTGCGAGTCGGAGCTCGACGTGCCCCCCGCCTACGTCCTCAAGCGCAAGCAGGTCGCCTCGCTAGCCCATCGGGTCGCAGCGCGACCCGTCCTGAGCCGCCCGCCAGGTCGGGTGGGGGGACGACGGCATCGTGCTCGTCGCGTGCTGCCGCGGCGCCCGCATCGAGATCGTCCAGGCGCGCCCTCTTCGCGAAAGCAAACAACTCTCTGATAGAATCTTTTTTAGGACTAATGAGACTCTGACGGAAGCTCTTTTAAGACTCTAATGAGACCCAAGGCAACGCCCCCTTGGCAGACCGTCTCTAACAAGACCTCTCTCGGCAGGCGGACAAGGCAGAGCGCTCCTCGTCGCGGGTCAAGTGGCGCGGGGACCCCGTCAAGGAGGAGGAGCGCTTCCGCAAGGAGGTCCGTCCAATAAGACTCCAATATAAAGTCGCTATAACACCGGTCGATGTCTAACAAGACTCCAATATAAAGTTGCTATGAGACCCTAAGTAACTTAGTAATGAAAAGAATTCGGGCAAGCCTAACAATCCCCTGGGGTTCACCCCACCGTAGTCTCTCAAAAACAAAAGCGCTTCCCCAAGGAGGTCGGTCTAATAAGGGTCTAATATAAAGTTGCTATAAGACCCGATATAATGCAATCATAATTCGGGCGAGCCCAACGACAATCCCCTGATTGGAATGTGCTGTGCAGGTGTCCAGTGAGACTCTAACATAAAGTCGCTGTGAGACCCTACGGTCTCGGATCTAGAAGACTCTAATATAAAGATGCTGTGAGACCCTAATATATATAATTCGGGCGAGCCCAAGAATCCCCCGATTGGAATGTGCTGTGCAGGTGTACGACTACATTGGGATGGCGGGGATGGGCATCGACCTCTTCCTCTGCCGCGAGTCCCAGTGGAAGTGGGGCCACAACAGGTCCGCCCGCCTGTCTGAGCCCGGCGAGCGAGAGAGGGAGAGAGAGAGAGAGAGAGAGGCTGGGAGCGCGGCTGGGAGGACCCAGGACAAGGGACCCTGCAGCCTCGGCGTCACCTGCAACCTGGGACCTAGATCGCCTAGATGGGACTTGGGACCTAGATCCGCCCCCCGCCCGCCCGCCCGCCCGCCCGCCCGTCGCGCCGTCGCGCCCCGCGAGAGAGGGACAGCTAAATTACATATAAACTCGCTTCCCACTCAAACCTGACCCGCCTTGGCTCGGCGGCGCGCAGGCGGACGATGGAGTTCCAGCTGCTGGAGACGACGGACCTGCGCATCGACATCGTCCGCGCCGCCATGTTCAAGGCCCAGACCATGAAGATGACGTGCGCCCGCCCGCGGCCTCGCCCGCGCTCGCCACGCCGTCGTCATATATATAAGACTCCAATACGTTCCAACAAGGCGCTATATTATATAAGCGCCCGCCACGCTGTCGTCCTTATCGTTCTCGTTGCTGTCTATGTCGTCATGTATCAAACGAGTGCCGCTCGCCCGCAGGTTCGGGCGGCGGGTGGTGATGCGGCTCTCGCTGTGGCAGTTCAAGGCCCTCCTCGCCGTCATCAAGTCCATGCAGACCGGCCTCAAGAACGCCCGGTGCGGTGCCCGCCTCCTCTCAAGGAGGAGTCTCTAGAGTTCGGCGCCAAGTCTCAAGTATTCTTCTCCTCGAGTCTCTAGAATCTTCTTCTAAGTCTAACATTGAGCTTACAAGTCCTCTGAAGGAGGAATTTTAAATTTTACAAGTTCGGCGCTAAGTCTTCTCCTTCTCCTCCTCCTCCTCCAGGAACTACGGGATCAACAAGTGGATGCACATGGTGCGGCTCATCCGCGAGTTCAAGGGGGACCAGGCCTCGTACCAGGTCCGTCCGCGTTTGTGTTTGTGTGTGTGTTTGTGTGCGGACGCCGCGTGCGCCGCGCCGCGCTGCGCCCCCGGGGTGGTCAGAAGGCCTAGGGGGCACCGCTCGCCTCTTCGAGCTCGCCTCTAGCACCAGTGCTCTACCTTAAAAGCTTGCCGCCCTCGCCTCCTATCTTAGGACGTCGAGCCCCGCTGAGCGCGAGCTCCTCGACGTCAGACGGGCTTGTTCTTCGAGCTCGCCTAGCGCTCTACCTCACCTACCTCGCCGCGCTCGCTTCGAGCTCGACCAACCGGCCTCGCGCCAGATCGGGCGGATCGAATCCAAGGACGGCGCCGAGATCACCGTACACAACACCCTCGCCGAGCAGGTGCGGGCGGCCCGGGGCGGGCCGGCGGGCGGGATCCGGGCGAGGAAGAAAGCTTAGCTTAGCTTAGCTTAGCTTAGCTTAGCTTGGCTTAGCTTAGCTAACCATAAGAATGAGTTTCTTAAATTTCGGAGCTATCTAAACTATATAAACTATCGTCCGCCCGCCTTTTCCCACCCTTTTCTAGACCAGACCAGCTCGAGGGCTGTGGGCTTAAATTTGTCACATTTTGTATCTTAGCCCCAAGGGGCTGAAGAACGAGTTTCGAAGCTATCTAAACTATCTACTAGCCGTGAGCGGAGCGCAAAGAGCCGTGCCGCCCGAGCCACCCGTTTCCGAAACAGACAGACTAGGCTTCGGGCCCCCGCCCCCCGCTCGGCCGCCCCCGCTTGACCCCGTTCCCGTCCACCTGTCTCTGAATCAAACTGCGTATAGCCTTTGGAGCCCACTAATTCTGACTGGCCCCGCGCCGCAGGTCGGGATCTTCCTGCCGACCTTCGAGATGAGCTTCGAGGGCTTCGGGCGGCGCATGGAGATGTCCGCGCCCTTCCCCGACGTCCGCATGGAGTCCTACTGCCCCGCCTCCCGCTCCTGGCACGCCCTCCTTGAGCCCTGCGACGTCTCCCTCGAGATCATCAAGGTGCGGGCGAGCCAGATCTAGAGAAGAAGAAGAAGAAGCTAAGACTTCTAGCGAATACTAAGTCTAAGGTGCCCTTCTATGAGAAGAAAAAGAAGAAGAAGCTAAGACTTCTAGCGAATACTAGCTAAGAAGAGGGGGGGCCTAGCCTTGGCGTCTTTAATCTTGCGGCGCCGCCCTCGAGATCTAGACAGAGAAGGAGCGGACGAAGAAGTAGAGGTAGAAGCGGAAAAAGCGGAGCCAGCGAAGGATGAGAAAGGGAAGGAGCGGGCCCCGCCGCTCCTTCCTCTTATCGATAGTAATAAACCTTTGCCGCTCCCACCTCTCCAGATCCTTATAAATTTCTCCTTATAGTTCTTAGTCTTCCTTGTAGGCTTCTCCTTATGGTTCTTTCGTCTTCTAGCTAGTGCTTCTCCTTGCTCATTGTCGATCTCACCTCGACCCACCCACGGCAGGACGTGTCGCGCTTCGACGCGGTGAACAAGGAGATGAGCCTGCTGCGGGGCGCGCGCGCCAAGTTCGACGGGGGCACGGCGATGCCGAACCTCCTCTCGCTCGCCCGCGTCGCCCGCGGGGACGGCAACACGGCGCTCACGTCGGAGCTCGTCCGCCGCGGCTCGCTCGAGATGATGGCGGCGGAGCTGAACGCCCAGGAGCGCCGCGGGTCGGCGTCGGCGTCCCGCCGGCGCTCGCTCGCGAACGAAGCGGAGCGGGACGCGATGGTCTACGCGGCTTCGATGGGACTCCCCACCCCGAAGCGCGCCGGCGCCGGCGCCGGCGCCGGCGCGGGGGCGTCCTCCGCCCTCCGGCGCTCCTCCGTCGCGCCGGCCCCGCTCGAACTGGAGGAGGAAGGGGGCGGGCGGGCCTCGACGACGCTCCCCAGCGCCGACTCCCTCCGCGCCGTCAAGGAGGATGAGGACGAGGAGGAGGACGACGACGACTTCCTCCTGCAGGTCCGCATTGTTGTTGTTGTTGTCTTCATTAGATTGTTTGTTTGTCTGGATTTTTGTTGTGTCTAGGCTCCCTAATCTAGAGTGCCGTCCTTCCCATCCTAGAGCAACTTCGCCTTGACGCCTTGTCCTCGCGTGCCGCGCAGATCAACTGGACGCACATGCGGCTGGCGGCGGAGGAGCGGGCCGCCTTCACGGCCAAGTTCGAGACGCTGGAGCTCATCAAGAACGTCACGAAGGAGTGGCGCGAGGCGACGCGCGAGTTCGAGTGGGCCCTCGCCACCCGCCAGGCGAGTGAGATAAGAGACGCAAACATCGAAGCGTCGTCCATAGACATATAAACCCTCATCCTTTCCTCCTTTCGTCCATCTAAGCATCGCTCTGTCTTACATCATCTATGTAAGCATAACTCATCTAAGCATCACCGTTCATTACATCTTCCTTTCTTGCTTCCTCCCGCCAGATCCCTCTCTTTCTTAGCATCACTCGTCCTTACACATTCTTACTTTCTTCCTCCCGCCATCAACAACATCTGAACATCTAAACCATCATCCTTTCCATCACCCTTTCCTCCTCGCGTCTTCCTCGCATCCTTCTTTCCACTTTCTTACTTATAATTACTTCCCCCCGCCAGATCCCGACGCACTGGACGCTGCGGAACGAGGCACGGGACGCGCTCCGCGTCTCGTACCCGGCGCCCTGGACCGAGAAGCCGCCCGGGGTCGACTTCGCCCCCGCCTTCCCCGGCTTCGACATCGAGCCCGGCTCCGAGGCGCGTCCCTTTCCTATTACACATAATACGCGTCCGCGTTCCTATCTATTATACAGTTTACGCTTTCCCGTCCGCTTTCCTAGATCTAGATGTAGATCTAGATCACGTGAATCGATCTAGATCTGGATCACACCAACAACAAATCTCCTGTCCTGTCCTCTTCCCCTCGCTGACTTCTCCCCCTCTCCCCAGGTGTGCCTGCCGTTCGGGCCCTTCGGCGCCGGCCGCGGCTGCTTCACGCGCTTCGACCCGGGGCGCCCGGCCCGTCGGCCCGAGATCCTCGTCGAGGTACCTCCCGAGGGCCTCGTGGAGGCCTCCTCCGCCTCATCCTCCGCCTCGCCCCTGCTGCTCCCAGCGCACAGGGACGGCGCCTTCGTCGTCCCGGCGCACCCGGAGGCCCCCGCCGGGGCCGACCTGGTCTGCCACGTCGAGACGACGGCGGCGGCGGCGGGCGAGGAGGAGGCCTACCACCGCGCCGTCGCCCTGCGCTCGGCGGTCTCCGTACGGAACGGGACGGGCGTCGAGTGGGAGGTCAAGATAGAAGCCCCCGAGTCGTCGAGTCAAGCCGCCGCGGGGCTCTATGTGGAGTCGTCCTCGTCGGGGCCCGCCCGCCCCGCCCGCGGCCAGGGCTCCCTCTCGTTCCGCCTCGCCCCCGGCGCCCGCGACTCCGTACCCGTCCGCCTCTGCGCCCGAGCGCACCTGCGGTTCCGCCCGGCCTCCGAGGCCGGCGCCGCCTGGCCGGCCGCGCCCCACGTCGACCTCGCGACGCGCTCGTCGGACCCCGCGGCGCCCCTCCGGTGGGACCCGGCCGCTCTCGTCGCCGGCTCCTCGTCCTTCGTTCTGGAGGCGGTGCCCCTGTCGGACTACTGGTCCCTCCCCGCCCGCCGGCCCCGCCTCGCCCCCGTCGAGATCGTCATCCGCGCCCCGCTCGCCCTCGAGAACCTCCTTCCCGTCCTCGTCTTCTACCGGATCTCGTACCCCCCGTACCCGCCCCTCGAGGGCGCCGCCGACCCCGGCGACTGCTTCCACTGCCTGTACCCCCCGCCCCCGCCCGGGGACGGGGAGGGGGCAGGCCCCACCCTCAGCCTGGCGCTGGAGGCCCCGCCGGGCGACGAGGAGGCGCGGGCGCCGACGCCCAACATCACCCCGCGCCTCCGCGGCATCCCGGGCCCCGCCAACATCGAGGAGCTCGCCCTCGCCTCCGCCGGCCGCCGCCTGGGCAGCGCCGGCCGCACCATCCGCGAGGCCGGCCCCGCCGGCCCCGCCTTCTTCAAGACCGTACCCCAGCCCCTCGCCCGCGCCGAGCACATCGTACCCTCCCAACACGGCTCCCGCCTCCGCTGGTCGGCCCCCGTGCCCCTCCACCCGGCCCGCCTCCCCGCCTCCGGCGCCCGCCTCGGCATCCCGGACCCGGGTTCGAATCCGGGCCCCGACCACCCCGTCCTCCTCATCCCCCAGGACCGCACGCGCGAACGCCCCTCGGACGCCCTGGCGCCTGTACCCCCGCCGCCGCCCCCGCGAACCGCCTGCCCGGCCCCCCTGCACCTCCTCCTCGCGGCCCCCCTCTGGGTCGTGAACGACACGGGGCTGCCCCTGCGCGTGCGGCCGGCGGGGGCGGGGCCCGAGGCCGAGGCCGCCGTGCCGCCCGTCGCGGAGACCCCGGCCCGCGTCCTCGCGCCCCCCTCCAACTCCCTCCACCTCTTCGTCGGGGTGCGCCGCGCCGCCTTAGCTCACTAACTAAATTTATAATAAAATAGATGGCCTAACCATCCACCCATTTTCAAACGTTCCTGAGCGTCCTCTCGCGAGCAGGCGGCGCGCTCAGTGAAGCCTATCGACGTGTCGAAGAAAGTGGCGGCGGCGGCCGTCGAGGTGACCGACGGCACCGTAGTCTACGAGGTCAGCCATTTAAACCAGCGCGTTTCTATGTGCTTATACGCTTTCCATTTACTTAAGCGTGTTTCTGTGTGTTCATAAGCTTTCCGTATCATAAGCTTTAAGAACCAGCTTGTGAACATGTGTTTACAGGCTTCCCTTTTCGCAAGTTTCCCTTTTCATAAGATCCCCATTACTACACGACCGCTTCGCCTCGCTCACGGCCGGCCCGCCCCGCGCGCAGATTGGGTACAGCGTGGCGCCGGGGAACGGCCCCCTCGCGGGGCGCACGCGGGTGCTGACCCTCGCGCCCCGCATCGTCCTCGTCAACCACGTCCACGATCGCAAGGTAAGCGAGGGAGGGAACGGGGGGTGGGGTGGGGGCGCCGCCCACCGCTTCTAGGACGGAAGCCCGCCTAGCTGGGGGCGCCTCCGCCACGCCACGCCACGCCCCGCTCCTAGCTGGGGACCTGGCTAGCTCCCCCGCCCGCATCCCACCGTGCTGACCTCGTCCTCGTCGACCGCAAGGCCGAGCCGGCCGCCCCCACCGCCGTCGAGGTCGTCCAGGTCCGTCCGCTTGATTAATTTAAGCTTCTTTTAAACTTCAAGCACATTCACCCCTCCTAGGCTTCTCCTTGAAGCGTTCCTTATCTCTTTGAGCTAAGCTGCTTAAAATAGGAAAGAGCTAGGCCTCTGAGAATTCAGCCCGCCGCGCGCCGCGCTCACCTTTGCCTTGACCATTCCTTCATTACAAGCGTTTAAACAGCGATTCGCCGCGCGCCGCGCCCCCCTTGCTTAGCCTTGACTGACTAGCTCACCTTCTTGCTCCTCTTCTTCTTCGCCAGGACCCCGGCATGGGGGAGGACCGGTCCATCTCCGCCCCCGCCGTCTCCCGCGCCCTCCACGTCGCCCCGGGGGAGGCGGCGCCCCTCTGGTGGACCGAGCTCGGATCGGCCGAGGGCTCGGGCCCGCCCCTCCGGCGCCTCCGCGTCGCCCTGCAGCAGCCCCGCACGGAGCTCAGCGGCGCATTCTCCATAACGGGCCCGGGCTCCTTCCCGGTAGCTTCTTCTTCTTCTTCCTCCTCTAACTTCTAAATTCTAACTTCTAGCTTCTAACTTCTTCTTCGAACTTCTAGCTAGACCCCTGACTTATGACTTGGGCTTCTAACTTCTTCTCCAACTTCTAGCTAGACTCCCCTAACTTCTAACTTCTAACTTCTTCTAACTAGCTAGACTCCCCATCACGGGCTTGGGCTCCTTCCCGGTAGCTAGACTCCTCTAACTTCTAACGTCTTCTTCCTCGAACCTCTAACTTCTAACTTCTTCTAACTTCGTCTTCTCGCCAGCTGCGGCTGCGGAAGCTGCGGGCGACGGCGCACGCGCTCTCGGTCCGCGTGCACGTCTACGCCAAAGGGTGCGCGTGGGACTCTGGCCCCGCCCCGCCACGCCACGCCACGCCACGCCACGCCCCGCCCGGTCCCTGACCATGCTCTCTCTGCCCCGCCCCGCCCCCCTCGCAGGCCGACGCTGCAGGTGCACCTGACGGAGGAGACGCGCGACTTCAGCTCCGCCCGCATCGAGAATGCCTGCCGCGACCACGAGGTCAGTCCAGTCCAGTCTAGACTCTAGACGTGACTAGACGGGACGAGAAACGCCTGCTTCGACCACGAGGTAGACTAGTCCAGTCTAGTCTAGTCTAGTCGCCTTTCTAGTCTAGTCTCGTCTAGGTAGACCCAACCGCATCTATCTAGTGATTATTAGAACGCCTGCCGCGACCACGAGGTCAATCGAATCCCATCCAGTCCAGTCTAGTCACGTTTGATCTAATCCGACTCTGACTGCTTCGCCTCGGTCTCGGTCTCGCAGATCACGGTCTCGCAGCTCGGCTCCCTCCAGGCCCCGCAGCTCCTGCGGCCCTACGGCGCCGCCGCCTCCGCCACCGCCTGGTGCGCGCGCGGCCGCCGGACCTTACTTATAGACTTCTACTGCTATACTATGGCTTCCTTCTCTTCCGTCCTGTCCTTTCCTTTCCTAGGACCTTTCGACTCTGACTTTCTTTCTTGCTTCCTTCCTTCCTCGCTTCAGGTACACGGCGTTCGGGTGGGACGAGCCGCTCGCCCCGGAGCGCCGCATCCGCGTCGACATCGACGGTGCGCATCCGCGTCGACATCGACAGAGAGCGTAGAAGCGGAATATTAGGACACGATCTAAGAAAGAGAAAGAGCCCAAGCTTAGAAGACGCTTCAGAAGAGGGCGACGAAGCGTATGAAGTAGAAAGCCGAAAGGCGAACTAAACTCACCGGGCCGCCCGCTTGCTTGCGCAGACGAGGGGTCGCGACACACGGTGGAGGTGGAGCTGGAGCGCGAGGGCCGCACGGCGGTGCCCCTCGACGGCGGCGGCGCCGTCGTCCTCGCCGTCCGCCTCGACCGCAAGGTCCGCCCGAGAGGGAAGAGGGCGGGGAGCGGAGATCTAGGGCCTAATTCTAGGTCCTAGGTCCGCCTAGGTCCTAGGTCTAGGTCCGCCCGAGAGGGAAGAGGACGGGGAGCGGAGATCTAGGGGGCCTAGTCCGCCCGCCCGCCCGGTCCCAGGTCCCAAGGGTCGAGCGGGCAGCAGGGGCCGGGCCCTGGCGGAGATCTAGATGCCTGCGCGTAGCCTATTTTACAATCGATCGAAGGCCTAGATGCCGGCGCGGTCTCCTCCGCCGCTTCCATTTCCCGTCGGGCTCTGCCAGGGGGCGCCGCCTCTGGCCCCGCCCTTCGCCTCCGCCGTGGCGCATGCTGGCCCGCGTAGCCTATACCCTAGACCTGGACGGAGCTAGATCCATCGAATCAAACGGCTCCGCCGGGGCCGCCTCTGACCCCGCCCGCCCTTCGCCGCCGCCTTCGCGCAGGGGGCGTGGGTGGTGACGGCGACGGACAACGAGGAGGACGAGGGCGAGCAGGACTTTTTCTCCTACCGCCAGGTACGATGATCCCGCCCCTCCCCGCCCCCTCGGATTGCATTGCAATTAGATTAGATTGTTCGGATCAAGCTATTTAGGCTGTCTAGACTTCTCTCGGTTCTCAAACCCCGATAAGAGTAGACTAGATTAGGTTAGAATCGCCCATCTCACACTAAAATTAAACACGAACCGGCAGCGCCTGACGCTGGACCTCTCCTTCGCGGCCGCCTCGCTCTCCCTCGCCGACGACGGGGCGGGGCCCGGGGCGCCCCCGGCCCCGCGCGAGCTGCTGTACCTCTCCGCCGAGGGACTGGGCGTCGCCGTCGAGAAGTGGGGCGAGCGCCAGACCGTCGACGCCGCCATCCGCCGCCTCCAGGTGAGAAAAGATAGATAGTAAGAGATAATCATAGAGAGAATTAGAGAATAATAAGTGAGAGAATTAGTTGAATATTAGGTTAGTTGTTAGGGCCGTTGTTAGCCGTTGTTAGCTTTTAGATGAGATGCGGGATGAGTTGGAAGTCGGGCGAACGCCAAAGCTTCCTCCACAAAAACCCGTTTTCGTTCCTCTACCCGCTTCCTCCCTTGTGCTCGCGCCTCGCCTGACGGCGCGCCGCCCCCAGATCGACGCGCCGGCCCCGGGCCCGGCCGCCCAGTTCCCGCCCCTCCCCGTCCTCCTCGCCCCCCGCGCAGGCCTCGACCTCTCCCGCCCCATGCTGACCCTCCGCCTCCTCCGCACCTCCACGACTATGTCATCGTCTCCCGCCACCTCGGGCGCCCTCCCGCCCATCGTCCTGGGCCCCCTCGCGGCGCCGGCGCCGGCGCTCAACGTCAACGCGTACAACGAGGTGGAGATCGCGCTGCAGCCGGTCGAGCTGCGCCTCGACGGCTCGGTGCTCCTCGCGCTCGTCGCGTGGGCGAAGGCGGCGGCGGCGCGGCGCGCGGGGCCGCCTGCCTCGCACGAGCGCGCGCTGCACGCGCTGCGCGCCGGGGCGCTGGCGGCCCAGGGCCCCATCGCGGAGCCCAAGCGCTACCTGATCGGCCTCCTGCGGGTCGAGCCGCTGGCCCTGGACCTGACGTTCCGCGCCCCCGGCGCCGGCGCCGGCCCCTCCGACCCGGCCGCGCCGGGCCCGGGCCTCCCCGACCTCCTCCGGTCCCTGGGGGCCGTCCTGGGCAACGTGGAGGGCGCCCCGCTCCGCCTGAGCGCCTTCGAAGTGCGGAACTACCTCGGGCCCATGTCGGGCGCCAAGAAGCCGCTGGGCAGGGCGCTGGCGAAGCAGGCGGCGCCGCAGGTGGCGGCGGTGCTCGCCTCGGCGGGGATCCTCGGCTCGCCGGCGGAGACGCTGGGCGCCATGTGGCGCGGCCTCTCGGACCTCGTCACGCAGCCGATCGAGGGCGCGCAGTCCGCCGACGGCACGCTCGCCGGCGGCGTGGCCCGCGGCGCGGCCTCGTTCGTGCGGCACACGCTGCTCTCGCCGGTGCACGCGACGGGCAAGGTCGCCGGCGCCCTCGCCCGCGGGGTGGACGCCCTCATGCTGGACGACGCGTACGCGGCCGAGCGCGCCCGGGCGCGCGGCGAGCGGCCCGAGCACCTGGGCCACGGCCTGCTCCTCGGCGGCCTCTCCCTCGGCCGCGGCATCGCCGAGGGCATCGCCGGCGTCGTCGCTGAGCCCGTGCGGGGCGCGCGCGACGGCGGCGTCGCCGGATTCGGCGCCGGCCTCGCCAGGGGCCTCGTGGGCCTCCCGGGGAAGCCCCTGGGGGGGCTGCTCGACCTCCTCGCCCTGACCCTCGAGGGGTACGCCGTTCTCCTTCTTTTGTTCGCATGCTTCCCTTTTCCGAAGCTTCGTTCGCAGTCTGGTCTCGACGGCGGACATGGTGCACCGGTCGGCCGGCGGGCAGTCCCGCGCGCAGTGGGCGCGCCTCCCGCGCGCCCTGCGGCCCGACGGGAGCGCGGCGCCGTACTCGGGGCTGGCCGCCGAGGCGCAGTGGCTCCTCCTCACGCCGGGCCTACGGCTGGAGGGCCGGCCGGAGAGGCTCCTGGGAGCCTTCGCGGCCGCCGGCGAGCGGATCGTCGCGGTGACCGACGCGCGCGTCGTGTGCATGCGGCGGGCCCCGCGGGGCGAGGGCCCCGACGCCGCCGACGCGGAGGAGGCGATCGCGAGGGGCGAGGCCCCGCGGCAGCGGGGGCGGCCCCTCTCGCGCCCCGTCCCCGCCTCGCTCCTCGCGACCGAGCGGCGGTCGCGCTCGGTGGTCTGCGGCGGCCCGTGCGGCCCCTGCGCCCCGCGGCCGACCGCGCGCTCGGCCTCCGCGCCGCCGGAGCGCGAGGGGCCGCTGGGCGCCTGGTCGGTGCCCCTCGAGCAGATCGCCCGCTGGGAGGTCTTCGGCCCGGCCGCCAAGGCCGCCGGCCCGGCCGGCCCGCCGCCGGCGCCTGCACCCCGGGACTCCTCCTGCGGGCCCTGCCGGCCCCGGCCCCGGCGGCCTCTGCCGCCTCTAGGGGAAGCCCTGGGGCGGCCTACGGGGCGCACGGGGGCGAGGAGGAGGACAACAGCGAGGGCGGGTCGCACGGGGCGGACCCCTCGGGCCTGCGCGTGTGGGACGCGCGCTCGGCGGACTACAGCGCGCGCGCGGCCGTCTGCGCGCGGGAGGAGGACGCCGCCGCCGCCGCCCTCTGCCTGCGCGAGGCCCTCGCCGGCTTCTCCGCGTGGACCAGGGTCTGATTTTACAGGCAAGCCAGTTTTAGCAGTACGAACAAACTTCTTTTCTTCTCCCCTCGGCCCAGTGGGCCCAATGGGACCTCGTAGACTTTCGAATTCAGTGATCAGAGCATTCTTGCTAGCGTTGATGTTATTGGATACGTGGAATATTGGCTTTGTGATACTACGATAGATGTTATGTGCCGCGGTGGTATGATTAAAAAATGATTTATGCCACGTGCAGCTGCAGCAGCGGGAGGGAGGGGGAGGGGGGGGGGGGGTGGGGTGGGGGGGGGGCAGCTGTGGGGGGGAGGAGGCATGCGCAGAGCAGATCTAGAGCGGAATACGTACTGGTGGCAGCCGGATCCGGATCCAGAGCGCGCGCGCTTGAGCTCACTCGGCGTCCCGCCGCCCGCCCCGTCGAGCAGGACAGCATCCGTGGCTCCGCGGAGCGCCTCGGAGAGGCCGCGCTGGACGTCCAAATGTCCCGAGAGGCACTCCAGGAGTACCAGAGGGGCTCGGCGCCTGTCCTGGCCGCCACCTACAAGAAGCTCGCGTCGTTGAACGTTAACTTCCTCCTCCAGCAGCAGTGCGCAGTGATTTGATTTGATCTCTACATTTGATCCGCCCCGCGGCTCGAGCCTCCGGGATCCGCCGCACGCAAAGTAATGTGATTTGATCCCGGGCCCGCAGCGTGGCGCCGGTGTCCTCAGGGCCTCGGGCCAGGGCCGCGGGACCGCCAAGTTCCCAGGCTGGGGCACGAATCCGGAGTAGTAGCTATAGGGGGGCGACCCCCAAGTTAAGCTCACTGAGTCATCCCGATCGTACCCCTTCCAGCGATCGCGAGCCCGCCACTGCGGGGGCCCGATGCAGGATCATCGCCCGCGCCGCCCGCGCTTCCGGTCCGGCATTCGCCCCTCCACCCCTCTTCTAGATCTCCCATGTTGGCGATGCCCGGACATCGCCTCGTACCCCCCCGGGCCCGCGGGGCCTCCATTGACCGTCCCCCCCCCCCCCCCCCCTCTCCAACGTGGCGGCCTCCCTCCTCCTCTACCCCCATGGCCAACTCCTCCGGATGCAGACTGCCGCCTTTCTAAGTTAGGTGACCAACTGCGCATGCAGGCCCGACTTGCAATTGGTACTAAGAGTTGGTAGCTTTGATCTAAAGCTACTTCTGCGACTAGATCTCTGAATTCAAATTTGATTTAGTTTTTTCTTGCTACTGGTAGCTGTAGCTATAGCTTTAAATTTGATCTAGTTCTCGCGCGACGGATGTACATGTGTCCTTGCGCTCTTCCACTGATTCTCCTCGAGCTCGTTCTCTTTACTTGCTGCGGCCCTGGGGGGGAAGCCGATCGCGAATGCTCCCACCGCCCTCCAGCGTTTCGGCACGTGCACCGACGTTCAATCCTTCCGCCGTTCGATCCTTAGCTTCGAATTATTATTTGCGGTTACCTTCCAGCGGACCGTCGGACCAGATCTAGATCTATAGAGGCGCGGCGCGGCTCGTCCGCTCGTCTACGTATACGTATGTATACGGCATGCCAAGCAGACTCGAGCCCAGTATAGCTAGTGACGCCGGCTGCCTCGATCGCGAGGCAGCCCCCTCAAGCCTCGATCCGGCCTCGCGATGGACCGCGCGCGGCCGGCCGATCGCTAAGCTTTAGCTAGGCACGATATCGGTGGTCCTCCCCCTCCCCCCCCCCCTCGCCCTCTCCCCCCTGTGACGCGGGCTGGCCTGGTCTAGAACCGGTACCAATTGCATTGAAAATTCGGCTCTCGGGTCCTGCATGCGCAGGAGCTCGAGGCGCACATTGAAATTCACACATAGATAGCTATAAATCGTACGCGTACTGCCAGGCTGCGGCGTCCGATCATCATGGAATCACATAAACAAGGCACGCCAACTGCGAATCTAATTATATAACACCGGCTTTGAAATCGACATCTATTTACATGCATGCATTTGGTTCGAAGGCTAAACTTGAAAAAGCTGCGCCTACACTGGAAATTTAAAGCTAAATCTGACGAGTATCGTAAACGAAGAGAGTATCACATGTACAACAGCAAATAAAAAAATGCCTTCAATATCCGGAAAAGCAGATAAAACAGCTTTGCATATAAAACCTAGCCGACTGTACACATAAATGTAATGTACGCACTGATTTGCGCCTAGCCTAGGGAATCTACAGCTTCTTCGCAACTCAATGAGCTCCGCCGATTGTGCAGGCTCACCAAGTACACAAAAAGTGCATGTAAATTAAATTTGTCTATTATTATTTTAAGTCAGATTGTCGCATCCGACATTATAGCGGATGCTCATTTATATGTGAGCCGCTAGGGCTCTAGATCACGTCAGCCTTCGAGCTGCTGGACCGACGGCGCCTAGGCTAGTTAGAGCGCCGCGGTCACTTGTATTCGTGTCGGGGTACGCCGTATCTGGACGGGTACACCCAGTGAGTTGGATCTTAGCGACGACAGCAGCGACACTCGCCATTCCCCGCCCTGCCGAGCTTGCACTCCGCACGGGCTTCCCGCGCGCACGATTAGACACACTAATCTCGCACGCGACAGGCGCCACTGCCGGGAATTTGATCGAGCTTGAGCTCTCTTTTACAACGCGCCCCCGGCCTCTTCCCCCTCCGTTCCGAAATCCCGTCCGCGGGATCCGAACCGGGGATCTTGGCTCGTAGAGCAACAGCTCTACCAACTGAGCCAAGAGGGCCGTTCCGATGTGAGACTCGCGTCTCGGCGCCTGGTGCGCCACTGCAATCTCGCACGCGACAGGCGCCATTCTGCCGGAATCGAACCTTCAAGGGTCGCTGGACTTCCAGGCTCTGCCCGCGCCGCGCGCCTCGCCGCGCCGCCCCGCATAAGCTTAGAGAGATCTGGGACGAGCTTTCCGGGCGACCGCCACTTGTGGCGTGCTACGCTGCACACTTCGGCCGCGTCGCCTCTGGGCGGGCTGATTGTGCTTCGGAAGTGACTCTAGTGTCCCTCGCGGGCTTCGGTGCATCCCCAGACCGAAGCGCACGCACGAGCTCTCGCGAGAGTCTCAATCATTGTCTGTGTCCCTTCGCCGGTTGCACGCTTCGCGTCGCAAACTGTGCCCCGGAGTCTGCCAGCGGCAGTTCTCTGAGTGTCCCTGAGTCGGTTCTCGCACGCCACGAGAAGACCGTGTCCCGGATCTGCAGTGCGCTGCAGATCAAATCTTGCGCCCTGGCATTCTGTTCTCGTGGCTATACGCTGCAAAGAGAGCAATATGTCGAACACTTCTGAACTGATCAGTTCTGAAGTCCGTAGCCGGCTGTCTGCCCTCGCGCACATCGAGCCCGCCAGGGCTATGCTGCTGTGCATGTGCAGCAACTCGCTGCTGGCTCCGCTGCGGCGGATGATGATCCCGTGCGGATCGCATTCCTGCCTGCAAATCCGCGCCTCGCCGATGGCGACCGGTTCCGGAAGGACGTGCGGAACTTCCAGTCGTCCCTGCCGACGAAGTACTTGTTTGGCCCGGATTCTGCCGGTAGCCAGGAGTACTCAAAGTCAGAGGCGCTAGCCGGAGTGATTGTCGGGCGGATCCGCCCCGGACCTCTCCGCGCTGAGATTGAGCGCAAGCGCGACCTCTATGAGGCCTCTGTCACTGCCCTCGAGCATGCCATGATGACCGCGCCAGGCTCGCTCGTCTCGAAGCTGTCCCGGCAGACCTGCGGTCCGCCGAGGATGATGCTGCTATCCTCGCGCTGCAGCAGAGCTGCGTGCGTGATCAGGCCTCAATCGTGGCCGTGCGCGACTCGTACTTGCGTGCCCCCGGGCTGCTTGACACGATCACTGCGTGGATTCACGAGACCCGCCCGCACGCGGCCCGCCGGGCTCTCACTGAGCCGTACACGGGCGAGGACCCCCGCTCGTGGCATGACTGGTTCTTGCCCTCGTACGGCACACGCTGCCGCGGGCCAGCAGTTTGCTGCGTACTACGCGGACTGCCTGCGCACCGCGCTCGAGGCCCGCTCGACGAGCGAGGACCCTGAATATCAGAACCTTGATGTTCGGATGGCCGGGTTCGCCCAGGCGAACGAGCGCACGCTGCGCGAGTTCCTCACGGCGCTGCGGCAGCGCCTCCTCGCCAATAACGGCGCTATCTCGCCGCTTGAGCTTGACAATATTTTCGTCGAGCAGTGCAAGCGCCACGGCTGCCGCGCCGTGTTCCCGCCTGCGCTGGCAGCTGCCGATCGCGAGCTGCCCGAGGCAAAACGGACCCGTATCCTGCAGGCACAGTTTGCCGAGGATGAGTCCTCGTCCGCCGGCACCCCTGCCGCTGCACGAGCCTCGAGCTCCCTTGGCCCTGCTGAGCCTCGGGATGCAAATTCCACGGCCCAGCCCTCGATTTCTGCACGTGGGTCCTCTTGGGCCGTGCAGTCCCGCTCGCCTGCCGCTGTTGCGGAGGTGCTGCGGCGCATGTCCGAGCTCGGGTACCCGGAGTACCCCCCCTCAGACTGCTACGGGTGCTCGGATGACCCCAGCGTCCCCGTTGAGGCGCGACGTCATTGGGCAAATGTGTGCCCCAAGCGCACCCCGTTCGCCCCAGTACGCCCCTGGGTCCGCCGCGGCCAGTACTATCGGCAAAAGCGATCCCAAGAGGATGCTGCCAACAAGCACGAGTACTGGTCCGACGAGGGAAACCAGGACCCAGACGAAGTCTGCGGTCGCTGCGGCGAGGCAGGGCACCACCACAGTGCCTGCCCCGACCCCCCCACACGGGCTGCTCGCTCGAGCTCTGCGCTTCCCGCGCCCTCTAGCTCAGCGGCTCCACCCGCGCGCCCTGCGGCGGAGCGTGAGTGAGCAAGTGCACCAGCTGCACTAGGGTCTGGCTGGCTTGGGCAGCCGCCAGAAAAGCCCTGCTCGTAACCGCGATCCGATTTTTCGCGGAGCCTGGGCCTCCCCTGCGAGAGCCCCATGTGTCGCTGTAATAAGCGGCCCATATACCTGCCTCTGAGCAGGGTGTATATTTGTACATTTGTACATAATTTCAGACGTCGGGGACGACGTCTTCCGAGAGGAGGAGTGAGCACGGGCATGCTGCACGAGCAGTGCAAGCGCTGCCGCTCGCCCTCCGCCCCGAGGCTTGCTTGAATCTGTGGCCGCTGGCCAAGATCGAATAGCACTCGCGAAAGAAGAGCCCCAATCGCGTGCTTTCGAGCACCCTGAGCGGCCACGGGTGCCCCTCTTTCCGAGAGGAGGAGTACCTCTTTCGCTGAAGCCTGCGAAGAGGCGCCACGGCCGGTGCCGCAATTGCGAGCCCTCCTGCTTCCCTCAATTTAGATCCGTGGCCGGTGGCCGAGATCTGATCTCAAACCCAAGCGGGTACCAGTCTTTCCGAGAGGAGGAGTCCTCCGAGACTCTCTCGTCGAAAGCCTGCGATTTCGCGCGGCGCACTGCAGTTGCTGAGTGCGGCCATGGGCCTTGCGAAATCCAGAAATTAAAAGTGGCCTCAGGCCTTGCGGTCAGAGCTTCAAAGGCTTGAGCCTGATCATGAGCCGAGCCGCCAAGCTGCAGCTGCAGCTGGCCCTCGCGGGAGGCTTTGAGCTCGAACCCCCACACTTGAGCGAGCAAGCGGCCTTGCTGCCGTTGCGAGATGAGACGTGATCCACGGAGCCTTGAGCTCGGGATGCACCCTCAAGAGAAGCTTGATGCATATATGCCTGAGGCACGATGCCCAGCCGGCGAGCGCCTGATGGCATGCCGTGAGCTTGACAGGCGGCCCGTGAGCCCCTGCAAAAATCGTGAGCCTCCGAGCTTGAGCACAAGGTGCCCTCGAGAGCTCGAGCCCTGAAATAAAGTCCTGGCGCGCCCCGAGGCGGCCAGGCAATAGCAGGCTCTGCCATGAGCTTTGCAGTTCTTTGAACTCAAGTCCTGGTGACGCCCGCCAAGTTGGCGCCCAGGCCGCGCGGGTCTGTTCCGGGATCATCGGATCCGGACTGAACGTTAGCGGGGCGAGGGGCCCAGTGCCCCGCCCAAAGACCTGGTGAACTGCCCGACGAGTTGGCATCCAGGCGGCACACTGTGGCTGCAGGCCGAGTGGTGCGACGGGCTGCGAGCCCTGCTCACAAGCTAAGAGCTTTGAGACCCGGCGGCCAGCCTGTTGAGGCGGCGCCAGAAGGACCCCACGATCGTGAGTCTCGTCTCGCATGTGGCCGGCCCGGCCCAGGGCGCGGTCGTGACGGCGGGTGGTCCTGGCCAGGAGCGGCTTGAGAAAGCCGGCTCCAAGCCGCGTCCCGGCCCACACGAGGGCGAGGACAAGAAGCGGCGATGCCTGCCTCCGAGCAGAGCGAGCACAAGAGGCCACCCGTGAAGGGTTGGGCTGAGAAGGGCCAAGCGCCCGCGAAATATCGCGAAAGTCCCGAGCAGAAGTGGTGCGCTGCGGGCGGCCGTTGTCCTTGAGCACAGCTCGGCACGGTGACAGGGCGGAAGACCCTTGCAAAGACCTAGCCGAGCCCTAGGACGCGCCTTGCGTCTGCAGAAGGGTCGGTGGGCGGCTGTGACGCCGGGTTCTGCCCCGGGTACAGCGACAGGGGATGACAAATTCCCCCTCCGTGTAAGACCTGGTGTGGTACCAGGGCGCGCCTTGCGCCGGCAGGGGTACACGCAGGCGGTCGTGACGCCGGGTTCCTGCCCCGGGTACGACGACGGGGAAGCAAAAATACCCCCAGCAGGGCTCCGCACCAGGGACGCTTGGTGGCGGACCGCCTGAGAGGGCCACGTCCCCTTTTAATAGATGTGCACCCGCGGGTCGGGCAGGGTACCTCCCGTCGCGCAATGGCGTGGAAGGGCACCTTGTGGGCGGCGTCTAGCCTCGCCCTGGAGATTCTAGCTCCACCGCCGTCGGGGGATTCCCGATCCGACGCCGTGATAATGCAGTGAAGGCACGGTGTTTGCCTGAGCAGCGGCGCTAGTCGAGCTGCTTAGCCCTAAGTTTTGGACGGGCATTTCGCTGTGGGCTGCTGAGCGCTGTCGCGAGCGCTGCGCCCCGCGTTGCTGTTGCAGCGTGTGCCTTTGCAGCTAACGTGCTGCACAATCGCGATGAGGGCAGGGCCCCCTCGGCTTCCGTCCCCTTCCGCTCGCCTCGTGCGGGTTGCCTGGGCCGCCGGCCCGAAGTTGGACCTCGCCCCCTGGGCACTACACGCTGGAGTCGTGCCGGCACTTGCCGGCATCAGTCTTTTCTATTCCCGGCAGTCGACGCCGGGCATGGACATGTACATAGCCGGACTTGGTGTCTTTTCTATTCCCGGCAGTTGCCGGCACGGACGGACGTTGAGCCTTTTTCGATTCCCGGCAGTAGCCGGTTGATATGTATTTATTTAGACCCGCGCGGACGCGGGATCCGAGAGGAGGAGTTGTCGCATCCGACATTATAGCGGATGCTCATTTATATGTGAGCCGCTAGGGCTCTAGATCACGTCAGCCTTCGAGCTGCTGGACCGACGGCGCCTAGGCTAGTTAGAGCGCCGCGGTCACTTGTATTCGTGTCGGGGTACGCCGTATCTGGACGGGTACACCCAGTGAGTTGGATCTTAGCGACGACAGCAGCGACACTCGCCATTCCCCGCCCTGCCGAGCTTGCACTCCGCACGGGCTTCCCGCGCGCACGATTAGACACACTAATCTCGCACGCGACACAGATCCAGATGAAGATACCGGCCCGGCAATCTAGATCTAGAACGGCGGCGGGGCGCTGGGCCGGCGGATAGTGCCTGGCTCGCTGCCGATCGCGCCTCGCCGCCCGCCGGGGCCGGACTCGAGCTCGGGGTCCGCCGAGTAGCGGCGGAACCCGGAGGAGGGGGGGTACGTGGACGGGACCGATAGGTTCGGCGCCGACTCGGGGGGCGCCAGGAGGAGGAAGCCCGACTGGATGCCCGGCGCCGGGGACGGGGCGGTCGCGCCGCACCACTTGGACAGCGCTGAGACGAGGGCGCTCCGGGTCACCGGTTTCACTGCGAATTGCGATTTTTGCGGATACGGTTTTCGCGGCGTCAGTCGTGGAACAACGACGAAGCTCAAGCACGAGCTTGAAATGGGATGCTTGAATTGACGAGTTTGAATTAAAAGCTTCTCAGCGTGAGGCTCTAGATCTAGTGCAAGGACCTATCTATCAAAAGCGCACCGATGAGGTCGGTCATGCCGGCCGCAATCGCGTTGGCGTGGTCTGAACGGCGCGCGCGCGCATCCAAGCCGCGTCAGTGTCGCCTCGAGCCATCAGCGTCCTGAGCTCGGGGCGGGTCTTGATAAAACTGGAAGTCTAAGACTGGAAGCTTGAGGCTTAAGCTGCAGACCCGCCCTTAAGCTGCAGTTTGGAATGTACTGGAGATCTAGACTTATGCTCTAAATCCAGACCCGCGCTCCCACCCGCCTCGCTCAGCTAGATAGATGACCGGTCGGAAGGGCACGTCACGTAGACCATTGATACATGTGCCGTGGTGTATCAATGCGACGTCCACTTTTGCAAAAAAACTCCCACCCGCCTCGCGATCGGGCGCACCTTGGGACGAGGAGAGGGCAGTGCACGCGACGACGGGGCACGGGGCGAGCGGGGCCGCGGCCGGCGCCCGCGCCTGCTGGCGCAGCTCACGCTCGAGCGCGCGGATTCGGCGCGTCGCCTCCAATCCGTCCATGCGCGGCATGTTCACTGCAGATAGATTAGGACGGAAGTCAAAGCTGGTTGGATATTGTGTCAGGGCGTGGGCGGGCGTGTCTGCACCATCCCTGCGTGTCAGTGAGGGACATACAGACTGTCAGCGGGATGAAATGATGTAAGCGAGACACAAATTAAAGACGCCCGGCCACGCACATAAAAACGACGTCGAAGACGGGTCCGCTGCGGCCGGGAAGGCCGCCACGGGATCCGAGGTCGGGGTCGCCCGGAAGGGCCCCGGCGGCGGCGTCGGCGTCGGCTTTGGCGCCGGACTCGGCCTCGTCCGCCGCTCGGGCTCGGGCTCGGGACCTGCGGGGGCGGGGGGCGGGGCGTCATGATCAGGCTCGCCTATAGCTAGGAGGTATTGTACAAGAGAGGCATTTGAAGAAAGAAGCGCTATTTTGATAGAAAGAATTCGAACGAGAGGTCGAATCTTATCAACAGCGCCCATAGAATGAAATATCGAACCTGCATCGGCCCTCGAAGAGCCGCAGCGCCTCCAGCCCGTCCTCAGCAACGTGCACCTAACGAAATCAAAGGATTCAGGCTCAATAATAAGATAGCTCGAATTCGAAGCCAATCAACTATTATAAGCTGATAGAAGCAGGGGGGGGGAAAGCGGGGGGTACGGACGTGGTGACCCTCGCGGCTCAGGAGCGCCTTCAGCACGCGCCGGTTCATCTGATTGTCGTCTGCGGCGGATCCCGGAGGTCAGTGGAGTCGTGTAACATCAACTCCGACGCTAAAGCTAGCGCTGCTCTAGATCTCGGGATCGGGGAAATCGATCAAGAAGCTAATTTAGATCTCTTGAAGTCCGATATTTATTCACGTACATATCGGTATGATTAAGGCTTCTTAAAGGGACGGGGTCGCGTTCGAACGCACCTGCGATTAGGACCTCCAGGCTCCGCTGCTGCGGCCGCGCGTCGCGGTCGGCCGCGGCGCCGGCGCCGGCGGGCGCCGCGGCGGGCGCGGGGCTCGGGCGCCGCCAACTCCGGAGCCGCCGCCGGCGGCGGCGGCGGCGGCGGCGGCGCCGGGCGGGGGGCCTCCCGCGATCGCGCCCCGTGAGCGCCGGCATGGACGCCGGGGCGGCCAGGGCCCGCTCCCGGGATCGCGCGGCGGCGCCGGGAACATCCGCGTCTGCGCCCGAGCCCGAGCCCGAGCCCGAGCCCGAGCCCGAGCCCGGGTCGGCCCCGGGCAGCTCGAATTCCGGCTCCATGTCCAGCCGCGACTGAAGCCGGGGCGACTTGGCGGACGCGGGCGCCTCCGTCTCCGAATCAGTCTTCGCGGCTGGCGCCGGTGCCGGTGCCGGCGCCGGCGCGGCCTCGGGGCCGTGGCCGACGTTGTCCGAGTCCGGGTCGCCACGGTCGGGGCCGAGCGTCGCGACAGAGAGAAGCTCGAGCGGCGGCGGCGGCGGCGGCGCCGCCGCCGCCGCCGTCGATGCGTGCGGGCGGGGGACGTCGACGGGGGAGGGCGGGTCGATGTTGAGGGGCGGCGGGGCCCGCATCGGGCGGTCACGAGCGAATCCGAGCGGGCGCGGCGGCTCGGCATTGTTACGGAGTCCGACGGCGGGTCCGTCACGACGGACCGCGAGGCGGGGGCCGGCGGGCCCAGCGCGAAGGACGCCGGGCGCGCCCCGCGCGCGCTGGCCACGGGCGTCGGCGGCGGCGCCGGCGTGTCTCGGGATCGGCGAGGGGACGGCGTCCCGATCGCGACGACGGCACTGTTCGTCGAGGGGCGGCGCCGGTCGACGGGGGTCGCCGCCCCGCGGGACGGGAACGCAGAGTCGATCTGCAGAGGGGCGGCGCCGGTCAGGGAACTCGAATGATATAAAAATATCCGATCGCCACACACCGTCTCGAGCAAGATGTGTTTCCGGATTGGTTTCGTAAGCTGCGTAATATAATCGGCGATCAGCGATCAGGGATGCTATTGTTGGTCTTTTGCGAGACCAAAGCCACTTTTGCAATTTCGGGTCGATTTCGGCTGCACGCGCGCGCACCCACTTGTCCATGCCGGCGTCGATGCAGTCGGCCCCGTCCTCGGCGCTGGCGTGGCCCGTGAGGACGACGATGAGATAATTAATATAAGGGTTGAGGCCCTATGGGGAGTGGCGGTCACTGGGGAGGCCCGGATCTCTAATATGGCTATATATTGGTTTTGAAGCTTTTCGGCTGCAGTTGGGGGGGTGCATACATCAGTTCCTTAGCGTCTTGATATTAATGTGCCCCCAATTGCAAATCAATGCGTTTTGATAGCAGAAAACAATATATATACCTGGCGTGGCCCGTGAGGGCGACGATGAAGTGGCGGGCCCAGCCGCGCCGCCCCTCGAGGTCCCGGATCCGCCGCGTCGCCTCGAAACCTGCGCCAGCGCGCGCGCGCGGGTCAGCGCTAGCGCCAGCTTCGAACAATTTCAGACTAGATGCATCGCATAGAAATGATGCTGCTCACCGTCCCTGCGCACGCACGCGGCAGCCGTCAGAGACTCGAAGCGACGCGTAAGCTCAAAGCCTTATGAGGCGCGGGCGCCGGCGCACATGACGGGCATGGAGCAGTCCATGAAGACGACGTCGTAGGCGCCGGGGTCGGCCGCCTCCTCGAACGCCCGCACCGCCTGGCGGCCGCGGCCGCGGCCGGCCGACATCAGTGCGCGTGCGGTGCGGCGCCGGCGCCGGCGATCCCGATGAACGAGTCGGAGAATATATATATATCGATATGAACTATGTCATCTCAGGCCATCTCTTTTCGACTTTTGACTGTATGTAATCGATCTGATTTCGAGAGCTAGAGATCCAAGGTATCTTCTTGAGTGATAGATTTCCGGTTACGGTTAGAATTCGAGATCCAAATTAAATAAAGCACCTCGAGCCCGTCGTGGGCCTCGGCGATGTGGTGCCCCTCCCTCTCCAGCATCGCCCGCAGCACGCGCGTGTTCCTGCCGGCGAGGATAATTCGTCAGCTGGCGACGTCGGATCCACGTTGGTTTTTAATTGCGGGCGCGCATGTATGCAAATCTGATCGACGTGTTTCCTTTCACGGATATAAAAAGCGCGACTCACATTTCGTTGTCCTCGACCACGAGGATTCCGAGCGGCTGGGGGCTCCCGCGGCCGAGGACGGGCGCGCTCGAGACGGCGGTGACCGTGGCGGTGGGCCCCCCCTTGCTTGAGGTGTCGTAGTCCGACCCGCTGCCAGCTGCAGAGCGACCGCGGCCGACGTTCAGAAGACGACAGACAGACAGACAGCGGCCGCGGGCTGGGGCGTGGCCGGGCAGATAGATAGAATGTCGCAGCAGATAGATAGATAGATAGATAGATAGATAGTGTCGCATAGAGTGGGGCGTGGCCGGGCAGATAGATAGCTATAGAGTGTCGCGGCGAACCGTTTGTGGTGCTCAGAGTGCTTGCGCACGCGCTCGGGCGCCGGCGCGCCGCGCGCCCGGTCGGAGAGTCGGTCGAGGAGGATCGCGGCTCGCGATCGAACGGCTGCAGCTGTGTGCATGTCACCGATCCCGAAGCGGCGTCGACCGAGGTCTCCTCCTCCGCCGATGATGTGGGGCGCGGCGCCGGCCCGTCCAGGCCCGAGGAGAACTTGCACGAGAGATACGTCGGGCTGAGCGGAGAGACCGGCGCCGCTTCCACCGCCGGGCGGCCGGTAAAGTCCCCTCGCGACTCCGGATCCGTCTCTCGGGTCGCCATGGAGACCGAGCGCGTGACGGGGGGGCGCCTGGAGCCAGCGCCCGAGGGCAGCTGCAGCTCCGGCGGCTCTTCCCACGCGGAGAACGACATGGGCCGAGCCGGAGGCCCCGGGGTGACCACGGGCAGGAGCGGTATGCAGAACCAGAAGACGCTGCCGCGCCCCAACTGCGCCCATGCCCGCCGGCCGGCGTCAGCGCGCGTCCTCGCGCCAAAAGCTTGCAGGCTCGAGAAACGTCGATCGCACCTCGCTTGAGCAGCCGATCTGCCCGCCCATCTTGCTGATGATCTCCTTGCTGATCGCTAAGCCGAGCCCTGAGACAGAATTTTGGGGTCAGAATACGAATGCCGAAACCGCAGATCTAGATCTAGAGCTAGCTAGCGGCAGCAACGTCAGGCTTAATAATCACGTGAGCCGGCTAGCGTGCACCCGTGCCGCCCGGGTCGGGCCCGTCCTTCGCGTCGTGCCGGACCCGGTAGAAGCGGGTGAAGAGCTGCCGCTGGGATTCCGCGTCGATTCCCGGCCCTGCGGCGAATCTCAGCCGACCAGCTAGCAGACTCGCGCCCGGCAGAGCAGACTCTGCCCGCCTGCAGCTGCCTCACGCGCCTGTGTCAGACACGCAGAATTTGATGCACAGCGGCCCGCTCGAATTGTCCCCAGCGGTCACTTGTTCGATTCCATCTCCGGCACCGGCCTCGGCCAAGGCGGCAGTGTCGGCCGCGGTATCACAAGCACAGGGGCCCGTGCATTCGGACTTCTCCACCGTCACGCAAACCTTCGGATTCGAAGCGCCTCAACAAACAAGGAAACCTATCATTCGGAGCGGAGAAACATCAATTCTGACCTGAACAGATCCGCGCAAAGTGTACTTTACAGCGCTGCGCAAATTGAATCCCAAATTAAACACAAGTACGGCGAGAGTGCAAGCAAAGATTTTCAAAAATGTATATGTGGAGATTAGCTTGTTCATTAGCTTGGCTTGAGCTTAGCTAAGCTTTCCTTATATATATTAGATCTAAAGGGCGGATGGCGCACTTGGAGACAAGGTTCAGAAGGCATTGGCGAGTCCGGTCGGGGTCGGTCATGACGACAGCCGGCACGCGGGGGTCGACCGAGGAGGTGAGGATGAGGCCCTTCGCCCCGGCCCGCGGCTGCACGATCCGCACGGACGCCTCGACCTAGAAGAGTAGAGCGCGTCAGAATTCTCGAAATCGTCTCCGACATGTATGCATGCGCACGAGGTCCGATATCTGAGTCGGCGCGCTCTGGAGCTCGATGAGGCCCGCCTCGATCTTCTGCAGGTCCAGGACCTTCGCGGGGTACGGGCTCGAGCCGGACTCCGAAGCCGCCCAAAGCGAACGAAGGCGGGGGGTGGGAGGGCTCTCACGTCTAGATCTATTCTAGGGGGGAGCGGGGGGCTGATACGAGAGATCTAAGAATCTAGCAAGAGCGATGTAATCCTTATCTAATAAGAGCGATGCAGTTCTAATCTATAGCTATAGTCTAATAAGAAGGCGGGGGGCCAGGGCTCTCACGTCGTTGACGATGCTCAGAAGGTGCTCTGCGCGCGCGCGGCCGTGGCACGCATGTCAACGTTAATGAGTCGATCAAGATCGCAGAAAGCAGGGATCGCAGATCAAGATCCTATTAAGAGCGATCTAATACTAAGAGCCTAATAAGAGAGTTCTAATATAATAATCTAGAAAGGCGATGTAAATCAAAGGCTCGCCGCACCGCCGCTCACGCTGGCGGCCTCGACGAACTCTGCCGCCTCCTCAGAGAGCTCGCAGTCCTTCGCCAGCTGCGAAGGGCGGCGTGAGAAGAGGCGAGAACTAGAGCCGAATTCGAAGGAATCGCGGGGAACCCGAGCGCACCTGAAGCATGCCGATGATCCCGTTCAGGGGCTGGCGGACGCGGGCGCGGCCGCGATTGCGATCAGCGATCGCGCGAGGGGAAGAAGGGGCGGTACGGCTTCAGCTTGCACGGCCAGCGTGCACGCGGCGCACCGTGCGCATCTCGTGGGACATGGTGGAGATGAACTTGCGGGTCTCGTCGGCCCGCACCTGTCGCGCCCTGTCAGGCAGCGAGACAGCCCAAGGCGGCGTAGGTGTGGCGGTAGAGTAAGGGGCAACCCTGGCACGCGTGCGTGGCACGCGTTGCGGTGCCCTTTACCAACTCTAACCATCCCGGGGGTGGTGGGGCGGACATGGGGCGGTCATGGCGGGACATCGATATCGGGATCTCGTGGGACATGCATATATGGGGCGGTTGTGTTTCCAAGCTTTCTCGTTAGGTTATGTTTAAATTTCCAGGCTTTCTCGTTAGATTATGTTTAAATTTTCAAGCTTTCTCGTGGGACATGGGCACCTCCATCTCGATCTTCGTCTTGCGCTCCGCGAGGAGCGAGCGCATCAGCGTCAGCTCCGTCGAACTCATCTGAGCGATCGCGCGCTCAGTTAGTAGTATTCAAGGCCGCCGATATCGAATCGATTGCAAGCTTAAGCGCATAAGGTGCAGCTGCAAATCGGATCGATCGCGCACACGTCCTAGAGAACCTAGAAATTTATTCAAGCATAATTTAGGTATGTAGATCCCGGCAACAACATAATCTAACTAGGACGCTTTAAAATTACATTTATCGTGGCGTTGAGCCGAACGCACGTCGCGGAATGCGGTGAAGCCCGAGCGCATGGCGCGGATGATGTCTTCAAACGCCTGGAGCTCCCTGAGACCCGTTCCCAGCGCCACGGACTGCCGAACCTGCGGACGAAGAAGCAGATTAGATCGATCTGGGGAGGGGTGGATGGGGTCGGCGGAGGGGCGTGTGTGCGCGCCCTGTGTTTCTCCAGGAGCTGCGGGTCGCGGTCCGCTCCCGATCCGCGGCGCTGTTGAACTTGTTGTTGAATTTGTTGTTGTTGTTGTTGGGGCTTTGCGGCCGGTGCCTCCAGATCGGAGGAGGCCACCAGCAGGTTGCTCTGGCTCACGGCGCCCATGGCGATCGACGCGCGCCGCAGCCGCAGCGGGTTCGACCAGCAGATCCCGCAGCAGAGGGCCCGATCGCGATCGGCGGCGGCGGCGTCCGCCAGGTTCCCCGAGAGGGACCGAGAGGTCATGCTGCAGTTCAGGAGCGAGTTGGGCGGGGAGCCCGCTCCGTGGTGCAGGTCCACATGTACAGAGCCGTGGCGCGGGAGGGCGGATGGGAAGGCCGCGGAGGAGGCCCGCGCCGCTGTCGGCGAGGTGGCCGAAGAGGGCGGGGCAGCGAAAGAGGAGGCGGCGCGCTGCAGCCCGCCCGCGGCTGCGGTGCCGGCGCCAGCGCCGGGGCCGGCGTCCGCGCCGCTCGTCTCGGATTTGAACTCGCGAGCCATTGACGTCATCGTCTGCGGATTCGAACGCGCGCGCGCACGTTAGCTTACATTTGTTAACGCCAAGCGCATCGCTTTATTTTGTCACCTGAGCGAGCTGGACCATGGACCGGCGGAGCGAGACCAGCGGCTTCGTGATGCGGAGGCCGAGGAAGATAGCCACAACGACAGACACGACCAGCCTGCGGCGGGGTCGTCAGCCCAGCCGCAGCGGTCGCGGGCGAGCTTCTATTGCAAGCAGGCGGATGGATTCATGGGTACCATATGGAGTTGGCGATGATGTTGATCGTCGTCGAGCCGTTGATGCCGCTCAAGAGGGTTTCTCGCGGCACGGCAATGTATCTGTGCTCGACCAGGAGGAGCGAACGAACGCTTGTGAGCTCCCAATTGTGATGGGCGTGCTCGGAGCACGCGTACGCACAGGGACCACTTGAGATTCGGAAGGTGGACGACTTGCGAGCTGCCAGCGAAGTACTTGCGACCCTTCATTTTGGTGCGCGCGCGCGCGATTGCAAGTGTGCGTCAGAGAACGCAGATGCAATCGCGCGGACAAAACAAACGCCATGCGTCCGAATTCAGCCTTATAACAGCTATGTACGTGAACTTTGTGCGCTTCTCACCTCGAACTCCATCGAGAGCACTTCTCCAAAGCCGCCGGCGCCGGCCGCGGCCTCTTCGGATCCATGCGCGGCCGCGTATACGTAGTTCTGCGCACGGGGATCGAATTTGAAGCGTGAGGATCCGAGACTGCAGAGCGCGATATCAGCTTTTCGTGATCGGAAACGCGCACCTGGGAAGCTATCGCTCGTATCAACGCCAACGGGTTCTCGCTAGCAAGGACATTCCTGGCCATGGACACAAAGGGTAACGATCAGCCCGCAACACGACAACGCTCGGCGGCGCGGCGGATCGAAAGCAAGCACCGTCCGCTTGCTGCATCGAAGACGTCGCCCACGCGGGAGCCGCCGTCCTGCGCGGCCGTGCTGCTCGCTATCATAAGGCCGCTCTGCGCGCCCGGCCGCTTAGCTGGAGCTCGAGCTCTGCGGACGCGGTCGAATTCGATCGCGAAGGGAATTCGACCCGACCTCGGTCGTCACGAAAGCGACGGCGTCGTCCGTCGGGAGCGCATCGCGCAGGATTCTGCTCAGGTCGCCCACAGACATAGTAGACTGCGAGCGTACCGCGTCAGCGCACAGAGGCGTGTACTCCTATCAGAGGCGCGTACCCCTACGACGGTGGGCCCGTCGTCGCTGTCACTTGTTGTCGCAGTCGACGTCGTTCCGTCCTGCGGCCCGGCCCATCTCTGCCTCAGTGCGCGGAGAAGCGGGCGGGTAGATTACAGTTGACAGAACCTGCTGCGGGTTCGAAGAAGTACGCGTATCCCATTGGAAGAGCAGCTCATCGAGGGGCGCGGGGAGGCCCTCCAAGCGCGAGGCGGGGGACCCTCCCACGTTCACCGCTGCCGGGATTTTGCTCGAGTACCTGCGAATGCGCGGAATCGCCAGCGTCACATATCTGGAGCAAAGAGCGCAGCGGACGGCGCTGGATCAAATTAAATCGGAGAGACTCACACGACCATAAGGCGGTTCAGAATCTCCGGCTCAACTCCTCTGGCCTGCGGGCGATATCTTGGTTCGAAACCCGCGCTTCGTCTGGAGCGCGAGCTACCCTATCTGCGGGAATCGCTCACGGGGACACCGTTGTTGTTCGCAAGATCCACCTTGCTCGGAACGCGCCGGACTTGAACCCCGGACCATGAGGCCCCATGCGGGCTCGACACCGCATCGTGGTAGAACGAGCGGGGGCATATAACGCATGGCGCGGGGCCGATGAACTGCGCATATGCATCCATCTTTAGGCGCTACGCAAAGGGAAGGCCTGAGAGGGCGAGGCCTAGGAATACGGACCGCGAGTTCGAGGGTCGTTGGCTGCCCGCGAGCGTCGACGGAGTACGAGCTAAGCGCCGTATCTGTGGGCGCCGTTTGAGGAACGCGAGCGGGTTTCAAAGGAGGGCAGAACAGAGCGGACCGTTCCCAAAAATGGCGCGAAACTCTGATGTGCACTGCTCCTCCTCCGAAATGCACCTCTGCGCCATATATATTGATTACTTAATATTATAAAGAACGCGGATCCCTGGATCGGGATATCCCGTTAAGCTATAAAGATGCATCGATGCCAGCTATAGCCAACGTTAACGCCCCGTGCACGCGCGGCTCGGCAGAACGCACGTGCATGCCGTATACAGTTCCGTCCGCGAAGCGAACGAAGTGTTCGAAGAGCTGCACCCCCCCGCCCAAAAGTTAGGATTCGACAGCCGCTCGATCTCCGGATCCGGTTCGATTCCGGCCGGGCGCGCGCGCGCGCGCACCGGGTTTGTCGGCGACACGTGCGAGCTCGGGCCGCTTCTGGTCGAAGCGGCCAGGTGCTCCAGCCGACGAGCCCTAGGCCTCCGCGCCGCGGCCGCGGCCGGCCCCGGACCCCCGATTGCAGACCGCGAGAGGCTCCAATGCAGCCCCTGCGGTGGCCGCGACGTCAAGCTACGCGCACCCCATCACCCATGCCGAGAAAAAGCTTCAGGGGGGTACCGCGAGGGTGAGCCTCCACTGCTGCTTTGACATCATGCCCTGTGCACGCGTGTCAAGTTTATTCAGGGGAGGAAATGCAGACCGGCAAAGCTCTTAAGATGCGACCTACCATCTTGAAAGCGTTCGAGATGAGTTCGGTTGACCCGTGTGCCTGATGGAGATAACTCTGCGAAAAGCATCAGCGGCGGCGTGCTTCAGAAGCCTTGAAGGCGGCTGGGGCGCGAGCCGCACCTCGATTACTCCGTTCATGTGGTCATGGCTTTCGAAGACCAGCAGGCGCGCGACGTACTCAAGATTCTGCTTGCCGAAGTGGTACGCTGCCGGACCCCGATCGCGATCAAATTTGCGAATGCAAGATTCGAGGTAGGACGAGCCGGGAAAGCGCACTGATCGCCCAAGAGCACGCGACGGCGACGCCCACCTCCAGAACGGTCACGATGACCATCAGAAAGCGGATGGATAGGAAGAAGGCGGCAGTCCGGCGCGCCCTCCGTTTCGCGCGAAGCCGCCAACCAGGGGGCCCCGGGGCCGCTGGGAGGCACTGCTGCTTGGCGGATATGCTGACCGCACCGAGGGATGGTCGCTGGAGGCCGGTGATGTAGGCATCGGCGCGGCCGCGGGAGGACAAGGGGCTCGCCGGCGAGTTCGAGTGAGTGGGCCCCTGGCTCGGGATCGCGCTCGGCTCGGAGCTCGAAGCGTTGCTGCCCCTCCTCCCGCCGCCGCTAGCGCTGCTGACGGCTGCTGCTGTGACGTGATGGGACGTGTTCGCAAGGCGGGATGTGGATCCGCGCGCTGCGGCGCTGGCCGCGGCTGCAGCTGCCAGCGGCTCCGTCATGGTCAAATCCATGGCCATCTTCAAGTTGAGCGCATCGTCCATGGCATGGGCGGCTGCTCTGCGCATGCCGTGCGCTGAAGATCCAGACGCGCCGGCCAGCTGCAGATCTGACGCGCTCGCTGCGGTCCTACCTAGACCCGGCTGCAGCCTCGGCTCTCCGGCAGCGCCTCAAGAAACGAGTCAGGCAGTGCTCCTCATATGCATGGGCAGGCTTTCTTCGTTCTAGCTAGCGCTCTTACGCGTGCGCTGGCTTTCGGAGGCCTCGGAAGGGCGCGTGCGCGCGCGCATCCATTTGCGAAGCTTAAGCTGCGGCCGCGGCTGCCGCTGACATCTACAGGCCCGAGCGCCAGGCAGCTGCTGGTAGCGCTTCAATTGCAAGCTGATAGCTAGACCGCGACTGCAGACGACAGACACGAAAGCTGCGCGTCCGCACGCCGAATCGCAGGGGGGGATCGGATATCGATTCCGAACCGCAGGCCGCCACCTGCAGCTGCTGTCAGCCTGCTGATCATATGCATGAGCCTCGAGCTCGGAGCTGCCGGGGAACGCAGCGCCGCAGGCTGCGCAGCACGCGCAGCTTACCGCTGCTGAATCAGTGCTGATATGCGATAAGTCACGACGTCATGGTCAACGATCGAATTTGCAAGTTCGAAAGGTCGATATTCGACGAGCCGCCTGCATGAAGTGGCAGGTCGTGCGGCCTGCAGCACCGCATCCATCGTGCGCTCCTCTCCACCATCGTCACGGCGCGCGCTGGACTGCGAGAGGCGAGATTCGTCGGAAGCGCGAACGCCCCCCCCGCCCTGCCCCCCCCCCGGAGCCTCCCCCCCCGGGGGGGGGAAAGCGCCAACAACTTCCCCCATACTCTTGGGGTACAGCAGCGCTGCCCTGTCATTGCGCGCCGCCAGGTCTGCGTTTGCGAATAGCAGCCGGGCGAGCTTCTACGAAGAGAGCTAGCTGCAGGGGAGCTAGCAGCGACCGTTAGAAGCAGCTGCTGGTTGCCGAAGTAGGCCCGCAGATGGCAGGGCCAACAAGGCCAGCAAGGGCCAAAACCAAGTTGAGGTAGCAGTAGCAAGAGCCAGCCAGCCATGGGTAACGGGCAGGCGTTACCGGGCGGCGGAGAGTTCGGGGCCGGCTCCGGTGCGCTGTCGCCTCTTTGATGGCGGCAGTGTGGTAAGCTAGTCGAGCTCACCTCCGGGGTCGCTCTGCGCAGGCGACTCGCCGCGGCCCGGCTCCGCGCAACCCTCCGCGGGAGGCGGCGGAGGTCGGGTTCGCTTTAGCGGCGGCGAGAAAGGCCACAGGCCGCAGAGCTCGGGTCCTTCAGGGCGCTCCCACGCAATCCAGAACAAATGGAAGGCCCGGCTCGTGAAGAACAGGTCAGGACATGCACGAACCCGATCCGTCGTTTCAGGCTCTCGCGCGGGGCCGCGGCGCCGCGGGTCCTTAGCTGACTGCTGGAGAGCAGGTTCATGGATGGAATCCGGGAGATGCGGGCGGCGCGGGAGTTCGGGGTCACGATGACCGTCTTCGAGGCGAGTGCGAGGGCGCGGGGCCGCGGGGCCGCGGGGCCGCGGGGCGCGCGCGGGGGCGGGCGCCGACCGCCAGGGCGCGCGCAGGCTCTGCAGGAGATGAAGAGCCCGAACTTCAAGTCGCGGGTGCCGCCCAAGGCGGGCGGCATCAACTGGGACTCCCTCGCCAAGAACATAGCCCAGTCCCGTGCGCACGCGCCCCGCGGCCCGCGCCCCGCGCCGCCGCCCACTCCGCTTCGTGCGCCTCAGGCCAAGACGTGGAGGCGATGCGCGCCAACATCCCGGACCTCCTGGACATGGTCCAGGGCCGCGCATCCCGCGCCCAGGCCCTCGAGCGCCTCCTCTCCGTCTCCGAGAACCGTGCGCGCCGCTCGCCCTCCAACTACAGAATGAAGAATTCTGAACCCTGAACAGTGTTCCGGCGGAAGGAGATGGTGCAGCGGGGCGCCGTCCCCATCTTCTGCCAGCTCCTGGGCGTCTCGGGGGCCCGCATGACGAGCCTCGCCGTCCTGCGCAACCTCACCATCGGAGACAGTGCGCTTAAAGAAATCTTAATTAAAGCTTAGAGGGCCTACCTGCCAAAAAGAGCTAAAGAGCCAAGCTTACGAGCCAAATAGAGCTGAAAGCCTCCTCCCCTCCTCCGAAACCTCACCATCGGAGGCAGTGCGCCGCGCCTCTCCTCTCCCCCCCATCTAAGCTTCTAAGCTCTTCGAAAACGCTGTCTCCCCTCCCCTCTTCTAGGCTTCTAAGCTTAGCTTCTCCTCTGACTCATCTTCCCTCCTAAGCTTAGCTGGAGCTTGAGCTTCCTCCCCTCCCCTCCCCTC
The DNA here is from genome assembly GCA_004431415.1 of Cyanophora paradoxa. Lineage (NCBI taxonomy): Eukaryota > Glaucocystophyceae > Cyanophorales > Cyanophoraceae > Cyanophora > Cyanophora paradoxa. Next base: position 385,588 of record QPMI01000453.1, on the reverse strand, counting down.
CCCTCCCACCCTCTCCTCCCCCCCCCCCTGATCTTCTTCCCGCCCTCGCAGCCGGGGCGACGAAGCAGTGCGCGGCCGGCGTGAAGCTGGAGGACCTGACGAAGCTGCTGCGGGCGGCCGAGGGCGACCTGGACGAGCACGCCATGACCTATTCCCTCCTCGTCAACCTCTCGGCCCTCCCCGAGTTCTGCCGCGAGTTCGCAGACAAGGTCCGTAAGACCGTAAGAGAGCAGAGCTTAGAGGCTAGGCCTCCGGCACGTCTAGGCTAAACTACTGGGCGCATGCACTGCCCCCATCCGCCCCTCCACCCGGCCCCCCCCCCCCCCCCCCCGCTTCCTCCCCCCCCTCCACCCGCTCGCTCGCTCGCTCGCTCGCTCGCTTCCCCACTCCCCCACCTAGGCTAGGCTAGGACGGCTAGGCTAGACTACTAGAGGGGACATTCGCCAGCTAGCTAGCTAGCTAGCCAGCGCCCTCCACGCGCCCTCGCCCGCCCGCTCGCTTGCTCGCGTCCTCACCTCGCCCGCGCTAGGCTAGGCTAGACTAGAGGGGACATACGCCAGCTAGCCCGCCAGCGCCCTAAGCGAAGCTTTATTGAAGGGAGCCGTCCTCACCTTGCTCACCTCGCCCGCGCGCGCGTTCGCCCGCCCGCCCCCCGCAGGGATTCCACGCCATCGTCTTCAACGACCTCATGAACCCCTTCGTGCAGCACCAGTACCGCCTCGCCCCCGCAACCCTCCTCGCCGCCCTCTGCAAGGTCCGCGTGGCCCGAATGCTCAGAATGCTTAGGGTTGCACCTTAAGCTTTAAAGTTATGGTTCAAAGGTCTTTAGAGGGGCGCCCGCCCCAGCGCCCCAGCAGCCAGACGGACCGCCGCTCGCCCGCCCGCCCGCGCCCCAAGCGGCCGCCCTTCCCGCCTCGAAGCGCCTAACGCGTCCTCGCCCGCCCGCCCAGGTCCAGGCCACGCTCAAGAAGCTGGAGGAGGGGGGCACCCTCTTCCGTGCCGTTCGGGAGCTTATGAAGCACCCGATGGAGCTGGTGCGCCCCGCCTCCGAGCTTCAAGCTAGAAAGCCGAGCTGCGAGCTAGGCCAAGCCGAGCTTCAAGCTAGCTAGGCCAAGCCGAGTTGCGAGCTAGGCCAAGCCGAGCTTCAAGCTAGCTAGGCCAAGCCGAGTTGCGAGCTAGGCCAAGCCGAGCTTCAAGCTAGCTAGGCCAAGCCGAGCTGCGAGCTAGGCCAAGCCGAGCTGCGAGCTAGGCCAAGCCGAGCTTCAAGCTAGCTGGGCCAAGCCGAGCTGCGAGCTAGGCCAAGCCGAGCTGCGAGCTAGGCCAAGCCGAGCTGCGAGCTAGGCCAAGCCGAGCTGCGAGCTCGGCCAAGCCGAGCTGCGAGCTAGGCCAAGCCGAGCTGCGAGCTCGGCCAAGCCGAGCTGCGAGCCAGGCCAAGCCGAGCTGCGCTCTGACCGTCCCTCCCCGCAGATCCAGCTGCAGGGCTTCCGCTGCTGCCACCACCTGGCCTCGCACGTCGAGATGCGCGGCAAGCTCTTCAAGGTCCGTGCCACGCGTGTGGTTAGATGAGATTTTAAGGTGAAAGGGCAGGGGAGAGCACTAAATCTTAAATCTCTTCAACGTCCGCTTAGGCCGCTCTGCCGTCTAGGATAGCGGGGGCAGTGTCCTAGACGCTGTTCCTGATTGCACGGGGTCAGAAGGGGACACTGCTCGATTGCTCCACCTAGACGGCCCCCACCTAGTGTCCTAGACGGCCGCGCTCACCTCGACCCGCTCTGCCCGCCCAGGAGGGATTCCTCGTCCGGCTCCTCGAGAAGCTGGAGGAGGACGCGCACGGCAAGTCGGACACGACGAACGAGGCCCTCTGCGCCCTCTCGTTCCTCGCCAAGCTCGTGGAGACGCACAGGCAGCTCCTCCCCAGCATGCAGGTCCGACTTGCCCTGGCTTGACCACTCTCGCCTTGATTTGATCTCACCTTCCCGCTCTCTCCGCCTGCAGCGCATCGTGGCGATCCTGCGGGACTCGAGCGGATCGCTGGAGCGCGCCTGCGTGCTGGTCCTTGCCGCTCTCGCCAAGAACCGTGCGCCAGCTGTACCCTGTACCCCCCCACCCCGCTAGGCTGTACCCCCTGGCCGGGCTGCTAGGCCGGGGTACTGGGCCGCGCCGCTTGGCTAGAACTGGGCCGCGCCGCTTGGCTAGGATGGCTGGTCTGACGTACCCCCCAGCGGGCATACGGCCGGCGGTGGAGGCGGGCGGGGGACTCTACGCCCTCCTCCCCTACGCGAACGCGAAGCCGAAGCCCGGCGCCGACACGGAGATGAACGACGAGGTACTCTCTATCTAATCTAAGTCTTATCCATCTAATTTTCTATGTTGTCGACCAGGCGGCGGCGGCGGTGTGGCCCGACGAAGCGGACCGGAAGCGGAGCGCGCTGCTGAACATGATGCTCGACCGGTCCCGAAAGGACCGGGAGCTGGTCGAGGCTGCCGAGGAGCGGCGGCGCCTGGAGGCCCTCATGGAGCAGCACGGAAAGGCCCTGCCCAAGGTCCGTCCGTTCGCGAGGCTTCCCGCTCTACTTTACGTGACGCGCGGCCGCAGATCACGCCTAAGGTCCGGTGGAAGCGCGTGCTGCAGCTGATGCGGGAGGAGGCCGCTCGGAAGCGGCTCCACGCGGACAAGGACCGGCGGGGTGGCGGCGGAAACGGCGGAAACGGCGAAGCGGAGGAGGGGGAGGAGGAGGGCGGCGGCGGCGGCGAGGAGGGCCGGAAGGGCCGCAAGGCGGTCCCGAAGCTCGGGGCAGTCAAGTCGGGCAGCGGCGGCGCGCCGCTGCGGAGCTTCCGACAGAAGGGCGGAGTCAGCTTCGGCGGCGGCGCGGGAGACGCGGCGGACGGGGCGGAGAAGAGCAGCCGAGGCGAGTGGATGGCGGCGGGTCAGAAGTCCTTCCGAATCGCGGCGTCGGGGCCGGGCCGCAGCGGCGGCGGCGGGGCGGTCACGAGCCGCAGCCGCAAGGACGACGCGGGCGCGGGCGGAGCGGCCGCGTCGGGCGCGTCCACGCGCAGGCAGCACCTCCCGCCGTCCGCGTCGCGGCGCCTCCAGTGGAAGGGCAGCAGCGAGGACGACGAGAACGACGAGGGCGAGGCGGCGGCGAGGCCGGCCCCGCCGCCTTCGGCGCTGCCGGCCACGGGTACCGCGTCGGCCAAGACGGCGCGGGGCGGGATCAAATCTCCGTCGCCGGCGGCGGCTGCCGAGCGGCCGTCGGGGCGGGAATCTCCCAACGCGTCGTTCTCGCTGGCGGCGCCCTCGGCTCGGGACGGCGGCGGCGAGCCCGGCCCGAGGGCGTCGGTCCGGCTGCAGCGGGCCCGGAGCGTCAAGGGCGGAGGCCTCATGTCGACCCTGGCCCCTGATTCGGAGGAGCACGCCGGCGGGTCGGCCGAGCAGCAGCAGCAGATGCTCCTGGCCGCGCAGGCGCAGGCGGCGCTGCTCGCGTTCCAGGGCCGCCCACCCTCGCAGCCCTCGTCCCGGACCAGCAGCCCGCGGCCCGATGCCGGGGGCGCGCGGATGGCGCAGCTGCAGGCTGTGCTCGCGCACTACCCCCCCGAGTACGGGCAGCAGCTGCTGGCGGCGCTGGCGCAGTACCCGCAGGACTACCAGGCGCAGTACGTGGATCAGGTGATCGCCCAGTTCCGTCAGCACCAGCAAGCCCAGGTCCAGGCGCAGGCGGCCCAGCAGCAGCAGCAGCAACAACAACAACAACAAGCGCTCGCCGACGCGCAGCTCCAGCAGCAGCAGCAGCAGGCGCTGCAGCTTCAGCTCGAGCAGCAGCAGCAGGCTGCGCTGGCTGCGCAGCAGCAGCAGCAGCAGCAGGCGCAGTTTGCGGCGGGGCTGGCGGCGGCGCCGGCGGTGGCGGCGCTTCGGGACTTCCTCTCCGCGGAGCAGATGGAGGAGCTGGCGGCGGCGCTGGCGCCGTACCCACCCGACGTGCAGGAGCAGTACGTGGCGCAGTACCGGTCCCAGCTCGAGCAGCACGCCGCCCAGCAAGCCCAGCAGGCACAACAACAACAGCAGCAACAGCTGCAACAACAGCAGGCTGAGTGGGCAGCCGCTGCTCAGCAGCAGCAACAGGCGCAGCAGCAGCAGCAACAGGCGCAGCAGCAGCAACAGCAGGCCGCTCTCCCGTTCCAGGCGCCGGCGCCGGCGCCCGTCCCGGCACCCGCGTCGGCGCCGTCCCCGGTGCAAGCATCGGCGCCGTCCCCGATGCAGGCGCCGCCGCCGGCGGCGTTGGCGTTGACTTCGGTTTCGGCTCCGTCGACGCCGGCCAGGGGCGGCGAGGCGGCGGGGTCGGGGCCGGACCCGGCCAGCCGGCTGCGGGCCGGGGGCGTCGGGCGGCCGCTCCCGCCCCGCCGCAACTCGTCGGCCGGGTCCGTCCGCGACTCCTCCTCGCCCCCTCCTCCTCCCCCGCCCCGCCGGGCCGGCCAGGGGCCGCAGGGTCCCATCGCCGAGGAGCCCCCCCTCGCCGCCCTCGTCCGGAGCCCCTCTCTCAGAGCCGGGCGGCCGGTACCCCCCCGCCAGGAGTCGCTCCCGCGGTCGGGGGCGGCCCGACACCCGGCGCTGGCCTCGCTCCCCTCCCCTTCCCTTTCGGAGTCGTCTTCCTCCTCCGTCGCGGGCCCGCCCTCGCCCCCGGGGCCCCCTATCCGCCTCTCCACGTCGGCCCCGACCCTCCCCCGCCCCCTCACGCGGCCGCGGCCCCGGGCCCCTCCTCCGCCTCCAACGCCGCCCCGCGCCCTCCGACGGCGGCGGCGCCGACGGCGGCGACGCCGGACGGCCTCGCGGCGGCGTCCTCCGCCTCCTCCGCGGCCGACGAGCCGGCGCGGCGGGCGTCCCTCCCGCGCCTCCTCTCCGGCGCGGCCTCCGCCCAGCAGCGGCCGCGCTCCGCGAGCGCCGGCGCCGAGCCCGGCGCAGGCCCCGGCCCCAGCGGCGCCCCCCTCCACTCCGCGCCGCCGCCGCATCTCGCGCCGCTGAAGCGACCGCCCTCCGCCGCCACCGCGACGAAGCCCGCCAAGCCCCCTTCGCCCTCGCCCTCGCCCTCGCCCTCGATCCCGCCGGCCGTCCCGCCGGCCGCCGCCGCGCCCGCGCCCGCGCCCCGCCAGCGCCCGAGCCCGACCCGCCGCCGCCGCCGCCTGCGGCGGAGCTGGCGTGGGCGGAGGAGGCGGGGCGCGACGGGGCGTGGGGCCCCGGAGCCGTCTCGGCGCTCCTGGCAGAGCTGAGAGGCCTCGTGGCGGACGAGCAGCTCGAGCAGCTGGGCGCGGCGCTCGTGCAGTACCCCCCCGAGGCGCAGGCGCAGTACATCGCGCACTACCGCGCGCAGCTACAGCAGCACACGGCCCAGCAGCAGGCGCAGCAGCAGCAACAGCAGCAGCAACAACAACAACAACAGGCTGAGTGGGCAGCCGCTGCTCATCAGCAGCAGCAGGCGCAGCAGGCGGAGTGGGCAGCCGCCGCCGCCCAGCAGCAGCAGCAGCAGCAGCAGCAGCAGCAGCAGGCCGACTGGGCCGCCGCCGTCGCGCAGCAGCAGCAGCAGCAGGAGTGGGCGGCGGCGCTGGCGGCGCAGCAGCAGCAGCAGGAATGGGCGGCGCAGCAGCAGCAGGCGGTGCAGTACTCGATGTACTACCAGCAACAGCAGCAGCAGGCGGCGGCGATGGCCGCGGCACAGGCGCAGCAGCAGCAGGCGCAGTGGGCGATGGCCGCGGCGGCCCAGCAGCAGGCGCAGACGCAGCAGTGGGCGCAGGTGCAGACGCAGGCGGCCACGGCGCAGGCGCAGGCGGCGGAGGTCGCGCGGGCGGCCGCGTCGGCGGCGCGGGCGGCGATCGAGCAGGCCGAGGCGCGCCGCAAGGCGGAGAAGGAGGAGCGGAGGCGGCGCCGGCGCGCCGGCCGCGGGGAGGGCAGCCAGGCCGGCGCCGCCTCGGAAACCGAGTCGGCGGCCGCCGGGCCGAGTGGGCCGGCCCCCGGGGCGTTGCAGGAGCAGGCCACACAGTACATTGTCCAGGTGCTTAACTAACTATCTAACTATAAAGAACTTTAATCAACGTGCTCTAACTAACTCTATCTTCGTTTCGCAGTCCATCCGCGCGGCGGGCTTCACGACGGCTGCGGCCCAGTTCCCCCCGCCGCCCGCCCCCGCCCCCGCGAGCCCGGCTCCCGGCCTCGGCCCGCCCCGCAGGAGCGGCCTCCTCGGCCTGGTGCGCAGCACTGTACCCCCGTACCCCTCTCACGCTTCCCCCCCCTCCAAAACTGACGCCCCCCCCCCCCCCCTCCCCCGCAGCACTCTGTGGCCTCCTCCTCGGCGCTCTCCATCTCCTCCCTCTCGTCCGCCTCTGGGCGCCTCCCGCCGGCCCGCGCCGCCGCCGGCCGCTCGGGCCACTCCCGCCCGGGCACGTCCGACCCGATGGAGGGCGCGCGATGGGCCGAGAGCGCAGCGACGGCGGCGATGGCCGCAGCGACGCTGCAGCGCGCGGGCACGGCCAACTCTGCCGCGGCTGCCGCGGCGCTGCACGAGATGGTCGGGGCGGGCCTGGGCCAGCTCGACGCCGCCACGGACGCCATGCTCCTCCAGCGGCGCCGGGGGCCCGGCGCCGCGCCCCTCCCCTCCTCCCTCGCCACGGGCTCGGCCACCGCTGCCGTCTCCGCCTCGGCCCTCACCGCCGCCGCCGTCTCCGGATCCTGGGGACCCCCGCCCGGCCCTTCTTCGGGCTTCCCGCCCGACGCCTTCTCGGGTGGTATGGACACGCACGCCCAGTACTGGCGGGCGAGCCTTGCCGTCCCGGCCCCGGGCGGCGGCGGGTCCCGCCCTGGAACTTCCGGCGGCCTGTACGCCTCCCCCCCCTTCTACAGCCCCACGACCACCCCCTCCCGCCCCTCCACCGTGGGCGCCAGCCCCGTCCTCTCGCCTACCTCTGCCGGAGGCAACGCCGGCTTCTTCTCGCCCTTCGTCTCCGCTTTTCCCTTCGCCTCGCAAGGACCGGGGCCGCCGCCGGCGGCGGCGGCGCCCCGCGGGCGCGTCGAGACGATCCGGGCCCTCGCCCGCGGCGAGATCATGGCCTAATAGTAGGCCTCGGAAAGCGAGCGCCGCGCGCCGCGCGCTTTGAATTCGCGTTTAGATGCAGTTTTGGGGTGCCCTGGGGCTGCCTTTCGCTTATTGTGTATTATTCTCGTTTCTGTGAACATAACATTATACGCTACACCTGCTGAACAATGCAAACTGCACATAATGCGTCGGCCGCCCCCGGCCTCGGCCTGCCCCGCAGGAGCGGCCTCCTCCGGGGGGGGGGAGGGGGGGGGGGGGGGGGCGGAGGGATGGGAGAATCTCATGCGACCGGAGGGGGGATATCGATTTCGGTCCGCCGCCGGCCTCGGACCCCGTACGTGCGGCGTCCTCGGTATCCTAGCTATATAGGCCTCGATCTCCAAACACTCCGAGAGGGGTGGGGGGGGGGGGGGGAGGGGGAGGAGGGTGCGGGAGTCGGGGGGGAGGGGGTACGCCTGAGGCGCGCGAGGGGGAGGCCGGATGCCCGCGGCCATGGATTAAAGCGTGGTAAAAAGAGGAGCGGCTGGCCCTGCATGCATATGGGCAAGCAGGCAGGCTAAGAAAGGACGGCACGGAGCTTAAAAGATCTAGAAGAGGCGAGGACCGCGGGGCGGAGCTTCCGTAGGCTGCGGACGGGTGGGCGGTCGCAGGCGAGCTCGGCGTCGAGACGGGAATCCGGACCGACTCCGACCGAGCCGGGGGCCGAGCGAGGCGGACGGGCCGGTACCGGTGGAGATATCGAGGGCGAGGCGGGCCGCGGCCGGCAGGCCCTGGGCAAGGCCCTCGGCGGGCCGCGGCCCGCCTCAGAGAAGTAGGACGGGCGATGGGCGTCGCGTCCTTGTCCCTGGTACCCCCCGAGCGAGCCGCCTCCTGGTACCCCCCGAGCGAGCCGCCTCCTGGTACCCCCCGAGCGAGGCGGTCCCAAAGGGGCCGCGGCCGGCGCGGCCTTGACGAACGAGGCTTTCGAATTCGAGCGAGCCGGGCGGCCGGGCCGGGGGCGGTGAGGGCGAAGAGCTCGAGGGCCGCCGGGGAGAGCGGCCACGCCGAGCTTCGCAGGGCCCTAAGGCCCGTCGGCGCGCCCAGCGGCCCGGCGCTCTGCTCGCATACCGCTGCCGCCGCCGCCGCCGAGGCCGCTTCAGCCGCCGCCGCCGGCGTCGGGGCTTCCCCTCGTCTGAGGAAGAACGCGCGCGGCCGCGTCTCAGGGCGCCGCAGGCTCCCGGGCGGCGCGGGGCGGCGCGGGGCGGGGCGCGAAAGACCTAGGCCTCCAGCTCGAAGCAGCGTGCGCAGGCTGTTCTTCCTTCGAAGGTCTCCGCTGGCCTGTAGCGAGTGCGAGCCGTGCGCGTCCCTTTATGATCAGCCGCGCGAGGCGAGAGCATCTGCGATTCGCGCATCATGTCAGCGCGCGCGCGCGCGGGGCACGACGCGGCGGGCAGCAGGGCCGGCCGCGGGGATCCGGAACTCACCTGCTGTAGAGCTGGATCGGGGTGCCACGGGCCTTCCTCGCGGCCTGCGATTTAGCTCTTCGTCGGGGCGCCTGCTGAAGCGACGGCTCCACAACCTTGAGCTCGTCGACATCCTTGAACCGTGTGGCTGGTCACGCCGCTGGTGCTCGCTGGTCATCGCCTCGGCGCCGGCGGGCTTTTTGCATATGCACCGTTTTTTTTCGGCGGCTCAGACGCAGGCGTACCCTCCAGGGATCCGCTGCGTTTTCTTGGTCGCGCCTGTCTCGCGCCCCGTCTGCTCGGCCATGCCGACGCTGCAGCTGCAGTAGTACGTCCGAATGGGAGATCGAGCTCGAGGCCCGCGGGGTCGATGCCTGTGGCCATGGCAGTTTGGCCTAGGCGCGCTCGTCCTCGTGCATGTCAGCCTTCAGCTCGCGGCTGCCCTCGATGATGATCATCAACTGCGATTCGCACCGGCGATCGGCGCGCGTCGCGCTCGTGACGGGACCTCAACTGCAACTGCAAGCTCAATTGCAAGCTCAACTAGATCTAGATCTACTGGCCACGTATACGACGAGCCAGTTGAAAAACCATCGTCGGACGCTGCCCTAATCGACTTCTTTCGGACGGAGTGGCGCGCCGGGCGTGCGCCTGTCGACGTGGACTCCTGCGTACGCGTGCTGGCCGCGGTAAGCGTCATCAATTGCAAGCTCCCATCGCCCGGGCCCCGGCCGCGCGTGGGCTCAGGGCGCGCGCTAACGCACGCGCGCCGCCGTCCTCAGGCCCCAGCCACAGACCCGGAAGAGCTGCCTGTGCGATCGCAAGCGCCCACCAAGACAGGAGGTACGCACCCGCTTACATTGCGACTTGATCATGACTAGTACTACATCACGCTGACACCGATCACGCCTGCAGTCTCTGAGGATGGGGAATCGTGGATCGAGCTTGAGGAGACTGCGAACGATCTGCCAGCCAGATGCTCCAGAGGGGGCGGCAGCACCAGCCCCGCGGCGAGCGCTGGAGGCCCCTTCCGGCTTCGCTTCTCCCTGCGGCGGCGTGCGGGCTTGAGCGCCACAGGTTCTCTCGAGGGCCTTCTCTCAGCGGCATGCGAGCCGCCCCTTCTCCGGCTGGAGGTGCAGGCCGGCTCGCCGGCGGCTGCAGCCGCCGGGGCGTGGCGCCCCGGGACGCTGCTGGCCCTCTGCCCTGACGGGCCGCCTCTGCGGGTGGAGGGCCAGGCTCCGCCGCCGACGCCGGGCTCTGCGCCTCGGACTCTGCTCTTCGAAGTCACGGCATCCCTTCCGTCTCTTCAGGCAAGCCGTCCCCAGTTCTTCCCAGCCTTCGCCCCCCCTCACCGGACCGCTATCCTCACCCCGCCAACTGTACCCGCCCCCCCCTCCCCTCCCGCCCCCCCCCCCCCCCCCCCCCCCCGGCCACGTTCTAGCCTTCCAGTCAAGCCATCCCCAGCCACGTTCTAGCCTTTGCCGCCCGGCGGCCCCCCGTCACCCACCGATCCCCCGTCATGGCCGCGGGCCCCCGCTTTGCTCTTAGCCTCGCGCGCCACAGGCGTACCCCCTGCCTCCATCCCCCCCTTCAAAGAATGCCATCCCAGCCCCGTCCTAGCCTTCGCCGCCTCCCGTCGTGCACCGACCCCCTGTCCTCACCCCGCCAACCAAGCCCCTCCGCCCCCCGCCCCTCCCGCCTCGCCCCCCCCCTCCCCCCCCCTTCTCCCCGCCCCGCCCCCCACCCCTCACCCTAGCCGCCCCGCCCCGCCCGCCCGCCCCGCCCCCCCCCCCCCCCCTTCTCCCCGCCCCGCCCCCCCCCCCCACCCCACCCCCCTTCTCCCCGCCCCGCCCCCCACCCCTCACCCTAGCCGCCCCGCCCCGCCCGCCCCGGCCCTCCCCCCCCCCACCCCACCCCCCTTCTCCCCGCCCCGCCCCCCACCCCTCACCCTAGCCGCCCCGCCCGCCCGCCCCGCCCCCCCCCCCCCCCTTCCCCCAGCAAACACCCTCTCTATATCGAGTCCCCCCTTCCCGTATTGTTTTCCAGCCCTCTCTATCTCCCTCTGGATTTTGATGTAGATCGATCTCGTCAGCTTTCCCCCTTCCCCTGTCCTACAACGTTAACTCCCCTCCCTCGCTCCCCGCCCCCCTCCATCTTGCTTCATATGCATCTTGCTTCTAGCCTCTATATATAATCTTCTTCTGCAAAAGCATTGACTCCAGACATTTAGATCTGCGCCACCCTCACCGAGTCAGAATCTCCGTAGCCCTAGCCGCCGCCCGCCCCCCCCCCCCCCCCTCCCCCGCACGCACACACACCGAGTCAGCATCTAATGCTCGCTTCAGGACCTCTTCGGCGAAATCCACGTCGAGTTTGCAGATCTAGGAGCTGTTCGGCGCAGTGCGCATGCGCCTCCGGTGGAGCAGGATGGATTTGCCCCGTCCGAAGCGAGGCACACGCGAAGCCTGAAGCAGTACTCGCCCGGAGGTAGCTTTCGATGTCCGCCCTGATATCGATGCATCTTTCGAGCTCAACACGGCCGCGCGCAGGCGACAAGGTTCTCTACGTGGGGGATCACGGTGGCCTCCGCATCCCTTACACCAACGCCTCCGACTTGCTCACGTGCGCCCTGAGCACTCAACGCGCCTAACCTGCCAGGCTGGACATTCTGCTTAATTAACGGTCCCGAAGGCAAGGACTAACGGTAGAGCTGTGGGCATACATGCCTTCGCTGGCGCAAGCGCACCCCTTCTTCCTAAAGAAGGGCAACGGAACCAGTGACGACGGTACAATTTTACAATCTATGTCGTATATATATTACAAATCACTGAGTTTATTCATCCATTAGCAGGGAACTACAAGAGTGCGACGCCACTCTTCATGATCAATCGAATTCTTTTGTCTTCAGAGCTCTTAATTGAAGCACTTTGGCGCGCTCGCAGTGTACGTTGGGCAGAAAGCACAGCCCCCGCAATTGGAGGTCGCGTGGGAGAGCTCGGCGGGCGCTGTCGTGTCGAGGCCCCTCTCCGATGGATTAATATTGACTGCTCTTGGTGGCTCTTGGTGCGCCGTTCGCCCGCCGTTCTCGGTGCATCTTGGCCAACTGCTGGTCGCTTAATCTCCGTTTCCGCCCCCCGCCGCCAGGGTCCATCTCGCGTTTCGCGTGGAGTGTGCGTCGTCTCCGGGCCTCCCGAATCAGTGGCGGACGACATTTTTCCTGAACGGGACTCTGGTGCGTGCTGGCCATGGGCAATGGCCACTGCTCACCACGATCACGATCGCGTTTTGTAACTGTCTAATTGCGAAAATCACGCTTGCAGACGGCTCAATCGAGTGTAGCTTACGGCGATCCTATTCTGCAGCCGGGCTCGTCGCTTTGGCTTGCATCCGACTCGAACGACACTTCTAGTGCGACCGGCTCGTGGGCTCTGTACTCAGATGTGAGTTCCCCTGCGACCTTTTTAATCAACGTTGATAAGCGTTATTGTTTGACTTGTTAATTATCGTTGATCAACGTTTTTGGCCGACTCGATCGCGCGCAGATCCGAGTCTGGAACCGCCCGCGCTCGGACGAGTTAATTCGCCAGTTCATGGATCGCCGACTCACGGGATCGGAGGAGGGTCTCGTCCACTACCGTACGCTAGGGCGCTCTTCATGGAAGATATTCTTTTCGACACTGACGATCTGCCCGGCAGTGCCGCTCGACGGCGGCAGCAACGACACCTCTCTGCTGACAGCCTCCGATTACGCCGTGGGGCGAGCTTCGGATGTCGCCTCGCTTTGGGGGAACGTCACGTATGTTCCGGCGAGCCTCTCGCTCGAGTTTGTCAATGCGTGGTTACAGGTTCCGCGCCGTGTTTTCAACAATCCGGCCGATCCCATGGCCACGCGCCTGTTAATACATCGCGACTACCCGATATCGATCGCCCTGTCCCCAGACGGCCGCAAGCTCATTGCGGGAGGATACAACTCAGGCGTCAGGGGACTGAGGATCATGAACGTGGATTCTGGCTTATTGGCGATGCCAAATGCTCCCTACAGCTGCGTTGATGACTACTACGTGTACCAGGTTGCCGCCAGCCAGGACGGGACCAAGTTTGCTACGCTTGCCGGTTACTCAGACGTTCCGCTACTAAGGTGCGCCGGTTGCAAACTCAGAACGAGTTATGAAGCACATTCGGGATCATTTTTCCGCGATTAAGCTTCAGCCACGGATATCGGCAGGGTTTGGTCGCTTGTTGACGGGCACATGATTGGAAAAATGTCCGGCCCTGGATGGAAAACCAATGCGAGGTGCGTCTTGTTCTTGGTCTTACATATCTTAAGCTTATGACGCCGCTCGAAGGATGGCATTCTCGAATGCAGGCACTCGCATCGCGTTGATTGAGAGGTACAGTGATGGGCGTGCGCGGACGTGGGACATCACTCCGACTGGCCATGGAGACTGGACGGCCACCATGTACTACCGTTATCACGAGTTCTATCGTGAACCATACGTCGTTTCAACAAGCCTCGCTTTCTCACCCGATGACTCGTTCTTGTTCGTGTCGTACGTCGACGGCTTCATCGTCCAGTGGCGCCACGAGAACACTCTGTATACGCCCAGACAGAAGCCCGTCGCTGTGCGGAACTTTACGCACGCAGCTCCTGTCAACGACATCGCCCTGACGGCAGACGGGCTTCTCCTTGTCTCTGTCTCTGGCGCCACCGGTGCCAGCTCAGCCCGCATCTGGCAAGTCTCGACAGGTGCCGTCATTCGGACAGTGCCGGAGCTCCGGGGCACGCTCTTCAGCGTCGCAATCACGGGGGATGGGCGCTTCGCTCTCGCCGGCGGGTTCGAGGAGGCATACCTGTACGATTTGGCCCACGGCAACCGCGTCGCCGTGTTGTCGTGCCGTGCGAATAGCGGGCCGGTCGTCTCCGTCGCAATCGAGCGGAACGGGTCCTTCGTCATTGCCGGGGTCGCTGATGTCCGGATGTGGTGCGAGTCTAGAGACGCACGCGAGCGAGCAAGTGTGAGATCTTGCTCACCGCCAACATTGAGCAATGCTGCGCAGGACTGTCCCTGAGACGGTGCGGGGGCGGCCGACACCTCTGCCACCTCCTTCCCCGACCCCGAGCCCAACGCCCTCGGCGAGCGCCACGCCATCTCCGAGCGCCTCGCCCTCCCCGAGTCCAACGCCATCGCCCACAGCAAGCCCGTCGCCCACGCCCTGCCGCACCCCGATCGCGACCGGTACCCCGCTCCCTTACGTGGTGGCGCCCCGCCGATCCTTCGGCAAGCTCTTCGGCGCCACGCGCCTCGCGCTCACGCCGGACGGCTCCGCCATCCTTTCGTCCTCGATGTCTTTCGCGCCGCCGAGGCAGCCAACCTACGAGATGCGTGGCTGGAGCGTGGACACGGGAGGGGAACTGTGGGCGCTTCCCTGCGCCAACTGCTCATCCAGCGTCCACGACTTCGCTTTGACCCATGACGGATCCCTCTTGGGTACGATATCCGAGAGAAGAGGTGTGATCAGGTGCGCAGCTGTCGAATCTCGATTTCTAACGCCCGCTTTATCGATATACGGATCCATGGCCAGTGTTATTTTTCGCTGACCGTCAGTTTCAACAGCGTATGGAACGGAAGAAATCAATCTCTTTTCCAGGACATCGGAGTCCTTGCGTACGATTCCAGCTTTCCATTTGCACCACCAAAGTGCGCGATTTACATCGAATTGTTTTTGACAACCAGGATCCGCGAATAATAGCGCACCGGGCACGCACACTCAGGATTGCTCTATCTCCTGACAAGAGCCTTGTGGCCGTGATTGGAAGACCGTCTGGTGCGCATACCGCAATTGCCCAATGTGCGCATCAGCCCGATCGCGATGCTCTCACGTGCAGGGTCCTATAGTCTCTACATTCAAATATGGCAGATGTCAGGCACCCAATATGCCCGTTTACTCAATAAAGCCTTTTTTGACTTTGGCGCGACCACCATGGATTTTTTGCTAACCGCGGTTACGTTCGTAAATAACGGCTTCATCGTTGTTGGAACCATGTCCGGCAACATCTACGTCCTCAACCCTTCCACAATCACCGATTATCGCATCACGCCATTCAAGAAAATTACTCAGGCTCATGAGGACAGGATCAACAACTTTGCCTCAGCAAACGACCTCCTTTTCTCTGTTTCAGGCACCCTTGGTCGCGGCACCGACACGAGCTTGCGCATCTGGAACACGACAACCTGGAGCCTAGTCCGCGTCATTCCGGACCCCGAGAACGAACGTCTGTGGGCGGTCGCCGTGACCGCCGACGGGAAACTGGCAGCCACGTCCGGCGACGGGCGCCTGGTGCACGTCTACGATGTCGCGACTGGCACACGGCTGCAATCTTACCTCTGCCCGTCGGGCTTTAACTACGGGCTTGCCTTGTCTCACGACGGCTCTCTTCTCTTCACCGCCAGCACTGAGATTCTTGTATGGTGCGCACACGAGTGCAGTTCTTGGCTCTCTGCGCTCTGATTTATCTTGTATGAAAGGGACATGCCCCAGCCATGCTATGCATTTGCATCCTCACGGCGGCTGATGGCCGCGCCGGCCGAGACTCCTGACCACCGAGCTTCGAGCTCGAGGACCGCCCTGCATTTGTTCGGAATTGCGCAGCGTCGATCAACACTGCAGCTGTTCGCGACCTCCTCAGAAGGGCTCATTTGCCAGCCAGGGGCCATCATCCGCTCTCTCGTTCTTTTGCCCGACCAAAACACGCTTGTCTCCGGCCTCAATGAAGACTTCATAAACCACCCTTACATTCTTCGTATCTGGACACTGCAGCCGTTCGGCCTCCGGCTCAAAGGACATGACCCAAATAGCGCCTCCGGAAAGATGGCATCGGTGGCTGTCGGCCCCGCGGCCACCAGCGGTGACGACATGCAAATGAAAATTGTCGGAGCGTTGGATTATTGGAGTGGTGGCGTCGGGTGAGCTGATTGCATGCTTATTTGAATTGCCCTCTTGTTGCACGCCTGATGTGAATCTTCTTTGTGCATGCAGCGTCTTTTCCAGGTTCATAAACGCAGAACTGGGGTGGTACGTCGACTACATTCTGCCCCACCCATCTGTGCACGAGTAAGCGTTTTGATTTTGTAATTGAGAGATTTGCAGCTGAAGCTGCGGCTCATGATCATGCACTAATTCTGATTCCTGAACAGGGTCGCCTTCTCGCATGACGAAACGAAGTTCCTTTCCACTGGTGCACATTTGCGACTTCGGCCCCTCGCGCGCGATCGCATTCGTGCCCAGGATGCTGAAGTGTGAATGGTGCCTTGCTCAGGAGCGAACGGATACCTTTACGTATGGGATGCACCTACGTGTGCAAACGCGACCACCCGAAGCTCTTGCAAGAAAGCCTCTCTGAGTGCCGCAAACCCGACTTCAGCGTATCCCATCGGCGCGCTGTTCAGTGAGGACGACGAAATCATCTACGCCAGCTTTTCAGATGGCTTCATCCGCGCCTGGAACGCCACTGATTTCTCGCCGATGCCGAGCCTCTGCTGCCACTCCGGTCAAGCGAACCGTCTGCTGCTGGTGCCGCGGAGCACACTGCTTTTGTCCGCCGGCGCCGACGCCACGCTGAGAGTCTGGGACCGCTCAAACGGCTCCGTGGTGCGTATCATCAGCGACCCGGACAGCTTGCCGCTGTATAGCGTGGCCGTGAGTGGGGACGGCACATACGTCGCTGCGAGCGGGAACGGATCCAAGGCGCATCTGTGGGAGATGTTGACTGGGCGCCTTCTGATGTCTTTCGACACCGGGATCAATAATGTATTTGGGCTTGCGATGACCTCCGATGCTTCCGTCGTGATTACTGGTGGCGAGCTTGGCATCCGAAAGTGGTGCGCGAGAGCGGATTCTCGGTTATTCGACAGCCCGCGCTTACGTGCGCTGCAGGCGTGTCCCGCCCGAAGCGTTTGCTCCCGCGCCACTCCCCGCGCCGTCTCCTTCTTCAACTCCGTCACAAACGCCCAGTCCGAGCCCAAGCCCATCGCCCAGTTCGAGCTCATCGCCCAGCCCGAGCCCATCGCCCAGCCCGAGCCCATCGCCCAGCCCGAGCCCATCGCCCAGTCAAAGTCCGACTCCCAGCCCGAGCCCGTCGCCCAGCCCGACGCCAGGATTCCCGATCGAGCGGGTTCCCGCTACTGTTATGGTGGCGAGTGGTTATCTTGGCTCGGTATTCGGCGTCGTTATGGCCCCCGACGACAACACCATCCTCGCTGGAGAGCAAAGCCCGCGACATAACCACCTTAAGAATATCTACCGGTACAAGTTGTCTGCTGAAGTTGGATCGAGCAAACACGGTTCGCTGATAAACACTAATTTTGTGAATGAGAATTTCGACTTTTGGTCATACTACCTTGGAGGGCTGGCAATCAACTTGGAAGGGTCCCTATTCGCAAGCATCCACTGGGACGGAAGGATTAAGTGCGTGCCTGATCCCGGAAGGACCGAACCGTCTTCTGCGACTTAATCATTGTGCAGCGTGCGGCGACTCACGTCTCTTGAACCACTTCCGTCGTATTATGGGGAGGTGCCTCATTATGAATATATTATTCAGACTATATCTCCAGCTGCGACGTGCCCCGCGAGAACAGCTAGGTGCGCTCGCTCGCTCGCTTTTCCAGTAGCCTGTGCATGCTTCAAACAAGACCGCCGATGAATCTCTCTGCAGCATCGCTTTCTCGAGGGACAGCAGCAAAATTGCGTCCATCGGTTCGTGAAAGCGCTTTGTACGTTGACGTTGCATTGCGCTGTTGACGTGCAAAGGTGTTATCAGATGAGGAGGGCATCGTGAGACTGTGGAATATGACAAGCAGCGGGGAGATGCGCAACTTTTCGAGAATTTCGGCGTCTACAAGCTCAAGGGCTCGAACCGTGACGTTTGCGGGAACAGGGCAGCTGGATCGCTTCCTTGTCGCTGGCTTCAGCGACGGCAGGATTCATGTCTGGGGCGCATCCAACTATTCGCTTCTGCGCACCCTTTGCTGCCACAACGACTCGGTCACGGCTGTTGCGGCGGCGGGCGACCTCCTCGTCTCCGTCTCTGGGGGCTACAACTGGCCGTGGCTCACCGAGAACTCCCTCCGGGTGTGGAATCTCACGACCGGCAAGCTCAACCGCACAATCCCCGACCCGAACGGTGCCCGTATCTACAGCGTCGCCGTGACGCCCGACGGTCGCCTTGCCGTCACAGCCGGCGCGAGCAAGGAGTCCCATCTGTGGGAGCTGGCGACAGGCCGGCGCGTAACGTCGTATGATTGCGGAGTCGGCCACGTTTACGGCGTCTGGATCAACCGCCGGGGCACAATGGTTCTGACCGCTGGTTCAAGCGTCCGAACCTGGTCAGCAAAGCGCCCTAATGTGCACACCCCTTGCAGAACCGTCCCTCAATTTCAACCGCTCGCAGGAACACACCGCCGGAAGTGCACGCGCCACCCGACCCGACCCCGACGCCATCCGCGAGCCCGTCGCCCTCCGCCACGCCCACGCCCACCGCAACCCCCTCGCCGAGTCCGACCCCTTCGCCGAGCCCCACCGCCTCTCCAAGCCCCAGCCCTTCCGCCACCCCCACGCCGACCCCGCCCGCCTTCTACAGGCCCAGCCGAGTCATCGGCGAGGAGAAGTGGACTCTCGCACAGATCGCGTCCCTGGCTCTCTCGTCAGACGAGCAGTTCATCTACGCAGCGTCGGTCGAATCAGGCAAGACTATGGTCCCGAAGCGGAGACCCTATTTTCCCTACGACTACAGCGACTACGACACATACACAATGTGGCCCGCGCACTTCTTTGACACATTACAGTACGGGCTCCATTTGTGGCCCGCGGGCGACGCACCCCTCTGGCCCGACGGTGTCAGATCGTTCATTTATCGATGGTTGCCAAAGTTCGGTTATGACTTGGGCGACGAGCTTTTTTTCGCAACTGCTGTCGCCACGCATCCAAGTGACCAGTACATTGCAAGCGGAACGCGCAACGGTTACATCATGTGCGCATAGTTTCAATTTATCACCCTGCTTCGTTTTTCTCATTACCATTCCTATTTTGTGCGATCGCACGCCGTGTTCTTCCTGTTGATCACAGACTGCTCGCGGCACGGCCCAGAGACCTGATTCGGCGTGATGATCCCAGATTCCGGGATACTAGTTTTCCGGAACTGATTTCCATCTACAACGTTAAACATGCTTTGTGCTGCCACACAGGATCAATCAACGCTTTAGCTTTCTCAAAATCTGGCTGGCTGTTGGCGAGCGCTGGTCCGCAGCTTTCTTTGCACAGCATCATCGAGTAATCTGGTAAAGAGCGTGCGCAGGTCAAGATGGGTTCATCAGGATTTGGCCTGCTAAGCACAGAATATCCATCTATATGTATGAGGTTTATATACGGAGCCAGGCACAAAGGACACCGTTAGCGACATTGACAGGGTCCGGAAACTCGAGCTCGCCAGCCCTCGCGGTTGCGTTCGGTGGTCGATCCGACTCTCTCATCGTTGCTGCCTTCGTGGACGGAAGTGTGAGCGTTTACAATGCATCCGACTATTCAACTCTTCGGACTTTGTGCTGCCACGCCGGTCCCGTGAACGGCATTGCCGTGTCTACAGACGCGTCCGTGCTGCTCTCCGTAGGCAGCGACGCTACTCTCCGCGTCTGGAATCTCGCCACCGGTGACGTTGTCCGCACTATGACCGAGCTCAACAGCGCACCACTTCACCGAGTCGTCATGACGCCCGATGGGAAATTTGCTGTAACGAGTGGAAACAGCCCCGAGGTTCTCTTGTGGGAAATTGCGACCGGGCGGCACGTTGCGTCGTTCGTGTCAAAGATCGGTATTCGAAGGAATCTCGGTCTTGCCATCTCGCGTGACGGGGCACGTGTTTACGTTGGAAGTAACTACATTCGGGTTTGGTGCGTTCCTTTTCGATGTGCGCATTCTCAATGCGTTTCGGGTCTCTTATACTACATGTACGCATGCGCGCCAACAGGAATATCAACGCCTCCGCAAGCTGCTGGTTATTTCGCCGCTTTTTCATATGTATTTACCTTTATGAGCAGAGACTCTAAGATTGGCATTGGCAGGGCCGGGAACGCATCCGCATGCGTCCACTCTGGGCAGCTGGCTTCAAAGCCGTACTGGAACTCGTCTCTCGACCAACAGCGTCCACCCCTCCGTCTGCCATGGCCCGTCAACCACCTGGTTCTGTCGTCCGACGCGCGCACCGTCCTCGTCGGGGGCTCTGGACCGCGTGAGAGCGCTAGCTCAGGCTCCTTCGCGAGCCTGATTCGCTGGTGGGATCTGGCGTCAGCCGCCAACGGAACGTTCCAGGGAGAGTGGCTCCCGGGTGGATACGAGGAGTCTGTGGATGTTTCGATGACAGATGACGGATTCGCTGCTGCAAAGTCACTTGACATTAAAGCGTACGCGTAAGAATGCTCCGACTGAAGCCATCACATAATATAATGAATGCTCGCACCCCGTTCAGATTTTTCAATTTTTCGAGCCAAATGTACCTTGGCCATTATTTTAGCAATGATATCGGCAGTCGCTACTTTTATGCATCCGATGCCGGGTGAGAATCTATCCTTTGTACGCGCACGCGCTTCATGACCGGGCTTGCAATTGAACCGTCTCCGCAGAAGCGTCTTGATTTCTCCCGGGGGTATCCCGTACCTTCTCACTCCAAGCCCCGCCGGTCGGCCCGGACCCGACTCGTTTCCCATTATCAAAAATCGACACGCGATTAATTCTGAGCTTCGCGTTCACAGAGAAAATCGTTATGAGCTTCACGTACGATCCCAATTATAAACCGCCCTACGCATGGATGCCAACGGCAAGCAAGACGAATACCTATCAGTTCTTCACGGATGCTCCCTATCAATCATGGACACCGAGTCACCATTTATTCGGAAGCTGCATATGCATCGCCACGACCAGCTATCCAAACTTTAAAATTGCCGTGGGGCTCCAGGATGGGCGCATCTTACTCTTCTCTGAGTCTTCTCTCGGCGCATACGCCATTTTCTTCGCCCACGCCGACGTCGTGAGTGCCATCGCGATCTCTGCGGACAAGAAACGCATTTTCTCTGCGGGAGGCGGCCCGCCGGGTCCCTTTGTCGGGGAAGACAACTCCCTCCGCGTGTGGGACGCCGCCACCGGCACGCGGCTCGGGACCATGCGGGACCCCGACGACGCCCCGATTCTTAGCATCGCCGTGACAGAGGACGGCCGCCTGGCGGCGACCTCCAACGGCATGGGGAAGGTCTACCTCTGGGACGTGGACAGGCGCGAGCTGGCGGCCGCCATCGTGCTCCCGCCGGGGGACACGGTCAAGCGCGGGCTCGCCATCGCGAGGAACGGCTCCTTTGTGGTCACCGGCGGCTCCGGCAGCGACGTCCGCGTGTGGGCCGTGCCACCCGCCCTCCTCGACAGGGTCCGCAGCTCGCCCAACCCAACGCCGGCGCCGTCAGCCTCGCCGTACGCGTCTGTGGCGCCGTCGCCAACGCCAAGTCCCGAGGCGCCCTGGTCTTGTGCGCCGATCACAAACCTGGAGGTCAACGCATCCGAGACCGTCTCTGTGGTCTCTTCGACCGCCGGCGCCAACCGCACGAGATACCTGCCCACGCACGCGAGCGGCGAGGCGTGGTATTCGATCGTCCCTCCGAAAAGCGGGTGCAGCTGGTGTTTAGTATGGAGATCTGCACTTCACCATGAGCTTACTTTTGGGACGCGTACGTTTTTGGCGCAGAGAGCTCGTGGTGTCGACGTGTTCTCCGCTGACACGTGTCGACACGCAACTTTGGCTTTTCGCAGACACGGTCTGTGCCAGCAGTTCAGGAACCAGTGCAGAGGCCATGGCGACGGCATCGAATGGTGCGCTTCCCAGTCGACGTCTATCTTCTTGTAGATCTAGGCCGTTATATAATTATCCGCGACTGATCTGAATTCGCTTTATTGTGCAGATGATGACTCGGGATGCAATGATCCTCCTGCGCGGTTCCTCGCGTCTACGGTCAAAGTCCAGGTTGTGGCTGGCTCCCGTTACTACCTAGCGATCGAAGGTACGGCAGCAGGTCGTGCACTTTCCGGCAGCAGCTCGTTCACTTTCTGATTTGCGTTCCATTAAGGTTATTCTTTCTTCTCTGGCGACTTTGCATTGTCAGTGCGCTATGCGCAACCCACGCCCAGCCCCAGCCCATCACCCAGCCCCAGCCCATCACCCAGCCCGAGCCCGACGCCCAGCCCCAGCCCGTCGCCGTCGCCTAGCGTGATCCCCTCGCCGTCGCCTAGCGAGGTCGCCTCGCCGTCTCCGAGCCAGTCTGTCGCCCCGTCTAGCCCGACGACATCCCCTAGCGTGTTTCCTCAGTCCAGCGCGACGCCAAGCCCCAAGCCGTCACCGAGCTCCAAGCCGTCGCCGAGCCCGAGCCCGAGCCCGAGCCCGAGCCCGTCGCACAGCGGCTCACCAATCGCGTCGCACTCGCCGAGTCCCCTCCCTTCGAATTCACGATTGCCCAGCGCATCGCCAACAGTGACCGCGTCCCCGACGAGCGCTCCCACCCCAAGCCCTCCCAGTCAGATCTCGAGCTCGCGATCGACCCCTACTCCCACTGCTCTGCAACAACAGCCTCCCGCAGCTCCAACGCACTCGGTCTCCCCAAGTCCTTCCTCCCCAAGTCCTTCCTTCTCGACGGCTCCCCCCAAAGGTGCACTCTATCTACCTTTCCATTACAGTAACAATTGAACGGCTATACCATTTTACATTTATTCACTCTTGACGGGTCCGCGTCGCGTCGCGCACCCGCAGAGTGTTCGGCCGCCAGCATTGCGTTCAGCGCCAGGCTTGCGTCCCTCTCTGGCGTCGCTATTGCGTGGAGCTCCGCCTCGCCAACGCCCGTCGACTGCTCGGCGTACTGCATCGCGGCGTACGCCTCCGCGGCGGCGGCCGCACCGTCGTCGAGCTCGGCCCTGTGGACGTCTCCGCCGCTCGCCTCCAGCCAAGGCGCCCTCGCTCTGGACCGGGCGGCCTCGTCACTGGTGCCAGGCGTCGTGTACGGCCTGCGAGTGTCCGCCTGTGCTCGGACCGAGGGCCCTGCAGTCGGCTCAGCGACTTCTCCGCTCCAGTTCCCTCGTGAGCACGGCACAGGAGACAAACCATACACCGTGCGCGCAGCTTCAGTGGGCACCAGCTGGATTCTCCTGCAGTGGGGTTCGTTTGCAATTAGGCTGCTGCAAAGTCTCGGCTTGAATGAGATCGCGCCCCTGAGCCATGTTATGCCGCAGACTCGTTTTCGTTCTCGCCGGAGGCATTCGGCGGGACCCGGGGCGAGGAGGGATCAGAGTCTTTGGTTTTCGGCACCGGTTGGGCGGTCCCGCAGTACACGGTGTCTCTTCGGTCTCTGGACGGGAAACAGTGGTCCTGGGCGGCGTCCGCATCGCCTTGGAACGCCACCGATCTTCCCTCGGGCGCCCTGCTCGGCGTTAGCGTGTCGCAGAGCTGGATCGGGATGGGCGGCTCCGCGTCTTTTCCTCTGGACCTGATCGTGGCAAGAACGCGCACGTCGACGCAGGAAGCCGCCGCCGACAGCGCAAGTAGCGCAAGCGCAAGTTCGAATTCGGGTGCGCGCCGTTGCAGGCGCTTGGACTCCTGTATCTCCGCCCCTGGCCTGATCACGATGTTCGTGAACCCCGTTTCGATGCGCAGGGGCCGCGACGGTGGATCTCCCTCTGGCGTTCATCTTTACTGCGGACGAGCTGAAGGAGTTCACCGCGCCCCCTCCTACAACCTCGTCGTCGTCCCCTTCGAATTCGTCTCCTTCAACGTCGACGTCGCCATCGACGCCGCTTGTCACGATGACCATCGCGCTCGATCTCTCCTGCGCAAACCTTGCGGGATCGCGAATGAAGCCTGTCATGGAGAGTCTCGCTCAGGCGCGTGACTGCGTTTAAAACTTCGTCGTGTTAAGCACTCGCGCTGAGGGTGCACATACGCAGATGGTCCGGGCGGCCAATGTGCAGATCCGCCTTGCGAGCATTCGCTGCGTCAGCAACACGAGCGGGTCGTCAACGTCAGCGTCACGGTCGCGGCGCCTGTTGCAAGCGTCGTCGTCGTCGCCAGCCGGCGGCAGCGTCGTCGCGGACTTTGTCATCGTTTCTTCGACGTCGACGTCCGAGCAGAACGGCGGCAGCGGCGGCGTGGGGCAGAGCATTAGCGTCGAGCGCATCGTCCAGATGGTGGGACGCGACGCGGTCGTCAAGGCAATCGAATCCGCTGGCGTTGGCGTCATAGGGTACAGCGTGTCGTCCAATGCGCCGGCGCCGGCAACGCCGAAGCCGGCTGCTCCAGACGCCGGCGGGAGCGCAGCGGAGCAGCAGCCTTCGACACCTCAGGCGCCTGCTCCTGCGAGCGGTTCGTCGTCGAACGCCGCGATGTATGCTGGCATCGGCAGTGCTGTCGGAGGCGCGGCCGTCGCTGCCGTCGCGGCGGTGCTCGTCTATCGGCACCGGCGCTCTCGCCAGCGGTCGCAAAGCATGCACGGCCGGGCCAATCATGAACGCAACAGCACTCATATATTTGATCGGAAAGACATCAAGTCTCTGCCTCCGAATCCCGGCGAGGAAGACGAGATCGGGCCAACGGCTCCCGCCGCGGGGCGCGGGCGAGTCGAGGGTAGCCACGTCGATCGCGAGACGGCCGGTCGCCCCACGCCAACTCCTTGGAGCCTCCACCAAGCGGGGGGCCTTCCGGTGCAGGCCGTCCGACGCAGCCCAGTCGTCGAGGACGAGACGTCTGGCCAAGTTCCGACGGTCGGATCCGGACAGGACGCGGGACATCGCAGCGCGCGCGCGCCGCGGTCGCATGGCGCGGGCACGCCGTCTCTGCCACCTCGCGACCCGCGGGAGCCCGGCGGACTCCTCTCAGCCGACCCGACGCTGCTCACCCGCCGGACGCCGACGCTGCTCGTCACGGCTGTCGACGCCGCTGGCGACGACGCCGACGAGCCGCAGGGCCCCGAGGGCATCCGCGTTTCCGTCTGCTCGACGCCGTGCTTCGACGAGAGCATGTGAATCCGCACATCGTTTCAATGCCATACCAGCTTCGCGGTCGATTCTGATCATGATCTGCAAAAGTGCATTATTCATGATTTTCAATGTGTGATTCACTATAGCTAGTACTCTTCAAGGCTTATTAAATTCTCTGTCGACGTCTAGATCTAATTCTATATCGTATCTCATTGATTCGTTGGTTCTTTTGCCGATGAAATGACTTCTTTCTTACTAGTAGATTATCTGATTCTCTCTTAATCTTTCCAGATCTATACATTATTAGTTCTAGTGCTGAACATCCCTTATTCATCTTTCCAGATACATGCAGTATCAGCCCTCAGTGTGTGATTAGAGCTCAATTCTCTGTAATCGTCTAAATCATTTGAATCTAATTATATATAATCGCTAATTAAATTCGTTATGGTTCTTTAACTCTAGATCTGATCATCGGATGAAATGGCAAGCTTGTACATGTTTCTTGCTAGATTCTCTCTTGATCTTTCCAATCTACACAGTAGCATTACTAGTGCCCAACACCCCTAATTTTCCTGATCTATCCGTATACAGTATCAGCACTCAGTGATCATGACTAGTGCTCAACATTCCTGATTTTCTTGCTGATACTCGCCCTCGCGATCATCGGATCGGCCGCTGATTCAGTCTAGCAGTGCCGGCCGCGGGCTCTGGCGCGCAGCCGTTCCCTCTAGAGACTCGCGAGGCTCATGCTCATATGCATGATCAAATTAAACCAGATAAAGATATCCCGAGGCCTGGGGGAGGGTGGGGGTGGGGGGGGGAGAGGGGGGGGAAGAGGGGGCTGGGTGTGGGAAACGAGGCGGGGCCAGGCGTCAGCGGCCGCCTCAGCGATCGCAGATACGTTACAGAACCTCCCCGAGGGGCGAGGGGGGACCGGTGGAGGCCGGGTGGGGGGGGGGGGGGGGGGGGTTCGGAGCTCGCCCTTCCGGATCCCCTCGTCCGGGATCGTCACGAAAGTCCAGTTCTCTGGGAGAGAAAGCGGCCGCGTCTCAGGGCGCCGCGGGCGCCCGGTGGACGCTACACGGGTCGGGGTCCGGGGGAAGACCTTCGTTCCTCCTTCGAGGTCCGACGGTCCCCCGGGGCGGGGTCCGGAGGGGCGGGGCCGGGGCGCAGGCTCTTCTTCCTTTTGAGGTCCCCCGGCCCGCTGGCATCACCACGGCTGCCTGGTCTCGCGGAGATCACGATCGCGAGCCGGCCCCGGCCCTGCGCTTCAGATCTAGATCCAGTCCGAATTCGCGTTTAACTGATCATGAGTCATGATCAGGGCCAGGTGGCTTGCAATATTAATTGAGTCATGATCATGCGAGGCGGGGACCCTGCCGCAGGGAGCGTGCGCGGGGGGACCGGAGGCGGGGAAGGGGCGGGGGGGGAGGGGGGGGGGGCGAGGGGGGGGCGCACTGTTGTGGGGTACGTATACTTCGGGTGCGCGAGCTCGAGGGCAGTCGGGCGTGGGCGCGCGGGCAGTAATTGCAAGGGGGGAAGGGGGCCCCCTTGCTTCCCGTTCCCTCGCTTCAGCCAAAACTTTTCTATGAGGCCGTTTTCGAGGTCCAGTTTGCAACACCGGAAAAAAATGACGGGTTATTCGCGTTCGGATTGGCTCGGTGGACCGGTCAGCTCTCGACTTTCGAGCGTCGAATTAGAGGGGGAAAAGTGGTTTTCGAGGGGAAAACTAACTTCTCTCTAACTCCGGTCTTCGAATTCCTTGCGCGGTTCTGCATGGAACCAGTTCTCCCTAGCTGTCTCCTCTAGATTTCGGCTTCCTCGCAGTGCGTCGCGTACGCCTTGCTCTTCGTTGCGCGGTTCTGCATGGAACCACTTCTCTCTACCTGTCAACGCGTACGTCTCCTCTAGATTTCCGCCTAGAAACTGCTTGCGTTGCTGCCTGCGCCGCTGCAGCTGATCGCAGCCGAGCACGCCCGGCCGGCCAGATCTAGACCGTACTCTCTTGCTGCGCTTATATCGAGCTTATAAATTAAATTATATCGAGCTTATATTGCAGAACCGCGTGTGCCGGCCGAGCACGCCGGCCGGGCCGGGCGCTCGGCGCTCTTGTTGCGATCGGCACCCGGACAGCAGACTAGCTATAGTTCGTGTCCTGCGTGCACGCCGCGTGCAGCCCTGTGTTGCGCCGCGTGCACGTGCGTGCGCCCCCGCCGCCTGCCACCCGGCCTGGGCACTGCCTCCGGACGCGCCGCTGCACGCCGCTTTCCGGTCGTTACGGATCCATGCAGCTTCTGGTAGCTATCGTCGCTCCGAGCCTTGCCGGGCCAGAGGCCGCTCTGTGTCTATCTTTATATAATTAATTTACTACTTCAACCTGCCGCGCGCGCTGGGCCGGGGTCGATCTACATCTGCCCCGTGCATGTTCGTGCCACTACTACTCTTTCATTAGATCCCGATTCCCCCCTTGCACCCCCGGCGCGCCAAACGCGGCCGGGCCCCTAGTTATGTGATGCCTCGGAGGCCTAGGGGCATAAGGGGACGTCGACGTCCTCGAGGAGGCCCTGAGGTACCGAGTCTCGTCCCGGGGGGCGGGAGGGGGGGGGGGGAGGTTAAATATAGATCTAGAGGCCAGGCCTAGGAATCTATAGATCTAGAGGCCACTCTAGA
The DNA here is from genome assembly GCA_004431415.1 of Cyanophora paradoxa. Taxonomy (NCBI): domain Eukaryota; class Glaucocystophyceae; order Cyanophorales; family Cyanophoraceae; genus Cyanophora; species Cyanophora paradoxa. Next base: position 358,344 of record QPMI01000453.1, on the reverse strand, counting down.
TCTATAGCTAGATCTACGCACTCTACTCTAGATCTAGATCTACGCACTCTACTCTAGATCTACGCGTAGGGGACCGTCCGGCCGTCCCGGGCCCGGGTGGTGCTCATGATCAAGTGCACCTCTGATGGCAGCGACGCGTACGTCAGCTTGTTCTCCCCGCGGCCGATCGTGAGTTTGAAAATCGTCGGGTTAACGTTCTTGAGCTGAAATTAAAGAGCTGCGCCGGAGCGGGCGAGCGAATCAGAACGTTAACATGTACACGATATCGATCAAGATCACTAGATCTAGAGAGAGGCTTTCCTAGGCCTCCGTCGTCCAGGTGCTCCTAGTACTAGTACTAGTTTGTCATGATCGTATGCATGTTCTTCAGCTGGCCGATCTGCCAAAGGAGTGAATTGTTAGCGAAGGTTAGCGAGCGCTGGCCGCGTGACCTTGCCAGCGCGCGCGCATCCCGGCACGCGCGTCCGCTGCGTCACAGGCGGCGTGCGCAAAAGTTAGCACTACCTCTGCTTGTCTACCTGTGCGACCTGTGCGGCCGTGGCCGGTTGAGGTCCTTGATCATGAGGCCTTGTGGAGACCCAGGGGGGTAGAGCGCTGGCCGGGGTACAACCCGACGTCAGCGGTGGAGGGGGGGAAGGCGTGGGGGACGAGGGACGCCAGCGACGCCAGCGGGTGGGGAGGGGGGAGAAATGGCGAGGGTAACGGGAGGGGAACTGGAGGCAGGGGGGAAGGGAGGGGGGAAGGGGGGGGGGGGGGCACGCCTAAGGCGCGTGAGGCGGGGGCCCGCGGCCATGGAATAGGCGGGAGTCTTCCGGGCCGGGCGCAGGAGGGGGAGAGAGGGGGGGGGGAGGGCGGAGGGTGTGAGGGGAGGGGCGTGGGGACGAGTCGGGGCCTGGTGCCAGCGGCCCGGGCGGCCAGGTGGCTGCAGCTGCGAGGGGTGAGGATCGGCCGGAAAGGGAGGGGGGGGAGGGAGGGAGGGGGGAGGGGGGTCTAAGGTCTAAGGTGCGCATAATGCGTCGGCCGCCCCGGCCTCGGCCTGCCCCGCAGGAGCGGCCTCCTCCGGGGGCCGGGGGGGGGGGAGGGGGGGGCGGAGGGATGGGAGAATCTCATGCGACCGGAGGGGGATATCGATTTCGGTCCGCCGTCGGCCTCGGACCGCCCCGTACGTGCGGCGTCCTCGGTATCCTAGCTATATAGGCCTCGATCTCCAAACACTCCGAGAGGGTGGGGTGTGGGGGGGGGGGGGGGGGGGGGGAGGGGGATCCGGAGGAGGGTGCGGGAGTCGGGGGGGGGTACGCCTGAGGCGCGCGAGGGGGAGGCCGGATGCCCGCGGCCATGGATTAAAGCGTGGTAAAAAGAGGAGCGGCTGGCCCTGCATGGGCAAGCAGGCAGGCTAAGAAAGGACGGCACGGAGATTAAAAGACCTAGAAGATGCTAGGATCGCGGGGCGGAGCTTCCGTAGGCTGCGGGCGGGTGGGCGGTCGCAGGCGAGCTCGGCGTCCAGGCGGAGACCGATCGCGAGGCGGGGACCGAGCGAGGCGGCGAGGCGGACGGGCCCGTGGAGACGTAGAGGGGCGATGGGGGCCGGCCGGCCGGAGACGTGGAGACAAACGAGTCCCCCGCGAACAGTCCCCTCGCTAACCTTTGCTAACGATTCACTCCTTTGGCAGATCGCCCCGCGGGCACGTTGAGATGATCGTTGAGATGATCCGCGCCCTCGCCCGCGGCGAGATCATGGCCTAATAGTGGGCCTCGGAAAGCGACTCGGCGAGCGCCGCGCGGTTTGAATTCGCGTTTAGATGCAGTCTTGGTGTGCCCTGGGGCTACCTTTCGTTTATTGTGTATTATTCTCGTTTCTGTGAACAGTATTCACTACATCTGCTGAACCACCCAAACTGCGCGTCCGCCGCCGACCTCGACCCGCCTCGCAGGACCAGACTGGAGTGGCCTCTTCAGCCTCTATGTGTATGCCATGCAAACTTGCAAACTATGCGTGGAGGTGGTGATGGTGGTGTGTGTGTGTGTGCACGCGTGTGTGGGAGGGGGGGGAAGGGGGGGGCGGGGCGCCGGCGCAGCTGCAGGGCCGAGGGGTGGGATCCGAAATTCTGAGGATCTCGAGCTCGCCTCCCTTTCGGATCTACTATCTACTAGGCTATAGCTAGCTATAGCGCTAGTTCTCCCCTCCCTTCCCCCGCGCTTCCTGTTCTCACACGATTCTGCGTGACGGTGAGGCAATTAGCAATTGTTGTTTCAAGTACAGGTAACCTGCTCCAAAGCTGCATCCCCGACTATTGCTCGCCCTCGGTCGATGGGCGACGGGAAGAGTCGCTCTGGTCGACTCCAGATTGACCTTCTGATGATGAGAGCGTTCGTGAAAGGTCCGAGGGAGTTGAGACGGGAGTGACGGCTGGTTGTGATGAACCCTCCGATGCAGCAGCTCGACTCACTTCTGGGAGGAGATCACCGCTTCGGTGTGGCCGCGGAGCTTGGCTAACGTGTGACGCGCCATGTTGCCACTGGTGCCCATGAGCTGACTTCTTTTTTGAAGCTTTGAGAGCACCTGCCGGATGTAGTCCTCAAGCGAAAGACCTGGCGACCTGTCTTAAACAAAGGTTTTGAATCACGAAAAACGTGTCCCCACCTTCTGCCGCGGCTGCAGTCTCCATCATCTGTCGGTCAAGTGCGATCCTGTGCTCTGCTGCTCGCTCCACTGCCTCGCGCCCCCGCTCCGCCACCTCGCGTTCCTGCAAACAAGATCAAGATCGGCATCACGCCGCAAGCGCATCAGCCCGCAATCGCGCACCTCTCGCTCCTGCTGCGCCAGTCGCTCCGCCGCCTCGCGGTCCTGCAAACAAGATCAAGATCGGCATCACGCCGCAAGCGCATCAGCCCGCAATCGCGCACCTCTCGCTCCCGCTGCGCCACTCGTTCCGCCTCCACGCGCCCACGCTCCGCCGCCTCGCGTTCCTGCAAACATCAAGATCAAGATCGGCATCACGCCGCAAGCGCATCAGCCCGCAATCGCGCGCCTCTCGCTCCCGCTGCGCCACTCGTTCCGCCTCCACGCGCCCACGCTCCGCCGCCTCGCGTTCCTGCAAACATCAAGATCAAGATCGGCATCACGCCGCAAGCGCATCAGCCCGCAATCGCGCACCTCTCGCTCCTGCTGCGCCACTCGTTCCGCCTCCACGCGCCCACGCTCCGCCGCCTCGCGTTCCTGCAAACATCAAGATCAAGATCGGCATCACGCCGCAAGCGCATCAGCCCGCAATCGCGCACCTCTCGCTCCCGCTGCGCCACTCGTTCCGCCTCCACGCGCCCACGCTCCGCCGCCTCGCGTTCCTGCAAACATCAAGATCAAGATCGGCATCACGCCGCAAGCGCATCAGCCCGCAATCGAGCACCTCGCGCTCCCGCTGCGCCACTCGTTCCGCCTCCACGCGCCCACGCTCCGCCGCCTCGCGTTCCTGCAAACATCAAGATCAAGGTCGGCAACACCCCGTGTTCGCTCGGACGAGCGCGCCTGGTTTGCTTCGCGCAACCGGGCAAGCAGCTGCAGAAGCTCTGCGTTTTCAGGCTCGCGCTGATGTCGACCTCTGAGGCCTAAGCATGTGCTGATCGACTGTCCCATGTGTTTGGGATGGACGAGGCCTGGACGAGGCCTGGACAGAGGCGGAGTTGGCTGGAGTTGGACGAGGCCTGGACAGAGGCGGAGCAAACGGATCTAAGAGCCGGAGAAGCAAGCGGGCTGTGTTCGAATACAGCGGGCCGAGGTCCTTGAGGCGAACTTGTAAAGACCGGGGGGGGGGTAGAGCGCTAGCCCGGGTACAGCCCGACGTCGAGAGCTCGGGCGCAATGGCGTCGGCGGCTCCCGGAGGGATCCAGGTCGTGAAGTCGGCTCTTCAGGTGGCCATCGAGAGCGGCGCTCCTATCGAGACGGTTCGGGACAAGCTCGACTGCCAGGTTCGTTTCTCGGTGCCCTCCGGTCATCTCCCGCTCGTTGAAATCTTCGGATCGTCAGCTGCTGTGCGTGGACTCTGACCACAAGGCCCGGATCGACTTTGAGGTGAGCCTCTTGCCGGGCCTCGGCGGGGCGAGCGGTGGTGCAATCGCTCCGAAATGCCCCGAATGACGCGCGGAGGCTCGCGTACAAGCTCGCCTCTGCTCACCGGCTCCCGAGCCCTGACCTCGCCAAATCCTTGCGGCAGACCTTCCGCGCCGCCGTGGAGCGCGGAGACCTTGAAATCGTCGAGCTTCTCTTCCAGCAGGTCCGATGCTATCGTTTAAGTGCCGGGCGCCGGCCGCTGACGGGCCCCCGCAGGCCGAGATCTGCTCAGGTAAGCCACATGCGCCTCGTGGCCGATCGGGCGCACTCGATGGCCGAGCGAGCCTCTGGAATGTCTCGGTGCCCGCCCGCCGTTCGGGCTGACGCCGCCGTCCGGCAGATGGCGAGCATGTCGTCAAGTACGTGCGCGTCGCGGGCCACTGGATCCAGCACGCGCTCAACAAGGGCCGCGAAGACCTTGCCAAGTGCGCTGAGCGTCCACTTTTGATCCCGATCCGTCCCGCCCCGCCCGATCCGCCCGCCCCGCCCGATCCGCCCGCGCCGCAGGTACCTCCTGACCTGGGGCCGCGACTTCAACTTCGCGGATTCGAAGCCCGGCACACGCGCCCTCGTTCGGTACCTACGCAAGGGAGAGAACGAGAAGGCGGAGAAGCTCCGTGTGCTCCTCTCGCCCTCCCTTCCGCCGCCCCTTCCATGCCTGACGCCCGGCCGCCCGCCGTTCGCAGTGGCGCTGGGCGTGACGCCGACGCTGGCGGCCGTCCAGTTCGAGCCGCAGGACCCGCTGCTTGTCGCCCTGGAGCACGGCTGCCTCGGAGCGGCGACCAAGATCCTCCATCTGCGCGCCGAGCAGGCCCGCGCCAAGCACGCGCCGGCCGCCGCCGCCAAGGCCCCCGCCGAGCCGGCCTCGGCGCTCGCCTCCGCGCCGCCTGCGCCCGGCCGCGAGCGCCTCCGCCGCAGCGGCGGCGCCAAGGACGTGGCCGCTGCGCCGACGACGACGACGACGTCGTCGCCCCAGCCGGCCGCATCTGCCGTCAAGGAGGAGCGCGGGAAGGGTCCGGCGGCCCCGGCCGAGCCCGAGCTGGTCCGGCGGGCGGACCGCGCCCTCGTTCTGCGGCGCGCCCTCCAGAAGAAGATGGGCGAGGCCGTCAAGGTCCGCTTGCCCCCCCCCCCCCCCCCCCTAGGGTGGCTAGAGGGCCAGAGGAAGGTCCTATAGTGCCGTCTTTAGCCGTCCTAGCCGCAGTTCCGTCTCTAGCCGTCCTCGCCGCGCCGTCTCTAGCCGTCTTGCTCCCCCCAGCTAGATGCTGAAGGGGTAGAGGGGAGGGCTAGAGGGAGGTCCTAGGGTGCCGTCTCTAGCCGCCCCAGCCGCAGTGCCGTCTCTAGCCGCGCTCTAGCCCGCTCCCCTCAGCTAGATGCTGGAGGGGTAGAGGGGAGGGCTAGAGGGAGGTCCTAGGGTGCCGTCTTTAGCCGTCCTAGCCGCGCCGTCGCTCTAGCCGTCCTGAGGAGGGGGTGGCCTCTAGCCTTCGCCGCGCCCACGCCCGCACGCCTTCCTGCCCCCCCTCTCGGTCCACTCCAAGCCCCCAGATCCTAAGGGGATGTAAAGCCAGCGCCGCGGCACTCACGCCTCGCCCCCAGATCCTGCTGCTCTCGCGGGACTTTACGGGCGAGGACGCCGGCGCCGCCCTCATGCGCGCCCTCAAGCTCCAGCAGGTCCGCGCGCCCGCGCCCCGCGCCCCGCGCCCCGCGCTCCGCCCCGTCGGGATGGGTAGATGGATGGAGGGTCCGCGGGAACGAAGCATAGCACGCCTAGGGCGAGGGACTCAGCTAGATTTAGCTAGATTTCCGTCCTCGCCCCGCCTCCTCCAGTGCTGCCCCGCCCCCGCGCCGCCCTGACGCCCCGCCCCCGGCAGGGCTTCGACACGGTCAAGTCGCTGGTTCACATGCTCGACGGCGAGGTCCGCCGCCCGTCGTTCTAAAATCTGATCAGATCCTGATAAGATCCGCGTCCCGTCGCTCTAATAAGATCCGTTTTTGCTATAAGATCCTATTTAACTCCACAACCCTCTGACGGGATTCTTCTTCTCAGGTCCACGACCGGCTCCTCTCCGCGTCGCTCACGTTCGCGGCGGAGAACGGGACCCAGGAGTTCGCCGCCGTCCTCCTCGCCCTCGGTCCGCCCCCGCCCGCCCGCCCCCTCAACTTAGCTTTGGCTCCCTACCCTTTAGCTAAGTAGGCTAAGCTCGGCTTCTTAGATTAGGATGAGAGATTCCGTAGGCCACGCGCTCTGCCTTCCTAGCTTCCTAGCTATAGGCCTCATGGACGAACGGGCGCCCGCCGGCTCCGCATGCCGTGCTCTAGCTCCGCCCGCCGCCCCTAAGATGAGAGAGCTTCTTAGATTAGGATGAGAGTCTGCCGCTCCACGGCCTTGCGCTCCGCTTTTCTAAGCTTCCTTGAGCTTCCTAGGCTCCGCGGCCCTGCTCTCTGCCCTCTAGCTTTGCCCGCCGCCCCTCAGCGCTCGGCTCAGCTTCAGCTCAGCCCCGCCCGACCGCCGCCGCCTCCCTCCTATGCTTAGGCTAGCTAGCTCCTATCCTTATGCTTCTCTCTATGCTTTAGCTCCTCCCGCCGCCCCTCAGCGCTCGGCTCGGCTCCGCTCGGCTCAGCCCCGCCTGACCGCCGCCCCCTCCCTCCCCCTCCGCAGCCGGCGAGGGCTCCCCCGCCCTCAACCGCCCGACGTGGCCCGGCGGCCGGCGGCGCGCCCCGCTCGAGATCGCACTCAGCAACTGGTACCTCGGCATCGCCACGGTCCGTGCAAGCTCCCAGAACTAGCTAGATAGGCCCGCGCCCATGATATATAGATGAAAGATGAAACTAGATGAAAGATAGATAGATGTGAAGACTCGCATCCAAGAGACCTTAAGCTAGATAGGTAGATAGCTAGGCCCCGCGCCCGTCTCTGACCCGCTCGCGCTTGCAGCTGGTGCTGCAGCGCTGGCGCGCCGGCGAGCGTGCGCCGGACGCGGCCCCCGAGGAGGCCCCCGAGCCGGCCGACCTCGACGACGAGGCCAAGGCGAGCCCTCTCCTTCCCTTTTAGCTCTAGCTTAGCTTTTCTTCTTAAGCTTTAGCTTTACTAAAGAATGAGCCTGCGGACCTTGACGACGAGGCCAAGGCGCGCGCCTTTCTTCTAAGAGGATGCGCGAAAGCTAAAGGCTTTAGTTTAGCTTTAGCTTCTTGAGCTTCTTAAGGCCTTTCTTCTAGCTTCTTAAGCTTTAGCTTGAGCTAAAGGAAGGACGACGAGGCCAAGGCGTGTGCCGGCCGGCCGGCCGGCCCCACCGCTCTCTAGCTTAAGCCTCTATTATCTTTTAAGCCTCTTGAGCTTAGCTTGAGCTAATGGATGAGCCCGCGGACTAATGGATGAGCCCTTCCTTCCAGCCTTCCATCCAACCTTCTCACGCCTACGTCTTCGCCTCTCGCAGAAGAAGCGGGCGGAGGAGCGGGCGCGGCGGGAGGCCGAGGAGGCCGAGGAGGCGGCCAAGGCCGGCGCCCTGGTCCGTCTACCCCCCCCCCCCCACCCCACCCCCCTCCCCGTCTAAATGGCTAGAAGTGGGCGCTGCTCTCGCCTCTCTCTCCCCAGACACAGATAGCGGGCCCGCCCTCCCAGCGCCCCTCGGCGCTTCGCCCTCCTCAGCCGTTGCCTCCGTTCGCAGCCGCGGGCCGAGGAGGCGTGCAACGTCCTCCGCCTCGCCCTCGCCCGCAAGTACGCCGGCCTCGTCCCCGCCATCCTCGACCGGTGCCTTTCTACCCCCGCCCCGCCCGCCCCCTAAGCCAAATCCACATACAAGCTAACTCTCCGTCTTTCTCAGCGGCGGGCGGGAGATCGGCGCCGGGGAGTTCGACGTGGCCGAGAACGCCCTTGGGCTCGCCCTCGAGATCCCGGGGCCCACCGCCCTCCCCATCGCCCGGTCCGTAATAAGATCCTAATAGGATCATAATAATATCCTAATAGGATCCTAATAAGATCCTAATAGGATCCTAGTAAGATCCTAGTAAGATCCTAGTAAGATCCGTGGCCGAGAACGCCCTCGGGCTCGCCCTCGAGATCCCGGGGCCCACCGCCCTCCCCATCGCCCGGTCCGCCAAAGCTCAAGCTGAAGCTTAGGAAGCTCAAGATCTAAAAGAGCCCAAGAGCTAAGCTAGAGCTTAAAGGGAAGAAGAAGAGAGCGCCATCCCGGTCCGCTTCTTCCTTTTAGCTAAAGCTTTTAGCTAAACTTAAGAAGCTTAAAAGATAAAAGAGCCCAAGAGCTAAGAAGAGCTAAGCTGGAGCTAAACCATTTGCTGCTGGGCCACTGGCTTACGTTCCGCCCAGGCGCATCCTGCGGGGCCTGGCCCCCCGCGCCCCCGCGACCCGGGAGCAGATCGTCGCGGAGGCGCTCCGCCACACCGCTGCCCGCGGCCGCCTGGACGGTGCCTTCCTTCTTTGAAGCTTTGAAGACAGACGTACCCCCGCTTCTTCTTCGGGTTGGAGCTGATAGCGGGCGGGCGCAGGGGTACAGTTCCTTGTGGAGGCGGCGGGGGCGCGGGATCACCTCGCCGGACACGCCGAGGAGTGCATCCGGGCCGCCCTGGCCGCCAAGCACGGCGCCGTGGCGGGGTACGCGAAATCCGCATGCGAAACGTACCCCCCCTTCCGCCTCGAACTAACGGATTCGATCCAGGTACATCCTGGTGCACCTCTTGCGCATCAACAAGCGCATCGCGTCGGTGCCGGGCATCGCCGCGACTGCCGTCCGCGCCGCATCCGCTGAGAAGCTCGAGGTGGGTACTAGCTAGCCCTCTTGGTGGGGGCGTGTTTCCCTCTTAAAGCTATGGCATTTCGTGGAGCACCACTTAAGCCAAGAATCTCTTAAAGCTATACACGCGCTCTTAGGCTAAGGATCTCTTAGGCCGTGCCTCACGCTGCTCTCTTCTTTTCTCACGCTCCGACTTTACGCGCGCAGGCCCTCATCGACAAGGAGGCCGACGTCGACGTGCTCGTCTCCGAGCGCGACGAGGACCCGTCCGCCCCGGCCCGCGAGATGCACCTGTGCGCGCGGCTCGGCTCAGATCAGATCAGATCAGATCAGATCAGATCTGATCAGATCAGATCTGAGTTCGATTTGATCTGATCCGATCTGATCTGATCCGGGCAGGATCGCGTACGCGCTGCTGAAGGGGGGGCCCCCGATGGCGGTCAGCGTGGCCCAGACGGGCCCGCGCTCCCTCCTCAAGCTCGCCGGCGTCGAGGTGCCTCGAATCCTCTTAAGGTTTCTTATAGCTCTTATAGATAGCTATTATAGCTCAAGCACGCGTCTTGAGGTGCCTTATGTTCTTATAGCTCTTAAAGCTTCTAGCTCTTCTAGCTCTTATAGCTTCTAGCTCTTATAGCTCGCCGGCGTCGAGGTGCCTTGAATCCTTACTGCACTTCTCACACGTCCTTATATTGTATCTAACGTTCTTCTCACCAGGCGCTGGCGCGGCCCTACGAGAAGGGCGAGGCGCTCCCCTTCGAGAAGGCGACGCGGGCGCAGCGCGCCGCCCTCCAGCAGCTCTGCTTCCAGGTTCGAAATTTCAAATTTGAATTTGATCCAGATTTGATCCGCGCCTGAAACTTGATCCTGCTGTAGGCGCTCTTCGCGGGTGATTGGCGCCTCCGCCTCTACTCGGCGGCCGTGCTCCACGTCCTGGAGACGGACGGCGCGGAGGTTCCGTTGGACCTGGCCGTCTGGACCGAGGAGATGGTGGCGGCGGCCGGGCGGAGGCTCCACGGGCCCACGCGGGACGCCCTCGTACCCGTCATCCTCCGCGCCGCGCGGGAGGCGGCCGGGAAGTCCCCGGCGCTGGCGCCCACCGCGAAGGAATCGCGCCGCGTCTCTGAGGCCGAGGCGGAGGAGCAGAACCAGCCTCAGCCGATCGCATTCGAGGGCGCGCCCGTCCCGAAGGCCCCCAAGCGCAAGGCGGAGTCCAAGGGGCCTTCCTCGTCGAAGAAGGGCAGCAAGAAGGCCCGCACTTCGGGAGGCGCGAAGAAGGGCGGCAAGAAGGCAAAGGGCGGGGAGGAGGAGAAGGAGGAGGAGGAGGAGGATGGCAAGGCAAGCGATTTCTATCTATCTATCTATCTATCTATCTATCTATCTATCTATCTATCTATCTATATCCTTCTATCCATCCATTCACCTACCCATCCACCTATCTTATCTCTCCACCTGTCGAGTCTGGCGCGTCTGACCTCTGCCGCAGGAGGAGGAGAAGGAGGAGGACGAGAAGGCCGAAGACAAGGCGGAGAAGAAGGAGGAGGAGAAGGAGGAGAAGAAGGAGGAGGAGGCGGAAGAAGAGCCGGTCAAGGTCCGCCCGCCGGTGCTTAAGAGCTTAAAGCTTAAAAGAGCTCAAAGCTCAAAGCCTTAAACCTAGAAAGCCTTAAGGTCCTAGAAAGCCTTAAGAGAGCCGGTCAAGGCCCGCGGATGCCAGCGGGGGCGCGCCGCGCGCTTTCCGGGACTGTGAGGCCGGGCTAGAGGGGTCGCTGCCTGCCTCCGCGGGCAGGCAGGTCTAGCGCGAAGTATCTCGCTCTCCGGGCTAGAGGCTAGGTTACGCTCCACTGGGTAGCATTCCTAGCGCCCTGCCTTCTTTCTCACCTTCAATCTTAATCTCGCCCGCTCCGCTCCGCCCCGGCAGGCGCCCGAGGGCCTGGAGGAGCTGGCCCCGATCCGGCACTACGCAGGCCTGCACCTCGCCTCGAAGGAGGCCCTCGCCGCCTTCCTCGCCGAGCTCTCGCCCCTCTACGCCCGCCAGGCCTAGGCCTGGCTAGGATTCGGCCTTGGCTCAGCCCGCGCCGCTGTGCGTTCGCTAGGCCTGAGGGGCCTAGGCCTACGCCTGGGAGTTTCGCAAGGCCTTCGGCTTGAAGCCTGGAGCCGCTTGAGCTTGGGCCGTTGGCTTGGCTCAGCCTAGCTAGGGCCTCCAGCTTCGCTCGTAGCTCGCGGGAGCTAGCCAGCTAGCCAGCTCGCGGGCCTGGGCTAAGCCTAAGTGGAGCGTTGCGTTGCATTGCATTGCATGTGTAAGTAAAGCTATAGCTAGTGCCCGCGATCGCGTGAAATTGTGCTCAGCGGCTAGCGCTGGTGTACCTAATTGATTGTTCGCATAGGACTCGCATCGAAGATAACAAGCACGCTCTCGAGCTCTGCTGCCCCTATCTTCTGGTTTGCAGCTCGCCCTAGCTGTATGTGGCTAGCTAGCGCCCGCGGCGCGGGGGCGAGCGGGAGCGGGAGCGCGAGCGCGAGCGGCGCCGCTCGTCCCGGTCCCGCCCGTCCCGCCGGTCCCGATCGCGGCGGGGCGGCGAGTCGGCGGCTGCGGGGCGCCGCCGGGGCGGCGAGTCGGCGGGGCGGCGGCGGGGCGGAGACGGGGCCTCGACCCGCGCGGGAGAGGCCGAGCGGGAGCGGGCCCGGCGGGCGGCGGGGACCGGGAGCGCGGGCGCCGGGGCGGGGAGCCGTCCGCCGGCTTCCGCCGTGGGGGCGAGCGGGAGGGCTTGCGCCTGGGGGGCGATGCCGAGGGCCGGCGCCGGGGCGGGGAGGCCGAGCCGCGGGCGGGGCGCCGGCGCGGCGGCGAGTCGGCGGCGGCCGCCGCCGGGGCGCGCCGCGGGGGCGAAGGCTCCTGCTCCCTCCTGCGCGGTCCCGACGCCGCGCTCTCCGCTTCCGACTGCGTGCGGATCGTCGCCGGCGTCAGTCAGCCTTGACAACTGGTGCGGGGCGTGCTTGGCGCGCGGACCGAGGACGACGAGTCCGAGCTTTCCGCCCGCTTGCGCTTCTTCTCCTCCTTGGCCGCCTTCTTTGCAGCCTTCTTCTCCGCCTTGTACGCTTTCTGAGGCGGGGCGTGAGCCGCGGGGCGGGGCGCGGGCGGGCGCGGGCGGGGGGTACTTGCCTTGATCTGCTTAACGATCTCCTTCGGGAAGCTCTTCCGCTGTTCCTTCGGAAGCTTCTTGAACTGCTTGTAGCTCGGGAGGGCCCGCCCGCCCGGGCCCGGCCCGCCCGGCCCCGGCCCCGCCTGCCCGGGGGCCTCCCCCGGCTTCACGGTACCCTCCACCGCCGACTGTACCCCCTCTGCGCTCGCCGCGCGTTAGCCGCGCGCGTTTCATGGTGCGGAAAGCTTCCGCGCACCGTCTCCGGCCTCGAGCTGCCTCCGCACCATCTGAGCCCCCGGGAGCAGGTCCCGCTCCACGCCTTCGTGGTGCGGCGCCCTGCGCGGCTACTAAGAACGGAGCGAGCGGCGGGCGAGCGCGTGCGCCTCGTGCGCACGGCGCGAATCCGAGGCCCTGGATGCGTACGCCCTCGGGAACCTCCTCCTTGTCGTCGCGGCGGCGCGTCAGGTCGCGGATCTCGGACGCGTCGAGCTTCGGGACGTCGTCGACGTTCTTCTTCTTCTTGATGCCCCTGCGGCGCGCGATCTCAGGGCGGCCGCGCGCTCGCTCGCGGGGCGCGGGCCGGGCCGCGCACAGCGCTTCGTCGATCATGTCCTGCTCCGCCTTCTTGATGGCGGCGATCTCCTCGGCCGCGGTGTGCTGCTTCGACAGCGTGGGCAGCGTCGACTCGCCGCTCGCGTACCACAGCGAGTTCGGCCGTCTGCAGTTGAACGTGGGGTTGTTCGTGAGCTTCACGGAGTAGCCTGGCGCCGGAACGTCAGCTACGCGGCGTGCGGCGACAAGAAAACCGCAGGGCGCACCCAGATAACACTCCTTGTTCCTGCGGGCGGCGACGGGGGCGAAGAATGGCAGGTCAGCGGAGCTCGGCATCGGGGGGAGAGCACGGCAGCGCGAAGTGGCACTCACTTGTCATGCTTCACATCGTCCCACTTGAACACTGCAGGGAGGCCGCTCGGTGCGTCAGAACCGCGGCGGGCGAGTGCACGCCGTGCAGGCACGCACTATCCGCTCCTCCTCGATTGCCGCCGCGCGGAGGTCCATTGTACATTGTGGCGAAAGCTGGATGGAGGGCTTTAGCGCCGCGAACAGGGTACGCAATTCCCCGACCTGCACTCCGGTTGCCCGGCTTCGGAGAGTTCGCGCCTGCCCACCGGTGCGCTGCTCTCATTTCGCAGAGCCACACGATCCGACGCGGCTGATTCTAAGAGTCGCGCAGGCCTCGCGGCAGTTAGCCTTTCGCGGCTGAGAACGCGCATTCCGCGCTCGACGTCGTGCCTGCGCTTCTCTGCGCCTCGTCCCGCGCTCGTGCGGCTGCCCTGCCGAACGGCCAGTGTGTGGTTCTGAACGGCGCACACCACCATCGCGTCTCGAGCGAGCGTACGCGCTCGCCCTCGCCCTCGCGGCGAAGTGTATGGGATCTAACGCGCTCTTTTGCTTCCAGATTCGTCGTCTTCGCATCGAGATCCCGCCGCGGGCCGCGTGCGGATGTGGTGCTTCACCTTGTTCCCGTCCCTGTCTCGCGTGGCGAGCCGGGGCCTCTTCATAAACACCCGCTATGCAATTGCACTCTCTGCGGCCGTGTTCCTCGGCATGTACAGCAGCGTCGTAGGCTTCCTGGCGCTTCCGGCCAAGGTACGCCTTCTCCCCTCGTGCACGCCCGCTCCTGTCGCGCTCCGCCAGTCTGACTCCTGGCACCAGCACTGGTCGATAGTCCGGCTGATTACCTGGGACAGCAGCCGGTGCGCTTCTGCTTTCCCGGCGCGGGCGGGGCGCTTGCGTGCAACTGACGTGATTTGATCCACGGCCCTTCCCATGCTCAGGAGCCCCACGTTCCACTGCGGACTCGAGCTCTTCTGCGTAGACGCCGAGGAAGTCTTCAGCCCGAGTGCGTCGCGATCTTCACGCGCGCGTGCCGCAGTGCGGTCAGAACGCCGCGGAACTGAGACGCGCGCGCGCTCCTTCGCTTTCGAATCCGCAGAGTCGGTCTTCGGCTTCATCGACGAGGGCTGCGTCAAGTACCGCGGCGTGACCGGCGGCGCCTCGACCGAGGACGTTCTCCCAGTGCGCGATCCCGAAACGAGCGTCGCGCCGCTCGGCGGCTGACAGACACGTCTGACGCTGACAGGAGGGCGACCTGGCGCTCACGGAGCGGGAGCGCGCGGCCCTCTTCGCCGTCGGACAGGCACGCGTACCCTGTCCGAACTTCTGCGCCTGATTCCGAACTTCGGAAGATTTGATCCTTCGTTCGCACAAAGGACGTGGTCGGGATCTGCTGGGCGGCCGGCGCGGCGAGCGTCGCGGCGCTCTTCTTCACCATCTGCACCGTCGCCGTCCGACGCGCCGCCTTCCCCGTCCTGGTGCGCGGATCAAATCTTTTCGAAAAGGCGGATTTGATCCGCCTTCGCTCGCAGGCCTCGTTCCTGAACTTCGGGGCGGCCGCGTGCTTCGCCGCGGCGATGGTGGTGCACGCCGTCCGCGGCGGCCCCGCCTGCCTCGGCCTCGCCTCCGGTCCGCCCTCTGCTATCTATCTCTCTATCTTAGCTCTCTCGAATTTGATCTGCCCTCTCTCGAATTTGATCTGCCCTCTCTCGAATTTGATCTGCCCGCGCAGCGCTGACGCGGGACGTGAACCCCGCGGCGCCCGTGGCGCGCGGGGCCGGCGGGCCCGTCCCCCTCGTCGCCGCCGTGCTCGGCTCGTTCGCCGCTGGCTGCATCGCCGCCGTCACGCACGCCGTGCGCCTCCTCTAAGCCTGCCATGCTAAGCAGAAGCGTAAAGCTAAATCTCGCTGATCTCGCTAAGCTAAAAAAAGCGAAGGGCCTTGTCTCGTTATCGCGCGAATCTAAGCCTCACGCACGCCGTGCGCCTTAAACGTCTAGCCCCGAATTCTAGGAAGCCTCCTCTAAGTCTGCTAGGCTTAGCTCGCCGAGTTAAGCCTGCGAATCCTAAGCCAGGCCTTCAGCCTCCTCTGGGTACACGTATTTTGCCCTCCTCTGGGTACACGTACCCCGCCCTCGCTAACTATAACGCCTGGACCCCGCGCGCGCAGCGCTGCAAGCTGATCGACGACGCGGTTATGGAGAGCGACGACGGCTGGGGCAAGGCCCGCATATGAGGGGGCCGCGGCCGTGCGGAAATGCGAAGCGGAGGTCGGTGCGGGCGCGCGCGGGGCAGAGGTCATGACCAGCCGCCGAGGTCATGACCAGCCGCCGAGCGACGCACTTAGCTATAGTAAGCGGCTACAGCCAGTGATTCGCCACGTGCACGTGTAATGTCTCGTTCGCATGATACATCAAGATACATCGTCCCCCCCGCCCTCGGGTGGATTCCTCCTGTACTAGACCTGACCCCCCCCCCCCCCCCCCCCCGTTTTTCTCTTCGAGTCCTTGCGTAATTTTTTCTGTGGAGCCTCGGAGAGATCTACCGGTAGATCTATGTTTGGATTACAGCGGTGCACGTCCAAGGCGTCTACAGCACGGGCGCGCGAGGCCTAGGGCCGCGGTCCCACTTCTTCGAGCAGCGGAGGCGCCCCCGCTCGCGACCAAGGGGTTACCGGGGGGTAATACCGCGCTACCAAATTACCGAGTTATAAAAATTTTGAGCGCGGTAATTTGGCAGCGCGGTATTTAAGTCAGCGCGGTAATTAAGTCGTCTACGGTAGCTGAAGCTGGGCGGAAATCGCAATGGCCGATCACAACGTTAACGTTGACGGCCGCCGGGCGAGATTTAACGCTCAATTTCTAATGGCCGATCACAACGTAATTTGAGCCCTTGCTCAATTTCCCCGTGGAGATCGCGATCGATGTTTTGATCACAACGGTCAGATCTAGTACTAGTTGGGCGGAAATCATGCAGAGTGGCCGATCACAACGGCCAGCTGCATGCAGGTTTACCGCTGGGGCCTTCGAATTCGAGTCGTACCGTAGCACGTCACGCGTCAGCGAGAAACTCGGCCTCGTAATCAACGTTGACCTACCGATCGCGATCGCGAGCGGGGAAGGTGCCAATTAAAGGAAAGTCGACACAAACGCAAGCTTTAATTCGAGCCTAGACCTGGCCATTTCAGCTCGGCGCCAGGGCCGATCGCGAGCCTTAGCTTCTATTTCCTTAATTTACTATGTAAAGCTGCATCTGGGCGCTGCGCACCAGCTGGTCGAGCTCGGATCCGGAGGCGGCCTCCAGCTCGGCCGCGTCCAGGGCCGCCTCCGCCTCCGCCTCCGGATCCGCCTCGAGCCCCTCCGCGACGTCGACCTCGACCTCATCCACCAGCTGCGAACGCGAATATTAATTACGAGTTGAATAAGAGATTATATACATGGCCGTGGGCGGCCGCGCTCGGGTCTTAATTAAATAAAATATAATCATCTGATCAGGTCCCCGGCTGGCGGCCGCGCCGGCGCCGGGCCAGCTGCAGGCGCACCTGCGATTCCTCGTCCAGGAGGGCGGCGGTGCATCCGATCATCGATTGCGGCTGCGTTTGCATGTATGCGACGGTGCTCGTGTACATGGTCTTGCATCTGCGCAGCGGTCACGCATTAACAGCCGCGGCAATGCATACATATGCCATGCAATTGCAATTGCAAGCGCCGATCGACGGCCCGGGCCGGCGCAAATCAAATGCCGCACGTCTGGCCCGGACTGCCGCCGGCGGAGACCGTGCCGAGCGAGGTCGTGCAGGTGGAATCTGAGTAGCACGTGTAGATCGGCATGGCGGAGTAGGCTTAACTTAGTAATTACGCGTCCAAGGTTGCTCCGGATCCGTTCGGCCGAGCTCGAGGCTCACTGATGAGAGCGGGCGGTCGTTTTCCCGGCGGGGGCTGATGTGTGCTCCGGAGGGCCGAGGCTACAGATCTAGACCGTGAGACTACAGTTCAGCGGCTCTAGCTCTAGAGTCTAGATCTAGATCTAGCTACTAGGGCTAGATCTGTGCCTCTGCGTCGTTCGAGTCTGCGATCATCGGATATCGATCTAGATCCGGCGCCGGCCCGCGGCCGGCCGGGGCCGGCCCGGCGCCGGCGGCGGCGGCCCGGGCGCCCATGGCCAGGCGCCGGCCCGGCCTCGAGCTCGCCGAGTCGAGCTCCTATAGGCTATAGCTATAGCCGCTGAGCTAGAGTCCTAACCCGCCGTGGCCCTGGAAAACTTGAAAGCTCGCGATCGAGCCTCCAGGCTCCCGGTTAGGAGTCTTAGGACTGGAGATCTAGAGGCCTCCCGGGAGCCTGGAGGCTCGAGCCTGGGGCCTGGGCCCTGGACTCCTGGATCCGGAGTCGACGTCCCAGACAGGGCCAGCGGCCAGCCTGGCAGCCTTCCAGTCCCAGGCCCTCCGCGGCCGGTCCCCATGGCCAGGCTCCCCTTGCAATTGTGAAATTTGCAATTGTGATCTACTGGTACTAGCTACTAGTAGCTAGTAGATAAGGCGATCGCGACTCGCGACTCGAGTCGCGAGGCGACGTCGACGCGAGCTCGCGACTCATGATCAAGTTGCGAGCCGCGTCGGATCCGGAATATTTTTTAATCCGGCCCGGCGGATCGAGCCTCCGAGGCTGAGTCCGAGGCTCCGAGCAGAGTCCGAGGCTCCCTGATGGATACCCGGTAGATTGTTTTTGCCTCCAAGGGCTCGGAAGACCTCCGAGGACGATCCTCCTTCCGTTCGAGTGTACCGCCGTACAGTCCGTACTCCGATCCGAAAAACAACGGGGAAATGTTTTTAAGGAAATGTCGCTTGGCGCGCAGCCGCTGAGCGGCGCAGGCGCCGGCAGCGCTTATGATACTAGGATAAAGCTTGCAGGCTGCAAATTTCCGAAAACAACGAAGTTCTGCAGATCACTGTGAGTCATGCATATGATGATCATGATATATATGTACCGTGTAACACTTAATTAATGCGCCAGAAATCAATGCGCTTTTGGACCCGGACCCCTCATGCGTTTTGGCACCGAATTAATGCGTTTTGAAGCTTTTTGGCTGCGTTATAACGTATGTATGTGTACGTATGTGTACGTATGTGTACAAATTAAACCGGTGACGTATCAATATTAATGCGGTCCCAAATTAATGCGTTTTGTCACCAAAAAATGCATTAATTTGGGACCGCATTACTTAAGTGCGCGCATTACCTAAGCTAGTGTTGCACGGTATATCGATTGTTTTTCGCACTTGCAATTGTTTTCAAGTTTTCGCGAGCTTCCGTAGCCTTCCGATACTGTATTAAAGTAACTGCAATAGCCTACCGAGCACTACTGTAATAGTAGCCTACTAGCTATTGTAGGCGTCCCGGAGTCCGATTCGGTCCGAACTTCTCCGAAGCGAAGCTATACTAGTAGCTAGTAGCTACTAGTACGCGTGGGCCGCGTGGCCCGCTTAAGCTTGGGCCGCGGGCCTAGCAAAATTTGCTGTCTTGAGCTCGAGATCCCAGCTGCAGCTGCGCAGACTCCCAGTCCGACGGTCAAAGAAAGAAGCGCTAGCCAGCCCCGCCTCCACCGCCACGCGCTCTCAAGATGCCGAGTATGTTTGCGAAATTCTCAACCTGCGCGCCGCCGCCGGGCGGCGCGGCGCAGTGCGTCGCAATAGTAACGCGGCCCTCGTGCCTGCAGCTGCGTACTGCTTCTCCAACTCCACTTGCACCGGCACGACTGCGATCTACGCGACCAAGTCGACCTTGACGGACGCGAAGTCGTACTGCAAGGGCGCACTTACGACTTCGACTAAGCGTGTGGCTTATGACGGGTACTGCTACCCCACTTCGCAGCTTGACGACGAGTCGCTGGTGCGTGCCGCAGTGCGCTCTAGACTCAACGTTAACGATCTGCGCATATGCATATGCATGCAGCATCGATATCGCGATCGATATCAGGCCTAGACCTACATCTGCCCTCAACGTTAACGCGTACGCCTGGCCGGGGCATGCAGGTCGTGAGCGCGGAGGAGTTGGAGTTCGAGGCGGAGCTCTCGATGGCCGAACTGGAGGCCGAGATGGAGGCCGAGGCCGCGGTGCGCTTAAAACTTGAAAGCTTCCCGGAGTCCCGATCGAAAGCCTCGCCGGCGACTCGCCGCACGCATATGGGGCAAATCTAGACCCGAGACGGCCATATGCATATGCATTAATTATAATACTGATCGCCTTTGGTTCGGGCAGATGCTCGCTGGCGACGACGGCCTCGAGGTCGACGCCTTCTAATTGCAGCTGCAGTTCAATTCACTGACTCATGATCATGATCATGATCGATATATATCCGATGATCGATATCACACTGTTACACATATGCATGTACAGTGATCATGAGTCATTCAAAATTAATTTGATGAGTACTATTGCGATCCCGAGCTGCACTGTGGCAGTTCGAATTCATGTGCACATGTGCATCTAGTCTCAATAGCAAGAGTCTAGATCTGTTAACGTTCATGGCCAGATCTAGCTATATAGATAACCACGCACAATCTCTGGCCTCCAATATTGATTTAGATCTAGATCCTGCCTTACGACACCTCGAGCTATAGGTAGCGCTCGACCAACAGCAATTCATACGCTGGGCGCGTGACGCAAACGGGCCGCGTCGACGTCTGCGACCTGAGCCAGTTCATTGCTCAGCCAGCTTCGAAATCCGCGGAAAGGCCTAGGGCTGTACTTATGCTTGTCAGTCCACGTTGCAATTAAAATTGGGGATGCCGTTTATGCGCCCCCGCCGGGCCCAGCCGGGGCCGAGCTCGCGGAAAGGGATGCCAGTCCACGTTAACTAAATATATAGTACTTAAAATTAGGGAGCTCGGGGGCCACGGGACTGCGCCGGCGCCCCATATATATAGATCTAGATATATAGGGCCACGGGACCGGATATCGATCGATATCGGACCAAATTGAATTATCATGAACAGTTCGTATGTAATTCCCGCCGCTCGATGATCGCGATCCGCGTTATATGATTAACAAAAGCTAGTAGAGATCTAGAACTGCTGCATACATGCGTCCCAAGTGGTTATATAATTACAGCGCACGATTGCAGCTGCAGTGCTGTTGACGGTTATAATTAGCATCGCGCGGAAATAACTCGCATTCGTTCAACAATAAAGAACGACACGGCCTATTTGAAACTACTCAGACACGAATAGTTACCATAACAACACACGCACAGGTCTACAACAGGGCGTGGCCGGGCGGCGGAAGCCAACGCCCTGCATCGAAGAAGAAGAAAGGAGAAGGAGAAGGAGGAGAAGCCGCCGGGCCGGGCCGGTCACTTCTGGGCGGTGGCGGTGGTCGGCAGCAGGGACGCGGCGGCAAGGGCCGCCTAACAGACGGGGGGGGGGGGGGGGGGGGGGGGGGGGGGCGGAAGAAGGCGGCAGAAGCCTAGGCCTACGCCCTGAATTGAAGAAGTCGACTCGGCGAAGGAGGAGGAGGAGTACGAGAAGCCGCTAAGAAGATCACTTCTGGGCGACGGTGGTCGCTAGCAGGGACGCCGCGGCCAGGGCCGCCTGCCTCCTGCGAAAGCCTATGCCCTGAATCAAAGAAGAAGGAGGAGAAGCCGGGACGATCGATCACTTCTGGGCGACGGTGGTCGCTAGCAGGGACGCCGCGGCCAGGGCCGCCTGCCTATTGCGAAAGCCTATGCCCTGAATCAAAGAAGAAGGAGGAGAAGCCGGGACGATCGATCACTTCTGGGCGGTCGTGGTCGCCAGCAGGGACGCGGCGGCCAGGGCCGCCTGCCTGTGGCGCGCGAGCTCGCCCTCCACCGCCGCCCGCGCCTTCCGCTCGGCGTCCAGCGCCGCCTGCAGCTCCGTCCGGGCCCTCCGCTCCGCCTCGAGCTGCGAACGAAGAAGAAGAAAGGGGTACGTCAGTCAGCTTTGACTCGGGTGGTGGAAACGAGGCGAGGGGAGAAAGAAACTGCTCTAAGGCCTGCTAACGATCAGTGCCCTGAAAAAGACGTATTTTCAATCACGCGGGCCGGAGCCCATCGCGATCCCACACGTTTGGTATCTATCATATCGAAGCGGCCTTCAGTGAAATAGAGTTAGGAAATGAAACGAAATGCGCGGCCAACGATCAGTGCCCTGAAAAAGACGTATTTTCAATCACGCGGGCCGGAGCCCATCGCGATCCCACACGTTTGGTATCTATCATATCGAAGCGGCCTTCAATGAAATAGAGTCAGGAAATGAAACGAAATGCGCGGCCAACGATCAGTGCCCTGAAAAAGACGTATTTTCAATCACGCGGGCCGGAGCCCATCGCGATCCCACACGTTTGGTATCTATCATATCGAAGCGGCCTTCAATGAAATAGAGTTAGGAAATGAAACGAAATGCGCGGCCAACGATCAGTGCCCTGAAAAAGACGTATTTTCAATCACGCGGGCCGGAGCCCATCGCGATCCCACACGTTTGGTATCTATCATATCGAAGCGGCCTTCAATGAAATAGAGTTAGGAAATGAAACGAAATGCGCGGCCAACGATCAGTGCCCTGAAAAAGACGTATTTTCAATCACGCGGGCCGGAGCCCATCGCGATCCCACACGTTTGGTATCTATCATATCGAAGCGGCCTTCAATGAAATAGAGTTAGGAAATGAAACGAAATGCGCGGCCAACGATCAGTGCCCTGAAAAAGACGTATTTTCAATCACGCGGGCCGGAGCCCATCGCGATCCCACACGTTTGGTATCTATCATATCGAAGAGGCCTTCAATGAAAAAGAAGCAGTGAAATAACCCCCAAAACCCACCCGAAAATGTCCCCGCCGCCCCCAAACCCTTCCCGAAACGCGGCCCCAACGCCGGCGAAACAAGCGCACCTGTCTCTCGAGCTCAGCAAGGCGTGACGAGACGGGGTCGGACGGGAGAAGCGCCAGTTGCGGCGGCGGCGGCGGCGGCGGAAGCTGAGGCGGCGGAGGCGGCGGGGCGAGGCCCCGGGGCGAAGCGATGGTCGAGGACGGAGTCGAGGGTCCGGAACCCGACGCCGCGGGGGGCGCGGCGCGCGGGGACTGCGCCGGGGCCGGGGCCGCCGCCGCCGACGCCGGCTCGCCCAGAGGGCTCCGCGCCTCCTCGTTCTCGTCGGCGATGTACTCGAGGCCCTTGCGCAGCGAGACACGGTATTTCTGCCGGGTACGGCTTTCAGAGAGAAGAAAGGGGCGAGAGACCGGGGGTACAGTATACCTGCAGGTGGCTCTTGATGTGCTCTAGGCGCAGGTCCTCGATGCCCATCACGCTGAGAACGGCCTTGGGAGTGGCCCCTGGCGCCGCGGAATCAGATCAGATCAGATCAAATAAGAGGGGGGGGGAAAGGGGGTGGGGTAGCGCACGCTCGATGCCGAGGTGCTCGACCGCGCGAACGAAGTGATCGTGGAGCTCGGTCGTCCACACGAGCCGCCGCTTGCCCTCCGACTGCGCAGCGCAGCGCGGCGACGCCGCAGCCCGTCAGATGGACGAACCGGGCGGGGCGGGGCGGGGCGCACGGGGCCCGACTGTCCCGGCTCGAGGGGTGCAAAGACAACGGAGAGCTGGCCGGTGGGGGCGAGCGGCACGATGCTCGCCGGATCCGGCATCATGCTCCGCGGGCGGCGGCCCCTCCGCCGCGGCCCCAGCTCGCCGCCGCCGCCGCCGGCGGAGGCGGCGAGCGAGGACGCGTCGGTCGCGTCCGAGGGCGTCGGTGAGGACAGGGAGCGAGGCGGGCGCCCCGCGGGGCTCGCGGGCGCGGTGGCCTCGTCCCCGGACGAGGGGGTGGACCCCATCATCGACGAGGCGCTGCTGACGATCGCGGCCGTTGAGGCCGCGGAGCCTCCGCCGCCCGCAGCTAAGCTTTCGCGTCTCGCCGCCGCGCGCACTGTAAGCATCCGAGGCGACTCCGCTCGTGCCTGCCGTCATCCTCGTTCTCAGAGGAAAGGAGAGGAAACGGAAGAAAAGGAACTGACCACGGGGCAGGCGAAGGGCGATGGCCTGAGCACCGCGGCCTTTGCGGGCGCGGCGGCGGAGCCGTGGATGGGACAGCGGGGGGGCGGGCAGGGCGAGCAGGATGGTGAGCCGGCTCCGGAGTCAGAAGCCGAGTGGATGGTGCAAGGCGTCTTCCTTTTGCCGGGGCGCGTCACGTGCGCTTGCCAGCAGAGGGCCGGCGCGGAGGTGGGGCTCGCGGAGAGGCGGTGCGAGCTGCAGGAGGCGACCGGGGAGGGTGAGGGGTTGTGGGAAGCGGGCGGGGAAGACTCGGTCGGAGCGTGCTCCGAGTCCGAGATCGAAAGGGTGCGGAAGGGGTTCGGGTGGTGGTGGTGGATGATGTGGTGGTGGTGCGGTCGGACCGCGGGGCTCGCCTCGGGCGGCGTCGTCGAGCGCGTCGGCGCCTGCCCGTCACCGGTAGGAACGAGATCCATGGGCGCCGGCGACGCCGATTCCGCGACTACCGCTGGCGCGAACGGGTCGGCGCGATCGCAGCCGGGCGCCGCCGCGTGGCTGCTCCAGCACTGGACCGCGGGCCCCAGCGAGCAGCCGGGAAATATGACGCCGCTCAGGCTGTCGAGGGTCTCGGTCGGAACGAAAAGCTGCGGCTGATCCGGCTGGTGCTGGTGGTGCGCGTGGTGGTGGCCCTCCAGCTCGCACGCGAGGGCATCCTCCGCCGACGGCGCTGACGCGAACCTCGCAACATCGCCGGGGCACAGCGCTGGCACGCAGCCGCTGTCGGCGAAGAAGGCGTGATTCTGCCAAGGAGAGTGAGGTGAGGATCACCGAAGTTTGAACGCGCTCGAGAGCAGCGAACCTCTTCAAAATGCCAGTGAAGTTCCGATCCATGCGCCTTGATGCACGTAGCGCCCTCCGAGGAAGACGCGACGCGCAGCCCATCATTTGGGGCCAGCGCGTCTCCCGGCGCGGCGATCTCGCCGGGCAATGCGAGCGGGATACAGTCGCAATCGCATTCCGGCCCAAGGGCATCGCAGCACGAGAAGAGGTCGTCCAGCATGCAATCCTCGGACACGGGGCACTCGCATGGCTGGGAATCGGGGCTGAGGTGCTCCTTCATGGCACGCGCCGCGACGGCCTGCGTACGCGATGTGCAAATGTGCTGATGATGCCGATGCTCTGGTCCGACCGGAGACGCTGCTTCGATCTTGACGTCTGTTGCTGCGCTCTCGGCCGACGGGGAGGTGCCGGACCCCGACGCCATCGCACCCCTCCCGCCGGCGAAGAGTTTTCGATCGTCCGCGCCACCCGTCAGGAGGTTCGCAAGAGGCCCTTACCAACGAGGGGGGTACGCAAGTGGACTGCGCTCTGCCCGATCGGCACGTCCCCCATGCAATGAATTGCAAGCTTAAGTGCACGAGATTGATCGCTGTAGCTAATCTGCGTCCGCTCGTGGTCCCTGCAGCCCTCGCGCCGCGTTCGATTCGATCGATCCACATTCATCGTCCGGTGCAACACCCGGGCTCCTCGCCGGTTAGTCCCGGACACGCGTACGGGCTAGATTGGAGCAGGTGCGCGCCCGTCCCCGGCTCCAGATGCGCCTCGAAGAAAGCGAGCTGAGCGGCTCGCCGCAGATGCCAGATGCTGCTCTTAGCTCAGCGGCGCCAAATGCTCGATTGCAATTGCAAGCTTAGCACTCTATGCGCCCGTTGTCGCCCGTGCGATTTGAGGAGTGCCCCCGCGCTCGCCCGCCGCCAAGTCTCCGTTTCGCACGTCTGTCCGGTACGCGCCACATATTCGCCACAGAGCGCGCTTGGAGCGCTTCTGATACGGTCCGGCATCGGCAGGACGCGCGGAAAGGGCTGGGGCGCGCTTGCGGGCGGACGGCCCGTCGGCTCGGGCGAGCGAGGCTCAAACCCGACCCAGCATGCTCTCACTTCGCACGCCCTCGCTGCGTACGGGTGCGCTTCGCTCCCAGGCCGCTATCTTCGAGCCGCTGCCTGCCTCCCTCCCTCACGCCCCGGCCAATCAGTTTTTTCGATGTACCCCTCCGTCACGGCGCCGCCGTGCCCCCGCGGCTGCACCGCTGGAATCTCCTTGACGTTCCCGATCGAACGGTGTGCGGCACGCCGTGGGGGTCCGTCCAAAATACCCGTACCCCCCCTACCCCATCCAGACCCGGCCTTCGCCCCAGGACCCCGTTGAACTTTTGCGCGCCCCTTTCCAGCACGGCAAGTCCGACGGTACGCTCCGCTCCGTCCACGTCCGCACGCCTGAAGCGCCAGTACCCCTGCTTCGAGGCCGTCGGGCCCCCACCCCCCCCCCCCCCCGACCGCGAGGAGGGCTGAAAAGCGACAGAGCGCAGGTCGCGGGCGGTGCGGGAGAGGGGGTACGCCTGCGCCGAAAGTCTCCAAGAACGCCGGCGGGGGGCGGGGGGCGGTGGATCAGGCGCGCGGCGTCACCCTCCCCTGCACTCCCTGCGCAAAGGTCTCCAAGAACGCCGGCGGGGGGCCGGGGCGGGGGATCAGGCGACGCCGCTCGAGGGGGCGGGCGCCCGCGCGGACGGGGGCGGGCGGGCGGCGGGCGCTCGAGGGGCGCGGGCGGGCGGCGGGCGGGCGCCGCGGGCCGGCCGCCACAGTCGCCCCGGAACCGCTGCAACGCTCCGCCCCGGCGCCGGGCGGGCGGGCGGGCGACGGGAAGAGGAGGCGGCGGGCGATCGGCGCCCTGGGCGAGTCCGTCGGCGACGCCTCCTCGAGCTATGGCGCAGGGGGCCCGGCGGGCGGCTGTCTCGGCCCGGCCGCCGCCGTCTCCCCCTCGGCCGGGTTCGCGGCCTCCCCGGCCAGGTCCGCGCTCGGCCATCGCCGACGGGCTTGGCCGGGCGGCGACCTCGATCGAGCTTTGTCCCGGGTTCGCGGCCGGGGCCGGGGCTGGGCGGCCCGGGCCGTCGGCCCGGCCGCCGCTGTCTTCCCCTCGACTTCTCGACGCTCACGGAGCGCCCGCGATGTCTTCGGCCCTCAGGTTCGCCCCCCCCCCCCCGCCCCCCCCCCCCCCCCCCCCCCCCCCCGGTCGCGTACGCGGCAGTCGCTCACGGATCTCCCGCGATTTCTTCGCAGCGATCGCGAGGGCCCGCGCTTGAGGGGGGAAGGCCAGGCGCCGCGGCGGCCCGGCCCCTCGTCGGGCGCCTCCCCCCTCCCCCCCCCCCCTCCCCCCTTCCCCCTCCTTCCCACCCAGCCCGACCCCTCTGCGCCCCTCGTCGCGCGCCCGGGAGCCGGCGCCCCTCGTCGGCACGCCCGGCCCTGAGGTTCAATCGCTCGCCTTATATTTCTGGAGGGCCCCCGGCCCCCGGCGAGGCGTGCCGCGGTCGAGCGGCCCTGGTTCCGGTGGGCGGCGCCGGCAGCAGCGCTAGCGGGCCGGCGGCGGTGCTTGGCTTGGCGCCGAACCTCAGGTGAGCGAGCCTAGGGGAGGCGGCCGTGGAGTGGAGGGGGAGACCTCGACGAGTTTTACGCGCACCGGTCCATGGCCAGCACCGTGGCACTGCGGCAGGCGGCAGGTCGTCCCCTCCCCTCGCCGATCGCGAGCCGACGAGCCGAGCGCTGGCGCGTGGTCGATTCACCGGCACTTTTCCGCCAAGCACCGAAATCACCGATTTCGGTGTAGCGAGAACGCGCTCGCTCGCGCCTCGCCGCGCGGCGCCGCCGCTTGCGCAGCCTCTGACCGATTGTTCTCTGCAGGCCTGTCGAGTTGCCCTCCGCTCAATCGCCGCCGGACGCCTCCAACTCGCCAGTGGCCGAACTCGCCTGGCCATGGCCTCGAGCGAGACTTGATTCGGTCCGCCTGCTCAGCTTTCCCCCCCCTTCTGCTCTCTCTTTCGTGCCGGGCGATAACGCTTCTTCTAGACATACAGCCTCAAGGGGCCGGAAGGTGCGTCTCGGCCTCGGCGTTTCTCGAGTGATCATGATGCCGTGCCCGCCGTGACCTGCAGCTGGCGCCTAGAGGAGGCGGCCATGGAGTGGAGGCCTAGGGGGAGACCTTGACCGGTCCATGGCCAGCACTGCGGCAGGCGGCAGGTCGTCCCCTCGCCGATCGCGAGCCGAGCGCTGGCGCGCGGTCGATACACCGGCACTTTTCCCACCGGTACGGGAAATGCTGGCTCAGTATGGCGCGCGAGTAGAGAGAAGGGGGGTGGGGGAAGAGAGGTGGGCCAAGAGGGGCAAAGGTCTACATTCCGAGGCCGAGGAGGGCGGCGAGGCCCCGCAGGACCTTCTCCTTATTATAATTAGCGCTTGCAATTGGGGCACCGGGCTCCGGCGGCGCCGTCTCGGCTGCGGCGGCCGGCGCGGTGAGGGTCTGGAGGGTTTACAGTACTACTACTGTACTAGTAGTAGACAGTGTACTGTGTACTAGACAGTACCGTACAACACAGAAATACCGCGCCCACTTAATTACCGAGGTACGAAATTAACTCCCGCAAGCGCGCACCGTCGATGCTGCTCTCGCCGCTGCACTTAAGCTTGCGCAGGCCTATATAGCTAGCTATAGGCCTAGGCTAGCGGCTCGTCTGTCAGAGTGTACCCCCATGGCCCAGTTGGCTTCGGGAATTCGAATTTTCTCTGGTTCATGGGAGTAGATGATGGGACCATCATGGAACAATGCGCTCTAAGTTAAGCCTCCAACGAGGGCCTTAGGACTCGAGTTAGGAGCCCTAATAGGAGGCTTAAAGGAGCCCGGATCCGGACCAAGATCGTTTAATAATCCTTGTTCTAGCCAGAGCAATGACTCTAGCCAATCAATGATTGCCCCGGCCCTGGAGCCAGCCGCGGGGGCGGCCGGGCGGCGCGGCGGGGCCCGCCGCTCATGATCATGATCAGTATCCGCGACGGGGCACGGTGCGGAGGCGCCAGCCGGCGGCCGGGAGGGCCCGCCGCGCCGCCGCGAGGCCCGCCTGCGCATGCCCCTCCTCCACCACCTGCGCGCAGGCCCCGCTCGTCATTGATCAGCGCTAGCCCTAGCGCTAGCCCTCCGGAGGGAGGTCGAGCCCTCAGCCCTCAGCGGAGGGAGAGCGCCGGGCCGCTCGTCAGCCCTCAGGGCCCTCCGGAGGGCTTCAGCGGCTTCTAAGCAGGTTGGGCTTGAAATGAAAAGCCCTAGCGCTAGCCTTCCGGAGGGAGGCCTAGGGCTCATGATCAGCGGCTTCAGACCTAGAGCTTTTGATGAACATTAGCCCATGTGAAGCCTTCGAAGCTTAAGCTTCTCATGATCAGCTAGTCCTCCCGGGTCCTTGAAGGCTTAAAAGTTGAAAAGCCCAAAGCCTCCTTCTAAGATTTCAAGCTTTGGCCCCTGGGCTGATCGCGAAGTAGTTATAAGCCATGCCCGGGCCGGCGCACGAGCTCGCGGTCGGGGGCGCGGAGGGCGGCGAGCGGCGCGAGGTCCTCGCCGGAGAGGGCGCCCTCTGCGTCCACTGCCAGCGACACCTGCGCCCCGGGCTTGAGATGAGACTCGACTGAGAAGCCGCTTGAGCTTCCAAAAGCTTTTCAAGCTCGAGCTCTCAAGCCGGGCCTACGCTTCCGAGAGGCGTCTTCTATCTTGAGCCTCGGAGCTTGAGAGCAGCAGCTCTTAGGCTCTTCAGCTCGTAAGCCTTGAATTTTAAGCTCTCGAGTTTGAGCATTCTATTTTGAAGTTCAGCTTAGCTACAAAGAATGGGCTAGACGCTTTAAGCTTCGAATTAAGCTTCTTCAAGGCTTGAAGGGGCATCGACCGAGACTCACCGCGCGGAGGGCGGGGCCGCACTCGGCGACCGCCGCGAGCTCCGCGCGCGCCGCCGCCGACGCCGCGGCCGCCGCCGCGGCCGCTGCGGCCGGCGCGACGGTCGCCCTTCCCTCCTGCGCGTCTCATATTAAGTGCCGCTGAGAAAGAAAGCGGCGCACCGCCGAAGGCGTTGAAGCAAATTAAAAAGGCCTTAGTTAGAAAGGCCTTAGCTTGAAGCGTCTCATGAGGCGTAATGGTCGCCCTTGCAGCGACTCACCGCCGAAGGCACTGGCTTAAAGGCTTAAACTTATATATGACTCAAAGGCCTAGGCCTAGGCCTAAAAGAAGCTGAAGTTGAGCTCAATGGCGGGCCGCGGGCTCAGCGGCTGCGCGCACCGGCTGCAGGGAGCCGGCGAGGGGCAGGCCCGTGCGGCGGTAGCTGCGGAGCAGGGGCCCCACCGCCCGAACGAGCGCCTCCGCGGCCTGGAAGTACAGAAAATCATAAGATAAGAGGTGCCTCGCATTCCGAGCAAGGCGGGAAGCTTTAAGCTTAAGGCGCCCGCCCGGCCCGCACCTGGCACTCGGACTCGGAGGCCTCGGCCGAGGAAGTGGATCCGCGGCCCGGGGACTCGAGGAGGAGGGAGAGGGCCGCGAGGGACGGCTGCGCCAGGACGAAGGGGCCCAGCTGGCTGCGGCCCGATCGATCCCAGTCATCCCATAGCGAAGCCGCAATCGCTAGAATTTATATAATTAAAGCGAAACGCAGCGCAGCGCGCCTGATGATGGGGGCGGCGGTCGAATCGGGCTCGAGTATGTCTCTCTGGCGGTCCAGGGGCGGCCTGCAGGAGAATGAATTTTCTGAGCTGATCGAAGGCGAAATTTTAATGCGAATTCGAAGCTGCGCTGAGAACCTGTAGCGGATGACGGACACGTCGAGCTCCGTGAGGTGAGGCAGCGCGGCGGGGCGCAGCACGACGGGAGAAGCGCTGCGATGCGATTCGGCGTTGGGTCAGGACGCGTTGAAGTTGGGGGATGGCCAAAGCCCGGGAAACGATCGTACGCACTTCGAATTCTCGCGCCGGCGGCCGGGCGGCATGATCCGCAGGCGGAGCGTCCGAAGGGACCGCAGGGCGCACACGGCGGCCATCTACAAAGGTGCGATTAATATAAGAAAGGAATGAAGGAACAAAGAAACAGTTTTAATTTAGAGGGATCCCAGGGACCTGCATGCCTGGGTCTCGAGGCGGTGTGGCCGCAGCGGGTCCCTCAAGTCAAGCTCCGTCAGGTGCTTCTGGGGTACAGTGTAAGGGGGGTACGGGGGCGCAGGAGGGTGCCGGAGAGTGGAGGGGGGTACGCGCACGAGGTGGCGGAGCTCCGACAGCTCCTCGTGGGTCCGGTCTCTTCCCAGGGCCCAGTCTCTATTATTAGATTTAGAACAGCGAATAAGACTCAGGAAAGGAGGTGTGGAGGGGGAGGGGGGTACACACCCGATGAGAATTTCCTGGAGCCCGGGGACGGCCTGGGAGGGGGGTACGCTCTGCTCGGAGGAGAGATATCGATTGCGGCAGCTCAGGGGTACACTCACCTTCACGAGGGCCGCACAGCAGCCGCTCATGAGGCCGACCCTGACCCATCCCCAGACAGCGCTCTCCAGCTCTGCGGGGGTACACGTTACAGGGGAGGGGTACAGCAGAAGATTAATGGGCAGACCGAAGCGGCGGAGCCGGAGGGGGGCGAGCGCCTCGAAAAAGGACGGGTGGAGCTGAGTGGGGTTAGGGAAACGTGAGGGGGGTACACGCAAGGGGTGCAGGCAGAGAGGGGAGGGGAGGGGGGTACGTCGCAGAGCTTGTTCAGCCGCGAGTAGCAAACGAGCCCGAGCTCCTGCGGCCCGAAAAAATGAGAAGGGGGGGTACGCGGCGCGGGGGACGGGTACGGTTGCCTCGAGGTTGGGGAAGGTCCGCGCGATGGTTGGGCCGTCGATCTCGCCCGTCGTCAAGCGCAGCGCCTGCGGGCAGCGAATCAGTTCAAGAGCTCTGAAACAAGAGTACCCGCCGGCCGGCCGCTATATATAGCTACTCGCCTTGATGTTGGGGAGGGGTACGATGTCGGGGGATCCCTGGCCCGCCTCTGCGAAGGAGAGGGGGCCCAGCCGAACCCTGGGAGAAGCTAACCATAAGAGAAAGAGAGAGTGAAGCTCTAAGTAAGGCAGAAGGAAAGAGAGAGGGACCGGCGGAGGGCGTGGAAGGGTCGGAGGGCGTCGACGAAGAGGTCCCACCTGTCCTCGCAGGGCCGCAGGGGCCCGGAGGGGTCTCCCCCCCGAAAAATAATAATAATCAATTCGAAGCTCGGCTTCGACTTTGAATGCGCGTGCGCACCGGTCAGGCAGTCGAGGGTCAGGTCTTGGAGGGTGGCGGCCAGGGGTACGAGCCCGGCCAGGACGGCGCGGGGGTACGCGTTCAGGGGGCCCCCGGGCGTGATCCAGGCGAGCCTGTGGGGGGGGAAGGGGGAAGGGGGGTACAGTCAGGCTCGAGGTGGGCAGGATCGGGGTACCGGTGGCTCGAGCGCACACGCGGGACCAGTGGAAGCGGATGGGCCCGTGGCGGACCTGGGGGGTACACCATCAGAAAGGCGGACGGGGGCGAGTTTAGATGGGGGGTATAAGAACCTCGAGGGATTCGAGGCCGCTGATTCCCGCCAGCGCCGCGAGGCGGGGGCCGTCCTAAAGGGGGGGGGGAACGGGGTTACGTATCAGTGGAGGGCGGCTCTCGAGCGAAAGTGCTATATTTAGCTACCTGCAGTGCCATCCAGAACTCCGCGGGAAGGCACCCGACCTGCGAGACAGCAACGAATTTGAAGCTCAGATGAGTCACGCGATTTGAGTAGATGGCTACTCGCCTTGTCGAGCTTCCGGCGCTCGCGGGCGCTGTCGCGATCGATGCGCCGCTGGGGTCGGCTCATGTGAGCGGCGCAGGGAAGGCGGGGGAGGAGGGGGGGGGGGGAACCTCGTCGAAGGGGGTAGTGTCCAGCAGAAGACGCGAGCCTGGGCATAGACCGCGGGTACGCGTTAGATAGACCGAGGATTTAGATCTCCCCACTTCGACGCACATTTGAGGCGGCCGGTGCGGAGGGCGCGGAGCAGTGCCGCTGCGCGAGCCGACGAGCCGAAGGCCTGCGGAAACTGTACCCCCGCGTCCAGCGCCGGCCAGACCACCTGCGGGCGGGCGGGCGGGTTCGAGCCCCATTGGAGGCGCTTTTGAAGATTGGAGTTCAAGTGTACCCGCGAGAGGAGGGCGCTGAGGCGGCGGCTGACGGCCCAGAGGCGCGCGCTGCGCGGGCGTCAGAGAATACAAGCTTAAGGTTCAAGCTCTGGTGCGTACCGGCACCAGGCGTCGCGGGGACCGAGGGCGATCACGATTCGGGCGACGAGCTCGTCCGGCAGGCGCTCCAGGGGCGAAGGGGGCGGCCCCTCGGAGGGGGGGCCGGCGGGCGGCGGGGCGCGGCGGGCGGCGGCCGTGGGGGCGCCCTTGGATTGGGGGGAGCGCCCTAAGGATCCGGTCTTCGGCTTGGGGGCGCCCGCGCGCGTCGTCGGCGCGGTTGCGGGGCGCGCGGGCGGCCGCGGGCGGCGGGCCGCCGGGCTGGAGCTGGCGCCGGCGCCGGCGCCGCAGCCCGCGCCGAAGCAGGCCGCACCGGCGCGGACCCTCGCCCCCGGCCGGCCGCTGAAGAGACGGCTGCGGCGCTTGCCGTCGCCGGGCGGGAAGGAACGGACGGGCGCGGCGCCGGCGCAGAGCTCGCAGCCGACGCGGGCCGAACGGGCCGATCGTAGCCGACGCGGGCAGAGTCGGTCAGGGCCGTTGGCGCCGGTGCCGGCGGCGCTCGTGAGCCAGAGCTCTTCTGAGCCGAGTCTGAAGCGGAACCTGTCGCTCGCCCTCGCACCAGCGCCGCTGGCCGGGGCGCCCTGGCCGGGGCTGGCGTCGAGCTCCCCCGGCCGCGGCCGGCCGCGGCCGCGGTCGCAGGTCGGGAGAGCGATCCTGCGTACGTATGCGACTTCAGCTCTAGCGTGGATAGCGTGGACAGACGAGGACCGGAGGCGGACCTGCTGCGGCTGCAGCTGCCGGCGGTCGCGGCGGCGTTGGACGGGCGGCCCCGAGCGAGCCGATGGACTGGCGCTCCGCGTCTGCAGTCCTCGCGCCTGAACCTCCTGCTCTCGCCGCGACCCCGGCTGCGGGCATGCGCAGCGCCGGCTCGGGTTCGGCGTGCCTGCGTTGGGGTTCGAATTCGGCGTGCCCGCTTGATCCGATCGATTGCACGACGTCTTCGATCTGCGCTGGAGGCGCCTCCATTGGCGCTGCAGCTGCTCTACTCCGCCAGGACGCTAACCCGCTGATCTCCGCGTGCGCCTATCGATACAGGACGTCGGCAGTGCGACGGCTTTGCAATCGGAGGGGGGAGCGCGACCCTGGCGAGGGGGGGGGGGAGGGGGAGGGGTAGACAGCTCAAGCCAACTGACTTGACCGCTCCCTCGACCGCTGCCTGACCGCCGTAGAAACCAGTAGAAGCGCGCGGACCAGGTTGAAATGTCTGCGATCTCGCCCGAGCTCGGCGATCTGAGCGACGACATCCTGCGCATCATCTTCGAGCTTGCAGGCTCCGAGACAGCGTGGCGCTCACTGCGTCTGTGCTCGAAACGCCTGAAAGCTGTGGTGGAAAGAATCGAGTGGACTCAGCTGACCCTGTCGGTGGCGCGGGTAGAGCAGCTCAAGCGGCTGCAATCTCTGCTCGAAACCCGCGTGCTGGTCGTTGATCGCGTGCGGGAGTTTGATCTGCATATCGACGACAGCTTTTGGCCCCAGCAAACGATATCTATGTACGACGTGGCGGCGGCGTACGTGGCAGCGTTCGTCCGCGGCGTGGCGGAGCGGGCGCCCGGCCTTGTGGACGTGCGCGTAGGCGAGCTGTGGGCGGATCGCCGCATCGCCTCAGTCCTGGAAGCCCTGCAGCCGGCATCCGACCGTCTCGAAGCTCGAGCTCTCGGCCTGAGCGCGTTCTCGGAGCGAGCGCTGGCCATGGGCGCCGCGGCCGGCTACAAATCGGTCTACGATGCCACCGCCCGCAAGGCGGTAGCGGCAGCCCTGCGTTTCCCGCGCCTGCAGTCCTTCTGCAGCCGCTCCGGAATCTTTTCTCCGGGCTCTGTTGCAGCGACGTTCCCCGGGCTGCGCCGGGTCGAGCTGGCGGTGAACTTCCGCAGCATCGACGAAGCTCTCGGCGCTTTCGCGGCATGCGCCGCTATCGAGGATCTCACTCTCTGGGAGTCCGATGATCACCCGGCGCGCGACCACCCCGTCGGCGGCTACGGCCTCAGGCGCCTCGCCGCCGGACCCGCAGCCTCCAGCCTCCTCTCCCTCCGCCTCCGAAACATGCAGCTGTGCGCTTCGCGTGTCCTTTCGATCCCATGCCACGCGCGTGGGCCCTCTTGACACGTGGGCGCCGCCTGCCCTTTCTCGGCAGGCCTGGAGACAGGACCTACCAGCCGGTTCGCCTGGCGGCGGAAGCGGTGCGGGCTCTCCCGCTCTTCCCGAAGCTCCAGCGCCTAAGCGGACCCCTGGAGATCGGGTGCGCGCGCCATCGCCCTTCCCTCACCTTCCTCCCCCATCCCTCCCACCCCTTGCTTCCCTCCCGCTGAGCGAGCGAACGCAGGCGCACCGCACCCCGCGACGCGATCGCAGCCCTGGCGGCGGCGCCCTCCGTCGAGCACGCGGAACTGGCCTTCCGCGTCGCCTCCTTGGGCGCCGCCGGGGCCGAGCAGCTCCTCGGCCTCGCCGCCCTCGTCCGCTCCGCGCCCTCCCTCCGCTCTCTGCGCCTCCTCCTCAGTGAGCTTGAAGCTTAAGTCCCTCTTCAGAGCAACGCTGACCGCGGGCCGCGCGCGCGCGCGCGCCAGAGTGCGACGCGGAGACTCAGCTCCGGGCCCTGGAGGAGCTGGCCGACGCCGCCCGCGGCCGCGGCGCGCCGGCGCTCCGGATTGCCGCCGAGCTCTCCCTCGAGCTCCGCATCGATCCATACGCGTCGGCCGCCGGCGCCGTCGCGCGGCTGCGCTGCTGGCGCGACCAGTTCCGCGCGTCGCTCCCGTCCGGCTTCGAGCTCCAGACCAAGCCGCAGGCTTCGACGGTTCCGCCGGCGCCCGCCCCGCCGGCTCCCTCACAGTCGGCCCCGCTCTTTCCCTCCCACGGGAAGCGGGCTTTTCCTGATGTGAGTCCTTGGTTTAGTAGCGGTCGCCCCCGCAACTCCTAGGTATCACGACCAGCTCGCCCCTTCCTCTCGCGCTGTTGTCCCCAACATTCAATGCTTAGCTTCATCAGTGCTTCTCTGCTTTGTCTTCTCCGGCTTTCGCTCTTCCCGCTTACTGTTCCCCGGAGTATTTATCAATTTTAATTTGATTTTCTGAGTGAGACGGTGTGCACATTTCTGGCGTGAGAGCAGCTCGCGATCGGGAGTGCAGGAAGGTCCTGGGGAGAGCCCGGGGCCCGGGGGGCGGGAGGGGTGGATCCGGAAGCGGAGAGGCAAGGGGGAGAGGCAAGCTTTAAGAGGGGGGGGGGGGGGGGGGGGCGAGGTAAGTAGCGAAGGGGATACCTAGGGAAGGGGATACCCTGCTTTCTGCTTAGGGGGTACCCTAGATCTCCTGCGTCTTCCGACCCACATGCATATGTACAGATCTAGAGCTCGAGACGCGTGCGAAACGGTCAAGGGGAACTTCAGGGGTACTCGGGACTCTATGAGAGGGGTACAGCGCGCACGGCGGCGAGGAAAGAGACGAACGAGGTAGTTAAAGAGGCGGAAGAGGGGCCCGCCAGGATGTCGAGTGCAGGGAAGTCAGCACAGCCTCCTGGGCCTGTGTACCCCCCAACCCCCACGTCCCGGAAGGAGCGAGGCGGGGGGGCGAGGCGGGGCGGGGGGGGGGGGGGGACGAGGGGACGGGTGCCTTCTTCTGGGCGCGGGTATGATCGTGCGCGCTGAAGCCATGCGCTTGCTGCAGCCTCGAAATGAGGGACAGAGCTTGCTGGAGCCTTGCTGAACCGTTGTTTGCTGCCAGGGGCCGTGTGCTTGCTGGAGCCTCGGCGCCGGAAGAAGGGAACGACGCGTTGGGGCCGGCGCTGCTCTTGCGCTCGCTGTGTTCCGGCTGGCCGTGCGGCTGCGTCGGTCGTGCCGTGGGCCGGGGCCGTCCCGCTGGACCTGAGGCGCGTGTCCAGCGCACTTCGGCCGAGGCCGTCCGCGCGCGCTTCGGTTGGCCCCTGCGACGCCCATAGGAACGCGAGGCACCCCCGCGCTGGCGGCCTTGTCCAGCAAGTTCGGCTCGGCGCCGCCGGGGCTGCCGGACGCGCGCACGGTCCGCCCGGACCGTGCACGAAGGTCCGACGTCCCGCGCCTCGCTATTGAACGCGATGACCACCGCAGCCGATGCGTCCATCCGAAAATGGTCCGCCTGCATGCAACTCGACGGAAGGCGCCTCTGCCACCTCTGCGGGCGGAGCCGCGGCGGGTCGGCTGCGCCGGAGCAGCGGCTCGGCGGAAGGGCGGCACCGCACCGTGGCCCAAAAGAATCGTAGTCACGTTCGAGAACAAGCGAGTAGGAGAGGATCGAAGACTCCCTGCCCGGCGCCCATCTGCGGAACTTCGGAAGCGGTCCATGAGCGGAGCGCGCGCGGGCGCGTCGCGCCCAGCTGCAGGTGCGCCCACGTGCACCTCGCTGTACGGGGCGTGCCCGTCGAGGATGCGGACTGTCAGCGGAAACTTGCAAGGCCGTGGACTGGCGCTCCGCGTCTGCAGTCCTCGCGCCTGAGCCTCCTGCTCTCGCCGCGACCCCGGCTGCGGGCATGCGCAACGCCGGAGCTCGTTCGGACTCGGCGTGCATGCGCTCGGGTTCGGCGTGCCCGCTTGGATCGATTGCACGACGTCTTCGATCTGCGCTGGAGGCCCCTGCCTTGGCAGTGCAACTGGTCAACGCTGCCAGGAAGCTAGCCGCTGATCTGCGTGTGCGCCTATCGATACAAGACCGTGCGGCGGCTTTGATGTGCGCTTCAAGAGCTGCTTGAAGAGCTGCAAGAGCTGCTTGAAGAGCAGTGTTTGGGGGTACAGCGGTAACGTTCTCCCTCAGCGACGAGCAGCGTTTGGCGAGCTCGAGGTGACTTGCACCAGCCCCAGCAAATTGATGGCGGCCTCGCGGGGAGCCAGACGCAAGGTGCCCGAGTCGACCGCCCGCGAGCTCGAACCGCGCGCTTATCAACCGCCCCGCGTGCGTAGAGGCGTCGTCCCGAGAGCGAGGACGAGTCGAAGGAGAGCGAGGGCGAGACGGAGGGACCCGTCGCGGACAACTCCGTCGCTCAGCTGCAGCCGTCCCGTTTCTTCGGCGTTCACCTAAAGAAAGCCGGTAGCTCAATGCAAGTAACTTCGCTGTCCTGCACAGCTTCGCGCGCTGATTTGCGCCGCAGGTGGTACGCTGAGGTCAGCCACAAGTCTGTGCGGGTGCGCGCGCGCGGGGCGCCGGCGCCGCGGCCGGCCGCGGCGCCGATCTCACGTTATAGCTAGCTGTACATGTCGTCCCTGGAGCTCATGATCACGCGCTGCAGGTCAGGCACTGGACCGCAGATGAGGATGCGGCGGGCCGCTTCCACGACCGCATGAAGATCGCGCTGCGCGGCCCGGAGCTCTTCGAGCTCCTGGCGAACGGCAAGCACGACATGATGGATGCCCGACTCAACAATAAGCTGTGGGAATACGCCGGCGAGCCATGGTTTCGCGCCATGTTTGGAGAGAGGGCGTCGCTCTCAAGAGAGGGTCGCTCTCCACAGAGCGCGGTCCGCGGCCGCTCCTTGCACTGTTTCCGTCACTTTCGCGTCTTACACTCCCGTACAGGTCGGGTGCTTCGACAAGAGGAAAGACGCGCCCGAGGCGAGCTGCAGCTGCAGCTATTGGCTGCGTGACTATCCTTGCTTATAATAAGCGTACCCCCACAGGTCGCCAAGGCGCTCAAACAGTTCCTGAAGGACAAGGGCGCCTTCGATGGAAACCCGGTACTCCCAGCTTTCCCCTCTTGCCCCCCCCCCCCCCCCCCCCTCCCGTCCCCCCCTCCCGTCCCCGCCCACCCCCCTCCCGTCCCCGCCCCCCACCGATTGCAACTGCCCTTCAGAAAGCGGCTGAGGAGGCTGAGTACTTCGTCGAATCGATCAAACAGAGGCGCGAGAGGGTCCGTGCCAGTCCCGGAGTCCTGCCGCGAAAATTAAACTCGCCTCCCGGATTTGAGCTTTGGTCGACCGGGCCGCGCGCAGATCGAGGGCGGAAAGACCGTGGAGGAGTTCTTGGTCAAATGGTGCCTGTGGGACCCCGCGTTCAACACCTGGGTGCCCCCCTCCCATCTTTCCCCCACGCAAACCGTGAGTATCCCCCCCCCCCTCCCCCCCTCGGCAGGAACCCCGCGAGGTCCTGGAGGGGACCGGTGCGCTCATCAAGTTCCTGGTTCGAATCCGCCCAGATCTAGAATCAATTTTCGTATGCGGCCCTGAAGGTTTAATGGCAGGCCAAGGTGGCGACGACGACTCGCGAGCCCGAGGACGAGAGCAGGAGGCCGCGGGCAGAGAATAATAGAGGAAGAAAGTCGCGGGTGCCGTACCCCTGCTATTCGAATTTGAATTCAAAGGCTGCATCCATCGATATCTTAACTGGCCCCTTTCTTCTTCACCGCAGGTCGATTGCACCGCCGCCTCGAGCTCGTCGCCCCCATCCTCAGGATCCGCCCCCTCATCTAGATCTTCTGCCGCAGCTGCCTCCTCGTCCTCGTCCTCGTCCTCTTCCTCCGCTGCTGCCCCTTCGAATTCGTCCTCGAGCTCCGCCCCCTCCTCCCCCTCCCCCTCCCCCGCTTCTGCCCCCACCTCGAGCTCGTCCTCCCCCTCCGCCCCCCCGCCACCTCCCCCCCAGCAGCAGCCCCTGGGCCCGTCGCCGGCGACGTCGGAGTCGTTCGATCGCGACGGATCCGACGATCGCGACGGATCCGACGATCGCGAATCCGCCGGGGCTCAGGACGAGCCCGCGATCGATCCCGAACCCGACTCGAGCCCGCATCCGCATCCGCATCCGCACCCGTCTCCGTCCGATGCCGACGCCCCCTCGTCGAGCTCCAGCTCGAGCTCGAGCGCCATGAATGGGGTTCGCGCCCGCGGAAATGCCTGCGGGTGCGCGCATGCGCAAATCTCCTTAAGCTTGCAATTAAACGCCCGTGGTTTTGTGACTCTGAACTTTAATTTGCCCCCACACGGCACCTCCGCACAGAGTGTTTTTGAAAATCGAAAAGCAAAGTGAATAATTTCATGCTCTCTTATATACGATCTCCCCCTCGCGCTCATGATCACGGGCTGTTCAGCGCCTGCTGGGGACTCGGACTTGAGCGACGATCGCGAGGAGCTGGAAAAGATGGAAAAGCTGCTTGGAGGCGTCTCCTTCCGCCCCCTTGGCGGCCCGCTGGATTGTGAAGACGTTCGTGTTTGTTTCGCGGTTAAAATTTAGTGTTATATATGCCTTCGTGACTTATATGCATCGCGCGGGCAGGGCGCCGTCCTCGTGTGGGCAAATGCCCCGAGCATCCTTGCCATTGGGAAGGCGCGAGTCGGCTTGTCGCAAGACATCAACATGGTGAGATTAATATTGCAGATGCTTTATTTATCAAGTACTGTCCGCTGATCATAACTTGATACGATTTTGTAGCAGCGCTCCCGAGCTTTTAAGCCAAAATACCACGTGCCTTTCGATTTGTACTTCACCTACCGCGAAAAGACTGGCGATTACGTGCAAGCTTCCTTGGAGGCGTGCCGCCCACGCCCCTCTCCTCCCTTTTGGATCCCTAGTCATGATCCTATCCTCCTCCACCCTCCCTTCGTCCCTAATCATGATCCCCCGGTTCGGTGCAGACGCTGCCACGGAAATGGGCTCTCCCTCTTGTGTCACTCCCTGGCAAGTGGCCATGGAAGACCGTAGACTCGGCCTTCGAGGTGCACTATACATTCCCATCGTCCACAAATATATTTGCTTCTTGATCATAAGGTTTTACGTTTCTCCCGGCAGGCTTACGCAACGATCAGTGCGACAAAGGTCCGTGCTAAATATCTCCCGTTCGGCTCTCAAGAATTCCGTTTCCTAATCTCCCGGCAGGACTACGAGGCGTTCATGGCGACTAAGAAGAACGCTGGCGTGGCAGAGCCCGAGCTCGAGGACTACTTCCATCTAGTCGGCGTGAACTTTGAGTGCCTCTACGTAGCAACTGGCAGCAGCTGCAGCGCCGAAGATGTCCTTCGCGCGATGCAGGTCGGCATTTGCATGCGCATGCACCCGCCTTCCCGAACTTCGCTCATCGATCTCGGCTGGCAGCGGTACCTCCCACGGGGACTTGTCGATTCCAGGTCTCCGGACGCCCTGCGTGCGCATGCGCCCTCCGGATCCGCCGCTCAGGCCTTCGACCGGGAACTCCCCGCCCACGGCGCCGGCGCCTCTCCAGTGCCCGACAACATGTACAGGGGCGAAGGCCCGCTCCTTCCGCCCCCCGCAGCTGCAGCTGCAGCGTCGAGCGCTCGCGATCGCCCACGGTCGCCTGGAGCGCTAGCGCAGCAGGACGGCGCCTCTCCAGTGCCCGACGTCGACAGGGGAGAAAGCCCGCTCCTTCTGCTCCCTGCGGCGTCGAGCGCTCAGCAAGAAGAGGAGGTTCGTGAGGGGCCACGTGCACTGGTTTCGCGAGAGGAACTCTATTCGAATTCTAACAGACTCGTCAGCATGCGAAGGAGTCGGAGGATCAGCAGTACCACGAT
The DNA here is from genome assembly GCA_004431415.1 of Cyanophora paradoxa. NCBI lineage: Eukaryota > Glaucocystophyceae > Cyanophorales > Cyanophoraceae > Cyanophora > Cyanophora paradoxa. The sequence goes on along the minus strand of QPMI01000453.1, from coordinate 317,893 downwards.
GCGGAGCCGTACGCGTTCACAGAATCGATATTTAATTTCTGGATGTCCATCTGATTCTCTTTATGGCATGCAGGGCTCAACCGCGAATCGCACAAGAACATGTACAGCAGCAGCAGCAGCAGAAGCAGCAAGAGGGCGGGGCGCAGGTTCAAGATTCTGCTTTGCTGTCTTAATATTAATGCAGTGGCTTCTTTGCCGATCGTCTAATTGTCCGATTCCGCAGCTGCAATCGTACGCTCCAGCTTCCGAGCGCCAATTGCAATCGCAAGCCGGCGCACCAGCTGCAAGCGCGGTTGACCCGTCCGCGTTTTTGTTTCGTCCGTGCTATTATCGTTCATTGACAGTTCAATCGCAGTGCTGCTCTTGAATCTTTCCTCCAGTCGTGGGACGAAATCAAAACGAAAATGGATATGTCGAGCGAATTGCCACTCCACGAGTTCAAGGAGCTCCCCGATATCAAGCGCAGACTGCAAGCGCTCTTGAAAGAGAATGAGAATCTGCTGAAGTCGCTGAGAAGTGAAAAGGTGCTCATCGTAATTTGTTTGAATGAGCGCATTCGCTGAATGAATGGAAGGCACCGCGAGCGTGGAACGAATACGAATTCTGGAGCTGGCTGTGCGAATCAGAAGGTGAAGGCTTCAGCGTGAATCCATTTCAGAGCCTCACGTGCGGCCTCCTTTTTCTTAGTCCCCGATGACGAGATCTTGACGTGTATTATTTATTTCCAGGGACACGAGGCTGATTTTCCAGTACGTCATCAAAGGCGACACCATGCTCACCATGATGGCGAGCGAATTGAAGGAACTAAAGTTCTCGTTGAGCGTCTACAAGTTCTGGGATTGGCAAGGCTTTAAGCTGTACGATCTCGATCGCAACCATCCTGCCAATCGTGGAAAGGAAAAGAATCCGATCGCGGAAACGTGCTACACACAGAGGCGGACTTTTATTACCGCACCACCCACGCATTCGGTGCGTTTGGCCAACTTGGAGCAACTCAAGCTAGCGGTATTCCCCGATCCTGCAGCTGACCTGCGCTTGATTCTGGCCAGGCGCTGATGGCACTCGATTTTCAACAACATCAAGAGGACGTGTCGCCGGAAGATTCCCTGTCACAGGCTCCGGAGGCTGCGATTGCCGGCCACGAGGAGCCCGACGAGCCCGAGGCGGCGGCTGGACCATCCGCAGGCCCGAGCCGTCCGAGGGCGCATGCACCCCCCTCGGTGCTCTCGAGCTCCTCCTCCTCGGGTGCCGCCAGAGAGATCGACATCGGATCCGGCTCCGGCCCCGGCCCCCGCGGTGCTGGTCCGGGGCGCCCCAGCCGCAGCGCAGCCGCAGCGCCGGCATCGACGTCCTCACGCGTACGGCTGCAACCGGTCGTCGAGGACGACATGTCGTCCGTGGCATCGTCGTCGATCGCGGGGCGCCGGCAGGGGATGCAGCAGCTGCAGCCGGTGGCCATGGCCAGCCGGGCCGGAGAGGAGGACGAGGACCGGGATTCCTTGGCCAGCGCCAGTACCGGTGCCGCCTCGGCGGCTCCGGGGCCGGGCCGCAACGTTAACCGGCGCAAGAGGCAACTTGAGGCCGGGGCTGCCCCGCTGCCGGAGCCGGTTGGGGCGATGGGGCCCCCACGGCCGTCAGCACCGCCGACCAAGGCGAGGCGATGAGCGCAGACGCCGAGATCATTGGGCGCTCCCATTTGTAAACGTATTTCTTTTTTAATTTCATATTAATTTCATGTGAGTGCATGCGGGCCCGGGTGCGCAGAGAGGTTGGGTGGGGGGTGGGGGATGGGGGGGGGGGAAGGGGGGAAGGGGGGTACGTGGCCTGGCTCAGGAAGAGCGGAGGGCGCAGGTCCTTTGGATCTCCGACGTCATTCCCTCCAGGTCCCCCGCCCTCACCTGAGCTCGCCTGAGGGGGAGCGAAGGGGGGGGGGGGGGGGAGGCCATATGGCCAGGCCAAGGCCAAGGCCCCACCTGGTCGGTGCAGAGGACGTAGAGGAGGTGGGGCCCCTCCCGGTGGGCGTGGAAGCGGTACCCCTCCCGGTACAGGAAGACGTCACGCACGTCGTCCTGCAGGAGCATCCTGCGAGGGTACGAGAATGAGATGAGGTTCGAGGCGTGAGGGCGGGAGGGAGGGGAGGGGGGTACAGGGCGCGGTTGGTGAACCAGCGGAAGGCGTCGGCGGTCCGCTGCTGCTCCACGGGCGGCGCCGGTCGCATCTGCGGCACTACCAACTGCGCACGCGGACGGGCGGCTCAGCCTAAGGGTCACGGCCCGCTGAGGGGAACGGCCCGCTTAGGGTCACGGCCCGCTGAGGGGTACGGCCCGCTGTGGGGTACGGCCCGCTTAGGGGTACGGCCCGCTTACGGGTACGGCCCGCTTAGGGATACGGCGCGCTGTGGGGTACGGCCCGCTGAGGATTAAGGCCCGCTGAGGGGTACGGCCCGCTGAGGGGTAAGGCCCGGCCCGCTGAGGGGTACGGCGCCGCGCTCGCTCGCTCGGTCGCTGGCTCACCTGGCCGGAGCGGGCGTCTAGAGAGAAGCCGTGTCTAGAGAGAGCCGTGTCTGAGGGGTACGGCGCGCTGGCTCACCTGACCGGAGCGGGCGTTGCCGTAGACGAAGGCGACGACCTCGCGGCTGGCGAACTGCCGCAGCTGCACCGGCGGCTCCTGCGCCGGCCAAAGCCTCAATGGGCGGAACGCGAGGGGCGGGGGCGGGGCAGGGCGGACCTCGATGGGGAGGGAGAGGCCGGCGTCGGCGACGTGCCGCTCGAAGGCGGCGAGGTGCGGCGCCAGCGCGTCGTACAGCACCTGCGTTACGTCAGGCCGCCGAGCAGGGGCCGTCCGCTCAGGGCAGAGAAGGGCGGGGGAGGGAGGGAGGCGGGGGGCGCCGCGAAGCTAAGCTCTATTTTTAGCCTGGGATAGGGAGACTGGCGCAGGGAGCGGGGCGGGCGGGCGGGCGGTCGGGCGGGCGGGAGGGCGGGCGAGCCTGGCCGCCAAGATCTATCTAAGAAGACAGAGGGCTCCACGTCGCCCCGGGCGGGCCGGGCCCGAGGAGGGCGGAGCAGGAGACCGGGGCGGGCGGGCGGGCGGGCGCGTAGGGCGGGCGGGGAGGGCGGGCCTGGACGCCGGTGACGAGGGCTATGCGCCGCGGTGGCTAAGGAGATCGGGGCGGGCCGCCCTCATCCTCTGAAGATCTATCTAAGAAGATAGAGGGCTCCGGTGGGTCGCGGTGGCTAAGGAGATCGGGGCGGGCGGGCGGGCGGGCGGGCGGGCGGCCAGGACACAAAGATCTCTCTAAGGGCCTGGAAGCCCAAGCCAAGATACAGGGACCTCCCTAGGGGACGGGCGGGCGGGCGGGCGGGGCGGGCCTGGACGCCGGTGATGAGGGCGATGGAGGCGGTGCGGAGGCGGTAGAGGATGAGGTGGCGCCAGCGGCCCTCGCTGAAGACGGGCGTCGTCCGCGCCGCCGCCACCCCCAGCGGCCGCGCCGTCGCGTAGGCAAGCACCTGTACCCCCCCCCCGGCTCGAGCTCGAGCCTCGAGCCTCGAGCTCGAGCTCGAGCTCGCTCACCGCGCGGGTGTCGGGGACGGTGAGGCGGGAGTGGAGGACGGAGCGCCCCAGGAGGAGCGCGGCGCCCTGGACGTCCCCGTGCGCCTCGAGCGACGCCAGCAGCCGCTCCAGCTGGTCGCTCGCGCCCTTGTCCAGCGCCACCTGCTCGGGCCTCGCTCGCTCAGGCGCCGAAGGGACGAATTCGATCGCCCCGCGCGCGCTCGCTCGCGCGCCTTCGGGAAGCCCTGCGCGACGGCGGCGATGTCGTGGTTGAACCGCTCCACGATCTGATCGATCACGTCCTGCGTGCGCGCGCGAGCGGGCGGATCAGCGGCCTGTCCGAGCGGCGGGCGGGGCGGGGCGGGCGCGCGTCGAGGCCGTCGAGGGTGAGCGTGTCGGGGGACCACTGCTGCGGGTCGCCGACGAGGAACGTGAGCATTTGAAGGATGGAGGAGAGCTGCAGCCGGACGATGGCGTCCGCGTCGTCCGCCGCCCCGTGCGCGACGAGCACGTAGTCGCCGGCCTCGATGTACGTGAACTTGCTCCTGTCCAGCACCAGCGTCCGCAGCGTCTGGTCCGCGAGCGACGCCGTGAAGCTGCCAATGCTCGAGAAGAAGCCCGTGAGCAGCGACCTGTCGAGCTCCAACCCGGAGTCTGGACGCGGGAGGGGCGTCAGCGCTCGCTAAGCCTAGGCGAGACACGCGCGGGTGGGGGCGAGGCGCCAGGCCAGCCGAACGATGGATCAGAGCCACGGGCGTGCATAGCTAACGGTCTCGTGGCCGCAGCTACGCGCTTCGCGGATCTAGGCGTTCCTTGGCGCGCAACGCCCAGCGAGCCGCGCACATGTTCGGACATGGATGAGCTGTCCTTCTTTGTTCAGCACAAAGAACTGGTGGATCATAGACTCTCTTAGGCGCTGGTCTGGGCTCCGCGGATTTGAGCGTGTATCCCCCGAACGCAGGCCTCTCTAAGCGCCTGCAGCGCAGAGAGCAGCATCGCCGCATCGCCGCGCGACGCGCGATGGCGGCGGAGGGGGATTCACCCCCTCCCGGCGTGGGCGATGAAGCTCCCATGGATGTCGCGCAGTCGGCGGGAGACGACGCGGCGGGAGGCGATGCGGCGCGCGCGGACGATCCGTCCGATGTGCCTCAGTTCGCCGCTGGCGAGTCATCGTACGACAACGACGACCCGCGGCTCTCGGACCCGATCGACGATGCACCGGAGGCGGGAGACGGCCACGCGGCGGAAGCCGAGCCAGCGGACGTGAAGACGGAGCCAGCCGATGAAGCGGACGAATCCGCAGCCGGCTCGTTCGACGCCAGCTCCGAGGGGAAGGGCATTCCTGGCGTCGACCGCGACGCGCCACCGCCAGCAGACGCGCAAGCGCCTGCAGGCGCCGCCCCGACAGACGCACCTGCAGCGCCGGAGGTTAGCGTGAAGACCGAGCCGAGCGCTGCCGCACCGCCGCCCGCAGCCCCGTCCGCGCCATCGCCGATTGGCAGCTCGCCTGCGCCGGCACCTGGGGCCCCTGCGGCACAAGAAGTCGCTGGAGCGCAGTCGCCTCCGCCCGCGCCTGCGGCGGAGAAGCCGCCGGAGCCCTCGGTCAAGGAGCGCCTGGAGGAGCTGGTCCGTGCTTCGCCTCCCAAGCTGCCGCCCCCGTCCCGTGGCGCTGAGCGTCGCCGGTCCGCAGGCGAAGAAGCTTACGCGCGGGGACAAGCTCACGCGGGCCCTGGCGCGAGTGCGGGAGGATGAGTGGGACACGGCTGCGTGGATGACGATCATGGAGGAAGCCGCGCGCATGCCCATTCGGGACGCACGAGACCTCTACGAGGTCTTCGTGACGCTCTTCCCGACCTCCGTGCGCCCCGCGCGTCCTTTCCATTCCTTTCCGCGGGCCGACACGGGCGCCTCGGCTCGCAGGGCAAGTACTGGCGGCAGTACTGCGAGCACGAGTTTGAGGCGAAGGAGAACGCGCGGGTCGAGAAGCTCTTCCACCGGTGCCTCCTCAACGTGCTCCACGTCGACCTCTGGCGCTTCTACATCAAGTACATCTCGGTGCGAGCGCGGCGCGGCGCGCGCTGAGCTCGCGTTCTTTCTGCGATTTGACTCGGCGTTGCGCGGGCAGGTGGTGAAGCGGGGCCGGCCCGGGGAGCGCGAGGCGGTGCAGGAGGCGTTCGAGTTCAGCCTAAACCATATCGGTTTCGACATGTCCTCGACGCCCATCTGGTTCGTTCCGATCGATTCCGACGACGTTGTGGTTTCTGTGAGACTCACGCCGTTGACCCACCTGCAGGCTCGACTACATCCGGTTCCTGCGGGAGCAGCGGGCGAGCGCGCAGGAGGAGCCCGCGAAGGTCCTGGCCGTGCGGCGGGCCTACCAGCGCGCCCTCGTCTCGCCGATGGTGAACATGGACACGGTCTGGCGCGACTACGAGGCGTTCGAGCTCTCGCTGCCCAACAAGCAGCTGGCCAAGTCGCTGCTTGACCAGTACCGCGAGAAGTACGCGCACTCGCGGCTCGTGCTGCGCGACCGCAAGGCGCAGCGCGAGGGCATCCGCTTCGACTTCCTCGCACGCCCGCCCTGCGACGCCCCTCGGGACCTCCAGCAGGTCGGCTCGCTCGCGCGCGCGCACTCGCCCCGCGGCCGTCCCTGAGCAGCGGTCGCGCAGGTCGAGAGGTGGCGCAAGCTGCTCTCGTGGGAGCGCCTCAACTGGCAGCGGCTGGACGCGGCCGGCCTCGCGCGGCGCCTGCTTGCGACGTACAACCAGGCCCTCAACTTCCTCCGGCACTACCCCGACGTCTGGCACGAGGCCGCCTCGTACTTCGCCGAGCAGGGCCTGCCGGACCGCGCTCACGACTTCTACGTGCGGGCGCGCAAGGCCCTCCCCAAGTGCCTCGTCCTCCACTTCGCCCACGCCGACTTCGAGGAGTCCCGAAAGAACATTGACGTGCGTTCTTCTTAAGCATTGCCTCGATTTCTTTCTTTCTTTCTATTAAGGTTACTACGAGCAGGAGGCGCGCAAAGTGTACGAGGAGCTTATGGAGACGAGCGCCGGCCCGCTGGTCTTCGTGCAGTACATGCGCTTCGCACGGCGCTCCGAGGGCGTTGAGGCGGCGCGGCGCGTCTTCCTCCGCGCACGCAAGTCCACCGCCTGCACGCACCACGTCTTCACCGCCGCCGGCGCGCCCCGCCCCCCCTCGCACCCTCGCCCCTTCTTCTCCTCCTTCTTTCCTCTAACCCCTCCTCTTCCTCCTCCTCCACAGCGCTCCAAGAGTACGCCACGAACAAGGACCCAAAGGTGAGAGAGAGAGAGAGTCAAGTCCCGTTCTTACTGTCCACATCCGCCAGCGTTCTTACTGCGCACCTCCCTTCGCGCAGGTCGCGCGCAACATCTTCGAGCTGGGCCTCAAGCGCTTCATCCGCGAGCCGGCGTTCATATGCGAGTACGTCGACTTCCTCGAGAAGCTCAACGACGAGCAGAGTGCGCCGGGGGCCCTGCTCGGCTTACGTCGGCTTGCAGTCCATTACCTCGATTACCTATTACTCCCCTACCTTACCCCTCTCTTCCTTTCCTGGCTCCGCTCGCGTCTCATCCGCGCGCCGCCCCGCCGCAGACGCGCGGGTGCTCTTCCAGCGGGTGCTGAAGGCGCTGGAGGGCCCGGAGGACCGGGAGCGCGCCGCCGACCTCTGGCGCCGCTACGCAGAGTTCGAGGTGCGCGGGTCAGGCAGAGGGGGGGCAAGGAGTCGAGATTAGGTCAAGCAAGCAAGGGGCAACGAGTCGGCAAAGGGGGTCAAGGGTTCAGGCAAAGGGGGGGGCAAGGAGTCGAGAGATTAGATTCAAGATTGAGATTTGGTTTCGTTTCGAGGCGCCAGGGCGCGCCCGCGGTGGATAGACTCCGACTTCTTGTCTTGACGTCGCATTACCCCCCCCCACCCCACCCCCCCTACCCCCCCAGGTCGCGGTCGGGAGCGACCTCGCCACGGTCATCGCCACGGAGCACAAGCGCCAGCAGGCGTACCCCGACCAGGGTGCGCCTACCCCCGCTTCTTTTTTTCAGTGTCCTTTTTTCCTGAGCCGTTTTTCAATGCAGATCTCTCGGGGCTCTCTGTCCTCGTGCAGCGGTACCGCTTCCGCGGTCTCTTCCCCTGTACCCCCTCCGAGGCCGATTCCATAGGTACCCCCCTCCGCCCCCTGCTCGTCCTACCCCCCCCCCCGCTGACGGACTGTACCCCCAGCGCGGGGCGCGGCGTCGACACGCGAGATCGCGGCGGCGCAGCTGCGGGCGAGCACGTCGGGGCGGGCCGGCGGCGGCGGCGGCGGCGGAGGCGGCGGCGGTCCCCTGGAGCGGCGAAAGGGGCCCGCCCGGACGTGAAGTCGATGGCCGAGTTCACAGCGGCGATGGCCCGCGTGCCCCCCCCGCCCCTCCTCCGCCTCCGCCCCGCCGGCTCCTCCTCCGGCCCCGCCGCCCTGGCCGGCCCACCCGCCCCGTCGTACCCCTCGGGGGCCTCACCCCCGTCCAGACCCAGGCCCAGATCCTAGCGCAGCTGGGTCAGCCCCCCCCGGGGCACCGCCCCGGCTTCCCCGCGCCCGGGGTACCCCCCCTACTGGCGCCCGGTGGGGTACCCGGAGCGGCCCCGGCCCCCGCTGTCGGCCCCCTCGGTATCCCCGAGCCCCTCGGGTCCTTCCTCGCCGGCCTCCCCAAGCCCGAACTCTTCCTCCGTGCGCGCCCCGCGCTCCTCTGCCCTGCCCCGCCCCGCCCCTCCCCGCCTTGATTCGTCCCCCCCCCCTCACTTCGTTCGCAGAGCTCCCCAGCCCCGACGTGGACGCCATCGTAACCTCCCTCCTGGCCTGGGTGCCCTCCGGCGCGCCCGCATTCCTCCACCCCAACCCCCACAACCCCACCGCCGGTGCGCGCGCGCTTGCCTCCTCCCTCCCTCCCCCCGCCTCTCCGCTCTCCTCTTACGTACCCCGACGCAGGGGGGCGGAGGGGCGTCAAGCGGCCCGGGGAGGACGGCCCCGACGACTTCGCCGGGCCCGTCGCCCCGCCCGTCGACATCTACGCCGCCCGAAAGCTGTTCCGCGCCTAGCCCCGCCCGCCCCGCCCCGCCCCGCCCCGCCCCGCCCCCTCCGATCGAGGCTCCGCCCTTGGCCCTAGGGGAGCCCGACGGTCTGTTTAAGCGATCATGAAATGCGATCCGACGAACTCGAGCCCAGCCTGCCGCAGTGCCCAGGCACCGGGCACCTGCCAGGCTGCAGCTGGGGGCCTGTGGGCCGCAGCCGTCTGAACGTTAACCGCGCGCGCACGCGGCACACCCGCCTAACCGTGCCGATTCGCTTTTTTTTTCGGCTGCGTCACCCACGCGCTCGAGCGGCACGCCCCACGCCCGCTCCCTGCTTAAAAAGGCCGAGCATGGCGCACACCGCGCAGTCCGCCGACGTCAGTTCGATCCGGGAGCACAGCCGCAGCAAGCAAGCATCCCTCAGCTGCAGCGCCGCCGCACCCAAGCTATCCTTCCGCCGACCTCGTCAAGCTCGCCTTCGCCAATCGGAAACGTAGTTTGAAACAGCCCAACATCGATATCCGATCAGCGCATACGCCAGAATGAACGCATTCGTCTTCTGCAGCTGCCTCCCGAAGAGCCTGACTGGCAACCGCCCCTCGCCCGCGGCTGCGGTCAGCCGCAGCCGCCCGAACGCACGCGGACGATCTTTCGAGGCCTTCGCCGCACCCGTGACGGCCCATCAAGACGCGAACCCCGCCCGCGCCGAGCGTATGTCTCGCGCCGACTCCCCGATTTGATCCGAACCTTTCCGATCACTGACTCCGGATACGTCCGCATGAGCAGACTGCGGAGGCCGCGGGCGAGGACGGTGCCAGCGGCGCGGCCGCGGGGCTCAGGGCGCGGCTGAGCTCCCAGAGATCGCTCGAGCTGAGGACGCGACGCGTACGGCGGCCCCCAGCCGCCAGAGCAAGCGGGCAGACTACGTCGGCCCGCGGCCGGACACGGAGAGCTCTCTCGAATGTGGCCAGGAGAGGCGCTGCGGCCGCGCTGCATGCCGCGGCCGGAGGCCGGGCTGCCGTCGTATGCGGGGGCCGCACGAGATCGACGCGGAAATCGATTCCTTTTTCGAGCTCCTCATTTCAGATCTGTCCGTTTAGATCTAGACCAAGTTCCTCGTCTTTCGAACTTTCTCGCAAGCGCTAGCTGTATAGCCCATCATCCTGCTTTTACCCTCGTCCCTTTGCACAATACTTGTAGTGACTGTGTATAATCGATTCGTATTCTAAACGCGCGTTCGAGGCCGGCGGGCTAGTGGGAGCGGACGACGCCGGAATCCTTGCCCACGGCAACGTCGGCGTACTGGAACTCTCCCGAGTTGTAGTACGCGTGCATGTCTGTGGCGGGACCCGAATTCGAACGAAGTGGAGGATGGCACGGGGAAGAGGGGCGGCCGCGTACCCAGGGCGACCTTGCAGGAGTCCGAGACGACGGGCATGTGGTCCTTCCGGAACTTCTCCAGGAGGGGGAGGGACTCCGGCGCCGCGATCGCGCCCAGCGCCTCCGCCGCCTCGTGCCTCACCTGAGCCGCGAGCGTGTGGGCGGGTGCCGCGAGCGGGGCGGGGCGGGGCCGGGCCGGTGCGCGTCGCACCATGGGTGCCTCCTCGTCGCGCTGCAGGACGCGCGTGAGCGCCGGCACCGCCGCCGCGTGCTGCATCTGGCCCAGAACGTATCTGCGGGATGCCGGCAAGGTTAGGGGCCCGTAAAGTCCCTTTTCGTTCCTTTCCTAGTCCTTTTTGCAGCGGCGATGCGTTTTCTAGAAGCTGACACTCTTGACACTTCAGTTAAGTGGTGACTCCTCTCGGACGATCGATATGAAGCACATTATGATCGTCTAAGGTCTCTGGATCTAAGGAGGAGCGCGGGCGGACGCACGCAATCTCGTGCCGGAAGAGAGCGCTGCCGTCGTCGAAGCCGTCGCACAGCGCGAGGGTCGCCGGCTCGTCGTTCTTGTTCCGGAGCGCGAACATAGCCCTGTACCGCTCGAACAGGGGCCGGCTCTTGTCCAGCAGCAGCGCTCGCAGCTCCTCGGTCGTCTGCGCGGGACTCGATACGCAGGGACCGGGCGGGGCGCGGGGAGGACGGACCGCGGGCTTGCACGGCGGTGCGGGGTCAACGGAATGGAAGATCTCGGACTTCTCGCCGGCGTCGGGGCCGCCCTTCGCGGACTGCTCGTGCCGCAGCTTCGCGACCGCAATCTGGCAGGTCTCGGCCACCTCCACGATCGGGTCCTTCGCGTACTCTTCGAGCACGCCGAGCACCGACGGATCCCCGATAGCGCCCTGCGCACCGCGCGCATCAGCTCGGGCCCAGCACGAGGGCAGCGTGTGCCGCGCACCAGCGCCTCGGCCGCCTCGTGCCGGACCATCGCGTCCTCCTTCACATCGCGCAACACGCGGGTCAGGACTGGTATTGCGTGCACTTCCCGCATCTGGCCCATGCAGTACGCCAGCTCGTGCTTCAGGAGTGCGGACTCGTCGTCCAGCGCCGCCGCGAGCGCATCCACCGAGTCCTGCAGGGCCTAGTTAGCATGGAAAAAGCAAAGCTAGCGCTCCACGAGCCCCCCGCGCGCGGACGGCGCGATAGCTACCGGGCAGGGCAGGTTCCGGAGCGAGAACACTGTGCGCATTCGCTCCGACAGCGGCCGACTCCTATCAACGAGCTTAGCCTTCAGCTCTGCAATCACCGCCAGATCCGGGACCCCCGCCGCCGCCATCTCCTCGTCGCCCGCCATCTTTCGATCTGGCACCCCCCTCCTCTCTTCGTGACTTCGTCGATGCCGATCCTTGGCTTTGTGGGAGCCTCCGGGTCGCCGATGGCGCTCCGGAGGCTGACGGCGTGCGGATCAGCGCTCGCCTTCGCCCAGCCCGCCCGGGTCGTCCCTGCGGCGCGGAGGCGGTGCGCGATCCCGGCCGCGGCCGCGCGAGCCCGAGCGCGCGGGAGCTTCTTCGGCGTAGCACTCCACTTCACTCCGAGATGGAGCGCCGGGATCGCACAGGCGAGCAGCAGCGCTGCGGCGAACAAGACGCTGGGGAGCGGCGAACAGCCTAAGCAGCAGGCCGCGGCCGAGCTCGAGCAGGCGGTGGAGCAGATTCTCGAGTCGGTAGTTGCGACGGCAGCGGACTCGACCCCGCAGCTCGTCTCGGCCTCGCTCGGGGACCCGCGGGACAAGAAGGCGGAGTGCAAGCGGGTCACGCTGAGGCCTGTGCTGATCAAGAGCGGGGCGAGTCGGATCGCAAGCGCCCGCGCCCTCGCGAGCTCTGATGCTCTCGCAGGTCGCGCTGCAGTTCATGCACTACTGCGGGACGCGCGTACGCACGCCCCTCGCTCCTTCCGTACGCGGCGGGGCTTAGGTACGGCTCCGCGGCAGGTCATCACGAAGAACTACAGCCTTCCCGAGGCTCGGGATGTACTCCGAAGGCTCCTTCTGGACGAGTTCAAGCAGGGGCAGGTGCAGACCAACCCCGCGCACCCTTCCAGATGCGTTTCTCACGCACGCGCGTGCGCCGCCGGGACGCCGCCGCAGTTCTTCACTGAGACCAGCGACCTGCACTTCATTTGCAACGTCCGCACGGGCCGCGTGCGTCTGCCTCTTCGCGATCTGCGGCTGGGGCTGCGGCCGCGGCTGTAGATTAGATCTGAGCCCGCCACGGCAGACTACGCTGTCGCGGAAGAAGCCCACAAAAGCGGCGGCGGCGGTGGCGGTGGCGGCGGGTTCTGGGGCGGCGGAGGGCAAGGACGGGCGGGCGGCCCTGTCCGTCGGCCTGCAGCACGACCGCAGCAAGGAGCACATCCTGAGGGAGGGCGAGCCCGTGCCCTTTCTCGTCCACCTCGGTCCGTAGTCGCCGCCTCGGCCTTCGCAATCAAATTAGCCTCCTTCGCCGCGTCGAAGCCGACGCCGCGGGGCCTCAGGCGTGATGACGGCCGAGGGGCGCGTCGTCAAAGCCAAGTACGACAAGTTCAGACAGGTTCGATTTCCCCATCCTTCTTGAATCTCTCGAATGTAGAGGCGAACTCGGGGGGGCACAGGTAAACCGCTTCCTCGAGCACGTGCGGGCCGTCGTGCCCGCCCTCCAGGGCGCCGCCGAGGTACCCCCCCTCCCCCCCCCCCCCCCTGTCCCCTCAGTTCTCGTGCATGCACGCAGGCCTCGGGCGGGTCCCGCCCCCTCCGCATTATCGACTTCGGCAGCGGGAAGTCCTACCTCAGTGCGCAGCCCGAGCTTGAGCCTCGGCCCGCCCCGCCAGGCCCGGCCCCTCACCCCGCATACCCGTACCCGTCCCCAGCCTTCGCGCTGTTCCACTACCTCTCGAGCGTAATGGGCCTACCCGTCCGCGTCGAGGGCGTCGACCTGAAGCGCGACGTCGTCGAGGGCTGCGAGTGCGCTCAACTTTGCGTACCCCTGTACCCCCTCCCCCGCTTTTTGTTCACCGTACCCCCCCCCCAAAAAAAAAAACCCCCGCAGGGCTTTATCGAAGGCGCTGGGTACGTGGCCGGACTTGCGGTTCCACACGGGGGACATACAGTCCTTCGAGGGGGGCGCGGGGGGCCCCGTCGACATGGTCGTCAGGTGATCCGATCCGATCCAATTTGATCTGATCTGATCCGATCCGATCCGATCTGATCTGAGCGGAGCGCAGCCTGCACGCGTGCGACACGGCGACGGACGCGGCGCTGGCGCAGGCGGTGGAGTGGGGCGCGGCGGCCATCCTCGCCGTGCCCTGCTGCCAGAAGGAGGCCCTGGGGCAGATCCGCAGCGAGCCGCTGGGGGCCCTCCTGCGGCACGGCATCCTCAAGGAGCGCGTCGCGGCCCTCGCGACGGACGCCGCCCGCGCCGCCCTCCTCACCGCCGCCGGCTACACGTGCGCTGGTCCCGCCTCTACTGCAGCGCTGCTGTCCCGATCTGCCTGCGCTCACTCTACCGCCGCCGCCCCCAGGACGCAGGTGTGCGAGTTCATCGACATGGAGGGGTAAGCCCCGCTCTTTATACAGACCGATAGCGCTCTGACTTGGGCTTCGCGGGGCCAGGACGCCCAAGAACATCCTGATCCGGGCGCTGCGGGGCGCCTCGGCCGCCCAGCGCGCGCGGGCCCTGCGGGAGTACCGGGCCCTGGCCGCCGCCCTCTCCATCCGGCCCACGACCGAGGCGAGCCTCGCGCGTTTCTTCGCCGACGTACCCGAGCGGGAGGGCCGCCCGCGGGCCGCCGGCGCCGGCGCCGACGTCGGATCCGGGACTAGTACTCCAACGCCTGCGCCGGACACTGCAGGCTAGCGTTAGCGGTAGCGAGATCGAGGGTCGGGGCGTGGGTATACGTAGCTGTACGTGCCGTGTGCGCGTGTCAACGTCACCTGCTGCAAGGCCCGTGGGCGCGACCTTCGTTTCGGCGTACCCCCTGGGCCGGGCTTCGTCCCCCCTTTTTTTCAGAGGCGGAGCCAGGAAACGCTAGCGAGCCAGCAAGCAGGCGAGCGCAGCCATGCTGAATTCGGAGCCGCCGCCCGTCGACGTGGATGTCCCGAGCACGCCCTACGCGAAGTTCAAAGCGGACTTCAACAGGAAGAAGCAGTTCTATCTGGACTTGTCAGTGCCGCATGTGATCCCTCGCTGGGGCGCTTGCGCGGTTCTCATGCTCCTGTACTTCATCCGTGTGAAGCTTGTTGGCGGCTTCTACATCATCACCTACGCGCTCGGCATCTACCTGCTCAACCTGTTCATCGCGTTCCTGTCGCCTCAAATCGATCCCGATACCGATGGGCCCGTGCTCCCCCTCAAGAAGGACGAGGAGTACCGCCCATTCACCCGCCGCCTGCCGGAATTCAAGTTCTGGTGCGCAGGCACAGTCCCTTGCGCGAGCATATAGCCGCACTAGCTGTCGGACATCGCCCTATCGTTAGCTGGGGCCGCGCGCTTCGGCGCAGAGCGCTCCCCGTCCGTTGTGAGCCATCCGCGACCTGACCGCATGTGTTCTCCCTGGCCCGCCTTGCAGGTACGCGACGTGTAAGGCGGTGCTTTACTCGTTCTTCGCGACGTTCTTCCGCGTGCTGGACATCCCTGTCTTCTGGCCCATCCTCGTCATTTACTTCGGCGCCCTCTTCTTCGTCACCATGAAGCGCCAGATCAAGCACATGATCAAGTACAAGTACATACCGTTCTCGTGGGGCAAGCAGGTCTACAAGGGCAAGGAGGGCGGCAAGGCCGGCAGCCCGGCGCCCAAGCCCGGCGCCCTGCGGTCCGACTAGACGGACCTTTCGAGTCAGCGGCGGCGCGCTGTCTTCCTCCATCTTGTACTCTCGCGGCGTTCGCGAGCGCGCGAGCGCGCGGATCGTGCGTCGTCGCGGCGGGTGGCAGGTGTGCCCCTCGCCGCTCCGGAGGCCGGCTGTGTCCCTGGAGCCGCCCCTTCATCCCTCCGTTGCAGATGACAGAATAGATGCAGGGCAGTTCCTTTTCATTTCTTCCTTGCCTGTTTCCTCCACCTCTTCCCATCCAGCCCACCTTGCTCCGCCCTGTTCGGCTCCCATTCCGCCCACCCGTTCCGCTCTTCGCTTTCTTGCTCCGTTCAAATGCAGACTGAGATTTCTATTAGCTTTCTGCCAGGCTACGCGCTGCGATCGTGTTCCCTCATGGCCTGGCGGATCCGCGGGGATGTCACTGTCATGTGCACTTGCGTTCAGGCTAGATCTAGCTAGACCCGATTCACCGGAGCTGCACTCCGGCATGCACATTGCAAGGCGAGGCCACGCGCTGCGGCATGGGCGCCGGGAACTAACGACATGGCCAACGTAACGACATGAACGGAGCCAGCTGGCGACGCGCATGTGACGGCGGTCGAGCGTTGTGCTCCCCTCGCGCGGCGAGCTTTCCGACCTGCGGTCAAACGTTTCGGCGAGTGATAGCAAGCAGCCTTCTTGGGATGTCCACGGATCAGAGCAAGAGCGTGCGCAGCTGCAGCCGCTCTGAACACGGACGTCCACGTTAACCTGCGGCAGATCTAGGGTAGGCAGGTGTTAACAGGCGCCGTGCACGAGCACTCTGAGCGCTCTGCGATCCGACGGCAGCGCTTGGGCCGCGCCCGCGCGAGCTGGCGCTGCCAGGCTGTGCATGCACCACAACGCCGCCGCGCGCGCGCCCGCCGGAGCTAACGCTCAAGCTGCAGCTGGCGCTGTGCAAAACGCGTCAGAGGCGAATTGCCTGGCCAGCTCGGCAGCGCGAACTTTGCTTATGGGGCGCATCGCGCGGCGCAGCGACGCCGGGGCGAAGGCGCATCGCGATCGAGAGCTGCAGGGGCCCATCGCGCATTGGAAGAGCAAGAGCGGCGTTCAAACGAGCCGACCGAAAGCGGCGAGATGAGCGTGAATTTGAACGTACCCGCCACGCCACGCCGAAAAAAAGGGGCGTTGCTCCGAAACCATGCCGTCGAGCGGCGTGGCGGTCGTGAAGTTCGCCTCGCTCGCCGATACAAGGCGAGCGGGAACGCCGAGTGCGGCGACCGCGAGCTCGGCGGCGCATACCCCGACGCAGGCGCACGCAGGCAGCCAGCACGCAGGGCAGCAGCAGCAACAACAACAGCCGCAACCAGCAGGAGCGGGCTTTCGAAAGCGCGAGCTGCGGCTACAGCTGTGCGTCACCTTCGTCCTCCTCGTCCACGCCTACGCTCAGAACGCGCACATATACGGCCCGGTGCGTCGCCTCTCGTGCGCTAAAGCGCTATGAGCATCGCTCACTGCTCCCAGAACGTCCTGCATTTCAATCTGCACTTGTTCGTGCTGACTGTGCTGGTGAGATCGGGCGCTCGGCCGCCGTGAGGTGCGACGAGTTTGACACTGCTCGCAGGTGATCGGGAAGCGCGTGATACTGCGGCGGTTGCGGCCTTGGCGACACGAGGGGTGCGCGCGGACGCCCGCCATCGCCACCATCCGCCGCTCACACGCTCCCCGCCCGCCCGCAGCTCCGCCCAACCACCCGCCGGAGCGCGCGCGGCGACCTTCGGATCCGTGTTCCTCCTCAGCGCAGCGATGTGCTACTGCCTGGCCCGCCTGTACCTGCAGCACTCCCCTCCTCTCTTCCTCATCCTCCTCCTGCCGTGCGCGGGGCCCGCGCCCGCCGCCCCACACGCGCTGACCGCGCGCCGCGCTGCAGACTTGCCCTGGAGCAGCTGGCGATGCACGCGGCGAACCAGCGGGACGGCGGCCACGCGGCGGCCGGCCTGCAGCGCGCCCGTTACCACGCCATCACCTTCGCCTTCTACTCCCTCGAGTCTGCCTACTTCGCTTCTGTCCTCCCGCCCCTTTTCCCCAGCGTGCGCCCTTCTTCCAGCCAGCACCCCCACCGCGCGGCCCGCCCGCCCCGCCCAACGCCAGCGCAGGACGAGCACTACGTGGTCGACCGGGGCCGGAGCGTGGCCCTGGTGGTATCGACGCTTGCTGTGAGCCTCGGGGCGCACGCGGCTGAGCTGCTGGCGCTACACTGCGGCGAGCTCGTTTCCGTCGCCCACTCCGTCGGCTGCTGGCGCCCCGCGCCCTCCCCCTCCCCCTCCCCCGCCAAGAAGAAGTGCGTACCCTGCCCTTAGCGGCGCCGCTTCGAAGCTAAGCCCCCCGGGTACAGATCCTCGACGCCGGCGCCATGGTCGACGAAGGCGCTCCCGTACCCCCGCGGGGCCATCGTGGAGTACCGCGGCTGCCACTACGTGTCCGCGGGGGAGCGCAACGCGGCGCCCCCGACCCACCGCTTCTCCTCCTTCCTTTACGTGCGCAATCGATCGATCGTACCCCCTCCTCGCAGCAGCGACTTTACCCCCGCCCTCACCCCCTTCCGCCTCTGCTTCGCTCGCAGTCCCTTTTCCAGACCCCAGAGCGGCCGCACCAGTTCCTCGTCGCTGCTCAGGCCGCGTCCTCTCTTATCCACGTGCTCCTCTTGGTTCGGGCGCCGGCCGCGCCCGTCTGGGCGTGGCGTACCCGCGCCCTCACAGCCTTCACATCCCTCTCCGCCTACGCCCTCTGCCTCCACGCCTGGTCCTGCAACGCGCCCCGGCCCGCGCCCCGGCCTCCAGCCCCAGCACCCAGCGGCGTCACGCCCAGCGTCCCTTCCGGAACGCCCACGCCCGGGCAGTCCGCGAGGAGTCCAAGCACAGGAAGGGGCGCGCAGCGGCCGGCCTCGAGCGGGCTCGCGCGGCGCGGCGGCGAGGCGCGGAACTCGGGCGGAGGCGGAGGCGGCGGCGGAGGCGGAGGCGGAGGAGGAGGCGGCGGCGGCGCAGGCAGCAGCAGCAGGCTTGAGCGATCCGCGAGCGGTGGCCCGAAGGAGGAGGAGAGGCGAGCGGCGGCAGGGCAAGAGGCGCCGCCCTCGACGCTCCCCCGCAGCAACAGCGCTGGCGCCGGCGGCGGCGGCGGCAAGGACAAGTGCCGAGGCGGCGCGAAGGCGGGCGGCGGCAAGGCGCAGCCACCCGCAGCTTCCGGACCTGGATCCAAGCCATCTTCGCTGCGCGACAACAACCGGTCCCCATAATAGTCTCCCCCATGCATTCCACTGCTACTTTATTCTCCGAGGCTCTTATTGCTCTAGTTTGACGAGGTTTATAAGATTCAGTTAACAAGACTACGAGAGTACGCGGAGATGCTGGGTCGGGGCTGCGAGGGTAGGCATAGGATCCGGTCCGGAGTGGCAGGGGTGGTTGGATGGGGGCGGGTGCCGAGGCCGGGATAGGGGCCGGGAGCTAGGCTGAAGCTGCGGCGCCAGCGGCGGGCTACGCGGCGCCCTCGCCGTCCGAAGCGCTGGCGCGGAGGGCGTGCGCCAGCTTCGAGTTCTTGTGGACCGTGGCCCAGTGCGTCGCCTTGGTCCGGTCGTGCCGCGTCAGCGGAATGAAGTCCAGCGTCCTGCGCGCGGTTCGTTTGTCGGGGAAGGAAGCGGGGGAGGCGAGGCGGGGTACAGCTGTCTGTATGCGAGGGCGGGCGCGCACCGGAGGTTGGGGCAGCAGGCGATGACGTACTGGCGGTAGTGCTTCTTGTTCTCGATGGGGTTCCCGTGGAGCGTGAGCGTGTGCAGGCCCTGCAGCTGCGAGAGCTTCGCGACCTCCTTCATGCTCGCGATGCCGTTCGCGTGCAGGTACAGCGCTTCGGCGGCCTTTGTCAGGAAGGCGCCGCGGCGCGGAGCGGGGCGGGGCGGAGCGGGGCGGCGCACTTGTGATGTTGGGGAAGCTCGCGACGAGCTCCTCGTCGATCGCGGAGAGCTTGTTGTACGAGAGGTCGACGAACGAGAGCTTCTCGGAATCGTCCATCACCGCCTCCACGGCGGCCTTGAAACCCTTGAGGTGCGTCAGCGCGTTGTTCGAGAGGCGGATCGCCCGGCACGCCGGCCTCGACGCCTTCTCCTCCGCCGCTGCCTTCGCCTTCGCCTGCGGTCCGCGTCAGCGCGCCGCCGCCGTGCAGCGGTAGCTGGCGGCACACCGCTGCCTGCTCGGGGTTGTCCGACGGCTCCTCGGGCTGCGGCCGAGGCTTGCGAGTGCCGGACACGGGGTCCTCGTCGATGACGTCGCTCATCTCCTTAAGCTCGAAGAAGCTGTAGTCAAGCGGCAGCCCGATGGGGTCTTTTACTGCGGGGGGCGGGCCCTCAGCTAGACGCAGCGCGCGGGGCGTTCGGGCGGCGCCGCACTCAGATCCCTCGTGGTCATCTTTCGCCGCTGCGCGGGGCGTCAGCGCGCCGGTCGGGCCATCAAATACACTTGCAGCGTCATGTACTGACCTCGGCAAGCGTTGTTCTTACTGGTGGCGTGTATGTGGCCTTCTTCACTGTGCCCGTTGCGCCGGCCTGAGGGGGCGCTGTCGTCGCCATCACTGCAGTTGCTTCTAGCTAAGCACGCGGTGGCCTAGGGGACTAGCGTGCGCCTAATCTGGCTGGTCGCAGGGTGGTCGCTTGAATTAGAAGCGGCGGGGGCTTCCGGCTAGGTGCTCAGCGCCTCCCGCTCCGATGCCCTGTTGGTTCCGAGAGCCTCGCGTGCACGTCTGGACTAAGCTTTTGCGTCTCGCTTCTTCCGTTTTTTTGTGATCCTGGGTACTGTCAACTCAGACAATGCGGTCACTCCTAGCGCTCCTGGCGCTCCTGGCGTTCTGCGCCGCGTTTGCGTGCGCTCAGGAACAACCGCAGAGCGGATCGCAGCGCCAGCCGCTTATTTTTGATCCCGGGTGCGCTCCCGTCTTCTTGGCGCCGCCCTCCCGCTGCCGGCTGCTGATCCACTTTGTAAAAAAATCGAGGGAAGGTCGGTTTCTGCATTCTCCGGCCGTCATTGCCGTCGGAGCTCGAGCGCATCGCACGGCGCCCGTTGTCATTTCGCGCTGCAGCGTGCTGGACCAGGTCAACGGGGACCGGATCCAAGTCTGGCTGCCTTCAGCTGACGTCCTGGAGGTGCGCCGGCGCGGCGCGCTGGCTCGAGCTGTTGCGCCAGCTGCAGCAGCTCCGGCCAGCTGACGCTCGGCGCTCAGCTCGGAGACACGGACGGCATTGCAGGCTTCTTCGACACGATACGAGACCCGTGGGGCCGCATCTGTGCGGCCCTGCGCCCCCGCACTCGAATGAGCCGCAGCGCCCGCGGCTGCGGCCGCGGCCGCGGCCGGTCGAGACCGCCCGCCA
The DNA here is from genome assembly GCA_004431415.1 of Cyanophora paradoxa. Lineage (NCBI taxonomy): Eukaryota > Glaucocystophyceae > Cyanophorales > Cyanophoraceae > Cyanophora > Cyanophora paradoxa. The sequence continues at coordinate 297,670 of QPMI01000453.1, read as the reverse complement.
ACCGATATCAATGGCCGGCTCCGCAGCGGAGGCGCTGGTGAATGCGCTCTTCCTGCGGTACGACCCGGCCTCGAACTCCCTCAGCGAGGTCTCCGGCAAGCGCGTCGAGCCGCCCCAGGCGCGAAACCGGTCCTCAAAAATTGATCCGAGGGCCCGCCGGCCGTCTCGCCGGCCCTGCTCGACTCTGCTTGCTCACTCAGCTCCGCGCGCTCGCTCACGCGCGCAGAGGGACAACGGGCTCTTCGCGATATCGAATATGGTCGGCTCCTCGACGGCGCTGCGGGCCCTGGACCTGGAGGACGACCAGAAGTACTTCCAGGACTTGATCAACTTCCTCCGGAGCAACATGGGGTACCAGGCACGCGCCCCTCCTCCGCGCCGCGACATCGATCGGCCGCTGACGCGAACGCCAGTCGGGGTCGGACCTGTGGGGCTTCCCCGTGAGCGCGGCCCGCCGCGCCGGCGCCCTCCTCTGTGGTCCTGCAGCGCCCTTACGGCCCCGCCCTTCAGTTCGACTGGCGAACGAGCAACGGGCTGCCGGAGAAGGTCGAGGCGCTGCACCGTCTCGTCCAGCAGGCGCGCGGCGCCTTATATATTGCAGAATTTGTCACATTACTTATTGCTTGCACCTTGTAAAACCTTGAATTTGAATTTGAATTTGAGCAGGCGCGCGGGACGGCGGGGCGCCCCGTCACGCTCCTCGCGCACTCCATGGGCGGGCTCTTCATCCTCAGCGTGCGTGTACCCCCCCTCTTCCCCCCCCCCCAGCCCTGCGAAGCGCTGAGACTCCCAAACAGTACTTCACGACCCATCCGGAGGCGGTCGACGAGCTCGTCCGCCAGGTACCCCCCCTGCGCCGTGGAATAACGTACCCCTCCGCGGGTCCTCCCCCCTCCCCCCCGTCCGCTGCGCAGGTCATCTTCGTCGGAACGCCCCCTTCCACGGCGCCCCGTGCGGCCCCGGCCCCGCCCTAACCCCCGCCCCTGGCCCCTTTAAATTTCTAGGGGCCCCAATTGCAATCTTAGCGGCGCGGCCGCCGGGCGGGCCGGGCGCCCTAGGCCCCGCCCTCGCCCGCCCTAAGCCGCAGGCCCCTTTTGCAGCGACCGGACAATCGAGGCGATTACGTATACCTCGGGTGCGACGCGTACGCGGAGCCCGAGCCATCGGGCTCCCGGAGTCCCCAGCGGCACGGCGGGCGCCACATCCCGCGAGCGCGCGCGCTCCGTCGGGAATTGGACCGGATGAAATTTAAATGGAAGTCGAAATGAATACAATAAAAGACAGACATAATTTCAGTGAGAGTCGAAAGCATTGGTGGAAGGTACATGGGCGCCGAGGGCGCAGGCGGGGGCGTCGGCGCGAGGGTCCTTGCAGCAGCTCCACTGTAGAACGGCGCGGTGCTCTTGGGCGACGTCTTTCCAGATATAAGATGGCCCAGTTTGAGGAACTGGATACTGCGACCGTTGCACTTTATCCGGGCTCACTTCGAAGCAGTGCTCACATACGAAGGGGCCAAGACTGTCTCCGTTCCTTTTGCCGAACGTAAAGACTTGGCTAAGATAATTTAAACTTTCAGCTGAGTGATCCGTGCATTTGACCTTCTGTGTTGAGACGTGTTTGAGCTCCCCAGGCCCGAATGTACCTGGGTGGTGCCTACAGGCCCGCTCCGGGAGAGGGTGCCCGCTGTGATAGTAGACTTCGTGGCAGCGCACGCACGAGCGCAACCCTGTAGCAGTGTGAGCCGGGTGGGCTGAGCTAAGCTGTCCTAGGCCTGCAATCATTGGATACATATATCAAGCGAGCGCGCACCATCCTTCAAAGCGATGCAGTAGAAGTCCGCTTCCGCGAGGAGGATGAAGAGCTCGTTCGGGTCTTTGGGCAAGGGCAGAAAGCCCGTCGAGAGGAACGTCAGGAGCGTCTCGAACGCCCGTGGGTCGCGGTCCAGGAAAAGGGCGCTCCCGATCTTCGTGCTCGCCAGCCTGCGCCGCGCATGCGTACTGCAGGTACGTATAGGTAGAAAGCATTCGCAGAGAGGTTACCTGCCGGACAGGAGTGCGTCGAAGAACGAAGAGCTGCCCCTCTTGGAGAGGAGTGTGTCGCGTGCCGTGACGAACTCGCGCCCGCGCAGGTTCAGCCTCACGATCGGCCCTGCTTGCTCTTCGTCCATGCCTGATTGCTGTCTTATGCTGTCGCTGCAGTACCGCTGCAGTATTAGAAGCGGCGGGGGCTTCCGGCTAGATGCTCAGCGCCTCCCGCTCCGATGCCCTGTTGGTCCCGAAGCGCCTCGCGTGCACGTCTGGGCTAATCTTCTGCGTCTCGCTTCTTCGGTTTTTTTGTGATCCTGGGTACTGCCAACTCAGACAATGCGGTCGCTCCTGACGCTCCTGGCGCTCCTGGCGTTCCGCGCCGCGTGTGCGTGCGCTCAGGAACAGCCTCAGAGCGGATCGCAGCGCCAGCCCCTGATTTTGATCCCGGGTGCGCTCCCGTCTTTTTGGCGCCGCCCTCGCGCTCCCGGCTGCTGATCAGCCTTGTAAAGGAATCGAGGGAAGGTCGGTTTCTGCATTCTCCGGCCGTCATTGCCGCCGCAGCCCGTCGCACGGCGCGCGTTCGGCGCTCATTTCGCGCCGCAGCGTGCTGGACCAGGTTAATGGGGACCGGATCCAAGTCTGGCTGCCTTCAGCTGAGGTCCTGGAGGTGCGCCGGCGCGGCGCGCCAGCTCGAGCTGTTGCGCCGGCAGCTCCAGCTGACGCTCGGCGCGCAGCTCGGAGACACGGACGGCATTGCAGGCTTCTTCGACACGATACGAGACCCGTGGGGCCGCATCTGTGCGGCCCTGCGCCCCCGCACTCGAATGAGCCGCAGCGCCCGCGGCTGCGGCCGCGGCCGGTCGAGACCGCCCGCCAACCGATATCAATGGCCGGCTCCGCAGCGGAGGCGCTGGTGAATGCGCTCTTCCTGCGGTACGACCCGGCCTCGAACTCCCTCAGCGAGGTCTCCGGCAAGCGCGTGGAGCCGCCCCAGGCGCGAAACCGATCCTCGAAATTGATCCGAGGGCCTGCTGGCCGGCTCGGCCGGCCCTGCTCGACTCTGCTCACTCACTCAGCTCTGCTCACTCACTCACTCGCGCAGAGGGACAACGGGCTCTTCGCAATCTCGAACCTCGTCGGATCCTCGACGGCGCTGCGGGCTCTGGGCGTGGGGGACGACCAGAAGTACTTCCAGGACCTGATCAACTTCCTCCGGAGCGATATGGGGTACCAGGCACGCGCCCCTCCTCCGCGTCGCGGCATCGATCGGCCGCTGACACGAGCGCCAGTCGGGGTCGGACCTGTGGGGCTTCCCCGTGAGCGCGGCCGGCCCTTCCCTTGACGCTTCCGGCGCCCTGACGTCGTTCAGTTCGACTGGCGAACGAGCAACGGGCTGCCGGAGAAGGTCGAGGCGCTGCACCGTCTCGTCCAGCAGGCGCGCGGCGCCTTATATATTGCAGAATTTGTCACATTACTTATTGCTTGCACCTTGTAAAACCTTGAATTTGAATTTGAATTTGAGCAGGCGCGCGGGACGGCGGGGCGCCCCGTCACGCTCCTCGCGCACTCCATGGGCGGGCTCTTCATCCTCAGCGTGCGTGTACCCCCCCTCTTCCCCCCCCCCAGCCCTGCGAAGCGCTGAGACTCCCAAACAGTACTTCACGACCCATCCGGAGGCGGTCGACGAGCTCGTCCGCCAGGTACCCCCCCTGCGCCGTGGAATAACGTACCCCTCCGCGGGTCCTCCCCCCTCCCCCCCGTCCGCTGCGCAGGTCATCTTTGTGGGAACGCCCTTCCTCGGCGCCCCGTGCGGCCCCGGCCCGCACCTTCGCGCCCCTGGCCCCTTTCTTAGCGGCGCGGCGGGCGCCCTTCCCAGCGCCCTACCCCCCTGGCCCCTGGCCCCTGGCCCCTCCCCACGAGCTAAGATAGAATCTTAGCGGCGCGGCGGGCGCCCTTCCCAGCGGCGCGGCGGGCGCCCTTCCCAGCGGCGCCCTACCCCCGCCCCCGCCCTCGCCCGCGCTGAGCCGCCGGCCCCTTTCGCAGCGGCCGGACTTTCGAGGCGATGACCTCCGGTGCGACGCGGGGCCCGAGCCGTCGCGAAGAAGGCGCTGACGGGTTCGGGTTCGATTCCCGCAGGGACGGAAATCACGGACTCGGACCGCTTCCTCCGGAACGTCCTACCCGTCGTCCGGTGCCGCTCGGATTCGGATTCGAATTCGAATTTGAATTTGAATCCGGAGGGGTACGCAGGAACTTCGTGTACACCTCGCCGGCCTTCTACGAGCTGCTGCCGCGGCCGGGGCCCTGGCCGGGGGACGGAGGCCCGCCCTCCATCATCGTGAACGTCAACGGGCAGGTTCGAGGAAGACGGCCTTTCTCTCCTTTCTCTCTCTAGACGGCCTTCTAGACGGCCTTCTCCTCTCTTTCGAAGGCCGTCAGGTTCGAAAAGAGAGAAAGGCCTTCTAGCCGCCGCTTTGAAGCTAGCTGCCTTTCTCTCGCCCTGAAACCGCGCCGGACAGAACCAGACCTTCGCCGGGGCAGACGCCGCCTTCGAAGCCCTCCTCCAGGCCCGCCCCCTCTGCGCTATCGTTTGGATTGGATTAAGCCTTCCCGACGCGCTCCCGCGCAGGCGACCCAGAACAACACGTTCACGATCCGGGGCGAGGAGGTCCCCTGGCCCCTGTACCCCCAGCTCCGCTCCCAGGCCGACGCCAACGTCACGGTACCCCCCCTCCCTCGCCTTCGCCGTCGACGCGTACCCCCACCTCGACGCGCGCGTGCGCGTGCCCCGCAGCGATTCCTGCAGGCGCCCTTGCCCGTTGAGGTCTACACGCTGGTCGGGACGGGCAACCCCACGAAGTACGCGGCTTCTCAGATGCCGGGCGGGCGCCGCAGTCTAACCGAGGGCCCGTATCTTGAAGGTACAACGGGACGTGGGGCAACGTGGCGAGCCTGAGCGAGATCATCGGGCGGCCCGCCGTCTTCGAGAACGTGGACGGGGACGTGCGTACCCCCCCAAAAAAACTGAAGTCGTACCCCGCCCTCGCCGAAACGCTTCGTTCACAGGGGACGATCCCGCTTGTCTCCGCCGCCGCGTTCGACGACCGCGCGCTGGACAGCGTCCGCGTCAACGCGAACCACGACGGTACCCCCCTGCCCCTCCGCCCCCCACCCTGACGCCTCGCGGAGCCTTCCTGACGCCTGCGCAGACCTCCTCACCTCGCAGCAGTCCTTCGCCGCCTTCCGAAAGTGGCTCACGACGCCCCCGCCGAGCCCCACGCCCGCCGCGACGCCCGCGGCCGCCGGCGCCTCCCCGGCCCCGGCCCCCGCCTCCGCTCTCGAGCTTGAAGAGCTTGACGAGCTGCAGCTCGCCCTGTAGCCGCCGGTCGAGGGCCTTCCGGGGCCCCGCAAGTGCACGTACTACATATTTGTAAATGAAAGAGAAAGCACGCTCCAAAAAAGTGGCTGTTCAAGATCAAGATGGGAATTCGAATTCGCTGATCTATTTTTGCCAGCTTAGCGCTTTATAGCTAGCGGGAGCCCGGCCGGAGCGCAGGAAGTCGCATTGATCATGAATTCGAAGTCGACGCGTACGGCTCGGGGCGGCGGCGGACTTCGGGAGGCGGCGGCGGGGAAGATTGCGCTCCGGATCCAAAACAAGGGCCGGCCGGCGGCTCTACTAGAAATTAAATCTAGATCTAGGTCCCTAGGCCTTTAGTCGACATCACAAGCTTTAAGTGTTTTCAAATACACGACACAGACGCTGTACATCGGGGCTCTACAGCCTACAGCTAGGGCTCGCGGGCGGGGACGCCGGCGAGGCGGGAGCCGGCCTCGACCTCCGCCTCGGCCTCGCGGAGGGCGGCCCTCGCCTCCCGCAGCGCCGCCACGTCCTCCGCCGCCGCCCGACTCGCCGCCGCGCCCTCCTCCGCCCGCGCGGCGGCCGCGGCGCGCAGCCGCTCCAGCGCCGGCGCCGCGGCGGCGGCCGCGGCTGCGTGCGCCCAGTCGCGGACGGGCGGCGCGAGGGCGGCCTCCTTCAAAACGGCGAGCGCCGCGCCGGCGGCGGCGAGGAGCTGGGGGCGGAGCGCCTCGGCGAGGGCGGGCCGGTCGACGCGCCAGGTCATCGCCTCGCCCTCCACCGCCACGTCGACGAGCCGCCCTACGAGACGCACGTCGCGCTTGGGCCGCGTCGCGGGTACGGGCTCCCAGTACGTCTCCTGCCCGGGGGCGGGGCGGGGTACGTGCGTGAGTGAGTCAGTGAGTGAGGGAGCGTGAGTGAGGGTGCTCACGTCCTCCTCATCTTCCTCGTAGTAGACGACGGGTACGTCGATCTCGATGGGCTCGCGGCTGGCGCCACCGGCGAGGGCGAGGAAGCCTGCGGTCAAGACGCCCGCCACCGGGTTGATCGCCGCGACGGCCGGGATCGCCGCCGCCCCAGCCGCCGCCGCCCCGCCGTCGCCGCCGCCCCCGGGGTGGACCACCCTGCGCTCCGTCCTGATGCGCGGGACTGCCGATGGATTAGAGAGAGGAGAGAGGCGGCGCGGCCGGCGCACCCTGGACCTTCTTCTTGCGCGTGCGCTGCTCCTGCACCGTGTAGTGCTCCACGTCCTCGTACGCCTCCGGCACCTGCTGCTCCTGCTTCTCCATGCGGGGCGCCGGCCGGCTGATCCGCTCCAGCCCGCCGGCGGGGAGGGCCACCGGGAGCCCGGCGAGGGCGGCGGCGAGCTTGCCGGCGGCGGCGGCGGCGAGGGCGGCGGGCAGCTCGCTGGCGGGGCGGCGGGCGGCCTCGGCGGAGAGGGGGGCGGGGGGCGGGCGCGCCGACGCGGCGGGCTAGCTCGGCGAGGCCCTCTGGGAGCCCCTCGAGGCCGGCGGGCGCCTCGAGGGCGGCGCGCGCGTGCTCGCCGACGAGGCGCGCGGAGGCCGCCAGCTCCTCCGCGAGGTACTTCTTGGCCGCCGCCCAGAGCGCCGCCCGCCGCTCCGCCGCCTCGGCCTCCGTGTCCGCCTCCTCGCCGGCGCCGCCGCGCCGGTCGGCTTCTTCGCACGCCACGTCGAAGCGAGCGATCCGGCCGCCGGCGTCGCCGAGGGCCGCGCGGGCGGCGGCGCGGTCGGCGTCGGAGTGCGAGAGGAGGGCCACGGCGGCGGCGGCGGCGGCGGGGCGGGCGAGGGCCTCGCCCCTGGATGCCCAGAAGCCCCGCAGGAAGGGATCGGCCCGGAAGCCGACGACCCCCTCTCCCCGGCCGGCGGCGCCGAGGGCCGCGAGGACGGCCTCGAGGGCGGCCTGGCTCCGCTCCCGCTCGCGGTCCGCGGCCGCCGCGGCCTCCTCCAGGGCGCCCGCAAAGTCCCGAGCAGCTGCGCGGGCGGGGCGGGGCGGGGCTCGGCCGGCGGCGGGCGGCGGGCGGCGGCAGCGGCGCGGGGTCGCACCCGGGAGAGCCGGGCGAGGGTTGCGCGGAGCTGGCGGGCGGCGGCGGCGGCGAGCTCGGGGGCGTGGCGCAGGAAGAGCTCCCGCAGGCGTCCCTCGAAGCGCGGGAAGAGCGACTGCGCGGCCGGCGGCTCGGCGGGGGCGGGAGGGGGCGAGCGTGCGGGCGGACGTGGCGGCGGCGCACCTTTTCGAGCTTCTCGGTGGCGATCTGGGCGAGGAGCTCGGGGGCGACGTGGGGCCACAGGGCGCCGAAGAGTGCGTTGCGGTCCGCCGGGGTTGCGGCCCCCGACAGCTCCAGCCGCGCCAGCAGAGCGTGCTTCGCGCTGACAGGGAACACGTCCCCCACCGCGATCTGGACCTGTTTGCGCATGCGACAGGGCCGTGAGCAACCGCGATCGGCGACGGACAGGGCGGCGGACCCCTGCCTTGGCGGCGCACTCGCAGTAGAAGCGAGGCGCGTCCTCGGGCTTCACGCTCCGCGGCTCGCACTCGTCGTACTGGTCGATCTGTGGCCGGCGCCGTCAGCGAGAGCGGGTCGCTAGCGCGGCGGGGGGGGCGGGGGCGGGCGGGCGGGCCTTGTTCAGGAGGACGATGGTGCGGAGGTCCGGGCGGTGCTTCTTCACGTCGCGCAGGATGTCGAAGTCCTCCTTCTCGTTCATCTGCCGCGGGGGCCGCGTTCGCTGGGCGCGCGGCGCGCGGCGGCGGCGGCGGCGGCGGCGGCGGCGGCGGCGGAGGGGGAACCTTTCCGTAGTCGGCAACGTGGACGTGGAGCGCGGCGCGCTTCAGCTTTTCGATGGCCATCTGCGTGAAGCCGTCTCCCGCCGCGCCGAACTCGCCGAAGCCGGAGAGGTCCTTGATATCGAGCGTCCCGGTGGCGTCGTCCCCCAGGGAGAGGTTCTCGAGGGCCAGCATCGGGACCTCCACGGCGATGCGCCGCGCTGCGTGCCGGAGCGGGGAGCTCAGGCTTCACATCCCAGGCGCTCGGAGTCGAACGCACCGGCGTAGGTGGCGCGCATGCCGGCATTCTCGCGCGCCGCCTTGTTAGCCTCCGCGAGCGCCTGCTCGACCGCGGCCGCCGTGGCTGCTGATGCGTCCAGGCCGATGAGCCGAATGGCCTTGCTGTGCACGAATGATACCGGGAACGCGGTCTGCGGCTGGTTCGACCTGAAAGCGAGGCTCGCGCGCGCGGTCAGCCCGCGCTTCAGTCGTGCAAGAGCCAGGCACGCACGACGGCTGCACGCGGCGCCCAATGCATGCGTTGACTGCTGCAGACTTGCCTGCTTTAACGCGACCAGACAGGGCGATGTGGAATACGCCATCCACTGGCGCATATTCAGACTGCCGCCCAGACGCACAAGGCGCGTGGCGGGCACGGCGGACCGAGATCTTTGACGAGATCGACTACGATTAGAATTACATCTTTGCAGGCCGCGTCGAGAGCGCCGGCCTTCGCGTCGAGGGTTTCCCCGACACAGAACTTCCGCGTGCTCGCTGCGTGCTGCGCTCGAGCGGCTGCATGCTGGACGCTGCGCGCTGGTTCGACGAGCTTAGCGTAGATCGGCATCGCGCTTTCTTGTGTCTAGATCTGGCGGCTCGCGCTCCAGGAAGGTGCGGGAAGAGTAGTCAACTGACGCCGCTGGGACAACTGCCATCTCTGGGCTCGAAAGATCAACTGACGCCGCTGGGCCCAGTGGGACAAGTGACCGAGATCAACAGACCTTTGGGGGTACAGGGCGTGGCACGCATCAACTGACCTCCAAGATGGCCGCGTTAAAGCGCAGCGCAGCGCGGCTCGCATTGCAGTGCAGCGCGCGGTCATGCCTTCCGCTAACGCGTCGCTCGGCAATCTTGCCGGATTCGCTCGCAAGGCAAACGAAGCTGCGGCCGCCCTGAAGAATGCGAGCATTCGCCCGCGAATCGACATCCTGGCGTGCAGCCTCCGAACTGATGCGGAGCTTGCGCTGGAAGCGTCTATCAACGTCGGCAAAGCCGTGGCCGACTTCGAGTTCTCTCTCAGCCTCGACGGGCGCTTGAAGGCGGGCAAGTCGACAGTTATCAACGGATTCGCAGGCAACACCTTCCAGCCGTAGTGCGCATGCAGGCCGCCCTGCTCGCCTCCCAGCGCGAGCTGACTTGCCTTCCGGTTCAGCGCGGCCCAGCCAGAGACGGCTGTGCCGATCACTGTCGTGCACTCGCCCAAGGCCTCACCGGAGGGACGTCTTCGCATCTTGCCGCTTACGGGCGACGCCGAGATAGTTGAAGGAGTTCACGCAATTCGACTGCGGCTGGAGCAGCTGAACGACGCCGCCCGTGCCGATCATGCCCTCGCGCTCACGTATGCCGGTGCGGCCTGCTTTAGCTGCTTCACCCTCGTCTTTCACCTCACGCGCAGCCCCCCGTGCCGCAGGGCGGCTCTCTCTGGAAGTTGCGCTGCCCGTAATGGAAGGCCTCGACGGCGGTGACTCCGACAGGCCGCGATTCTGTCTGGAGGACCTCACTGGCGGCGGGGAGAATGGGGCCGACCTCTTCATCGAGCTCGCAGACCGGATCGGCAAGGCTGCCAACTTCCAAATCTTCGTGCGGCCTCCCCTATATAGCTAGCGCGGCGCCGCGCTCATCCCAGCGCAGGTGCTCGAGTACACGAAGATGAACGAGAAGGAGGCGATCGAGGCGATGCTCAAGCGCCGCGCCGACCGCCCCGACCTCTTCCGCTACGAGCCCGGCGCCAGCTTGCCCCGCCTCCTCGTCCTGCTTAACAAGGTGGACCTCTTCGACGAGTCCGACGGGCGAAGCATCAATCCCAAGGACGCACCGGCGTACCTGCGCCAGAAACTCTCCGACGCCACGGTGCGCGCTCTCGCTGAGGCGCGCCTGTACACGGGGCCCGCTGAGGGCCCCCGCAGCTCGACGTACCCGAGGAGTGCATCCTGCCCTTCAGCGCGCGGCTCGCGCTGCAGACGCGCCTGGTGCAGCTGGGGCGGGCCTCGGCGGAGGAGAAGGCCCGCCTCTTCGGGCCCCGCCTCGGGCCCAACTGGGCCTCCCTCCCCCAGGCCGACCTCGACGCGGTCGTGCGGGCCGCCATGGAGGAGGCCAGCCCCCCCCTCCCGCTTTCCTCCGTCTGCCTCTGAACGCCGGAGGGGCAGAGCGGGCAGGCGGAGGTCGAGCGGCGCGTGCGGGCCCTCTACCTCGCCTCGGAGGCCGAGCTCGTCGCCTCGTGCGCCGACCAGCTTACCAGCGCCCTCGATCGCGCCGTGCGGGTGCGCTCCCCTCGCCCTCGATCCTCGTCGTCGCCGCGCGCCGTGCTGACGCGCGCGCCGCGCGCCGCAGGCGGGACAGGAGCTGCTGCTGGCGCTTCTTGGGAAGAAGGAAACCGCCGAGGAGGGCGCGCGGGCCGCTCGCGAGGCGCGCGAAGCGGTCGACGCCGCCATTGCCGGTGCGCAGCGCCTCGCGTGCCCTGCTCGCCCTGCGTCCGAGCCCTGCGCAGCCGTCGAGGGCGGCGCCGCTGTGGCCGCGCTGGCGTCAGACGAGGCGCGCCGGGCGCTGCTCGACGGCCCAGCGCGCGGGTGGCTGAACGCCGTAATCAACGCGGCGGCCGCCCTCGTGAGCGGCGCCGAAGATCTGCGGGCCCCCGCCCGCGCGCTGCTCGCCTCCGCCGAGGCCGTTGCCCGCTTCGACGCGGCCTGCGCCGAGGCCGACGCGGCCTGCGGCGGGGAGGGCGGGCGCGAGGAGGCGGCGACCGCACGCCAGCTCGCCCTCCGGCGCGTCGCCGACGCGTACGCGGCCGACGAGTTCCGGCGCTCGGCCGCCGTGCTCGCCGCCTCGCTCGCCGAGCACCTCGCGGGCCAGCCGCGGAGGCCCAGCGCGCGGCCGTCGCCGCGCTGGCCGCCCGCGTCGGCGTGGAAGCCCCCGCGGTGGGCGCGCCGGACTGCGCCCCAGTCGCGAAGGCGCTGGCGTCGGAGGCGGCGAAGGCTGGCCTGCCCCCGCACGTCGCGTGGGGCGAGCTTGTGCCGCCCTCGCGGCGCGAGTGGCAGGAGTCGGTCGTCCAGCAGGTGCCGGGCACGGCCCCCGAGGAGTACGAAGCGATGGAGCTGCAGGACGTCCAGGTGCCTCGGCTGGTCACGGAGACGTACAACGGTGCGCACTCGCGGGCCGCGGTGCTCGTGGCATCGCTCACTCGACCGGGCAGAGCCGAAAACCATCACCGAGAAACACGTTGCGTACGGCGAAGGCCGCCGCTACTGGATTGTAGGGCCGCGCGACCGGTACCACTACACCACGCAGCGCGTCGAGTACGAGCCGAAGACCCGCCAGGTCCGACCCGCCGCCCCCGCCCTCGATCAGCCCTCATCCTGGCCCTCTCCCTGTGCCGACGCCCGCCGCAGGTGACGCAGTACGTGACGGAGCAGCGGTTTGTGCCGGTGAAGAAGGTCCGGGAGGTGCCGATCATGAAGAACGAGGTCGTGCAGCTCCAAAGGGAGGCCTTTGCCGTCGACCGCCGCGCCGTGCTGCTCGCCGCCTTTCCGGCGCCCGCGGCCGGCCCGACCTCGTCTTCCCCCCCCTTTGACGCGGCCCGCGCGAAGTGCCGCGGGGCGCTCCTCGCCACCCTCGCCTCGGGGGCCGTCCTCGACGCCTGCCGGGCGGCCGTGCGCGGGGCCGCCCTCCCCGCCCTCCGCGCCCTGCTCGCCGCCGCCGCGGGGCGCGCCGCGGCGGCGGAGGCCGAGCTCGCGGCGGCCGGCGACGACGCCCGCGCCCTCTCCGACGCCCTCGCCGCCGCCTCCGCCGCCTCCGCCGGCCTGAAAGCGCTCGCCGCCGCGGGCACCGTTCAGCCTTGCGCGGCTCGCGCCGCCCCGGCCGGTGCGCGCGGGCCGCCGCATCCGTTCCGCCCAACGCATCTGAGCTCGACCTTGCTGCGCAGAGCTGGCCCGGGTCCCGACCACCCGCGCCGCCGCCTGACGGCCCAACCGCTCCTCTAGCTATAGGAAGCCGCTTGAAGCTACAGCTATTCCCGTGTTGAAGGAAATTGAATCGATATCACTTGTATATTTGTAGTACGCATGTACTAGTACTGGGAATCAAAAGCACAAAACAATTACACCGAACTGAAAAGCAACAAGCTGAAGTACATTTCAAAGAAGGGAATGCATATGATTGAGAACGCACAGCGGCATGCGCAGGGCGCGGCTCATGATCAGCGCTGGACACGCGCGGTCCGATCCGGATGCGGCCCCGGCCCCGGGGTCTTTAGATTTGCACTGAATCCCGCCGAGGAAATTCATCGGTCAGCTAGCGGGAGCCGGAGCGGAGAAAGTCGGCATCGGCGCTCGAGGCGGCGGCGGAGGCGGCTGCGGGGAAGATGCGGAAGCTGTCGGCGATGTGCTGCAGGGCAGGCTTGGCCTCCCCCCACCGGCCCTCTTCGCGGCCCCAAGGTGAGTTTGGGCTGGGCCTGGTGATTTCGGGATGCGGGGCGGGGGTATGCGGACCGGAGCTGGAGGCGGCGGCGGCGAAGATGTACCCCCCGAAGACCGCCGCGCTGACCGTGCAGCGCCGCGCCACGCGGTACCCCGAGACCGTCACCCTGAAGGGGGGGGGGGGGGGGGGCGGGGGGGGGGGGGGGGGGGGGGCGGAGGGGGGTACGCACGTCTCGAACTCGAGCACGGCCGTGTAGTAGACTCGGCCGTCGCGCTCGGCCCGCGCCGCGGTCCGCACGTCCGCGTTCCGGTCGTCCCCTAGGATGTCCCGCTGGATCAAAAGCGAGCCGTAGCTGCGCGAGGCTCAGAATTAGGCGAGCGCGCGCGAGGAAACGGCAGAGCTCTCTGAGAGGCCTGAGACGCGCCTGCGGAAGACCTCCTCGGGCGTACCCAGCTCCTCGATGCTGTTGGCGCCCTTGACCTCAGGCCCCTTGTTCACGTACGCGACATCTGCATCCCCCCAATGAGCGCGGCGCGGCGCGGCGGGGGCGCAGGGCAGGGAAGGCGTGCCTCCGTTCTGGAACTCGCCCACCACGTAGCCCGAGCGCTGCGTGTTGCTCCTGCGGGACGGGCCGGGAGTCAGAGAGCGCCAGAGGCCAGGCGTTAGCTACGAGGCCGAGGACAGGGCGGCGGGGGGGCAGGGATACAGGCGGACCGCTGCTTCCAGCCCGTCGGATACTCGATGAGGAAGTCAACGGGTCCCTGAGAGCAGAACGCGGAGCGATCAGCAACGGCGAGGCCGCGCGCGGCGCTAAGGAGGTTCTCGGGAGGCGCGTTCGGCGGCATGGCACACGAACCAGCTTCTTAATGACCTTGCTGTAACTGGCGCCCATGCCGAACGCCGCTGCGCCCGGCGGTCAGCGGGAGGCAAGCAGCGAATGCTGCAAAAGATGACTCCGGCGACGCACCACGCGCGGGGCTCGGCAGAGCCTCCGCTGCGACGACCAGCGCGCCAGCAGCCCTCGCAACGGCCGCGAGCATGCGCCGGCGCGGCGTCGGCCGCGTGTGTGCGGTGGCCAAGCTCTCGCCATCGACGTCCTGGCAGCTGCTGGCGACGAGCGCCCGACGCTCGCTACACTCTCCGCGTTCCGATCTGAGCCGCCGAAGGGCGACCGGAGTGCCGCAGAAGTGGTCGTCGACTTCCAGCTGCCGACGGCGCTGCGAGCGGCTGGCCGCCGCGGAACTGCAGCACGCTGTCTTGAAAAGCGCAAGTGATCCTGCGGAAGGCGGCACTGGGGAGGGTGACGCGAAGGCGGCCGGCGCCATGGTAGCTCTCAGCTGCAGAGAGATCAAATCATTACGTGGATCAAATCCGGCCGGGCAGGTTCGCATGTGCGGCGATGATGTGCCAGGCCGCGCGCTGGACGGCCAGGAAAGGCCAATCGCAAGTGCATTATGCGTATGCGTACATCGGTAAAGTACAACACTTTGGAAAGTTACACCAGCCGCTCGGAAGCTGCACGAGCGAGCCTGGGAGAGACTGTACACGCGCTCGGGGCCACTATCCATCTGTACAACAAGTCCTGAGAAGAACCGAGCGCCCCGCGGGCTCGAGAAGCGCTCCGCCGAAGAAGTCCCGCGCCGCGGCCGGCCGCCGCCGTCCAACAGCGCAGTCGCCGACGGGGAAAGCCTAGAGGCACTGGGAGACGATGCAGAAGCCGTCGTCGTAGACGGGCCCGCCCTTGCCGATGGCGAGCTCGCCCGAGAAGAAGCGCTCGAAGACCTTGAGGCCCTCCTCGGCCGTCGTGATCTGGAAGAAGCAGTTCGAGAGCCACTGCCGAGCGAGGCCGAGTCAGTTTGAGCGATCGATACAGGGGGTACTACTCTTCGACGAGGAGCGGCGAGCGCACCTCGGAGCCCTTGATGGTGCCCGACGCGAGGTTCGCCTGGAACTTGCCCCGCAGCTGCGAGGAAGAAGAAGAGCCCGCGAAGCATGGGTACGAGATTAAAAGGTAGCGGGGAAGGGGGAGAAAGCCCCACCTTGTCGCGCCAGAACTCGACGGGCCCGAAGAGGAGCACGGGGTGCGCCGGCGTCGTACCCACCTGCCGAGAGGGAAGCGCGCGTTATATTGCCGAAAGCAAAGCCTTTAAAGGACGATGAAAGCAAAGTTCGCCATCGAAAGATAGATAGATAGACATTTGCTCACCTTCCTGCGGACCTCCTCGAGGGCGTACTCGAAGTCGGTGCCGACGCCGCCGACGAGGAAGATGGGGAAGTCGAGGTTGAACTCGGCCTGCCGCTCCACAAGCTTCTCCAGCCGGAAGCTCATCTGACTCAGATCAGGTAGAGATCAGGTGAGATCAGATCTGATCCGAGAGAACCTTGGCCTCGATGTCGGGGTTGATCTTCTGCTCGTTGACGACCACGCCGGGCGTCTTGGGCGAGAAGTCGCATATGTTGGCGCAGGAGAGGATCCCGACGCTCTTCGCCACGCGGTTGCCCACGGCCATCGCGCCGGGCCCGCCGCCCGTCAGGAGCGCCAGGGGGGTGTCGGGATTCAGGAGCGGGTGCGCGGTCCGGCCCTTCAGGTCCAGCACTCCCAGGAGGAGCCGGCGCAGCTCGCCCTCGAAATCGCCCTCGACCAGGTTAGAACCGTAGACTCCGAAGAGCGTAGCCCGCATGAAGTGGTCCACGCGGTGGCTGGGCACGAACATGCCGCTGTCCTTGCCGGCCTGCAGAATATAAGATAGAGACACATAGAATCACATAGAAAGGAACCAAAAAATCACCTTGTGGACGAACTGGAGGATGGTGTTCGTGGTCGTGTCGAGGCGGTAGACGGGTACGCCGAACTTTGCGAGGTCGATCATCAGCGCGCGGTCCTCCTGGCTGAAGAACTCGCCGTTGCCGCGCGAGGGCGTCTCGAAGTAGACGCCCTTCAGGCACCACCGCACCTGCGGGAAGAGGGGGGTACAGGTTAGTTTGGGGGAGGGGGGGTAGTTGAGGGCAGGGGTAAGGGTAGGGGGTGAAATCTCGGCCGGGAGGAAAGAGCGGCGCGGCGGGCCTCGCGCCGGCCGCCGCAGAGCCCGGCGCAGGAACAGGGGTAGGGGTGGAAAGGGGGGGGTACGGCGCACGTTGTCGTTGAGGAGCATGCCCTTGAGGCACGGGGAGGGAAAGTAGCGGGAGATGAGTACCCCCTGGGACGTGATGTAGTGCTGGTCGATCTGCTTGAGGAAGGGGTACTCGGCCTGCGCGCGGATGTACTCGTCGATGGCCTCGGCCTGCTGCTGCGGCGAGGCGAGGCCGGGGAAGTCCCGCCGAGTCGGGTTGCGGGTGACCCAGTCGTCGGGTGTCAGGTCCAGCAGCTGGTGGCCCTTGACGATGTAGACGGCGGCGCAGGAGTCGCGGGGCGCGGGGGCCGTCCGCATCGCGTCGAAGAGGACCTCGGGCCGCTCCAGGAGCACCTGGAGCTGGTCCCGATCGCCGAAGTGCACGTGCTCGCGGTACGCCTCCAGCGTGAAGAACTCGAGGGGCACCGAGGAGATCTCGCCGGGCGCGCCGCCCGGCTTCGCCACGAGCTCGTAGAGGGCGGAGACGTCGTTCATGTCAGGCTCCATCACGTTGGCCGAAGTGCAGGCGTACCCCTCCGGGAGCATGTCGGCGGCGACTCGGGCGAAGACGGTGCGGAGGTAGATGCGCCGCGTCTTGACGATGACGAGGCCCTCCCGCTGGTCGAAGGGGGCCTCCTGCTGCGGCCTCCGCGGGCCCTCCACGATCCGCTGCGACCCTTACTTAGCAGGGGCGGCGGGCGGCTTCCATAGCTCAGAAGACCAGTCTCGGACCTGGTGGAGGGCCAGCGTGTCTCGGATGGTGCGCCCGGCGGTGAACGCCTTCACGACGGTCGGAAGGAGTCCCTCCACGTCCTCTTCGAAACTGCCGGCGGCTGTCTGTTTAGCCTTCCGTCCGCCCGTCCGTCCGAGGCCGGGCGGGCCGGCGGGCCGGCGGCGCGCGCACTCGACGCGGCCCGGGACGAGCTGCACGTGGGCGATCAGGCGCCCGTTGATCTCCTCGAACCGCACGTCCTTCATCCCCGTCGCGTCCGCTGCGCCAGGCGGCCAGGCGGTCGGTCAGCCAGGCGGGCGGGAAGCGCGGCGCGGCGCGGCGTGGCGCGGCGGCGCGGGCGCACAGCCGAACTTCAGGAGCGGGCGGCCGTAGCGGTCCGTGCGGTTCGCCATGCGCGTCAGGTACACCGAGTGCCGCACGCGGCGCCGGTCGTCCGCCGCGAAGAGCTTGCCGACGATGGCCCCCGGCTGCCAGGCGCGTTCAAGAAGGGAGAAAAGAAAGCGCAAAGGAAGAATCCGCTACCTGAAGCTGATCCAAGAGCCGCACGCCCAGCGGGTTGAGGGCTATCGCGCGCGCCTGCGAGCGCGGTGAGCCCGCATCTTCCCGAATCCAGATGGGGCGGGCTCGCGCGCACGCGAACGGTGGCATTCCCCGGCTCCAGAATGATGTCATCGCCGACTATGTTCACTCCTAGCTGTGCGATAGTCGCCCGGCTGTTGAACTGCAGCTGGCGCTCGCTGATTTGATAGCCGACGAAGAACGGCGCAATGTTCTCGATGCGGATGACGAGCCGCGCCTCCGTCTGGGAGATGCGCTTAATCTCCTGGATCTTCCCGTCTGCGCTGGGTAAGGCGCGGAAGGGATAGAGGCCGGCTGGGCGCGGCGCGGACCGGGGGTGATGAGGTCGAACTGGGTGAAGCGCGAGTCCAGATCGCAGGCTTGCGGAGTGAAAATCTTCCTCCGCGGGCTCTTTGGACTGCCTTCCGCTGCGCCCCGACGACGGAATGAGGTGCGCGCGACAGGACAGGTGGAACGTTGATAAGCGCGCGGTTATGTTCTCCCGTTGCCGGCCCGGCCGGCCGGCGTATGGCCCAAGGAGCGCATCTAGAGCCTAGCACAGAAGCGTTCCTGCGGCGTCCGGGCAGGAACTTACGAACTGGCTCTCGCAGCTCGGCGAAAGACCGGAGGGGCGCCGGCGAGGGCGGGACGGAGTTTGTCCTCTCAAGCTTGCAGTCAGGCACCTGCGCAGAGTCTCAACACTGAGAAGCCGGTGCCATAGCGAACAGGTGCGCGTACCATGACGTTCAGAGGCGCTGCGGCCTCCATAGCGGGCGCCAGTTTTGCTGATGCTTTCTGCGCCTTTCGGCGGCACGGGCTGGGAGTGAGGGCCGAGCGAGCTGCCTTTATGAAGTGGTCAGCCTTTCCAAATTCTCTACCCCGGGAAAACGAGCCCGCTCCGCCGCCGAGCCCGTCAGCCCGCCGGATGAGGCTCCTGTAGGCGTAGGGGCTCGATCTCCAGCTTCCGGGATGGCGTGCTCGGAGTGCGGAACATGGCCTACGGACGACGAGATCCAGCGAGGCGTCGCTTTCTGCTGCTACAGCTGTGGAGGTGCGCTTAGCCTAGCGCGAATACGCGCCCGTTCCGAGCGCCCCCCTCGCGGTTGCGATGCCCGAGACGCCTCGAGCAAGAACGCGGCCCCGGCTATTTCGCGGCGTCGCGCGATCGTCCGCCCTCTCGCTCCCTCTCACTGCATCGCTGATTCGATCACCCGGCAGCGCGATGTCACCTGCACTGCCACGGCGTGCGGTTCTACGAGCAAGCTGAGATCGCTCACTTCGCGTGCAAGCAGTGCCAGCATCAGCGTGGTCTTCAGCACAAGCGCCGAACAATCGAGCCGCATTTGAACCTGGGCCCGCCGACCCACGCGAACGCGAACGCGGGCACGTATCCGCCCCGCGGACATCAGCCCGAGGCGCGCGCCAGCGTCCCTCTCGCGGCAGCGTCGAGTCCAGTCTATCAACCAGCGTGGCATCAACAGCCCGCCGCGTTCGCGCCGTCTCCTGCGGCGGGGAACTGGCCGGCGGCGCAGCTGCAGCAGCAGGCGCCCCCGCGCACCGCCGCGGCCCCGCCTGCCGCACGCTACCCGCCGCCGCCACCACAGCAGCAGCAGCCGCAGCAGCCCTACGCGTACCAGGAAGCCTTCTCGTCGGTTCCCGCGCCCTCGGGCTTTGGCCCGCCGCCCCAGCGATGGCAGACGGCCCCGGCTCCTGCGCAGCCGCCGCGCGTTGCCACGGCGCCCGCCCCCGCCGCCGCCGTCGCCGTCCGCAGCGGGTTTTCCAGCCATGCGAACGGGGGCCCACCGCCCTCGGCAGGGGCCCCGGTGCCGCCTGGGAAGCTGCCGATAGCGCCGGTGCGGCGGGCGCCGCCGCCGGTGGCGCCGGCGCCGGTGGTGCGCAAGACGCAGCCCGTGCGGATCTACCCGCGCCCGCCGCCGGCCCCGAAGCCGACCCCGCTGGACGAGGTTGTGCTCTCCGCCCCCGACTTCCAGCCCCCGCCCCGCTCCTGGCCGCCTCTCGAACCCACGCCGGCCCGGCCCCGGCCCCGGCCCGGCCCCCGCGCCGTCCGTACAACCCGAGCGCGCGAGATCGGAGCCGATCCCGCCCGCCGTCTCGGTCCCCTTCGCCGTCTCGCCCTCCCCTCCGCCCCCTGACCCCCCCGCGGATCCGGCGCCCTCGCCCGGGCGGGGCGCCGGCCGGCCGGCGGTGCCGCGGCGCAAGCCGCCGACGGCAGGGCGGGCGGCGGCACCGGTGCCCATTCAGTTCGACGACGACCCGGAGGAGGAGGACGAGGACGAGGACGAGGACGACGAGGAGGACTACGTGGAGGGCGGGGGCCGCAAGCGGCGCGCGCCGGCCCCGGCCCCCAAGCTGACGTGGGACGACACGAAGAAGCGCAAGCGCCGGCCCCAGGCGCGAGCGCCCCGCGAGCTCACCTGAGCCTCTTCACCTGAGCCTCTGCGCAGTCCACGTCGGATCCGCTGGCGGCGAACCGCAAGAAGAAGCAGCAGCAGGCGGCGAAGCGGAAGGCAGCGCGGGCCGCGGCCGCCAAGGCCGCCCCCGCCCCCGCCGAGGCGCCCGCGGCCGACGGAGAGGCCTCCGAGGCGGCTCCAGGGGTAGGAGAAGGCTCGGGGGAGGCCGCCGCGAGTCCTCCGCCGCCGCCGCCGGCCGCCTCGCCGTGCGCCCCTCCCGCTCTCGCTCCCGCTCTCGCTCTCCTAGGGCGCTGACGCGCCCGCCCGGTCGGCCCGCAGGACGGCGAAGAAGGAGAAGGGGACGCCCAAGGCGGGGTCGGGGCGGCGGGGCCGGCCGCGCGGGCGGGCCTCCTCGCCGTCGGCGGCGGCCCCGCGGTCGCCCTCGCCGCCCTTCGAGCCGCTCTTCCTCGGGACGCTGCTGCTTAAGGTCCCGAACCTGAGCCCGCGGGAGCTGCTGGAGGCGGTGCAGGAAGCCCGCGCGGCCGCGGCGGCGCCGGCGATCCCGCCCGGGAAGGCCCGCGGGCGGCGCTCGGGCCAGCAGGCGCTGCCGGACAGCGACGACGAGCGGGAGAAGGCGCTGCCGAGGAACGTGCGGCGGTACCTGGACGTCGCGAACAAGTACCGCAGCATCCTGGAGGAGGCCCGCAGGGTCGCCAAGGCCGGCGGCGACGAGGAGGAGGCCGCCGCCGCCGCCGCCGCGGCAGCCGCTGCCGGCCCCGCGCCGGCGCAGGCACCGGCGACAACGGCGGCGGCTCCGGAGGCGCCGTCGGACGCCTCTGGCGCGGGCCCCTCCGCAGCGGCCGCGGGCCCCTCCGCGCCGGCGGCTGGGCCGTCCTCTTCCGCGCCGGCTGCAGCAGCGCCGGCGGCGGCGAGCCCGGCGGGCCCGGCGGCTCGGCGTCCGCGGCGGCGGCGGGCTCGCCGGGGGCACGCCGAAGGACAAGGGCAAGCGCCGCATCGTGCCGACCACCATCTCCTCCCCCGCCGCCCGGCCGCCTCCTCTTCCTCCGCCTCCGCCTCCGCCGCCGGCGCTGGCCCTCCACCCCGCCCCCCGCCCTGCCTCGGGCCTCCTCATCCTCGGCCGCATCGACGCCGCGGGGCGCGCCGCCCAAGCGCGCCCCGCTGCCGCCGCCGCCGAGGCCCGAGGGCCTCGTCACGGGCGGCGAGCGCTCGCAGGCGCGTGTGCTCGGCATCGCGGACGCGTGGCAGCGGCTCATGGAGGCGGACAGCGCGCGGGCCTTCACGTACAACTGCGCCCAGAACATCATCCGCGTCGCCCTCTTTCGCCTGCGCCGCCGCGGCGGGCCCCGCTGGAAGCCCTCCAAGCCCTACGACCCCGAAAAGGTCCGATGTCCCGCCCCTTTCCTTGTCTCTTCTGCTCTAACCTTGACGGCGTCGGCCGCGCAGCGTGCGGCGGCCGAGGAGGAGGCCCGGAAGGCATCCGCGGAGGCTGAGGCCGGGGCCGGGCCCGGGGCCGGGGCCGGGGACGAGGGGATGGTCTCCTGGCCGGCGCGCGTGCGGGCGGGCGAGCCGCTCGAGGTCGCCTTCCTCCGCAACCGCGCCCTCTTCACGGTCAAAGAGGAGGAGGGCGAGGGCGGGGCCGATGGCGGGGCTGAGGGCGCGCCGGTTCGGGAGCCAGTGGTCGGCGTGGCCACGTACCGCCAGGTCCGTCCTTCCTCTCGCGCGCTCGGCTCGGCTTTGCCGCACGCTTCTTCTTCTTAACCCGGTACCCCAGGTGGACGTGGGGGGCGACCTGCTCGCGGCGCTCCGCTCGGCGGCCGCCTCGCGCCTCGTGCGGTTCGAGGCGGTCGCCGACCCCGACGACCCCGCCGGCCCGACGCGGCCCGTGCTGCGCGTCCACGTGCGCCTCTGGCTGCTCCGCCGTGCCTTTCACGAGGCGGCCCCCGCCGCCGACCTGGCCAAGTTCCCCTCGCTCCGCGCCCTCGTCACCGCCGTCCTCGCCGGCCCCGCCGGCCTCGCCAAGCCGACGCCCGTGGGCCCCGGCGCCGGCCCCGCCTCGGCCCCGGACGCCGACGCCGACGCCGTCACCGACCTGGTGGCCGAGGAGGGCACGGCGGCGGCCTCGGCCCCCGCCACGAACCTCGACCTCCGCTCGCTGTACGAGGCCGTGCGGCCGCGGGGCGGCGAGGAGGCGCTCCAGCCAGAGCAGCTCGTGCCGCAGCTGCGGCCCTACCAGCGGCGCTGCCTCAGGTGGCTGCTCGACCGCGAGCTGGGGGCCAGCGTCGGCTCCGGGCCCGAGGCCGGGCCCTCGAGCGCGCCGGCCGTACCCCTGCACCCCCTCTGGGAGGAGTACCGGCTCCCCGCCGCCCCGGAGGGGGGTAAGGAGAAGGCCGCCGCCCCGGAGCCAGGTGCCTCTTGTTGTTCCCTTGAACTCTGCGTTGAAGCTAACAACTTCCGATCAGGTCCCATCCTGTACCTGAACCGGTTCACCGGGCGGCTCTCCCTCACGCGCTTCGCGGCCCCCGCGGCGCCGGCGCCGCTGCCGCCCGACGCGGAGGCCGCCCCCGACGCCGTCGTACCCGGCGGCATCCTCGTGCGTACCCGTCCCCATCCCTCGCCCCCCATCCCGTCCTCTCGGCCCTGACAAGCTCGCCAGGCCGACGAGATGGGCCTGGGCAAGACCGTCGAGGTCCTCGCGCTCCTCGTCGCCCACCCGCGGCCCCGGGCCGCCGCCGCTGCCGCCCGGGCGGCGCCGGCCGCCTCGCCCCCGTCCTCCTCGCCCTCCTCGCCCCCTCCCCGCTCCTCTTCTTCCGCTTCCGGGCCCCGGCCCCGGGAGATCCTTCCCCCTCGGGACCCGCCGCGGTACCCCGCCCAGGACGTCGCTGTCTACGTACCCGCCCCCACCCCCGCCGGCGGCGGCAGCGGGCAGGCAGCGGTCTCCTCGGGGTACGGCGTGCTCCTGCCCGGCTCGGGCCAGCCGGTACCCCTCTCCGAGGAGGTGGCGGACCTCCTTCGGCAGCACAATTTGCTGTACCGCCCCACGCGCGAGAAGAACGTCAGCGGCGCCGGCGCCGGGCCGGTCGGGCGGATCCCGAGCGGGGCGACGCTGGTGGTGTGCCCGGACGCCATCCGCGAGCAGTGGCGCGCCGAGGCGCGCCGCCACGCGCCGCACCTCAAGCTCTTCGTCTACGAGGGCCTCCGGGTGCGTTGGAAAGGTCGAAACGTGACTACAAATCTCATCGTGCGCTGCAGAGCCGGGAGGGCCAGGCGGAGGCGGAGGCGGCAGAGGCGGGCGAGGCGACGGGGAAAGTCGAGACGACGCCCCGGAAGCGGCGCTCCTCTGGAAAGAAGTCGGCGAGCGGGAAGAAGGGCGGGGGCGGGGGCGAGGAGGGCTGGGGCCCGGAGGCGGCGGAGGAGGCGGCGGTGCGGGCGGAGGAGCTGGCCGGCTGCGACCTCGTGCTCACGACGTACACGGTCCTCCGCTCTGAGGTCAACTACAGCCAGCAGGTGCGGCGCCCTCGAAGGAGAAGAATAAGTTTAGGACTTAGGACTTGGAGAGATGGTTAGAGGAGCAGAACCCAGGCGGACGTGCTTCGCGCGCCTCGCTCTCAGAAGCTTAGAAGCACTAGCCGCATTCCGCTAAGAAGAACTAAAGAAGAAGAGCTAAGAAAGCCGTCTTGACTTAAGCTGGCGCGCGGCGCAGGCGGACGTGCTGCGGGCGCTGCGCTTCCAGAAGCGGTACGACGTGCCGGAGAGCCCGCTCCTCGCCCTCGACTGGTGGCGCGTCATCCTCGACGGTGCGGAGGGGAGGGAAGGGGCGGGGGCGGGGCGGGGTGGGGCGAAGCTTAGCGATACTACAAGCCTGGGTCGCGCTCTGACATTGGCGGGCCGGGCGCAGAGGCCCAGATGGTCGAGGGGACGACCTCGCAGGCGGCGCGCATGGCGGCGCGGATCCCCGCGCGGCACCGCTGGTGCGTGGCTGACCGGGCGGCGCCGCTGCGCTCCAAAACGAAGCCTGCCTGCCTACCTGTCTGTCTATTCCGCTCATCTCTTCTTACTCTTATTTTACCTCGCTCGCCCGCATGCTAATATTCTAACTTCTAAGCCTCCCTGTCACGGGCGGGGCGCTCGTATCTGAGATCGAGGCTTCCCTGTCTATCTCTACCTCTTCTCATCGTACCTCACCCGCCCGCCCCGCAGGTGCGTGACGGGGACGCCCATCGGCGGGCGGGGGCTGGAGGACCTCTACGGCCTCCTCCTCTTCCTCCGCCACGACCCCTGTCCGCCTTCTTTCTTCTAAGCTTCTTCGCTTCTTTCCTTCTCGTCTAATTATATATTAGACGCGGAGCGCTTCTGGTGGGTCAACGCCGTCCGCCGCCCCTACGAGATGTCCCGTGCGCTTCAAGACCACGCGCGCTACAACGCTCCTCTGCCTGACGCCGCCGGCGCCGCCTCAGACCCGCGGGGCATCGCGCGGCTGCACGCGCTGCTGCGGGGCGCGATGTGGCGGCACGCCAAGGCCCACGTCCTCCACGAGATCGAGCTCCCGCCCTGCCACAGGTCCGTGCTTGTTCGCTTTGCACTCGCGCCGCGCTCTCCGGGACGGCTAGAAGAGGGGACACCGCCCGCCCGGCTCCGCCTCATCTCCACTGCGTGTTTGCGCGCGCCGCGCGCTCTCCGGGATGACTAGTAGTAGAGGGGACGGCTTAAATCGAACTCCCGGCCTGTCGCAGGTCCGGGACGGCTAGTAGTAGAGGCTAGTAGAGGACGGCTGGTAGAGGGGACACCGCCCGCCCGCCCGCCCGCCCGCCTCCGACTCCGCTGCCACCACAGGGACGGGCGCCTGGACCTCCGGTTCACGGTCCCCGAGCGCGAGTTCTACCAGCGGCTCGTGCGCGAGGCCGTCTCGACCGTCCAGGTGCCCGCGCTCGCTCAGCGGAGCTCGGAGATGTCCTAAGATAGGAGGCCGCCGCGCCACTCCGCCCAGGAGTCCGCCCCGCGTTCTTTCATAGAGCCTCGACCCTAGGGCCTCGACTCCCCATAGGGCCTCGACCAGGCGTCCCCAGTGACCGCCACTCCATAGGGCCTCCACCCTAACCTCCGAGGCCGTCTCGATAGAAGGCCGTCCTAAGATAGAAGGCCGCCGCGACACTCCGCCCAGGAGGGCGTTCTAAGATAGAAGGCCACCGCCACTCCCCATAGGGCCTCAACCCTAACCTCAGAGGGTCTCAACCCTAACCTCCTAACCTCCTAGCGGGGCTCGAAGACGTCCTAAGATAGGAGGCCGCCACTCCGCCCAGGTCCTAGCTATAGGATAGAAGGCCACAGCCACTCCGCCGACGTCGAAGACGTCCTAAGTGCTCAGCGGGGCTCGAAGACGTCCTAAGATAGGAGGCCGCCACTCCGCCCAGGAGTCATAGGGCCTCGCGCTCTCTCATAGAGCCTCGACCCTTATCTCCGTCCCCAGTGGCCGCCACTCCCCATAGGGCCTCCACTCTAATCTCCTCGACCGTCCAGGTCGCCATGGCCCGCGAGGCGGCCGCCGAGGGCCCCGACGCGGACGGCGTCGCCGCGCCCGCGTACGCCCCGCCGGGCGCCCAGGGGCCCTCGATGTCCCTGCTGGGCCCCGGCTCGGCGGCGGCGTGGCGGCGGCGCGGGCGGGGGGGCGCCGGCGGGGCGGGGGGCGAGGGCCCCGGCGGCCAGATCGAGTCGGCGTCGTCCCTGCTCCTGTCCCTTCGGCAGGTGCGCGGCGCAATCGAAAACGCCCTTTAAGCAGTGACGATGCGCTGACTCCTGACTGATCTAGATGTAGATCTAGCATTAGATCCTTAGATCAGGGGGCGCGTCGTCGCTGTTTAGATCCGCTGACTCCGCTGACTCCGATCCGCTCCGCTTACTCCGCCCCGCTCCTCCGCTGCAGGCGTGCTGCCACCCGCAGCTGACGCGGCAGTGGAAGAAGGAGCAGCAGACGGACCTGCAGCTGGAGACGGGCGGCTTCGTCTCCATGGACGAGGTCATGCGCCGCATCATGGACGCCGTCGGCCAGGTCCGCGATCCGTTAAGAAGAGTCTATCAAGATCATATAAGCGAGTTAGGGCTTTTAAAAGGCTCCCGTTGCATTGCGGTCCTAGGCCTCCGTTGCATTACAACTTCAACGCCGAACGCCGGACTCCGCCCCCACTCCCCCGAACCGCTCTCCATCGCGCTCGCCCCTGCCTCACGCGGGCCGGGCCGCGCGCGCAGGAGTTGCAGGCGCTGGAGCGCGAGCTCTGCCGGGCCCTCAACGCCCGCGCCGCCATCAAGGTGCCCACCCGCCCGCCCGCCCGCCCGCCCCCCAGCCCACGGGCCTTGATCTAGCGCCCCTCCGCCTACGAGTTTTAGCGCCGCGCGATGCGCCCTAGGATCGGGCTTGATAAGAACCCATCGATCTCTGCGCCCACTAGCAGTAGTTCTAGTACTTGTCTAGCTTCGCGCGACGTGCCCTTTCCACCGGTCCGCCCGCTCCCTCCGGGCCGCCCCTCACCCTCGCGTCCCAGCTCGCGCGGCACCCCGGGGACCCGGCGGCGGAGGACGCGGCGATCGCCATCTACGAGCGCGCCTACGAGATCGAGAACAGCGGCATCGCCAAGGTCCACCCGCCCCGCCCCGACCCGCCCCGCCCCGCCCCGCCCCGCCCCGGCTCGTTCTAGAGAGCGCGGCTGGTGCTCCGTGGTTCCCTTTGGCAGTGCTAGTCCCGCCTAGTTCGACGCCGCGCCCCGCCCGCACTTCTGCGCCGCGCTCGATGCCGACGCCGACGCCGCGCCCCGCGCGCAGGTGCTGGAGGGGACGGAGGAGGAGCGGATGATCGAGACGGCCCCCGCCGCCCTGCGCCAGGTCCGTCCGCCCGACGCATCGGAGAGCTGGAATAATTAGATCTGTGTACCGAAGCATATCTATCTATCTATCTATCTGTGTGCTCTATCTTGACCCGCGCCGCCGCCCTGCGATATCTATCTATCTATCTATCTATCTAACAGTCTACTATGTGCTTTATCTTCTAAAATCTATGTCTATATCTCCCTCTGCAGCTGTTCTCTGCCATATCTATTTATGCGTCCCCTCTATTAGCCGTCCCTCTGACACGGACCGCCAGTGGCGCTCGGTGGAGTTGAACACGGCGCACAACCTCCACGTGCTCTACAAGGCCCGCGGCAGGTCCGCCCGCACCGCCCCGCCCCCCCGCCCATCCGCCCGGCCTACACCGCGCTGCTCTGTTCGGCTCTGTTCGGAGGCTCTGTTCGGCTCTTAAGCTTCTCACCGTCGTTCGCAGGGAGGAGGCGGCGGCGCGGTGCCTGGCCGCCGTGCAGGAGAAGCGCGACGACCTCCTCGAGAAGCTCCGCGCCGCGCAGGTCCGCTCTTACATTGGCCCGGCTCTTTAGAAAGAGCTCGCGCTGCGATATATAAGACCTAAATGTTGGCGCTACGAGAGCCCTGCGATATATAAGGCCTAAATATTGGCACTACTAACTATATAAGACCTCTATAAGCTCTGACACGAGCTCTGGCGCAATACCTGTCCCTGAGCTCGCTTGTCTGAGCTGGCTGCGGGCGGGTGGTCGCAGACGCGGGCTGAGGAGCGGCGGCGTGCGGCGGAGGAGAAGCGGCGGCGGGCCGGCCTCCACGCCGGCGGCCCCGCCGCCTCCTCCGAGGAGTTCTTCGGGGCGTGGGAGGCGGGCGTGTGGGCCGCCCACCGCGACGCCGAGGCCAAGTGGCGCGCGGGGGGCGCCCCGGGCGACTTCGAGGAGGTACGCTTCATTAAGCTTTATTAGCTAAAGCTTAAGCTTAAAGGCTTTAAGCGTTATAAAGATTAGCTTAAGCCTCGTATATTCAGTAAAACCGCGGTACAGTCTCCGCTACCTCCCTAGGTGGCTGAATATACTAGCTTGCCTACGGCACCTACCCCCACTAGCCCCTTCCCCCCCCCCCCCCCCCCCCCCCCCCCCTCTTTTTCCGGGCTCCGCTCCGCTGCGCCCGGCGCGCTCGGCCTCGGCTCCGCTGAGGGCCGGGGGCAGGGGCAGGGGGCGCAGCGGGTCTTCTGGGACCCCGAGCTCGACCGGCGCACCGCCCGCCACATCGTGCGCCCGCCCCTGCAAGCTTCTAACCATAACATAACATAACATAACATAGAATTACATAGAGCGGAGAACGCACTAGAACCATACACACTAGAACCATAACATAGAATTACATAGAGCGGAGGGGCGCACGAGCTATAACAAGAACTATAACGTAGAATCACATTAACGTAGAACAGAGGGCGGCTCCGCCCGCCAGATCGTGCGCGCGCCCCTTCCCAAGCGAATCTACTTCCAAACCGTCAATATAAACTTCCACCTTCACATCTTCTTCTAACTTCTCGACTCATCTATTCCCCTTCTTTCCGTCGCACAGGCGCTGCTGACGAAGCAGCGGGCGGACGTGCGGGCCGTGATCGAGCTGCGCGACGCCAAGCGGCAGCTCGCGCGCTTCGAGGCCGGCGGGGGCGCCTCGACCCGCGGCGGCAACCACGGCCACTGGGCACCCGTGAGCTACCTAACTTAATTATATGACTGCACAGCTTTCTACGCCGTAGCTCACTCTGCGTTTCTCTGCTTCCGTTTCGCGATCGCAGGCGGGCCCGTCCCTCTTCAAGCCGCTGGCGACGGGGCTGGCCCCCGGGGAGCGGCGGCCGCCGCGGTGGCGGGAGGCGCACCCGTACAGGGGCGAGCTGGCGCGGGGCCCCGAGAACCTGCAGGTCCGTCCGTTCGAGGGGCTTGCGAACAGCATCGTGGGCCTTCGCATCTTAAGAACAAGAGGGTCTAAGCCTTAGAACCTGCAGATCCGCATTCGGGTCTTTGCATCTTAAAAACATCGAAGAACCTCAGCTTAGCCGCATTGATTTAAGATCCTAGCTTCCTAGCGCCTAGAAGCGCTTGGCTGTGCTGCCCTCCCCCCCCCCCCCCCCCCCCCCCCCCCCTTTCCGACCCCGGCGTACCCCCAGGGCCTCGTGGAGCGGCGACAGGCGGCGCTGGCGGCGGGGCAGCGGTACCGGCGGGACCGGCTCCTCGCGGAGGTCGGGCGCCGCGCCGGCTTCGACCTCCGCGCCGCCCACGGGCCCGGCGAAGCCTCCGCCTCTTCCTCTTCGTCTGCACCTGAGCCGGGCGGGGCGGGGCCCTCTTCGGCCCCGGCCCCGGCCCCGCTGGATGAGGAGGAGGGCCCGCGGTGGCCCCCCGAGCTCGTCTCGCCGGCCGCGCGCCTCTCGTTCGCCCTCGCGGGGGCCGCCGAGGCCCTCGGCGACGTCCTCCGCGCCCCCGGGGTGCGCGCGGGTTGCGAATTATAGGTTTAGAGCTAGGCTTTGGCTTTGGCTTTCAGCGCTCCGCGCCCCGCCCTCCTAAACTAAGCTGAGCTTAGCTAACTTGATGCTCAAATGGAAGCTGAAGGGTTTAAGCCAAGCCAAGCTAAGCTAAGCTAAGCTAACCTAAGCTTATAGCTAGGCTCAGCTTATCTAAGCCAAGCTGCGTACTAAGCTAAGCTTCGCTATATACTACGCTACATACTATGCTCTTAAGAAGCTTAAGGGTTTTAGCTTTCAACGCTCCGCGCCCCGCCCTCCTTAGCTGAGCTAAGCTTATCTAAGCTAAGCTAAACTAGTTTCTTTAATTTCAAAGCTAAGCCTGGCTTCCGCAGCGCCGGATCGGGATCATGTACGTGGAGGTCGTGCAGGGGCGGAACCGCCCGGAGCCGGACGGGGCGATCGCGGCCCGGCGGGAGGCGGCGCTGGCGCTGCGGGCGGCCCTGGCCGGCCTCAGATCGCAGCCGGAGCGCGAGTGGGCGGCCGCGCGCCGCGTGAAGCGCGAGGCGGGGGCTCCTCCTTTGTCTAGCGGCGGCCCACGGCCCGTGCGGCTTCGCTCGGGAGCGCTGAAGACAGTGCCGCTCGGGCCCGCCCGCCCCTCGACGGCCTCGGGGGCGCCCCCTTGCACATGGTTCTCGGCAGTGCGCTCACCTGAGACAGATAGATTCTACGCGTTTCGCGATCGAAGCTGAGCGGCCTCGATCCCGCGCAGGCGATGCGGAGGGACGCTCTGATAGCAGAGCTGGTGCGGAGACACGGCGCGGCCGCGCCCGCCGCCTCGCCGGCGCCGGCCCCTGCAGCGGCAGCCGAGCCGTCCGATCCGGCGGAGCCCGCGGCGGCAGCGGCTGCGGCGGCAGCAGCACCGCCGAAGGCCGAGGTAAAGCAGGAGGAAGAGGAGGAAGAAGAAGAGGAGGAGGAGGAGGAGGAGCGCGGGCGTCGCTCTGAGGAAGAGGACGCGCTGGACGCAATGGAGGTGGAAGGCGCGGCGGGGGCGGCCGGCGGCCCCGGCGGCGCCGGCGTTAAAGGCAAGCGGCGGCGCAAGGACTGGGGCACGCCCCGCAAGGGCAACAAGCGGAGGAAAGGCGGCGCCGGCGCGGCGGGGCCCGAGGCCGGCGCCGCGCCGACGGCCAAGGCCAAGGCGAAGGAGAAGGCGGCGGTGACGTCCGAGTCGGCGGCGGCGGCGCGGGCGGCGATGCTCGTGCCGCAACAGGATCAGAAGACAAAGAAGAAGAAAGGCGGGACCGCCTCGCGGGGCGCCGAGGCCCTCCCGGAGCACCCGGAGTCCCGCGTAGGCGCCCTCCTGGAGCGCGAGCTGCGGTCCTTGCAGAAAGCCGCCAAGAAGCTGCAGGTCCGTGCGCGCCCGCGCTACGCCCCCGGGATGGTCAGAAGGGGACACTGCACTGCTCGATTCTTCGGGCTTGCCTAGTGCTCTGCCTTGTCACTCTCTCCTTAAGAATCGAGCTCGCCTAGTGCTGTGCTCTGCCCTGCCACTCTCTCCTTACTTTACCGCTGCGCGCTGCGCTGCGCACTGCTCGATTCTTCGGGCTCGCCTAGTGCTCTGCCCTGCCACATAGTCCATTGCCCTCGCCTAGTGCTCTGCCCTGCCCTGCCACCCTCTCCTTACTTTACCGCTGCAGAAGAGGACGGAGAAGGCGGCGCAGGAGGAGGCCGGGGAGGAGCTGGCGGGGGACCTCGAGGGGGGGCAGGGCTCCGGTCCATCCCCGCTCGCCGAGCTCCGCCAGGTGCTCAAAATAGATTGAGGCTAGAGATCTTGCTTGAGACCTAGTCCATTCGGCTCCTTATTGCTTCATCTTAATCGTCAGACTTATCTTAATCTTGATCTCGCTCACGCATTGTTCTTCACAGGCGCTGGCGGCGGCGGCGGCGGCGGCGGTGCGGGGCGGGGCGGGCGGGGCCGGGGGCGGCTCGGACCCGCTGGAGGCGCTGCACCTGCGCGTGGCGCGCCGGCTCCGCTTCGTGCGGCTCCTCCGCGACGAGGAGCGAGCCGCCCGCGAGGTCGCAAAGGTCCGCCTTTCATTACATGTAGAGCAGATCTTATAAGAGTCTCTGGCTAGACCGAGATCTCTAACAGGAACTAACTACATCTCGCGTTTGGACGGCAGGCGGTGCACGACATGGAGCGGGCGACGGGGGAGCTCGAGGCGGCGACGCGGCGGCCGCGCTTCGAGGAGTTCCACGGGCCCGTCGCCGCCGCCATGGCCGCCCAGGTCCGAGAGCAGAGCTTAGGCAACATAGCTTAAGCGTTAGAGATAAAACCATGGACCACATAAACTCAATGAATAAACCCTGAGCTAAAGTCTGTCTTAAGTTCCACGCGCCCGTCGCCGCCGCCATGGCCGCCAGCGATAAGAGAGCATAACTTGAGCGATAGGCCCGTGCATCGCGCTGCCGCTCCTTCCGTCTCGTTGCGCTTCTCACCTCGGATCCGGCGCAGGCGCGCGCCGCCGGCACGCGGGAGGCGCCCGCACTCGCCCTCCAGCGCGCCGAGGCCGGAGCCGGCGCTGCTGCCGAGTCCGGCGCCGGGGCCGGGGCCGAGGCGGCGCCGTCCCCACCTGCGGAGGGGTACGAGGAGGACGAGGTGACCTGGCCCGAGCCCCTGGGGGGCCCCGACGAGGCCGCGTACCCCCCGCCCCCCTCCTCCTCCGCCTCGCCGCTGGAGGCGGTGGCGGCGGCGCTGGCGGAGGCGGGGCGGCGGGAGCGGGCCGAGGCCTTCGCGCGCGAGGAGGATGCCCGCGTCGAGCGCGAGCGTGCGCCCTTAATCTTAATCTTAATCTTAATCTTAATCGTCTTAACTAACTTAATCTTAACTTAATCTTAAACTAACTAACTTTCTAACTGCGCCCCCCCGCCCGCCTTTAATCTTAATCCATCTATTTATCTTTCTATCCGCCGTCCTCCTTACTCTCAATCGAATCTTATCTATCTAATCTATCTATGTATCTATGTATCCCGCGTCGAGCGCGAGCGTGCGGCCGCGCGCCCGCCCGCCCCCGGATCGAATCTTAATTTATCTATCTACCGCTCTCTCTGACCCCCACCCTCCCTCTCCCTCCAGGGGCCGCCGCGCTGCGGGAGGAGGAGGCCCAGCTGGAGGCGGAGGTGCCCGCGCCCCCCCGCCCCGGGCCCGGACCGCCCGCCCCCTCATATTATATGCGAGGCACCCTCGCCCCGGCCCGGGCAACCTAAGAACGCTTTTAAGCTTTGAAGCTTTGAAGCTGTTAAGCTGTCAAGGAGCTCTCACGCCCTGGGCCCGGGCCGCCCGCCCGCCCCCTCCGGGCCGCCCCTCACTCACCCTCGCCCAAGGTGGCGCGGCTCGAGCGGGAGGCGGTGGGCAAGCGGCGCCGGCAGCAGTTCCTCGAGGCGCAGCTCGAGGAGGCCAAGGCCCGCCAGGCCGGCTCCGGGGAGCAGGTCAGTCGGTCTTTCCGATGCGCGCGCCGCTGTTCGCTGGACGCTAGCCCTGCGGGTCCTTTCGATTTCGCCAGGCCTGTTCCCCGCGCTGTTGCTGCCCGCGTCTGCCTGGGATCTGAAACTAGAGTCGCGCGGACACTCCCTGCTGTCTATGGCCTAGCCAGAGCTTAGAGGACTCTAGGGCTTCCTGGTCTGACGGGGCTCCTCGGCAGGCCTCGGAGTGCCCGGTCTGCCACGAGGCCATCGACGAGGCCGTCATGACCAAGGCGAGCTGAAGCGCTCTGCGGCTCAAGCGCTATAAGCCAGACTAGCTGTGGCCCTCTTCCCTCGCTCTCTCTGAAGCGCGGGCGGGCGATCTCGTTATATAACTAGTTTGGGCGCTCTAGATCTAGATTGCTCATTGAGGCAGCCCAGCGCCCTCTCCTCCCCCGCGTTCTCACGGGGCCGCGTTGCAGTGCGGGCACATCTACTGCATGGCGTGCGCGGGGGCGCTGGTGCGGCACCGCTCCGCCTGCGCCATCTGCCGCGACCGCGTCACCAAGGTACGGGCGCCCCACGGGCCCGGGGGGGGCGGGCGCCGCCGCCTGGCTAGCCAGCGCCCCCGCCGCGCCCGCCACGCCATGCCCGCGAGGGACCTGATCTGATTCCTGATTCTGCTCGGCGTGCGTGATGTCCGCGAGGGATCTGATTCCCCCCTTTCTTCCCCAGGAGGGGATGTACCGCGTGCCCCTCACCTCCGGCGGCTTCAACGCCCCCGCCTCGTGCGCCCCCGCCGCCCGCCTCCGCCGCCCCCCGCCTAGCAGTATCAAAAGCTCAAATAGCTTAAGCTTGAAACTTAAGCTGTGCGCCCCCGCCGCCTCGCCTGAGCCTCTTCTTCCCCTGCTCATACTCACCCGAGCGGGGTCATCACCAGTGAGGGGGCGGACGGGATGCCGGAGGGCATGGACAAGATCACCGTCAAGGGCAGCTTCGGCACCAAGGCGCGCCCGCCCTCCCCACCGACCTTTAATTAAGACTTCAAGATCGACCTTTAGTTAAGACTTTAAGACCGACCTTAATTAAGACTTTAAGTCCGACTTTTAATTGAGACCTTGAAGGCAGCTTCGGCACCAAGGCCCTTCCCCTCCTCCGCCTCCTCCACCTCTCCCTTCCTTATCCTCTAACTTCTAAGAATATGAAGTTAGAGGATAACGAAGAAGTTAACTTCTAGCTTCTAATAACAAGAAGTTGACTTCTTGTTCTAACCTCTTCTTCTTTTCCTCCTCCGCAGGTCTCGGCGCTGGTGCGGCACCTGCTGTGGGTGGCGGCCCGCGAGCCGGGCACCAAGAGCCTCGTCTTCTCCCAGTGGCGGCCCCTCCTCAAGTCCGCCCCGCCCCGCCCCGCCCCCGCCCCGGCTCTAAGCTTTTAAGAATTTTATGGCTTTCCCTTCTGGGGCTTTTAAGCTTCCAATGGCCCGCCTCGCCCACCCCGGCCCGCCCCACGCGCGCGCCCCCCCGCTCCGCTCTTAGCTCTTAGCTCTTAGCTTCTTAAGCTCTAGCTTGACTTCATGGACGAATGAGCGTCCGCCGGCTCTGCATGCCGTGCTCTAGCTTCGCCCTCCGCTCAGCGCTCATCTACGTTCGGCGCTCCTGCTGACGCCGCGCTCGCGCAGGATCGTGAGCACGGCGCTGACGGTGAACGGGATCGGGCACGTGGCGCTGGAGGGCGGGCAGAAGCGCGCCGCCCGCGCCCTCCGCGCCTTCCACACCGACTCCACCGTCAAGGTGAGAGCGAGAGATAGATAGATAGCCTAAGATGGCTTAGATGTGGCGGTAGAGTTGAGACCGTGCGCCAGCACCTAAGCCACACCCCCGCCAGCACCCAAGGAGGTCCTAAGATCTATATAAGGCCGCCACCCCCACTCCGCCCAGGACCGGAGTCCGCCACTCCCCCAGTGGCCCAAACTCTTATCTCCCCGCGCCCTCCGCGCGTTCCATACGGACCCCGCCGTCAAGGCAGCCTGCCTCCCTCTCCCTCCCCCCCCCCCATCCTCCTCCCTCTTCTTCTTACTCTTCTCCCCTCCAGGTGTTCCTGCTCTCGATGTCGCAGGGGGCGCAGGGCCTGACCCTCGTCTCGGCGACGCGCGTCTACCTCATGGAGCCGACGCTGAACCCCGCCATAGAGGACCAGGCCATCAACCGGTCCGAGAAGCTGAGACTGGTCTCTCCCGAGGCCGATCCTGTGCTCACCTGAGCACCGTGGGCAGGGTACACCGTATCGGGCAGACGAGGGAGACGTTCGTGACGCACCTGATCGTGCGGGAGACGGTGGAGGAGCGGGTGCTGGCCATGCAGCAGCGCCGGCGCGCCCTCGTCGGGCCCGGCGCCGACGGCGAGGCCGGGGGCGACGCCATGCTCACCCGCGCCGCCGACGAGCAGGTACAATATGCTCACACGCGCCTATAGGAACAATACATTGAGCTTGGGCCCGCACCTTAGCATCTTAGCAGGGCCGCCGACGAGCAGGCACGCCCCTGCGCATCCCACGCCGCCCAGCCTAGATCTGAATCTAGACCTAAATCCTAGGCCGGGGGCGACCCCATGATGCTCACCCGCGCCGCCGACGAGCAGGTCCGCCGAGTCCAGATCTGAATCTAGATCTAGACCTAAACCCTAGGAAAGTTCTCAAAGCTCAAGATCTAGATCCTGTAGGAACGATAGGCCCGCCCCGGCCACGCCGCCGACTCGTACGCACCAGTACCCCGCATCTGACTTCTTCTTCGTTCGCTTTCGTTCGCAGGTGGAACCGGACGACATGATGGAGCTCTTCCAGGTACCCCTCTCCCCCCCCTCCCGGCCCCTTTAGCTGAGGGGGGTACGCAGACGGAGCTTGGGGAGGACCTGCGGGCGGCGCGGGAGGCTGCGCGCGAGGCGATCGCGGCCGTCCGAGCGCACCGCGCCGCACCCGCCCCGGCCCCGGCCCCGGCTTTGCCGCCCGAGCCCGAGGCCGAGCCCCAGGCCGGCCCCTCGGGAACGGCCGATCACGAGGAGGAGGCGGGGAATTCGAAGCTTCGGGAGGTGGGGCTGAGCGGGCGGGCGGAGGAGATGGCGGGCCCGCTGCTGAACGAGGCGTACCTCGAGGCCAACCGTCGCCTCCGCGAGGCCCGCCAGGCCCGCCTCGCCTCCTCCTCGGCCCTGCAGGGGCCGGGGGCCGCGGCCGCGGCCGACCCAGCCCCCGCCCCCGACGACGCCCCGCCAACGTGCACGGCCGGGCAGTGATTTCGCAGCCTCGCCTGGCCCGTGGCCCAGGGACCGCATCGCCTCGCCTCGGGCTCCTCCTCGTCCTCCTCCTCCTTCGCCGCCTCCGCCCCGCAGGGGCCGGGGGCCAATCCCGGGCCCTCGGGGGGGTCCGGCGCCGACCCCGCCCCCGAAGACGCCGCCCCGCCCGCGGCTGGGCGCGGGCGGGGCAGCGATTTTGCAGCACTCGTGAACCAGAAACGGGATATATATAATTCACGCATGCATTGGCATGAGCTCGTGGGCCGGGCAGTGATTTTGCAAAGCTCGTGGGCCGGGCCCGGGCAGTGATTTTGCAGAGCTCGTGGGCCGGGCCCGGGCAGTGATTTTGCAGAGCTCGTGGGCCGGGCAGTGATTTTAATTTGCAGCGATCGTGAACCAGAACGAACCGGAATAATTCACGCATGCGTTGGCATCTCAGAGCTCTACAGATCGGCGCAGCGGCGCGTCGACGCTCTAGAGAGCTCTGCAGCGACGATCGAACAATATTAATATTCATGGTAGAAAGAAGCCAACGCGCTTTAGATCTGCCGGGGCCGATCGCAAGCTTCAGGGCTGAGCCCCCAATTGCAAACCCAAGGCCTAGGCCCCTCAAGCCCTAGGAAAACATCATGATCACAATAAACTTGCGGGCGCCGCGCGATGCTCGGCGAGTCGCCGAGTCGCCCAGTGAACTGCGGCAGGCGCGCGCGCTCGCGATCGAACCGGGTACCTCGGACCTCGAGCTCGGCCCATGGCCAGCGGCGGCGGCGCCTAGCGCTCGGCGCGCGCCGCCCAGCAGTGGGGCCCGCACTCGCGCGCGGCGCCGGCCGCGCGGAGTCGCCACCAACGGGTGGCAACGGCCCACCGTACGCGTGGACTCGGTGGGAGCATCAGTTCGATTTTTAGAATGAATGGAGTTCAAGAAATGAATCAAAAAATACAGCTTGCGGCTGGCTAGTCATCTAGCCTCAAGCCTCAAGCACATCCGTGGCCATCAGGAGCGCATAGAGACGACCGGCCAGTCCGGCCACACGCCCGCCAGCACCCAGCAGGCCGCCCCGGCCCGCGCGCGGTCGCTGGATTCGCGCGGCAGCCGTTGCATGCAGCGACCGTCGGAATCGCTCTTTAAGATGGTTTATATAATTATGGCCTAGAACGATGATGACTTTGGCCAGTGCAGCGGCCCGCGCGCGTACGCGTGCCGCGCCGGTTGGGTCGCGGCAGTGAACACATTGAGCCGAGGATCTGACGCATGGCCCGCTCTCCTGTCGCAGACAAGCACCACGGCGCGGCATCGCGCGCGTCCTCTCACGAGGGTCCGCTGTCTGCGCATTTCAAACCGCGCCGCGACTCCGCGCCGCTGACAGTGCGCGCGCGCGGCAGAGGCGGCGCCTGCGCAACCGGCGAACGAGGATCTGCTCCGGAAGCTGCAGGATCGTCTGGAGAAGCTCGAGTCGTCGAAGCCCTCGGCCCACGAAGGAGGCGAAGGCGCGCCGCACGCGAACCCGCAGCGGCCCCCGAAGTCCAAGGATGACGGTACTCTCCTCCTGAGCTTGCTTCGAAACGCGCCCCTGGCCCCGCCAACGCGGTCCTCGCAGACGAGGCGGCGCAGCGTCAGGCGCTCGAGCGCGCGAAGGCGGACAAAGCGCGGCGCGAGGAGGTAGAGCGGCTGCGGGCGGCGCAGGAGGGCCACTACATCGTGGCCCTGAAGGACGGCGCCACGGAGGAGCACGCCGAGGCGGTCCGCGGGCACGCGCGGGCGGCCGCCCGGCGGCACCACGGCGCCGCCCACGAGGAGCGCGTCCGCTTCCGCCGCTCCTTCTCCCACGCCCTCCGCGGCTTCTCCGCCCGGTGCGCTCCCCCCTTCCCTTCATCGGGCTTGAGCTCTCCGCCCCCGCCCGCCTCCTCCGACACCCATCCCCCTCGCCCCCACCTCCCCCCGGGGGCCAAAGCTGTCTGCCCCCCCCCCGCCCCCCCCCGGCCCCTCTTTTCGTCTTCCCTCCACGGCTAACCACCCTGCTCTTTTGCTTCCCTAGCCACCACGTGCAACCCCCCCCCCCCCCCCCCTACCCTGCTTCTCTTCCCGTGATCTCGTCCTCCTACCCGCCCCCCCCCCCCCGACCCCCCCCGACCCCCCCCCCCCCCCCTCTCTCCCCCATTCCTCCTCTGCGCCCGGCCCTAACTTGCCTGGGCCCATAACCCCTCCCCCTGCCTCTACCCTTCTGCCCCTGACCGACCCCCCTTCAGGCTGTCGCCGGAGGTGAAGGCGGAGCTGGAGAAGCACGAGCGCGTCAAGTTCGTCGCCCCGGACCGAGTGCGTGACCCGCCAAGCTCTAAGCTGCACGAACATAGTGCTGGATCGATATTATATAATTAAATCTAGTTTCTTTCTGTCGATTTATCTAGCTCTAGATGCCTCGGGCCCGCTGCCGGCCGCGCTGCTTCGCTGAAGACGGGGGCGTTCGCGCAGGTCGTGGAGCCTGCGCAGGGCGCAGGGTTTGCGATTCGGACTGACGTGCCGACACCGGACTTTACCGTCGGCCGGATCAGCGATCATACTTTTAACAATATGTATTCCTCGTCTTCTCCTTCTTACACTGCCCGCCCCTCGATGCCCTGGGCGGACGTGGGTGCCAACGGTAACATAACCACGAGCTGGAACAACTATCAGGCGTCATATACGACGTTCGTACCCGGAGCCAACCTGGAGTCTACCCCGTGGCACCTCGACAGGCTAGTACTAGTCCCCATGAATTCGTAATGCCATGTTCACGAAGTCAATTGCGCGCAGGCTGGACCAGACGACGGGCGGGATGACGCTGGACGGGCGCTTCGACCGCGGCACGGCCAACGGCGCGGGGGTGGACATCTACGTGATCGACACGGGCGTGCGCGGCGACCACCCGCAGCTCCCAGGCCGCGTGGTCCGCCCTGCCAAGACACCGCAACTCTGTGAGGAGATTCGATTCCATTGCACAGGTACCTCTGCACGACGTGGATTCCGTCAACTTTGCGAACGACTGCTCCGAAAGCCTCCACGGCACAGCTGTCGCTTCCGTGCGCACGCTCTTAAACTGACACGTCGCTATGGCATTCGTCGTTCTCACAAGCTCGCGTCCGCATCGTCAGGTCGCCGCAGGATCGACCGTCGGCGCGGCGCCCAACGCGACCGTCTTCTCGCTGAAGGTCTTTGAGAGGGAGGAGCGCTCGAACCCGAGCAGCGCCTGCGCCGCTGCAACGACGGACAGCCTCGTCATCGCCGGCATCGACGCTGCGATCTCCAAGATTCAAGAGCGCAGCGCCACCGGCAACAAGGCTGTTGTCCTCATTGCCCTCTCGTCCACCGTCGTGTCCTCCGGTACCCTTCTAAAGGTTCGAATCAAACGCCTTCAATTTGCTTGTCTAGTTCGAATCAAACGCCTTCAATTTGCTTGTCTAGTCTAATTGACACTGGGCGTTATCAAGGTCAACCCCGCGTACACGGATGCATTCGCTCGCCTCCGCGCGGTGGACGCTCTCCCTGTCACGGTGCTCGGCCCACACTCCGTCGGCCGTCGGCAGCCCACACTCCGCCGACCGTGCTGACATCGACTGTTCCCTTGTACAGGCGGCGGGGAACCAGTATTCGGACGCTTGCGACGCGACGCCCGGCAACTCGCCCGGGGCGATCAACGTCGGCGCCAGCGACCAGGACGACTACCGCGCCGGCTTCTCCAACTGGGGCAGGTCCGCTTTTTGCTTGGCGCACGAGACACGTATGATCAATATCATGAAATATATTTCGCAATTGTGTAGTTGTGTGGACATGCTCGCTCCTGGCCAGAACATTCGTGCGGCGGCCATGATGCCCATCACCACAGTGGATCACCGTCAGGACATCACCTTTTACAATCCCGCAACTTCTTCTCACACTGTTGCTTTCATGTACCTGTGGAACCCCATGGACATTAGCCTCTCGGTCGTGCACGGAACATCGTACGCCGCGGCCCTCGTCGCGGGCACGGCCGCACTCTACCGCAGCGCCAACCCATCCGCGACCGTGTCGGTGCGCTCGGAGCGCCCGCACTGTAGGCAGCGAAACGATGCACAGAGCTGACCGTGAGTCGCGGATGCGCATGCAGGCTGTCGAGACTGCACTCCTGGGTGCTTCTCTGTCCGCCATCGATCCGGTTGGCCTCAAGGGGGGCCAGAACCGCCTCCTCAACACGCAGGCCCTCAACCTCCCTGGTGCTCCAGGACGGCTGCAACCTTAAGACATGACTTTCCACTTGATACTGACGAGCGGTGGTATGCCCAGGCGCCACGAACGTGGTCGGGCCTCCGGCGTACAACTCGACGCTCTTCCACGGGGCGACAGCGCCCTGCAGCTCCTCGATCAAGTCGCTCGTGGGCCTCCCCAGGGACCTCCACCGCCACCAGTTCTACCCCTACACCCCGAATGGCATGTACAGCTTGGGTTGCGATTACCGTTCCACAAGCTTCTGCCCGAGACTCGACATTGGCTCCCTTCCCGAAGCGAGGAGCGGGGCGTACCTCACGCGCGTGCGCATCGAGGAGGAACGGTGAGATTCTGTTATATATTGTCTATCGCTCGCAATCGTTGACTGCCTGACTTCAATCGATAGACGCTCGCACCACAACATCTTCAACATATACAATTACACGGACATCACTCAACCCGAAATTTTCGTGTTCGCTGGAAATCCCGCCATGCCCTCGTACCAACAAGCTTCGTACGGATCGGGAGCTTTCTTGGGATCGGACTGGAAACGTGCGCGCTCTTCTGCAATATATGTTGCGGAAACATATACGTAATAATAGCGCGCGCGCGCAGCGTCGCTCGACTGGAGCGATGGCAAGGGGCTCTACTGGGCTCTCCCGGGCACCTACTACGTGCTCGTCCAGGTCTGCAGCTGGCACTCATTCGCTCTTCTGACGCCATTTTGCGTTACTTACACCATGTTGCTCGTTGACGTTGTCGCTCGCGCAGAGTGCTCCTGTCTATAGAGACGAGTTGCAGTACTGGAACGCAGGTCGTGGCCGCGAAGGCATGTTCCGCCTCGACGTACTCGATAGCACGTGCGCAATTTCGTATTTAAATTCGCATTTCACCCACTTCAAGGTATGCGAAACGCGTGATCATGAGCGTGTTCGCAGGTGTCCGCCGTCGAACCCGGTCACGCTGCAGTCGGACGGGGCGTGCCATTACGCAGACTTCCCCATCTGCGGAAGGCAGACGCTCATCTCGACACCGGAGAACTCTGTCGGCCTGAACCAGTCCGTTCTCTTCGCCAAGGCCGGCATGTCTTCCTTTGCACCGTATCCAGGGCAGGTGACCCGTGACCTGGTCCTCCGGTCAATGTCCCGCTGTCTGGAGCGATCTACATTCCTTGCGCGTTCCATCAAGTGCAAGATGTGTCGACGCATGTTTTCATCCTCGACAACTGTCCCTCGTCACCTCACGCGCACGTGCTTGCCGGTTTGTGGGCGTCATCGCCAATCTATTCTTGTATCTGCGACTCATAGCGACCACAGGACAACAATGCGATTATTATTCTGGCGGCGGCGGCGGCGTGGCGCTTAACAGTCCGAAGAAGCTGCTTCCCGGCACCTACTACGCCGTCTACCTCATGCGTTCCTGGAATTCGAACGCCGCAAACCGCACGCACTACAATACATATGCCTCGTCCTACAGCTTTGGAACGCCTCAAGAGGCCGGACCGTACTGCCTGCGCGGAATCAGCCCGCCTGCTCGTGCGCTTCATTTCGGTTTACGCGTGTTATAATCAGTCGTGAAGCCTGATAATTCTGCGCTCAGGCCCCTCGTGCGACGCGGCCGTGGGCGCCGCGCCGGTCCAATACTGCGGCTCGCGGCGCTCCTCGCTGCGGGGCCTGCCGAGCATCTTCGGCAATGCCGGCAGTACCGCCGTCTTCGAGCTCACCGAGCTCGGCTTCTCGCGGTGCGCATTTA
The DNA here is from genome assembly GCA_004431415.1 of Cyanophora paradoxa. Lineage (NCBI taxonomy): Eukaryota > Glaucocystophyceae > Cyanophorales > Cyanophoraceae > Cyanophora > Cyanophora paradoxa. The sequence continues at coordinate 255,958 of QPMI01000453.1, read as the reverse complement.
CTATTAATCTGCTTAGTCTGCCCCCGCGATCTCCCGCTCACGACCGGATCCCCGGGCCTGATCCATTATTTCTGCTCATGATCGCGACCTGCGCAGGGTGGGCACGTACGTGAGCATCTGCTCGCCCGAGCTCGACTTTGTCCCCACGCTCTACATCTACCTTGGCTGCCCGGGCAGCGAGGGCGCCGAGCGCCTCTACCAGGGTGACCTCTACATATGATATTCTAAATCTCTTCGACTGCAACTTGACTTGTCCGCGACTGCCGTAGTGACGGGCTGCGACACGAGCGTCACGGCCTTCCACACTCTGCCCGTCGGCTCCCCCGTCTATGTCGTAGTCGAAGGCAATTTCTTGAGCTTCAATTTACGACGGGGGCGGGACTTAATTGGGGGGCGCGTGCAGGCGTCATTTCGGGCGACCGTTTCGGAAACTTCACCATCAAGGTCTCACGAATCTGAATCTCGAGTATATGAATTTTAATTTCAAGGCTCTGAATACGTACCAGGTGACCGACCCGGACTGCGACGGCTTCTCCATCGGCGCCGGCTCCGGCACCGGCTCGGGCTCCGGCTCTGGCTCCGGCTCCGGCTCGGGCTCGGGCTCGGGCACCGGCGGCTCGGGGGCGCCTCAGCAGTGCCTGCCGTACTCCCCGTCCGTCGAGTACTACGACATCCCGGTCCGAAATTGTGAAATCGGGGAAATGTCTCGGGCTCTGATGCGACGGGTCGGGTCGGGGCGCAGTGCCCGCCGCCGATGACGCTCTCGCGCCTCTCGCCCGTGCGCCGGGCCGACGCGGGTGCCACCTTCTGCGGCGCCGCCGTACCCGACCTCAAGGCACGCCCGGCCGGCCACCGCCACCGGCCGCCTCGAATTTCCTAACTTTCCCGCGCCCGCAGACGCTGCTGCTGGCCGACTGGGGCGCGGAGGTGAGCCTCTGGCAGAGCGAGGCGCCGGGGCAGGGCCTCCTCCCCGCCGTGGCCTCGTACCCCTCCAACTCCGCCTGGACCGCCGCCGGCCTCCCCACGAGCCACTCCGGCGTGCACAGGGTCAGCCTTCCCCCCCACCCCACCCCTTCCTCCCCCCCTCCTCCTCCCCCCCCCCCCCCCCCCCCCCCCACCCCACCCACCCACTTCCTTCGTCCGCAGCTGTCGTTCAACGTGACGAACGGGTCGGGGAGCGGCCCGCGGGGCGCCTGCGACCTCGAGCTCCGCGTCGTCGACAACGACGGGCCCTTCGCCCGCGCCGTGCGCGCCCGCCTTTTGGAGAGAGATTAGAGGGGGGCGGGGCGCCACTACTTCGGAAGCCGAAGCACGCGTAGCTCTGCCCTGCCCCTGTGTCTCAGCTGACAACCACGGGCGCGTGCAGGTGTGCCCGGCGCGGGAGCAGGAGCTGCTGGCGAGCGCCGGCCAGTGCTCCGTCCCCGCCCCGAACCTCGCCAACGACGTCACGGTGGCCCCTGGAGCCCTGCCTCTAGGCCGCGGATCCGCAGCCTCTGACGCGCGCGCGCGCCGGCAGTTCGACGCCTCGTGCATGCGGCCCGTGAGCGGGACGGCGACGGCCGCTCAGAGCATCGCCCCCGGCACCCCGGTCCGTCCCCGGCCCTCGCCCGCCCCGCCCGGCAACGGCCGACGCTCGGCCCGCCCCGCCCGGCCCCGGCCGACGGGCCGCGCACAACGCAGCTCGTGCTGGGCGAGACGTACGACGTGAAGGTCTTCTCGAGCGCGTACCCCGCCGGCGCCGCCTGCTCCGTCCGCCTGCGCGTCCGGCGCGCCGCCGCGCCCGCCATCGCTCCGGGCGCCGCGAGCCCCGCCGAGATCGCCGGCGTCGTCGGCGGCTCCCCGGCCCATGTCTCCGTCGACCTCAGGTACCCCGCCCCGCCCCGCCACCGCTTGCGTCCTGCGCGAGGTGATCGGGGGCGCTGGGCAGCTACTCGTTCGGGGACGCGTGCAAGGACCACGCGCACGTGTGCCGCCTCGCCGTCCGCGCGGCCGGCGACCCCGCGGTGGGCGTCGGCGGCTCGCTCGCCACACCGGACGGCTCCTCCATCCGACTCTGGAACCAGGCGAGCGCCTGTACCCCTGCCCGCCCCGGCCCCCCTCCAGCCGCTGAGCGGGCGCCGTGCGCCAGACGTGCGCGGGGGAGCTGCGCCGCGTGCACCTGAGCCCCTACATCCGCCCCGAGTCCGCCCCGCCCGCCCCGCCCCGTCCCGGGCCCTCGCGCCTAACTCAGCGCGCCTGCGGCAGCTCGACGGGGGCGGCGGGGACGGTGGCGCGGACGTACCAGGTGGCGCTGACGTGCGCCTACGGGCCCGGCCTCGCCGCCTCCGTCTCCTGGAGCATCCCCGTCCGCCGCCCGTAGCCGCCGCGCCGCGACCGCCCGATCGCAATCGATCGCGCGCGAGTCGGACCGGAGTTTCGAGCCTCGAGCTCAGATCGTAGAAGTAGGTTGAAATTCCGTTGACGTAGTTCGGTGCTCGCGGCTGGCTTGCATTTCGTAGGAAACGGTTTAGTTGACGTTTATTAGGATGGTTTTCCTGGACCTGGAGCCGGGCCCCCGCCGAGGGCTCGACAATTTTAGTTTGTGGCATTCGTGAACCAGAGCCATGATGATTTAGTTGTCATTCGAACGTTCTCAAATCCAATGCTGGAATGCTGTGTATGCAGAATTCGAATGTTGATTTAAAATTTAATGATTGGATTGAATGTCGATGGCCCAGTGATTGCAAACATTTTTGGGGAAGGACCTCCTTCCCCTTCCTCCACTCAGGGTGTCCTCCTCCTGACCTCCAAAAGCCGAGTTTTCTTGCCGGGTCCTAGAGAGGCATTTCCCTCCAAGTCCCGCCTGGATCAAGAATGGGTATAATAACACATTTGTGCGAAAAAATAAGCCGGGTGATGTATATGTATAATTATAAGCCGGACTATAGCTGAGTGCGCCTGAACTTTCGGAATGCTCTTGATGAGCACGACGATTCATGATCATGACATGCACATACATGCCGAGACCGGAGGCCTAGGGGCACAGTGTACGGGGTGGCCCGCTAGGCCGCCTCCAAGTACCCGCTGTACCGGGTACACAAAAAAGCGCTCCTGAGAGTTTGGAACGGGTCTTTTTCTTGTGTTCGCAGGCTATGCTTCTCTTCTCAAGATTCAATGATTTAGACTCTGAGATCTCATGATCAGAGTCTCGTCCTCACCCACTTCAGAAAAAGCACCGACCTGCTATCAGGACCTTTCCTGCTCAATAGTTAATGGTACTTCCCCTCCGACAGGGGCAGTGCAACTGCAGCGTACATGTTTCTGTTCCGTTCATAATCAGAAGTAGTCCGAAATCATTGAATTTTCGCCAACGCTTAGCCGAGCTCGAGATCGTAATTTACGAGCTCAAACAGGCGTTAGTAAAATTAGATCTAGAGTCACTGCAGCTGAGAGTTCGAATTTTTCGGATTCCGGGGGCGGCGCGCGCGGCGTTGGGGGCACCCCGCGGCAGGGTCGGCGCCGCCGGGCCGGCCGCGCCCGGCCGCCCCCTTCCCCCCTCCAACCGACCCCCCCCCCCCTCTAGTAAACCTGTTTTAAAGCACTGGGCCATCGACATTCAATCCAATTAACATTCGAATTCTGCATATACAGCATTCCAGCATTGGATTTGAGAACGTTGGAATGACAACTAATTCATCCTGGCTCTGGTTCACGAATGCCACAAACTAAAATTGTCGAGCCCTCGGCGGGGGCCCGGCTCCAGGTCCAGGAAAACCATCCTAATAAACGTCAACTAAACCGTTTCCTACGAAATGCAAGCCAGCCGCGAGCACCGAACTACGTCGACGGAATTTCAACCTACTTCTACGATCTGAGCTCGAGGCTCGAAACTCCGGTCCGACTCGCGCGCGATCGATTGCGATCGGGCGGTCGCGGCGCGGCGGCTACGGGCGGCGGACGGGGATGCTCCAGGAGACGGAGGCGGCGAGGCCGGGCCCGTAGGCGCACGTCAGCGCCACCTGGTACGTCCGCGCCACCGTCCCCGCCGCCCCCGTCGAGCTGCCACGCGCAGGTGTGGGTGAGGCACGAGGCCGGGCCCAGGACCGGGCGGGACGGGGCGGGGCGGGGCGGGGCGGGGCGGGGCGGACTCTGGGCGGATGTAGGGGCTCAGGTGCACGCGGCGCAGCTCCCCCGCGCACGTCTGCCGCCCGTCGCCCGCTCAGCGTCTGAAGGGCGGCGGGGCGGGTGGGGGTACAGGCGCTCGCCTGGTTCCAGAGTTGGATGGAGGAGCCGTCGGGGGTGGCGAGGGAACCGGCGACGCCCACCGCAGGGTCGCCGGCGGCGCGGACGGCCAGCCGGCACACGCGCGCGTGGTCCTTGCACGCGTCCCCGAAAGAGTAGCTGCCCGGCGTGCGCGCGTCCGACCGCGTCGGCGGCGCAGGGCGGAGGCGCGACGCGGAGGCGGGGGCGGGGCGGGGCGGCACCTGAGGTCGACGGGGACGGGGGCCGGGGAGCCGCCGACGACGCCGGCGATCTCGGCGGGGCTCGCGGCGCCCGGGGCGATGGCGGGCGCGGCGGCGCGCCGGACGCGCAGGCGGACGGAGCAGGCGGCGCCGGCGGGGTACGCGCTCGAGAAAACCTTCACGTCGTACGTGTCGCCCAGCACGAGCTGCGTTGTTCGTATACAACGTTAAACGTTAGCCCCGTCGGGCGGGGACGAGCGGGACGGGCGGGGGGGCAGACCGGGGTGCCGGGGGCGATGCTCTGGGCGGCCGTCGCCGTCCCGCTCACGGGCCGCATGCACGAGGCGTCGAACTGCCGGCGCGCGCGCGCGTCAGAGGCTGCGGGTCCTGGGCGCTAGGGGCAGGGCTCCAGGGGCCACCGTGACGTCGCTGGCGAGGTTCGGGGCGGGGACGGAGCACTGGCCGGCGCTCGCCAGCAGCTCCTGCTCCCGCGCCGGGCACCCCTGCACGCGCCCGGGTCCGTCAGCTAAGACGCAGGCTTCCGTAGCGGCGGCGCCCCGGCCCTCTCTAAAACTTTGCGCACGGCGCGGGCGAAGGGCCCGTCGTTGTCGACGACGCGAAGCTCGAGGTCGCAGGCGCCCCGCGGGCCGCTCCCCGACCCGTTCGTCACGTTGAACGACAGCTGCGAACGAAGGCGGTCTGGGGGGGGAGGAGGGGCGGGGGGAGAGGGGGGAGGCCGACCCTGTGCACGCCGGAGTGGCTCGTGGGGAGGCCGGCGGCGGTCCAGGCGGAGTTGGAAGGGTACGAGGTGATGGCGGGGAGGAGGCCCTGCCCCGGCGCCTCGCTCTGCCACAGGCTCACGTCCGCGCCCCAGTCTGCCAGCAGCAGCGTCTGCGCGCGCGGAAAAGTTAGGAAATTCAAGGTGGCCGCGGCCGGCCGGGCGTGCTTTGAGGTCGGGTACGGCGGCGCCGCAGAAGGTGGCGCCCGCGTCGGCCCGGCGCACGGGCGCGAGGCGCGAGAGCGTCATCGGCGGCGGGCACTGCGCCCCGGTCGGAACGGAACCCGAATCATTTCCCCAATTTCACAAATTCGGACCGGAATGTCGTAGTAGTCGACGGGCGGGGAGTACGGCAGGCACTGCTGCGGCGCGCCCGAGCCGCCGGTGCCCGAGCCAGAGCCCGAGCCCGAGCCGCCGGAGCCCGAGCCCGAGCCCGAGCCCGAGCCGGCGCCGATGGAGGAGCCGTCACAGTCCGGGTCGGTCACCTGGTGCGAAGTCAGATGCCTTGAAATTTAAATTCAAACGGTCGAAATGCGAGATTCGTGAGACCTTGATGGTGAAGTTTCCGAAACGGTCGCCCGAAATGACACCTGCACATACGCCTCCCAAGTAAGTCCCGCCCCCGTCGGACATTGAAGCGTAGGCTCGAATGTGAAAGCGTTGCCTTCGATAACGACATAGACGGGGGTGCCGACGGGCAGAGTGTGAAAGGCCGTCACGCTCGTGTCGCAGCCCGTCACTGCGGCGGCCGCGGACACGTCAAGTTGCAGTCAAAGATCTAGATCTAGAGGGAACATCAGATCTAGAGGTCACCCTGGTAGAGGCGCTCGGCGCCTTGGCTGCCCGGGCAGCCGAGGTAGATGTAGAGCGTGGGGACGAAGTCGAGCTCGGGCGAACAGATGCTCACGTATGTGCCCACTCTGAGGATTGCAGGCGCTTCGAGTAAGCGCGGGGGAGGTAAGATAGCAAAGCTATAAATAAGGATACTAGTACTGATATTAAATGGATGATTATTGTTAACTCTGTATGTATACGTATATATAGGATCCGGTCCGGAGATCCGGTCATAAGCAGGAAATTGAGCGGGAGATTAATATATATATATATATTGCGGGTGGGTATTGAATGAAGGAGGATTAGATAGCACCGCGAGAAGCCGAGGTCCGTGAGCTCAAAGACGGCCGTGCTCCCGGCGTTGCCGAAGACGCTCGGCAGGCCCAGCAGCGAGGAGCGGCGAGAGCCGCAGTACGGGAGCGGCGCGGCTCCCACGGCCGCGTTGCACGAGGGGCCTGATCATGAACGCAGAATATCAGGGTTCGCATCCGTTTATACGCATATACGTGTAACCCGAATTGAAGCGCACTAGCAGGCGGGCTGATTCCACGCAGGCAGTACGACCCGGCTTCTTGAGGCGCCCCGAAGCTGTAGGACAAGGCAAATCTATTGTAGTACGTGCGGGATGCGGCGTTTGAATTCCAGGAACGCATGAGGTAGACGGCATAGTAGGTGCCGGGAAGCAGCTTCTTCGGACCGTTAAGCCCCACACCGCTGCCATAATATTCGCATTGTTGTCCTGTGGTCGCCATCAGTTGCAGATACAAAGATAGATTGGCCGCCCCGGGCGATGACACCCACAAACCGGCAAGCACGTGCGCTTGAGGTGACGAGGGACAGTTGTCGAGGATGAAAACATGCGTCGACACATCTTGCACTTGATGGAACGCGCAAGGAATGTACATTGCTCCAGACAGCGGGACGTTGACCCGCAGGACCAGGTCACGGATCGCCTGCCCTGGATACGGCACGAAGGCACTAAATCCGCCCTTGGCAAAGAGAACGGACTGGTTTAGGCCGACAGAGTTCTCTGGTGTTGAGACGAGCGTTTGCCTTCCGCAGATGGGAAAGTCTGCGTACTGGCACGTGCCGTCGGACTGCAGCGTGACGGGATTCGACGGCGGACACCTGCAAACACGCTCATGAACACGCGTTTAGCATACCTTGAAGTGGGTGAAATGCGAATTTAAATACGAAATTGCGCACGTGTTATCGAGTACGTCGAGGCGGAACATGCCTTCGCGACCACGACCTACGGACCAGAGCTGCAGCTCGTCTCTATAGACAGGAGCACTCTGCGCGAGTGAAAACGAGCAACATGGTGTAAGTAACGCAAAACAGCGTCAGAAGAGCGACTGAGAGCCAGCTGCAGATCTAGACCTGGACGAGCACATAGTAGGTGCCCGGGAGGACCCAGTAGAGCCCCTTCTCATCGCTCCAGTCGAGCGACGCTGCGGGGGGACAATAAAGCATGAAGTCCCGCGGAGATGCACAACCGACGAAAATGCGCACGTCTCCATTCGTAAGGGCCGTATGATACCTTTTGGTATGAGGGCATGGCGGGATTTCCAGCGAACACGAAAATTTCGGGTTGAGTGATGTCCGTGTAATTGTATATGTTGAAGATGTTGTGGTGCCAGCGTCTATCGATTGCAATCAGGCAGTGAGCTATGGCGAGCGATCGACAACATTTAACAGGTTCTCACCGTTCCTCCTCGATGCGGACGCGCGTGAGGTACACGCCGCTCCTCGCTTCGGGAGCGGTGCCAATGTCGAGAATCGGACATAATGGTGCCGTCACGTAAGCACAGCTGGACGACCACATCGTGTAGGAGGGGGAGAACCGGTGGCGGTGGAGATCCTTGGGCAAGCCGACGAGTGACTTCACAGAGGAGCTGCAGGGCTCCGTCGCCCCGTGGAAGAGCGTCGAGTTGTACGCCGGAGGCCCCACGACGTTCGCAGCGCCTGGGCATATGTAAATGAACAAATCCCGTCAAGGGATTTCTAATGCAAAACCTAATCAGCGTGTGCACCCGGGAGGTTGAGGCCCTGTGTGTTGAGAAGTCTGTTTTGGCCCCCCTTGAGGCCAACCGGATCGATGGCCGACAGAGAAGCACCCAGGAGTGCGGTCTCGACAGCCTGCGCATCCGGAACGTGCCATCAGTTCTGTGCATCGCTCTGTTGCCTACAGTGCGCGCGCTCCGAGCGTACCGACACGGTCGTGGAAGGGTTGGCGCTGCGGTAGAGCGCGGCCGTGCCCGCGACGAGGGCCGCGGCGTAGGACGTCCCGTGCACGATTGCGAGGCTTACCTCCATGGGATTCCAGAGATACGTCAGGTCAACACGTTCATTTCCTTGAAAATAGGTTCTGAGTTCCTGACGGTAGTTGTCAATCCTCATTGGCATTATGGCTGCTGCCCGAATGTTCTGGCCCGGAGCAAGTATGTCCACACAACTGCCGAAATTTTATGGTTGCGGGCGCTTACGTTGAGGGGAACGCGGACCTGCCCCAGTTGGAGAAGCCGGCGCGGTAGTCGTCCTGGTCGCTGGCGCCGACGTTGATGGCCCCGGGCGAGTTGCCGGGCGTCGCGTCGCACGCGTCCGCGTACTGGTTCCCCGCGGCCTGTACACGGGAACAGTCGACGTTAGCGCGGTCGGCGGGGTGTGGGCCGCCGACGGCGCAGAATTCCAATTGCAAGCACCGTCACAGGGAGAGCGTCCACCGCGCGGAGGCGAGCGAACGCATCCGTGTACGCCGGGTTGACCTTCAATCGATGAAGATCGATCAGAATTTCGAGATGCTTTCAAAAAGAATTTCTCGAACCTTCAGGAGGGTGCCGGAGGACACGACGGTGGATGAGAGGGCGATGAGGACGACAGCCTTGTTGCCGGTGGCGCTGCGCTCTTGAATCTTGGCAATTGCAGCGTCGATGCCGGCGATGACCAGGCTGTCCGTCGTCGCTGCGGCGCAGGCGCTGTCTGCATTCGAGCGCTCCTTCCTCTCGAAGACCTTTAGTGAGAAAATGCTGGCGTTGGGCGCCGCGCCGACGGTCGATCCTGCGGCGACCTGACGATGCGGACGCGAGCTTGTGAGAATCATGAATGACACATATAGCGAGCGTGTCAGTAAACGAGCGCGCGCACTGAAGCGACGGCAGTGCCGTGGAGGCTTTCGGAGCAGTCGTTCGCAAAATTGACGGAATCCACGTCGTGCAGTGGTACCTGTGCAATGGAATCGAATCTTCTCAGAGAGTTGCGAGGCCTTGGGAGGACGGACCACGCGACCCTCGAGCTGCGGGTGATTGGCCCGCACGCCCGTGTCAATCACGTAAATGTCCACGCCAGCGCCGTTGGCCGCGCCGCGGTCAAAGCGCCCGTCCAGAGTCATCCCGCCCGTCGTCTGGTCCAGCCTGCGATGCACATGTCTTCTTGACCATAGCATCACGGATTCGTGGGGACTCGCCTGTCGAGGTGCCAGGGGGTAGACTCGGGGTTGACTCCAGGTATGAACTTTTGATAGTCGTCCGAGCTCGTGGTTACGTTAACGTTGGCACCCACGTTCGCCCAGGGCGTCGAGGGGCGGGCAGCGTAAATAGGGGCATAGGCCAATCCATAGTAGAAAGTATGATCGATGATCCGGCCGACGGTGAAGTCCGTCGTCGGCACGTCGGTCCGGATCGCGAACCCTCCACCCTCTGGCCCTGACATCTGTGCGGGCTCCACGACCTGCGTGCGTGAACAGCTTAGATTAGATCTCGGCTTAGATTAGATCTCGGCGGGCGACGCACGCCGTCGGGGGCGACGAACTTGACGCGCTCGTGCGCCTCCAGCTCTGCCTTCACCTCCGGCGACAGCCTGGGGGGGGGGTCAAGGGGACGAGCGCAGAGGCGAAGGTGGGGGTGGGGAGGGGGGTTGCGGGGGGAGGAGGGGCGAAACAGTGGCAAGGGAAGCGAGATGGAAGGCCCTAGGGGAGGGAATTCGAAGAAAAGGGGAATTTGAAGGTGAGGGTGCGTGAAGATGAAGATGAGAAGGGGGCGCAGTCAGGAGCAGAGGGTAGAGGAAAAGGGTGGGAGGGAAAGGGTGAGAGAAGTCACGACCGGAAGTCAGGACAAGGGAAAGGGAAAGACAAGTCAGGAGGAGGGGGTAGGGAGGGCGAGATCACAGGTAGAGGGGCAGGCAAGTCGAGGACAGGCTGGGGAGGGGGGGGGCGGCGCGGGACGGTCGAGGGGGACGAGACCGGGGCGGCCAGGTGAGCGGCTTCAGCCCTCCGGGAGGCGGAGGGGAGGGGGGGGGGGGGGGGGGGGGGGGGGCGGGGGGGAAGGCGAGGAGGATGGGTGTTGAAGGAGGCGGGAGGGGCGGGAGCGGAGAGCCCGCGGAAGGGGACGGAGAGGAGCGCACCGGGCGGAGAAGCCGCGGAGGGCGCGTGAGAAGGAGCGGCGGAAGAAGACGCGCTCCTCGTGCGCGGCGCCGTGGTGCCGCCGGGCGGCCGCCCGCGCGTGCCCGCGGACCGCCTCGGCGTGCTCCTCCGTCGCCCCGTCCTTCAGGCCGACGATGTAGTGGCCCTCCTGCGCCGCCCGCAGCCGCTCGACCTCCTCGCGCCGCGCCTTGTCCGCCTTCGCGCGCTCGAGCGCCTGCCGCTGCGCCGCCTCGTCTGCGGTCGATCGCGAGCATCGGGTCAGAGGGACGCCCACGGTGACATCGCGGGGCAAGTAGAACGTCACCGGCATGTGCACCGTCATCCTTGGACTTGGGGGGCCGCTGCGGGTTCGCGTGCGGCGCGCCTTCGCCCCCTTCGCGGGCCGAGGGCTTCGACTCGAGTCTATCAAGCCGGCCTCGAAGCTCCCTCAGCTCTCGGAGAAGATCCTCGTTCGCCGGTTGCGCGGGCGCCGTCCCTGCGCCGCGCGCGCGCACGCCCTGTCAGCTGTGCAGAGTTGCGGCGCCGGCGCGGGCGCGGTTTGAAACGCGCAGAGGCGGACCTTCGTGAGAGGAGGCGCGAGACGCGGCACCGTGGTGCTTCTCTGCGGCAGGAAAGCGGCCGCGGGCCATGCGTCAGATCCTCGGCTCAATGTGTTCACAGCCGCGACCCAACCGGCGCGGCCGCGGCTCGCGCGCGGGCCGCTGCACTGGCCCAAGTCATCATCTTTCTAGGCCGGGTCATAGACCATCTATATATATGGCAAGGTTAAAGTTAACGCTGCATGTAACGGCTGCAGCGCCGATCCCCGGAGCGGCCGCGCGCGGGGCGGCCTGCTGGCTGTATGCTGCGGGCGTGTGGCCGGTCTGGCTTCGTCTTGAGCACTAGTTTGTCTGTATGCAATCCTAATGGCCACTGATGTGCGCCTACCGATGCGCGCGGCCGCGGGCGGGGCGGGGCGGGGGAGCGCGCGCGATTCGCACCACGGGAGTCGGCGTCGGGCGAGGCGGCGGCGGCCAGCAGGACGGAGCAGGCGATCGCAACCAGCAGGCAGGTCGCACGCATCCGGGGCTGCATGCCGCGGACTATGGAAGCCATGGCCCTGGGCCAGATGACCGCAGCTGGCGAGCAGCGCTGGCCGCAGCTGGGCGAGCTCCCGAAGCTCTGATCGCACGGCCGCGGATGCGTGGCGATCCGCGCTTCCCGACCGTCGGACCTGCTTCCTAGGAATCCGAGCGCTTCGCTGTAGGCTGCAGCTGGCATGGAGGTTGCAGATCTAGAAGGGGGTGCGCGAATCGGCGAGCTCCCGCTCAGATGGCTAGCCGCCTAGCCAGGAGCTAGCCGTATTTTTTGATTCATTTCTTGAACTTCATTCATTAAATTAAAAAGTATCACAGTATACGTATACCGTATACGCGTAGTTTTGAACTCCGCCGCGGCGCCGCCGTCTACGGTCTTCCGAGAATCCGAATACGGTGACTACGTACTAGTATACGCCGCTACTATACGGATCCGGAGACTACGGTAGCTGCTGAGCTATACCCCGGGTAGCCTATACCAGTAGACGCCGCTGGCAGGCTGGGCGCCGGCGCAGGGCCGCAGGCCGCACAGCCCGCGCCGCCACGCGGCACGCGGCCGCACGCCGGGCCTCGCCGGCACTGGCCCGGCAGGGCCCGGCAGTGGGCCGGCACCGGCCCGGTGGTACGCGTGGCCTCGTGCGCGGGCCCCGGGGCCCGCGCGCTCACCGCAGCCGGCGCCGGCGGCGGTTCAACGGTTCCGCGTAACACAAATGCACAGGCGGCGTGATCATGAGCCACGTGACGTCGACAGGCCTGGCCGCCTGCGTGTCCGGCGCCCGCCGGGCCGGCGCGCCGGCGCGCCCGCCATATCGAGATCGCCCCCGGCGTCGTCGGCAGCTAGCTCCCCGGCCCCCGTCCCCGTCGACCTCAGGTGCCAGTGTGCCACCCGATGCGGTAATAATTTTGCAGATAGAAAAATGATCATGATCATGAGCCACGCGCGCGCGGTCGGGGGCTGCTGAAGAACACATGTACAGGAAGAATGCGCAGATCTAGATCTAGAGCCTTGCAGTACGCGTACGTATTAGTACATGATGGAAACTCTGTTCCAGCACTTCGCAGCTAATTATAACCTTGCGATTGGGGGCTCTACGGGGTATTCGGGCCGTGCACGTGCACGTGGCCAGAGCTCGCGGGGGCCGGGGGCCTCAGGATGCCCCGCAGGCTCGGAGGCAGGTACGGCCGCGTCGGGCGCACCGCGGCCGCGGCCGGCAGCGGGGGCGCAGGGGCGCGGGGGGCGCGGGAGGGGCGAGGCGCCGGCCGGAGGGGCGACGCCGACGTCCGCGACGCCGGCGGCTCGAGCTCCGGCGCCGGCGCCGGCCCCCGCGGCCGCGGCCGCGGTCGAGGAGGCCGGGGGCGTCCCCATGGCCACTGCCGGGATCTGCCGCGGGTGCTGAGGCGGCCTCGAAGCCAAGGCCGGCAGGCCAGCTGCAGGAATGGCTGCAGCTGCTGGAGCGGCCGGGACCGCAGCCGCCGCGGCTGCCGCGGCCGAGGAGCTCGCGATTGATGGCGCCGGCGTCGGATCCGGGGGCTCGCCGCAGCGGAAGGGGCACCCCGCGCGCCACGTGTCGATGCAGCTCCGATGGAATTCGAACCGGTCTGCGGGCGATGTACTAGGGGCCCGGCCGCGTTTGGCGCGCCGGGGGTGCAAGGGGGGAATCGGGATCTAATATATTAATGAAAGAGTAGTAGTGGCCGCCGGGCACGAACATGCACGGGGCAGATGTAGATCGACCCCGGCCCAGCGCGCGCGGCAGTTTGAAGTAGTAGCGCGCGCGGCAGATTGCGGCGCAATCTGCCGAAGCAAGCACCGCGGCCAGTCCAAGAAGCCGAGCAGCGGAGTGCCGAGCGCAACAAGAGGGCGCGGGCCGGCTGGCGTGCTCGGCTGCGGGCAGCGCGGTACGCAGTACTGCGGTGCAAGCTTGATGCAGTGAAAACTAGTCCAGGCGGCACGGGTACCGTGCGACGTACGCGGCGCACTGCAGCTGCGAGGAAGCGGAAATCTAGAGGAGACGTTGACAGCTAGAGAGAAGTGGTTCCATGCAGAACCGCGCAACGAAGAGCAAGGCGTACGCGACACACTGCGAGGAAGCCGAACTCGGAAATCTAGAGGAGACAGCTAGGGAGAACTGGTTCCATGCAGAACCGCGCAAGGAATTCGAAGACCGGAGTTAGAGAGAAGTTAGTTTTCCCCTCGAAAACCACTTTTCCCCCACGAATTCGACGCTCGAAAGTCGAGAGCTGACCGGTCCACCGAGCCAATCGGATCGCGAATAAAGCAACATTTTTTTCAGGTGTTGCAAACTGGACCTCGAAAACGGCCTCATAGAAAACTTTTGGCTGAAGCGAGGGAACGGGAAGCAAGGGGGCCCCTTTCCCCCTTGCAATTATTAAGCAACGCACATATATGCATGAACATTTAAGCTTCTACCTCTTTAAGCTTCTAAATATGGGCCAGAACATTTAAAGAATATTACAGCTTCTGGGCCATATGCATGGCGCACGGCCGCAGGGGAGGGTGGCCAGCCCTAGGGCGGGCCCGGGCCCCAAGGCCATGGTCGCCAGGCAGATCGCGCAGTCGTCCGCCTCCTCCCGATCAATATCGCGATCGATATCGTCGACGCTAGTCAGCGCCGCCGAATTCGAATGCAGAGAGTGGTAGTGCCTGTCAAACATATTTATAATTATAATGGTAATCAGTTGCAAAGCACGCACGAGTCCTGCAATCGCAAGCTTAAGACGCTAAGGTCGGGCGCAGCGGATCCGGGTCCAGATTCGCGATCGTCGATGTCCTCTGGATCTGCGACGTGCGTCGCAAGCGCCTCGAGCTCTGGATCCCCCACGGCCTCGGCCGGCGGCGGGCCGTGAAGCGGCCGTTCGAGCTCCGGATCGGCTCTGGAAGCACTTCGACGTCCCTCTGGCTCCTCCTCCTCCGCCTCCTCCTCCGCCTCCTCCTCCGCCGCCTCTTCTTCCCTCTGCTGCTCCGCGCGCCTGCGCTCCTCCGCTGCCTCCAGCCGCTCGCGCAGTCGTGCTTCGGCCTCCTGCCGCAGCCCCTGGAGCCTGCAATCCAAATTAAAGCTCATCTTGATTACCTTTAAATTTGGCAAATAAATATTACAACTGCAAGGCCTAGGTCTGCGGGCCGCCCCGATCCTAGTGTTCAGTTCTAGGGCAGATCTAGATCCCGAGAACCGCGGCCACGGCCGGGCCGCGGGCACGTCGACGTTCAAGCGCACCTGCTAAGCACGTCGGAGCTCGAGCCCGAACCGGACTTGGCGAGGTGGCGCTCGCAGTTCCTCGTCTCCCGCACGGCCGCCTCCAGCTCGCCCGCCCCCGCCATGCACCCTGCAGAAGGAATGGAAGCGAGGGGCGTTTAAATAATTTGAATTGGAGCTGTAGTGCCGGACAGACATATATCTAGAGCGTTAACGCACTGATGCGCAGTAGCCTCGCCTCGGTGTCTCCTGGCGACCTCTGCGCACGATCCTTAGCAGGAAATTTCAAGCAAAGAAACCTTTAGCAGGAAATTTCCTTAGCAGGGAATTTTCCTTAGCGTGCGCCGGCACCGAAACCTGAAACCCAAAAGCAGCGAACCTTTAGCAGAGCGTCGAGGATGGGGCGCGCGCGGGCCCAGTCGGATTTGCCGACGAGCTTCTTCCCCGCTTTCTGCCGGAATCTCGTCGCTTGTAGATCCGGAACAGATAAAACGACGCAGCGAAGCTGCAAAACGTACCCTGTCTGCGGCGTCGCGCTTGGCCCGCTCGGCGCGCTCGGCCTCCCGCCGCGCCCGCTCGCGCTCCGCCTCCGCCTCCGCCCGCCCCCGCTCCGCTTGATCTTGATCTGGCCTTGCAGCTGCAGACTCTTGCGCCCTCTGGCGCGACTCCAGCTTGCTCGAGAGCCGGTGCGCATTCGCCAAGTGCTGTCCGACATCAAACGTCATTTACGCAGAAAGCGCGTTATAATTAGCGGATAATACGAAATCAAATCGCTGACATCGATATACTCCTGCGGAGTCCTTCCGCCTGTGTCTATTCCGGTAGGAAGCCTTTTCTTCTTTATGAAGAACTCGGAAAGTTTCTATACGATCGCGAGCACAAACGCAAGTCAAATGGTCATGATCATGATAAGTCTATCAGCGCGATGAATCGACTTACCTGATAGCAGAATGATGTAACGGAAGGATCATAACCTTTCTTCATAGACAAGATGGAAGCCAGCTGTGTAAGGCATCCTTCTGCCATTTCGTGGACCAGACCGGTACCATCATGATCAGCTGCAGCGTCCTGGAGCAACACAGCGGCGCGCTGCGACAGACAGCGGGACTCTTAGATGACTTCAAAGCAAAGTTAACGGCCCCGGTCCGTGGACCAATTACCTGACAGCTTGACGCAGCCTCATCAAGGCGACTTGTTGATTTGTACAACTGGCCGAGAATCATCAGAGTTCGCGCTAGGAATTCTCCCTGGCCAGCTATTCGACTCTCTTCCGTTTCCGCGATCGCCCGCTGCAAGAAGTGTTTAATGATTTAAAAGCTGAAAATGAGCACTCTTGGCGCTCGCCTTCAGATATAGCTCGGCTCTGTCCACACCAAGACCCCAAGTAAGAATCAAAGTTCCAGCATCCCCATACGCCTGGGCGAGATAGTTCTTCTTCTTGCAGGTTTCGCAAGCTCGCTTGGCAACACCCAAGTACAGCTGCAACGCACTGCGGCAACCGCTCGTCAACTACAAACTGCATACTTTGAAATAAGAGAGTGATCACCTGCAACATGGCCTCCACATCAAGGTTCGGAGGAGGATTGGCCCCGTGCCACTGTCCGATGAGCAGCGAGAGCGAGCCCGGCCCAACGCAGCACTGGCAACCCACGCCTCCGTAACTCTCCACTGACGACTGCAAGAGCATATGCATGTACCTCAAAATAAAATAAAATATGCAATTAGCGGCGATATCGCAAACGATCTCGCACCTGGAAATTCCTCCAGGCCTCCTCCCACTCTTTCAGCTGTACACAGATGCTTCCTAGCAACCAGAGGACCTCGGCGATACGCTTGTTCTTCTCGTGGAATCGCGTAAGTCGCTTCAGCACATCCAGCGCGCACTGCGCATGTGCGAGCATTGACATTTAGATGATCTGTATCAATGCATATGCATACATTTATGCGAAATTAACGGCACGCAAGACGAACCATGTAGATTTTCTTGGCACGCGCGTGATTCTTGGCCTTGAAGTAAACGTAGGCGAACGCCCGCGCGTGGTCCGCGAGGGCCTCGGGAGTTGCAGCCCCTAGAAGCTCGTCCCGCCTTTTCTCATCCAGGAGCCGGGGCGCAAGGAAACGCTGCGCATATGAACGTATATTATTACAATGCTCGATAATAGCGCTCCATAGCGCTCCAAACGCATAGCGCTCCATATATTTTATAATGCTCGATAATAGCAGGGCGTGCGAGGTACGTAATATACAATAGAGATCCATCGGCATTGCTTATAGCATTATGTATTACGACCGCGAGCACCTCGTAAATCTTCACGACTTCGTCGGGCTTCTCGAAATGGTTGAAGCCCAGAGCGAGCCGGAGGGCGTACGAGACCGTCGCTAGCGCCTGCTCGCCCAGCTTGGCGACGCTATTATCGAGCTCGCCCTGCATTCATGTGAATCATAATTCTGTAAACAAGCTGGTGAATCAATAGAACTGACGCACCTGCCAGTACTGCACGAATTCCTTGTAGCCTTTTTCATCAGTCATGTTCATATGAAGCATTCCAATCGTTTCCGAGTACGAGATTGAGAGGAAGTCGCCGCAAAAGCCAGCGGTCGCGATGCCGGATGTCGCCGGCGAGCGCGCTTTCTTGCATTTCTCACATTCACACCAGTACAGGGACACCCACTCCGGAACATTCGGCCTGCGCATTCACGGGAAAAAATGAAAGGAGGTATTTAAACTGATCAAAAACTTCGACATACCCGGTGGGAGCACGAGAAAAGTGATAACCCGGCGGGAACAAGATCCCAATATTACCTCCTTTGTTCATTGGAATGCCCTGACTGCACGAATATTAATTCGAGTGTCAAATGTTAGATCTAGGCACCCGCGCATGGCCACGCGCGCGGCGCGGGGGCTGGGCTCGCTTAATTAAGATCTGCTGCTGCGCAGACTGCGGGCCGCCGGGCTAGCGCTGGTCATGATCAGCGGTTGGTCTGGCCCCGCAGCCCCGCGCGGGCCCTATATCAATATCTAGACACATGTACAGGCCTAGACTCTGAGATATGCAGCTTCGAATTCAATTTAATCAACGAAATTAAAGACGATACTTTGCTTTAGTTTTAAACCTGGATCGGATACGCAGGCCCTAGCTATAGGCAAACTTGCAATTGCATCTCCGTGCAGCTGAAGCTTGATGCTACCGGTATGCCCTATATAGCTAGGCAAGCTAGGCAAGCTATGAAACAAATTAAAAGAAGAAAAGACGAACCAGGGTCGAGTCTGAGCTCACGATGAAAAGCGAGCACAGGCAGACACCAATCGCGAGCTCGAGGTCCCCGCCCGCGCCTAATGCATACGCCGCGGCTGGCGGCCCCGGCCCCCGCGCGCCGGCGCCAGCTGCAGGCCTAGCTATATAGGCCCGCGCCTAGCTATAGGCCCGTGGTACCGGTGCAGCGGCGGCTTGAGCTCGAAAGAACCAACGTATGCGTAAGATCTGCCGACGTCATGAACATTCAGCGCGTACGTGTGCGTGCACGTGGCGCTCGCGGCCGGCCGCGGGCGCCGGCGCGCGCCCGGCCGGCCGCGGGCCGGCCGCGGCGCCGGCCGCGCCGGCGCCGGCGCCGCGGCGCGGCCGCGCGCGGGATCCAGGACGCGCCTGGAGGCCCTGGACTGCTTTGGACTGCAATATCGCGCTGCGCTCAAAGAGGTGAACTTGAGCGCACACGCGGTGCGAAAGGCGATATCGATGGCGCCAACCGCACGTTCGCCCCTCCGCCGCACCGGCGCAACTACAGAAGCTGTCTCTCCGACTCGTCTTCCTGCATGCTTCTATCACCCTGGACGCTGCCGTAGAACGCTGGGGCGGTTCCGCGGCGAGCGGCGGCCGCGAGCTCGCCACCGGCGCACCGCCTGAAGCTCTCAGGTCCGATTCGTCCTCTTGACTCTCCGCTTGCGATGCTGGATGCCGCAGAAGAACGCTCGGGGTGTTCGATAACGCGACGGGGGGATACGTGAATCTCGGCAAGAAGGCCGGCAGCTCCGTGCGTACGCACGTGAACGTCGCGATGCAGAAGCGCATGCTTCCCGAAAGCGCTTGAGATCGGGGACCCCGCACGAGGCACATCTGCACAGCGGCCGGGCGAAATGGCGTGGGCTCCGTACAACGCGTCCTTCTGGCCCACAGCGGCCTGCTTCATGATCCTCTGCTTCGCGGCCGCCAGGCTCGTCCCCCTCGGCGCGAAGCTGCGCGTGAGTCTTTCGCCCCAATTGCAACCCGCGGCAGCGCGTTGTCCTGATTCGGCGCAGCTCCCGGCGATCTGCATCTACGTGACGACTGGCATGGCGGCTTCCGCCCTAGGTGAGCGCTTGACTCGTGTGACCGCTTGACAGGAGCTCTGACTGCACAGGCAGGCATGCTTGGACCGCGCGAGAACTTGGCTCAGCTTTCGATGGTTGCCGAGACAGGTAAGCGGCTTCCACGAGATCCGGGCGCCGCGCCGCTCCAGACGCAGCCGACTCGACGATATCGATCAAATCAGGGCTGGCGTTCATCTGCCTTTCGGCGGGGGCGGAGCTATACACGCCGGCGATCCGGGACAGCGTGCGCACGATCCTCGTCATCACTGCCAGCTTCACGGTCGCCCAGCTCGTGCGCCTCGAATTCGCGCACCAGATTCGATCCAGGCCTCCGGCTGCGTCACGTGCTTTTCGCTGACGCGCCCACAGATCTTCGGCACGGCGACCGTCGTTGCGTTCGCGAGGGCGGGACTCCTCGCGCAGCCCGCAAACGCCACCCTCGAGCAGCTCGCCGGTGCCCCGCACTCGGCCCCGCCTCGCTCCGCCCGCCTTGCCTGTGCCGAAGCGGACGCCGGCAGCGCTGGGGCTGCTCTGCTCCTGCGTGGCCACGGCGCTGGCGCCGGGCTCGGTCCTCGGGATAATCCGCGAGACGCGCGCGCAGGGGAGCTTCACCTCGACAGTGATGGTACCCCCCGCCCCGCCCCGCCCCGCCCCGCCCAGCCCCCCCGCCCTCTCGCCTCTTTTAGGAATCCGGCCCGGCGGGCTGGGGTCCGCGCGCGCCGCTCCACGCCGCTCCCGCCCTAGGCCCTTTGCGCTTCCCGATCGCTCCGCTCCTGCCCGATTTCAAATGTAACGCGGGGGTACGCCTCGCTCAGGGTAACACGGCCGTGGGCTGCACCCTCGCCCTCATCCTCTACTCCGTCTGCTCCGTGCGCGCGTACCCTCCTCCCCCTTCCCCCTTCCCCTCTTCCCCCCTTCCCCCCTTCCTTTCCTCCCCCCTCCCCCGCCCCCGTGATCGGCCGGCAGGGGTACGCGAACACGGTGATCCTGGGGGGCGGCTTCTCCGCCGCGGCCGTCCTCTTCCTCGCGGCGAACGTAGCCGCCTCCTTCCTCGTCGGATGGGTAGTCGGCCGCCTCGTCGTCATTCTACTCAACGTGAACGCGCGGTTCGCCTCATGTGATCTGATCTGATCTGATCTGATATGATATGATCTGATCTGATATGATCTGATATGATCTGATCTGATCAGAGCCTCAGGTGGCCGAAGGTCCCCTCGCAGTGGTGCATCCTACTGCTCGGGTGGGGCGTCGAGCAGGCGAGTTCAGCTCAGATCTGACCTGAGCCTCGCATCTGACCTGAGGCTCAGATATCGGCGGCCTGCGACTACTACTCGCTGCTGTACCTTCAGGTGCCAGTGCCCCCGGGTCTGAGGTCGTTGTGGGCCTGAGTATCATATGAGGCCGCCTCAGCTTCCCGATCGCCGTACCCCCCTGACCGCGAACGCCCCTGTACACCCCAGGCGGACCTCTCGCTGGAGGGGCTCCTCGTCGCTATCGCCGCCGGCTACGTCGCCACTAACCAGGTCCGCGCCCGTACCCCCTTTCCCTTCTATAAATAGCGGCCTGGGCAGGTGTAGCATCCCCCACCCTTCCTGGGGAGGAGGCCTAGGCTACGGGCTTCGGGCCCTGAAACGGGCCGAACCCCTAAAAACAGCGGCCTAGACAAGAGCCTAGCCGTACCACCCTCCCCTCCCGTTCTTCCCCGCTCCGAACCCTATACCCCTTCCCTTCTGGTCTCCCCAGTGGACCTGCGTACCCCGTGCCCCTCCTCTTCTATATTGGCATTCTCGCTTTAACCGTAACCCCCGTCCCCCGTACCCCCCGTATTCTCGTCCCCCGTACCCCTCCGTCCCCCGTACCCCCCCCCCGTACCCCTCCGTCCCCCGTACCCGCCGGCTCTCCGGCCTTGAGGGGAAGACCTGACCCGTTCCGACCCGATCCGATCTGATGTGATCTGATCCGACACGATCAGATCCGATCTGATCTGATCTGATCGGATCGGGGCGCAGGTCGTGAACCGGAACCGGTTCCTGTCGTTCCTGCGGGAGGTCTTGTTCCCCCTTCGATCTGATCTGATCTGATCTGAACCCATCTGATCTGATTTGATCCGATCTGATCTGACGCAGGTCTCCCCCTACGTCTTCGTACCCTTCTTTACCCTCTCTGGAGCCAAAATCGACCCCGGTGCGCCCCCGTCTCCTCTTCAGCCCGAGCCGGGCCATGGGCTAGCTAGCTGGATAGCAGCAGCTAGAGAGGACACCGCCCGTCTCTCTCCGGGGCTCGCGCGCTCTCCTCTCTGTCACGTCCCCCTTCTTATCCTCAGCCCAAGCCGGGCTGGCTAGCTGGACAGCAGCAGCCTGAGAGGGCAGCCCCCGGCCCGTCTCCGGGGTCCACGCCTCGCGCTCGCTCGCGCCCCTGCCTCTGTCCTCCTCCTCCTCCTCCTTCACCGACGAAGTCTGACTCCCCCCCCCCTGGGCGCAGCGGTGCTAAGGAGCGCGCTGCTCTTCGCCGGGAGCTTCGCGTGCGTCCCGGGGGTAGAGGGCATTTATCAACCAACCCCAACCGCCCCGGGGCGGCCCGGGGCGCCTATAGCTAACTCTCTAGCTCTAGCTAGCTAACTCTCTTTGCGGGCCCTGGCGCACATCGCCCCAAATGGCCTGAATGTCGGCTCTGGACCAAATGCCAACTAACGAACCCCGACCGCCCCTGCCCTTATAATTATCCCCGGGCGCGCAGCTGCGTGCGGATGCTGGCGTGCGCGGCCGCCTGCGTCCCCGCAGGCATCGCCCTCGGCCAGAAGCGCGACGCCTGGCGCGCCATGTGGTGCGCCCCTCTGAATTTCGATCCCGACCGGGGCTTCGGTCATAGCTTCGATGGAGGCGGGAGCTAGGACGCTTCGGCTAAGTTTCTTCTTTAGGCTGAGATTAGCCGAGCTTGATGACTATATATTCACGCTTCAAGTTTCTTGACGTTCGGCATCTTAAGCTTCTTTCTCTTGAGCTTAAGTTGCGCCTTCAGCTAAGCCGACCTAAGTGCGCCGCTTTCGATCACGGCTGCGCTAGTTTGGGCCATCTTCTCTCTTCTTTCATTCTGCTCTGAGCGTTGACCGCAAACGACCGGCCGCAGGCTGACCTTCGCGCCGCAAGGCGGTATGAGCTTCGGCCTCGTCGCCAAGACGCAGCTGCTGTTCGCGGGCGCCTGGGGCCAGGCCTTCGGCACCGCCATGCTCGGATTCGTGCTGGTGCTCATGATCACTAAACGATCCAAGAAAGCTAGATGCTCTATGCAGATAATCTCGATATAACAAGACAATCGAGCAGATCGACCTGGTAGCCGGCCCGCTGCTCGCCCGGGCGGGCCTCCGCCTCGCCGGGGAGGTGCCCGACGGGTCTCTGGGCGACCGGGACGACCCCCTCGCCTGGGCCCCCGGTGCGCCGGCCCGGCGCCTCCTCGCCGTCGAGAGATAGCCTAGGGTAGCTTAGGTGTGGCGGTAGAGTGAAGACTCTAGCTCTGCCCTGCCGGGCAACCCTGGCACGCGTGCCTGGCACGCGTTCCGGTGTCCTTTATCAACTCTAACCGTTCCGGTCGGCTGGCGCATGCAGGCACGCCGGCGCGGCGCCTCCTCGCCGTCGGGATCGACGGCACCGCCCTCGCCGCCCTCCGCCGCGCCGTCGACGTCGATGTGCGCCTCAGATCCGATCCGATCCGATCTGATCTGAGCCGATCTGATCTGATCTGAGCGATCTGAGCGCGCCGCAGTGCCACGTGATCCTGTGCGACACGGACCCGGGCCGGCTGGCCCTCGCCGCCGCCCACCTCGGCCCCGCGTGAGCCCGGCCTGTGCCTTGACCTCCGGTCAAGTACTGTGCCTGGGCTCCGCCGGGGCGTGCGCTAGCGATCTCTAGGGCCCAGATGACTCGTCCGTATCGTCTCCTAGCTCCGCCGCCGCCTCTTTAGATCCGCCCGCCGAGCTCCGCCTGGTGCACTCTAGCGCCCGGTCCCGTTTGCGATGTCCCTCGAATGGCCGCCGCCCAGCTGGGGCCCGCGTGAGCCCGGCCCTGCCTGAGAGAGCGGGCGGGCCGGGCCACCCAGACCGTCCTCCCGCCCGCCCTCCCGCCCGCCCTCCCGCCCGCCCGCCCTCCCGTTTGCGATGTCCCTAACTCGACACGCTTTCTCTGCAGGGATCGGAAGCCGGCGCCCCCCGCGCCCGCGCCCTCGCCCTCGCCCTCGGACGCGTCGCTGGCGGATCCGGAGGCCAAATTTAAAGGGGCCGCCGGGCCCCGCCCGCCCTCGCGCTCTGCGAGCCGCGAGCCCCTCTGCGATTTCTCGGCCGCGAGCCCCGCCCCCGCCCCCGGGGTACGCCCGCCCCGGCCCTTATCAAACCTCTCGTCTCATCTCATCGAAGCAGTGCGGAGGCGTCTCGCCGCGGCTGCTGGACGTGGCGCGGCACGCGGGGGCGGACCCGACGGAGCGGGCGGCCGGCGAGGCGGACGACGGGGAGGCGGCCGTTGCCGCCCTCGTCGCGGCCGTCGCTGAGCAGGTCCGTCCCGTCTATTGTCACGAAAGGCGAGCGTCCTCCCCGTCTATAAAGGCCGAGCCGGGGGAGGCTGGGCTAGGGTGGAGGGTGTGCCGCCGGGCCCGCGGCTAAGCGCGCGGGGCTTGCTTAGAGGCTTGCTTAGCCCAAGCCCGCGCGGCTAGAGTCCGGGCTAGGCTAGGCTAGAGGCTAGCGGGTGCGCCGCGGTCGCCGAGCAGGTCCGCCCGCCCCGAGCCCGCGGGGCTGGAGGCCGGGCCGGCCGCGGTATCTCTAGGCTAGGCCGCGGGGCCTCACGGCCTCTAGCCGCGCGGCTAGAGGCCGGGTTAGAGGGGACGCTGCTCCGCCCCCGCGGGCAGGCTAGAGAGACTAGGCTTAATAGTTAAGGGGGGGGTACGCCGACCGCACCTCACGCGCCCGGCGTTCTCCGGTGCGGCTAGACAAGAGGCTCGGCCAGGGGGCTTAGCGCCTGTATCTCGCTCTAGCGCTCTTGCGCGCTGGGCTAGATGCTAGGCTAGATGCTAGGTTGCGCCCCCCCCCTCCCCCCCCCCCCCCCTCCCCGCCCCCCCCCTCTCGGCACGCCTTGCAATTGTACCCCCCAATTTCCGTTCTGACCTCATCTCAGACGGGGGACGTGTGGCCGCGGGGCGTGGAGGCGGCGCTGCTGGCGCTGCCCTCGGACCGGGAGAACCACGCCGTCGCAGAGTACCTCCTCCACGCCCTCGGCCTCGCGCGGGTGCGCCCGAGCTTACGCTTAGCTTAAGCTTAGACTCGTATGAAGAAATCCTAAGCTTTATCCAGCTTCTTTGCGATCCAGCTTCTTAAGCTTAGCCACGTCGAGTGCCCCCTCCACGCCCTCGGCCTCGCCCGCGTGCGTGCGCCCAAGCTCAAGAAATCCGAAGCTTCATCTAGCTACTATAGATTTAGCTTCTTGAGCTTAGCCTCGCCCTCGTTTCGCCTCTCTATGTTTCGCCCCTCCCTAAGCTTTATGCAAGAATCCTAAGCTTTATCTAGCTTCTATGCAATTTAGATACTCTTAAACTTAGCCTCGCCCTCGTTTCGCCTCCACGCCCTCGGCCTGGATGCTCCCAGCTTACTGCAATCTTAGGCTCTGAGAAGCCCTCCCACGCCCTCCCGAGCCTAACGCTAACGTTGCCGCCAGGTGGTCTGCCTGCTCCGCAACCCCGAGTGGGCCAAGCCCTTCGCCGGTGCGCCGGTCTTAATTTCTTTCTTCGCTTTGCCATGATTGCCAGCTGCACCCGGCCTTCCGGCGGGCCGGGGCCCGAGGGTCGTCGCCGCGGGCCCGCTGGAGGCGCTGGGGCTTCCTGCGTTAAGCTTTAGCTTATTTAGGCGCTCATATTTAGTGAACTCAAGCTTCGCGAGAGAGGCGGCGCGCGCGCTCGATTATAATTACGGACGGCTAATTATAGATCGGGCGCAGCGCTCGGGGTGGTCGCGGCGGGCCCGCCGGAGGCGCTGGGGGCATCCTTCCTGTACCGGGCGGCCCTCACGCCGGGCGGGCGCGAGCTCGCGCTGCTCCGGGGGCGGCCCCGCCCCGGCCTCGCCGCCTCCACCCTCCACCCCCAGGACGCCCTCGTGCGCGCTTAAGAGCTATTTCCTATAAGAACCTGTTCGCTAAAGAGCCATTTCCTATAAGAACAATCTATAAACATGTTCGCTTAAGAGCCATTCCCTATCAGAACCTGTTCGCTTAAGAGCCATTTCCTATAATATTAATTATAACTCTTTAAGGTTTCGCTTCGCGCAGATGCAGCGGCTGCTGGAGCCGGAGTGGGAGCGGCGGGCCTGGGAGGCCCGGCACCCGGCCCCGCGCCCCGCCTGGCTCCAGGTCCGTCTCGCCCCTCCGGCCCGGCCGGATCGGAGCAGAGCGGGGTATTTCGGAACCCCGTTTAGTTCTAGGTCCCCCGCAGGCGCGGCGGAGGCGTCGGGTTCGGCTATAAATAGCAAGCGAGGGCTACAGGGCTCTCCCCCCCTCTCTAGATCCGCCGCTCTCACCCTGGCGCACGCGGGCGGCCCGGCTCGAGCTCGATGCTTATAATTAGTTCTCGAGCCTGCCTAATGCTCTATATCTTCTTTCATTTGATTTTACTACTTTCACCCTAACGCGCCTCGGGGCGGTCTGGCTTGGGTACAGGTTCGGCGCCTCCGCTCGGCGGGCCCGGGTACAGGCGACTTCGTTTCCGCGATGGACACACTCCGGTACTCGGAGCGCGCCGACGAGGCGCAGGCGGACGGGCTCGTACCCCCGGCCCTCCTGGGAGGCGCCGGCGCCGGGCTCTCCCCTACCCCGCCCCCGCCCCGCCTGCTCGCCCAGCCCCCATGAGACCCGATGTGCAGTATGGCTCCCGTTTTTGAATTCATCCGCACCGCTATGTGCAATGCCAGCGCTGTTCCCTGCGATAACTGACCAACACAACCGGCTACAAACCACGAGTTCGCTGCAGCGCATGCGCATGCATTTGCGCAAGTCGGACCATCATGGCATGCCGATGGGCGAGATTCAATCATGGCACTTCAATTTCTACGAATACATAGTTGCGGACTGCCTAGAATCCTAGGCCTAGCCCTATAGCTAGCCTAGTAGGCGAGTAGCCCTTTTGTACAGCCTGGCTGTTCCGAAGTTCTTGGCTAGCCGTTGATCATGATCATGAACTGGAATCCACTCTGCTCGAGCTCAAAAATGGGGGGACGGGGGGGGGGGGGGGGGGCGGGCAGGGGGGGGGGGAGGAGGAGGCGGGGGCGGGGGAAGGGAGGGTGCGCGGAGACGGGCGGGCCGGCGCGTCGGGGCGCGGGGGCGGCTGGGAGGGGCCCGGGGGGGGGGGGGGGGGGGGCGATCTCGAGGGGCGGGAAGCGAGGCCGGGGCGCGGGGGGGGCCCGGGCCCGGGGCGGCTGGGAGGGGGCCCACCGGCCGGCCCGGCGCAGACCCGCAGGAGCCCCGCGCGGCTGGCCCCGGATCCCTCCGGCGCCTCCGGTGCTGGCGCTGACGCCAGTGGCGCGGTGGGTGGCGCAGGACGGGGCCGGGCCGGGCCGGGCGGGCCGGGGCGGGCCGGGGCGGGCCAGGCCGGGTCGGGGCCGGGCTGCAGCCCAGGCGACTGCGAGGGCGCGGCGGGGCCGGGGACCGGCGCGCCGCCCCGCGCCCCCTCCAGCGCGTGGGCCCCGCAGCCGCCCGCGAGCGAGAGGGCGGCGCCAGGCGTGGCCCGCCCGTGCGCTGGCGCCGGTCCTGTTTCGAAGAGAGACGCCGGCGGCCTGCCGCGGGGATGGGGCGTGGTTGGGACCGGGGGGGGGGGGGACGGGGTACGTGTTCAGGTCTCCTGAACGAGCGACGGCCTCTGGGGTACGCGTGCGGCTCTCCATCAGCTGCAGACTCGTCAGGAAGAAACGAGTTCGAACGAAGGCTGTTGGATTTCTAAAATCGGGTACGGAGAGCTCGAGCGGGCCTGTTCCCTCAGGAGGGGTACGGCACCGGGAGGCGCTGCGGGCATAGGGACGGGGCGCCGGACGGCAGGGGCGAGCGAGGTGCGGCCCTCTGCGGGCCTGCTTCGCCCTGGCGGGTCTCGCCGGCGCCGGCGCCGAGGGCGGGGGCGCGGGCGCGGGGCGGGGCGGGGGCGGCCGCCGGGTCCGAGGCCGGCCGCGGGCGGGGGCGCCCCCGGGCCTCCCCGTCGGCGCCGGCGGCGGGCCGGCGGCGGGCCGGCGGCGGCCGGGCAGCGTGGAGGGACGAGGGGCGGCGGCGGGTTCGCCGGGGCGCCCCCGGCGGGGGGCGGCGAGGGCGGCCAGGGGGCGATGAGGCGAGGGCGAGCCCGCGGCTCAGATCTGAACCTGCAGGGGGGGTCAGGGCGGCGGGGGGAATCCGAAACAGATTAGCAGGCGCCGGCATTGAGGGAGAGGGAGAAGGAAAGAGGGGGGCGGGGGAGGGGGGAGAGGGGGGGCAGGTGCGAGCGCACAGGTTGGAGCAGGGGTACAGTGCCGGGAGAGAGCGCTAGTCCAACGGGTTCGCGCCCCGTCGAGAAGGACCTGGGAGGGGTACGGCTTCGGAGGGGCGCAGGTACAGTCGCACGCGCCCCTGAGCAGGCCTGCCTGCGCCGCCGCTAGGCAATCTGCGGGAGAGGGGGGGGGTGAATCCGGAGTTAGCGGAGGGGGTACAGGGCTGCAGGGAGGGTACCGGGATGGATCCGGCGCAGGAGTGCAGGTACGGGGCCGGGGTGCACGTCGTCCCGCCTACGAGCCCGAGGAGCGTCAGAAAAGAAAGAGGGATAAAGCGTCGGACGGGTAGGACGGGGAGGTAGGGCGCACTGCTCGGAGAAGGAGGAGATTCCCGCGGCGGCCGGCGCTCAGCGGCTCGCGGGCCGGGAGAGCGCAAACGGCGGCCGAGCCTCGGAGGAGCGGGCGAGGAAGGGGCTCCGCGGCATCTCCATTCCAGCTGCAGACGCAGAACGTTAACAAGAGCCGCCGGCGCGTCGCGCACGCGCCTCGGAGCGCGCGGCCGGGACCAGCCAGCGCAGAGCTTTTCACGTGCGCATGCGCGCGGCTCGAGCTGGCCACGATCGTTGCTCGGCGCATCGATTCCTGCGTCCGCACGCTGCGCTGCCAAAGCTCTCCTCCAGCGCGTTTAGCATCCTCGTTCCGATGTCCGTGCCCCGAGTCGGGCCCCCGACTCGGCGATGCAACACTCTTCGGGAGACAGCTTGATGGGGGGTACAACTCTCCTCTGACTGACTCTTGGATACCCCAGAATCGCTAATATAATCGGGATTCGGGAAGCTGTGAAGCTGAGAAGCTGGGCCAGGTAGCAGCTCAGCCAATTCATCTGCCGATCACTCGCGCTCCCGGCGGACCGGACGAGAATGTGAGAGCCGGACACGATTTTGCATGCGCATGTGATCATGAACATGAACGCCAACCCGCGGCCGCACATCGCGCAGGGGCTGCGGTGCTTCGAGTTCTGAAGGCGTGCGAGGCGCGCCCGCGGCCCCTGCAGCTGCAGCCTCCCCAGCGGACGGTTCGGGTGCGCATGCAAATGCATTGCGGTCAAAGCGTCATGATCAGATGCGGGGCTGGCCATGGTCCGAGAGCTTACAATGTCCTTCGCGCAGCTTCTGTTCCATCGGTACCGCGGCCGCCAGCGAAGGCGCCCGCGGCCGCGCACCTTCATGATGATGATCAGCCGCCGTCGTCGAAACCGGCCGCGGCCGCAGTACAAGTGCCTTCGTCGGCGACCGCCGCGCCCGCCGCAAGGCTGCACCTTCTGCCGCCCCCGGCCGCGGGTGCGTACGCGTGCGCGTGGCCCGCCGATGGAGGCCGCGCGTCTGATCGTGAGCCATCCTCAGAGACCACGGGCACGCTACAGCCGCTCCCTCAAGAGGTGCCGCCGGTGCGACCAGCGGATGCGGACGCACAGGCAGGAGCCGAGTCCGCCGCGATGGAAACGGGCGATGGGGAAGGTGCCCCCCGTGCCCCGGGGCGGTCCGCTCGGCCCCGGCCCACGCGCGCGGGGCGGGCGAGCAGACGAAGGCGCCGCGGGGCCCCGCGGGCGGGGGGAGCTCGAGCCGGCGGCGGGGCGGCGGCGGGGGCCGGGCGGCGAGGCGGAGGGGGCGTGGGCGCACGTGTGCGGGACGGCGGCGGACGTGCGGCGGGCGGGGGAGCTGCTGGCGGACCTGCGCGAGGACTACGGCCTCGGCCTCTGGCGCGCCCGCCCCGCCCCGCCCCCGCGCCCCGCGCCCCGCCCCGCGCCCCGCCCCGCGCCCCGCGAGCTGACCGGCCCCTTTCCAGCGGCGGGGCGGGGGCGGGGCGGGGTGCTGGAGGGGTGCGGCGGGGGCGGCGGGGCGTGCGAGTGCGCCGCGTTCCTCTTCCTCGCCTCGGCGGCCTCCGTCGTCGACGATGCGTGCCTCGAAGCCCTCAACGACGGTCCCCCGCCCCGCCCCCCGCGCCCCGCCCGCCCCGCCCCGCGGCGTCCGGGGCCGACGCGGGCGGCGGCGGGGCGGCAGCGATCGACGGCGGCTGCGACGTGCTCCCCGTCTTCGTGGAGCAGCCGGAGGCGGCGCTGGCGGCGGCGCCCGGCGGCCTCGACATGCGCCTGCGCCAGTTCCAGTGGACGCGGCCCATCGGGCGGCCCGGCGAGGCCGGCTACGACACCCGCATCGAAGCCTTCGCCGATGCGCTGCAGCGCGTCGCCCGCCGGCGGCGCCCGGCGGCGGCGCCCGGCGCCGAGGGCCGCGCCGCGCGGGCCCTGCGGATGGGCCGGCGGACGAGGGGCGGGAGCAGGAGCCGCCGGGCCCCGCCTGGTCGCGCGGCGAGCTGCCGGCCGACGCCCCCGCGACGCGCGTCTTCATCTCGTACGGTGTGCCCTGCGCCCCTCGTCCGCGCGGCAGTCGGCGCGGCGCGGCGCCGACGCCGGCGGTGGGCGGCGCAGCGCACGCGGACGCGGTCAGAGTGCGGGCTGTGAAGGACGCGCTGCTCGCCCGGGGCCTCTCCTGCTGGTGCGCCCCCGGCCCGGCCCCGCCCCGCCCGCCCTCGCCCCTTCGTCCGCCTCGCCGCCGCCGACGGCCGCGGGCCCCCGTCGCTGC
The DNA here is from genome assembly GCA_004431415.1 of Cyanophora paradoxa. Classification (NCBI taxonomy): domain Eukaryota; class Glaucocystophyceae; order Cyanophorales; family Cyanophoraceae; genus Cyanophora; species Cyanophora paradoxa. Next base: position 225,739 of record QPMI01000453.1, on the reverse strand, counting down.
CGCAGGTTCGACGAGATGCAGCTCACTGCCGGTGCGGCCTCTCAGTTCATTGCGCAAGTGCGCTTGCGCTCGCGCGCTCTGACTCCGAAGGCAGGCATGCGCTGGGTCGACGAGGGTACCCCCTACCCGCCCCCCACCCGTCCCTCTCCCCTCCCCCCTCCCCATTCCCTCAAGCTACCCGAGCTCCCCACTCCCCTCCTTCTTCCCCCCTCCCTCCCTCCGCCTCCCCACCCCACCGTTTCCCCCTCCCCCTCTTTCCCCGGAGGCGCACCCGTTTCGCCCCCTCCCCTCCCCCGCCCGCACCCTCCTTTCCCCCTCCCCTAGGCCCCCTCCCACCCGCGCTCGCCCCCTCTTTCCCCCTCCTCTCACCCGCCCGCGCAAGGGCTGAGCTTTCCCCCCTCTACTTACCCCTCTCCCCTCCCCCCTTCCCCCGTTCCCCCCTTCCCCCCTTCCCCTTCCCCTTCCTCCTACCCCGCCCCCCCCCCCCCCCCCCAACGCGGCCCTCTCCCCCTACACCCCCCCCCCCTCCACCCCCCCTATCAACTCTGCCCGCCGCTGAGGCCGCGGCGGCAGTGGCGCGCGCCGTGCGCAACTGCACGCACCTCGTCTTCTTTGCGTCGGCCAAGTCCGTCGCCTCACAGTACTGCGGCGGTGCGCCCTCCGCCGCCGCCGCCGCCGCTGCGCGCCGACGGGCCGCCGCAGAGGAGTTCGCGTACGCGTACGACCTCGAGCGGCGCATCGTCGTCTGTTACCTTGAGGTCCGCCCCCGCCCCGCCCTTAGGCTCCCGGCCCCGTGCGCTCCGGTCCTGACGGGCCGCGGGCCGGCCGGCGCGGCAGGACGGCGAGGCCGTGGCGAAGAGCGCCTCAGCGGCGCTGGCGATGCGCCTGCGCCGCTTCCCGCGCTGCGCCCTCGAGCAGGACGCCGCCGCCGCCGCCGCCGAGGCGATCGCCGCGCGCATCGCCGGCGGCGCCGACGCCGACGCCGCCCACGGCAAGGACGCGACCGACAGCGTCGCTCTGGTGCGCCGCGTTCCGTGCGCGCGCCGCCCGCGGCCACCGGCGACTGCCGCGGCGCAGAGCCACGAGGCGGAGATCCCGAACGACCCGCTCCTCGGGCCCCTCGTGAAGGTCGGCCGCCGCGCGCCCGCCGGCCCCGACCCGAGCCGCGCGGGCGGCGGGGCTGAGGGCGGGGGCGGGGCAGTACGTGCGGGGGAGCTGGAGCGGGACGACCTCGCGACGGGCCTTGCGGCGTACGTGCCGCCCAGGGCCGCCGACCGCGCCAAGAAGCAGCTCGACCTCCACGACGAGGCCGCCGCCTTCCTCCGCCAGTTCGCCCCCGGCCCGCAGCCGCCGCCCGCGGCCGCGGCCGGCGGCGGCGCGGAGGCCTTCCGCTCGGCGAAGCACCGCGTGCTGCTGCTGCTCGGCGACGCCGGTGCGCGGGCGGGGCGCGGCGGGCTGCAGAGCGCGTCCCGATCCCGAGGCCGCGGCTCGCGTCGCGCGCAGGCACGAGCAAGACGACCTTCACGCGCTTCCTGCACCGCGAGGCGTGCCGCCTCTGGGCGCGGGGCGAGCAGCCGGCCGACTGCCCCGCGACGGTGCTCGTGCCGCTGCCGGAGCTCGTCGGCGAGCCCGGCGGCCCGCGGCGCGGCCTGCGCGAGTTCGTCGCCGGGCGGCTCGGCGTGCCCAGCGGCGAGCTGCCGGCCCTCCGGCGCCGCTTCGGCCTCGTGCTCCTCCTCGACGGCTACGACGAGGCCCGCCCGCCGCCCCTCCCCTCCCACCCCCCCCGCGCTCACGCGCCGCCGGCGCAGACGGGCGAGAAGGAGAACCTGTGGAAGACGAACAAGATCGGGGACTGGGCGAGCGGCGCCTTCGTCTCCTGCCGCACCGAGTACCTCGCCTCGCTGGACACCGCCAAGCCGGAGGTCGGCCCGGACTGCGCCGTCCCGCAGTCGAAGTCGCTGAGCGCTGCGCAGAACCTGTTCGCGCCGGTCGTCAGCGGCGACGCGCCCGACGTCGCGCGGCTCCGGCAGCTCGCGACGCTCCCCTTCTCGCGGGGCCAGGCGGGCACCCCCGCCCCGACCCGGCCCGGCCCGCCGCGCGCGCGCCTGATCGCGTGCGCGTCGGGGCGCGCAGGTGGAGGAGTTCCTGGGCAAGTACGTGCTGCTGCACGGGCGGGAGGAGGGCGCGTGGCCCTTCGAGCGCTACGCCGAGGAGCTGCGGCGCACGCCGGGCCTCGCCGCCCTCGTCGAGAACCCCTTCACCCTGTCCCTCCTCGCCCGCGTCCTCCCCTCCCGCGCCGCCGAAAGCGCCGGCCGGTGCGCGGGCCGCCGCCGCCGCCGGCCCAACCGCGAGCCGACGGGGCCAGGGGCGCGCGCAGGGAGGGGCAGCCGCAGGCCCTGCGCTCCCGGGAGCTCTACCGGAGCTTCATCGAGGACTGGCGCGCGCCCCGCGCTCCCTGCTCGGCGGCCCAAGGCCAACGCTCACGGGGCAGCTGCAGGCTGCGGCGGGAGCTGGAGCGGGGCGCGCCGTCGTCGGAGAAGGGCGGTGCGGGCCTGCAACGTCGATCCGTTCCGTGCTCTCTCCCGCCCCTCCGGTGCAGATCGCCCCGCCCCAGATCGTCCCGAGGAAGGGGCCCTGCTGGAGGCCGGGTACGATCTCTGCCGGAAATTTGCCGCTCTCCTCTTCCGCGTGCGCGCCGGTGTCTCTTTCGAACAGCGCCGCTTTTGTTGCTGACCAGTGTTGGCGCAGATGGGGGCGAGCCAGGCCGTGATCACGCCGAAGCACGCCGGCCGTCGCGGGGGCGATGGCGGAGGGACCGCCACGGCCGGCGGCCCCGCCGACGCAGACCAGCTCGCGTGCGAGCGGCTGCTCGGCGACGGCTCGACGCTGTTCGTGCGGAACAGGTGCGCGGGATCTTGAAAGCACGGGCTCGCATCGGGCGAGCAGGCGGGGCGGGCGGCAGCTGCCCGCTGCGGCGGTGGCGGGCGGGCGGCGCGCTCGGCTTCGCGTTCCTCCACAAGACCCTCGGCGAGTTCCTCGTCGCCGAGGCCCTCCTTGACTCGGTGCGCCCGCCCGCGGTCTGCCCAGGGCGCCGCTGTCTTCTTTTGATAGCACCCGCGGTCGCAGCTGTCGGATGGGAGCGAGGAGTCGGCAGAGGAGGACGTGGCGATAAGCTTCTCCACGCGGTATGCACACATCGTTGTATTTTCATTTACACGTTCTGCCCGACACGGGCGGGAGCAGGAGCATCGTGGAGGAGACGACCCTCGTCCGCTTCCTGGCGGAGGCTGTGCAGCACGAGCCGGCAATGGGAGCCGGAGACGCGCTGCTGCGCCTCGTGGAGCAGAGCCGCCACGCCGCGGGGGATGGCGACGGCGTGCCGGCGGTCCTCGCGGCCGCCAACGCCGCGACAGTGCTCGTTGCGGGTGGGCCGCGGCCGCCCTCTTCGCATGGCTTCTCCGTTCTCCTTACGCTGTACGTGTGCAGCGCACTTCTCGCTGGCGGGGAGGGACCTGCGTGGCGTGCGGGTCCCGAAGGCGAACCTGTGGCGCCTGGAGGGGGCCGGGGCGGACCTGCGGGGGGCCGACATGCACGGCTGCTTGCTCGCCGAGGCGTGCCTCGCGGGCGCCGACCTCCGAGGGGCCCGCCTGCAAGGCTGCCGAATCCCGCAGTGGCCCCCAATGATGCATCCCGATCAAGTGAACGCCGTGGCGTGGCTGCCGGTACACTTTCGTCGTTGAAGAGCTCAGATGCATATGCTTGCGTCCAGTTTCTGAGGCGGGCGCAGGACGGGCAGCGGATCGTGTCGGGGAACTGGGACAACTCGGTGCGGGTGTGGGACGCGGATACGGGGGCAGAGCTGCTGCAGCTGCAGGGCCACACCAGCAAAGTCCTTTCGGTGGCGGTCTCGGCGGTGCGCAGGGCGGGGAGCCAGTGCTAGGCTGAGGCGGGCAGAGAGCGCGAGGGGATGGCGGCGCGGGGCGCCCGCAGGTAGCAATAGAGGCGAAGGGCCGGGGCCGGGGCCCCGAGCCAGGACCGAGATCCAGAGGCATGCGGGCGGGTCCGGAGGGGAGCGGGGCAACGTCGGAGCCTGGCGGAGGGGCGCTGACTCGCCAGGTGTGGCGGCGGGGCGCAGGACGGGCGGCGGATCGTGTCGGGGAGCAAGGACAAATCGGTGCGGGTGTGGGACGCGGAGACGGGGGCGGAGCTGCTGCAGCTGCAGGGCCACACTCGCTATGTGACATCCGTGGCGGTCTCGGCGGTGCGCAGGGCGGGAAGCCAGTGCTAGGCTGAGGCAGGCAGAGAGGGCGAGGGGATAGCGCCACGGGGCGCCCCGCGGGGAGCAAAAGAGACGAAGGGCCCGGGCCGGGGCCCCGAGCCAGGACCGAGATCCAGAGGCATGCGGGCGGGTCCGGAGGGGAGCAGGGCGACGTCAGAGCCTGGCAGAGCTCGAGGGGCGCTGACTCGATGGGGCGTGGCGGCGGGGCGCATGCACAGGACGGGCGGTGGATCGTGTCGGGGAGCCGCAACAAATCCGTGCGGGTGTGGGACGCGGAGACGGGGGCGCAGCTGCTGCAGCTGCAGGGCCACACTGGCTACGTCTACTCGGTGGCGGTCTCGGCGGTGCGCAGGGCGGGGAGCCAGTGCTAGGCTGAGGCAGGCAGAGCGCGAGGGGATGGCAGCGCAGGGCGCCCCGCGGGAAGCAAAAAAGGCGAAGGGCCGGGGCCGGAGCTCCCGAGCCAGGACCGAGACCTAGAGGCATGCGGGCGGGTCCAGAGCGGATTGGGGCGACGTCAGAGCCTGGCGGAGGGGAGCTGACGCGATGGGGCGTGGCGGCGGGGCGCATGCACAGGACGGGCGGCGGATCGTGTCGGGAAGTGGCGACAAATCTGTGCGGGTGTGGGACGCGGAGACAGGGGCAGAGCTGCTGCAGCTGCAGGGCCACACGGGCGAAGTCACCTCGGTGGTGGTCTCGGCGGTGCGCAGGGCGGGTAGCCAGTGCTAGGCTGAGGCAGGCAGAGCGCGAGCGGATGGCGGCGCAGGGCGCCCCGCGGGTAGCAAAAGAGGAGAGGGGCCGAGGCTGGGCCGGGGCCGCGGGCACGGACCGAGATCTAAAGGGGTGCGGGCGGGTACGTAGGGGAGCGGGGCGACGTTGGAGCCTGGCGGAGGGGCGCTGACACGATGGGTCGTGGCGGCAGGGCGCAGGACGGGCGGCGGATCGTGTCGGGGAGCGAGGACAGATCCGTGCGGGTGTGGGACGCGGAGACGGGGGCCGAGCTACTGCATCTGCAGAGCCACACGGGCGAAGTCACCTCGGTGGCGGTCTCGGCGGTGCGCACGGCGGGGCGCCAGTGCTAGGCTGAGGCAGGAAGAGAGCGCGAGGGGATGGCGGGTGGGGCGCCCCGCGGGGAGCAAAAGAGGCGGAGGGCCGGGGCCGGGGCTCCCGAGCCAGGACCGAGACCTAGAGGCATGCGGGCGGGTCCGGAGCGGAGCGGGGCGAGGTTAACGTTGGAGCCTGGCGGAGGGGCGCTGACGCAAAGGGGTGTGGCGGCGGGGCGCAGGACGAGCGGCGGATCGTGTCGGGGAGCGGCGACAAATCTGTGCGGGTGTGGGACGCGGAGACGGGGGCGGAGCTGCTGCAGCTGCAGGGCCACACGGACTCCGTCTACTCGGTGGCGGTCTCGGCGGTGCGCAGGGCGGGGAGCCAGTGCTAGGCTGAGGCAGGCAGAGAGCGCGAGGGGATGGAGGTGCGGGGCGCCCCGTGGGCAGCAAAAAAGGCGAAGGGCCAGGGCCGGGGCCCGGAGCCAGGACCGAGATCTAAAGGCATGCGGGCGGGTCTGGAGGGGAGCGGGGCGACGTCAGAGCCTGGCGGAGGGGCGCTGACTCGATGGGGCGTGTCGACGGGGCGCAGGACGGGCGGCGGATCGTGTCGGGGAGCTGGGACAACTCGGTGCGGGTGTGGGACGCGGATACGGGGGCGGAGCTGCTGCAGCTGCAGGGCCACACGGGCTACGTCACCTCCGTGGTGGTCTCGGCGGTGCGCAGGGCGGGGAGCCAGTGCCAGTCTGAGGCAGGCAGAGGGCGCGAGGGGATGGCGGCACGGGGCGCCCTGCGGGTAGCAAAAAAGGCGAAGGGCCGGGGCCAGGGCCCGGAGCCAGGACCGAGATCTAAAGGCATGTGGGCGGGTCCGGAGGGGAGTGGGGCGAGGTTAACGTTGGAGCCTGGCGGAGGGGCGCTGACTCGACGGGGCGCGGCGGCGGGGCGCAGGACGGGCGGCGGATCGTGTCGGGGAGCGACGACAACTCCGTCCGGGTGTGGGACGCGGAGACGGGGGCGGAGCTGCTGCAGCTGCAGGGCCACACGGACTGCGTCAATTCGGTGGCGGTCTCGGCGGTGCGCAGGGCGGGGCGCCAGTGCTAGGCTGAGGCAGGCAGAGAGCGCGAGGGGATGGAGGTGCGGGGCGCTCCGTGGGCAGCAAAAAAGGCGAAGGGCCGGGGCCAGGGCCCGGAGCCAGGACCGAGATCTAAAGGCATGCGGGCGGGTCCGGAGGGGAGTGGGGCGAGGTTAACGTTGGAGCCTGGCGGAGGGGCGCTGACTCGACGGGGCGCGGCGGCGGGGCGCATGCACAGGACGGGCGGCGGATCGTGTCGGGGAGCGAGGACAGATCCGTGCGGGTGTGGGACGCGGAGACAGGGGCGGAGCTGCTGCAGCTTCAGGGCTACACGGGCTACGTCCAATCGGTGACGGTCTCGGCGGTGCGCAGGGCGGGGAGCCAGTGCTAGGCTGAGGCAGGCAGAGAGCTCGGCACGCTGGCAGAGGGACGGAGGGGCGTCAGTTTTCTCTGATAGGGTCGCTCGGCGCAGGACGCCGTTGTCGGGCGCTCGGCCTCGGGCCGCGCGCTGGCGTGGGCGCTCCCCTCGGGAGAGCCCATCGACCTGCGGCCGGCGTCCGTCCCTGCCGAGCGCGATCCCAAGCTCGAGCTTGAAACCCCTCAAGACCAGAGGGTCCCATTCGCCGTCTGTTCGCTTTCCGTGCGTTCCGCTGCTGCTTCCTTAACCTTGTGAGCGTGCGTTTTGGCGCTCACGGGCGGAGGCAGGGCGGGGGGTCGCTGCTCGCCGCCGCGGGCCCCGCGCGCGGCCTCTCCGTCGAGCGCGTCCCCGTGCGTGGCCGCCGTCTCCGGGAGCCCCTGCGGCCCCTGCTGACCACGGGCGCCGACATCGATTGCGCTGCGCGGCGTATGGGCGCAGGCCTTCCGCTGCACGCGGCGCATCGCTCGCACGGCGGCCCTCGAGGCGCTCGGCGCGCGGGTGCGTCGCCCCCTCGCAGCTCGGGGCCGGGCCGGGGCCCCTCGCGAGGCGGGCGGGCGGGGCGGCAGGTGGACGCGGGGACGGCGCTGGAGCCGCGGCTGCGGCGGCTGCTGCTGCAGCTCGGCGCCGTCGAGGCCGGCGGGGCCGCGGCGCCCGATGCGGGGCCCGAGGGGGGAGAGCCCGCGGGGCAGCGGCGGTGAACAGAGAACAGCAGTATGGTGATCATTGCGTATACATCAATTTATACCCCGAGCACATCCTGATTGCAATAGAATTCCGAAGCTCGGTATCAGATTTCAATGGCTCTCTGAGGCTCAGTGGTTGTGTGATATACGATCGGGAACTCGAATTAATATATATTCACTGATATTTGTACACGTGCACTCTAATTTCTACGCAGTTGCGCACCTGCTAGGGAAGGACTTCGGGACTGCCTAGAATCCTATCCCTAGCCCTATAGCTAGTAGACAGTCCTGTGCGACACGGGCGGGCGGGCGGCCTGGGCCGGGTGGCCCGCCCGTCGTTTCGTCTCTGGCCGCCGCCCCCGAGGCCGCCCGCCCCCCCGCCCCCCCGTCCGCCCGCACGCCCGCCCGCCCGCACTGCCCCTCACTCGACGCGCTTTCTATGCAGGGAGCGGACCGGGAGGGCGCCGGCGCCCGCGCCCTCGCCCTCGCCCTCGGAGGCGTCGCTGGCGGATCCGGAGGCCAAAGGGGCCGCCGGGCCCCGCCCGCCCTCGCGCTCTGCGAGCCGCGAGCCCCTCTGCGATTTCTCGGCCACGAGCCCCGCCCCCGCCCCCGGGGTACGCCCACCCCCGCCCCCTTCCTTCCTTTCTTAAGCTTCCTTGCTTCAGTGCGGGGGCGTCTCGCCGCGGCTGCTGCACGTGGCGCGTCACGCCGGGGCGGACCCGGCGGAGCGGGCGGCGGGCGAGGCGGACGACGGGGGGGCGGCTGTCGCCGCCCTCGTCGCCGCCCTCGCCGAGCAGGTCCGTCCCTCCCAAGCCCGCGCGGCTAGAGGCCGGGCCGCGCTAGGCTGGGATAGGCTGAGGGCCTAGCGCCTGTATCTCGCTCTAGCGCTCTAACACGCTGGGCTAGATGCTAGGCTAGATGCTAGGTTGCGCTCTCTAGAGGCTCGGCCAGGGGGACGCCTTCCTGCCTCCCCCCCCCCCCCCCCCCCCCCCCCCCTCTCGGCACGCCTTGCAATCGTACCCCCCAATTTCCGTTCTGACCTCATCTCAGACGGGGGACGTGGGGCCGCGGGGCGTGGAGGCGGCGTTGCTGGCGCTGCCCTCGGACCGGGAGAACCACGCCGTCGCCGAGTACCTCCTCCACGCCCTCGGCCTCGCACGGGTGCGCCCACGCTTAGCTGAAGCTTAGAATCGTATGAAAAAATCCTCGGCTTCATCTAGCTTCTCTGCAATTTAGATTCTCTTAAACTTAGCCTCGCCCTCGTTTCGCCTCCACGCCCTCGGCCTGGATGCTCCTAGCTTACTGCAATCTTAGGCTCTAAGAAGCCCTCCCAAGCCCTCCCGAGCCTAACGCTAACGTTGCCGCCAGGTTGTCTGCCTGCTCCGCAACCCCGAATGGGCCAAGCCCTTCGCCGGTGCGCCGGCCTTCATTAATTAATTTCTATCTTTGTTTCGAGAGGGAGGGGTGCGCGGGGCCCGCGGTCGGCCACGATCGCAAGCTGCACCCGGGCCCATGATAAATTAGTTCACTCTGAGAGAGAGGCGCGCGCGTGGTTGCTGACGGGCGGCCCCCTCCAGCGCTCGGGGTCGTCGCGGCGGGCCCGCCCGAGGCGCTGGGCGCCTCCTTTCTGTACCGGGCGGCCCTGACGCCGGGCGGGCGGGAGCTCGCGCTGCTCCGAGGGCGGCCCCGCCCCGGCCTCGCCGCCTCCACCCTCCACCCGCAGGACACCCTCGTGCGCGCTTGAGAGCCATTTCCTATAAGAACCTGTTCGCTTAAGAGCCATTTCCTATAGGAACTATCTATAAAGATGCTCTCGCCGCCTCCACCCACCACCCCCAGGACACCCTCGCGATCGTGCTCCGGCGCCTCACAACGCCCCCTACCGTCTCATAAAAACATCTTATAACATCTTACACGCTATCGGATCTTCCATTCTATAAACATGCCTTAGGACTCCCTCGTTGCTCACCACCCAGTCGCTGCCCTCAAGAACCATCTCCTACGAGACCGCCGTCCTCTTAATATATTATACGAACCATCTCCTATATATAATACCGCTGCCCTCTTAAGAACCATCTCCACAAGAATTTCTTAAAACCGCTGTCCCCTTGAGAACCGTCTCCCACACGACCCACCGGGCCCAACTCCTTTCGCTTCGCTGCGCGCAGCTGCAGCGGCCGCTGGAGCCGGAGGGGGAGCGGCGGGCCCGGGAGGCCCGGCACCCCGCCCCGCGCCCCGCCTGCCTCCAGGTCCGCTGCAGCGGCCGCTGGAGCCGGAGGGGGAGCGGCGGGCCCGGGAGGCCCGGCACCCCGCCCCGCGCCCCGCCTGCCTCCAGGTCCGCTGCAGCGGCCGCTGGAGCCGGAGGGGGAGCGGCGGGCCCGGGAGGCCCGGCACCCCGCCCCGCGCCCCGCCTGCCTCCAGGTCCGCTGCAGCGGCCGCTGGAGCCGGAGGGGGAGCGGCGGGCCCGGGAGGCCCGGCACCCCGCCCGCGCCCCGCCTGCCTCCAGGTCCGCTGCAGCGGCCGCTGGAGCCGGAGGGGGAGCGGCGGGCCCGGGAGGCCCGGCACCCCGCCCCGCGCCCCGCCTGCCTCCAGGTCCGCTGCAGCGGCCGCTGGAGCCGGAGGGGGAGCGGCGGGCCCGGGAGGCCCGGCACCCCGCCCCGCGCCCCGCCTGCCTCCAGGTCCGCTGCAGCGGCCGCTGGAGCCGGAGGGGGAGCGGCGGGCCCGGGAGGCCCGGCACCCCGCCCCGCGCCCCGCCCGCCTCCAGGTCCGCTGCAGCGGCCGCTGGAGCCGGAGGGGGAGCGGCGGGCCCGGGAGGCCCGGCACCCCGCCCCGCGCCCCGCCCGCCTCCAGGTCCGCTGCAGCGGCCGCTGGAGCCGGAGGGGGAGCGGCGGGCCCGGGAGGCCCGGCACCCCGCCCCGCGCCCCGCCTGCCTCCAGGTCCGCTGCAGCGGCGGCTGGAGCCGGAGGGGGAGCGGCGGGCCCGGGAGGCCCGGCACCCCGCCCCGCGCCCCGCCCGCCTCCAGGTCCGCTGCAGCGGCTGCTGGAGCCGGAGGGGGAGCGGCGGGCCCGGGAGGCCCGGCACCCCGCCCCGCGCCCCGCCCGCCTCCAGGTCCGTCCCGGATGGAGCAGGGCGGGTATTCCGGTACCCCGTTTAGTTCTAGGTCCTCCGCAGGCGCGGCGGAGGCGACGGGTGCAGCTATAAATAGCTAGCGAGGGCTACAGGGCTCTCCCCCCTCTCTAGATCCGGGGCTCTCACCCTGGCGCCCGCGGGCGGCCCGGCTCGAGCTCGATGCTTGTAATTAGTGCTCGAGCCTACCAAGTGCTCTATATCTCCTTTCATTCGATTTGATTACTTTCAGCCTAATGAGCCTCGGGCGGTCTGGCTGGCCATGGGGTACAGGTTCGGCGCCTCCGCTCGGCGGGCCCGGGTACAGGCGACTTCATTTCCGCGATGGACACACTCCGGTAATCGGAGCGCGCGGACGAGGCGCAGGCGGACGGGCTCGTACCCCCCGCCCTCCTGGGAGGCGCCGGCGCCGGGCTCTCCCCCACCCCGCCCCCGCCCCGCCTGCTCGCCCAGCCCCCCTGAGCTTCCGTTTTGAATTCATCCGCACCGCTATGCATATGCGCAACGCCAGCGCTGTTCCCTGCGATAACCGGCCAACACAACCGGCTACAAACCGCGAGTTCGCTGCAGCGCATGCGCATGCATTTGCGCAAGTTGGACCATCATGGCATGCCGATGGGCGAGATTCAATCATGGCACTTCAATTTCTTCGAATTAATATTAATTGACATTTATATTATTTAATTAGGCACTTCAATTTCTACGAATACATAGTTGCGGACTGCCTAGAATCCTAGGCCTAGCCCTATAGCTATAGCTAGCGTTCTTGGCTAACCGGGGGGGGGCGGAGGAGGAGGGAAGGGGGGGGGGAAGGGAGGGGTGCGCGGAGACGGGCGGGCCGGCCGGGCGCCCGTCGCGATCGGGGCGCGGGGGCGGCTGGGAGGGGGCCCGGGGGAGAGCGATCTCGAGGGGCCGGCGGCGAGGGCGGGGCGCGCGCCCCTGGCCCCGGGATCGGTGCGAGGATGAACGGTACCCCGCAGACCGCGGGCCCCGCCTGCCCCGAGGAAAGCGGGGGGGGGGGGGGGGGGGGGAGGCGGGGGGGAGAAGACCCGGAGGAGGGCCCTCCGGATGCGCGGGGGCCTCCGGCGCCGGCGCGGGCGCCGGCGGGCGCGGGCCGGGGCCGGCGGGGAGAGGAGAGGAGGGCCGGGGAGGAGCTCCCGCCCCCGGGGGGGGGGGGGGGGGGGCGGCGCGGGGTCGGTTCGGGGCGGGGCGGGGCGGGGCCCGGGCCCGGGCCGGGCCGGGCCAGGAGCGCGAAGAGGAGAGGAGCGCGAAGAGAAGAGGAACGAGCTCCCGCCCCGGGCGGCGGGCGGCGCGGGGTCCAGGCTGGGCCGGGCCGGGGTGGGCCGGGACCGGCGCGCCGCCCCGCGCCCCCGCCCGCGAGCGAGAGAGAGACGTCAGGCGTGGCCCGCCCGTGCGCTGGCGCCGGTCCGGTTTCGAAGAGAGACGCCGGCGGCCTGCCGCGGGGATGGGGCGTGGGCGGGGACCGGGGGGGGGGGGGGACGGGGTACGTGTACAGGTCTCCTGGACGAGCGACGGCCTCTGTGGTACGCGTGCGGCTCTCCATCAGCTGCAGACTCGTCAGGAAGAAACGAGTTCGAACGAAGGCTGTTGGATTTCTAAAATCGGGTACGGAGAGCTCGAGCGGGCCTGTTCCCTCAGGAGGGGTACGGCACCGGGAGGGGCTGCGGGCAGAGGGACGGGGCGCCGGACGGCGGGGGCGAGCGAGGTGCGGCCCCTCTGCGAGCCTGCTTCGCCCTGGTGGGTCTCGCCGGCGCCGGCGCCGAGGGCGGGGGCGCGGGGCGCGGGCGGGGGCGGGGGGCGGCCCGCCGGGTCCGAGGCCGGCCGCGGGGCGGGGGCGCCCTTGGGCCTCGCCCTCGGCGCCGGCGGCGGGCCGGCGGCGGGCAGGCGGCGGGCCGGGCAGCGAGGGGGGACGAGGGGCGGCGGCGGGCTCGCCGGGGCGCCCCGGCGGGGGCGGCGAGGGCGGCCAGGGGGCGATGAGGCGAGGGCGAGCCCGCGGCTTAGATCTGAACCTGCAGGCGGGGTCAGGGCGGCGCGGGGAATCCGAAACAGCTTAGCAGGCGCCGGCCTTCGTGAGCGGAATTGAGGGGGAAGGGGAGGGGGGAGGGGGGGGTGGGGGGGGAGGGAGGGGGAGAGGGGGGGCAGGTGCGAGCGCACGGGGTGCGCGTACAGCGCTGGAGCAGGGGGTACAGCGCCGAGAGAGAGCGCTAGTCCAACGGGTTCGCGCCCCGTCAAGAAGGACCTGGGAGGGGTACGGCTTCGGAGGGGCGCGGGTACAGTCGCACGCGCCCCCGAGCAGGCGGGCCTGCGCCGCCGCTAGGCAATCTGCGGGAGAGGGGGGGGGTGAATCCGGAGTTAGCGGAGGGGGTACAGGGCTGCAGGGAGGGTACCGGGATGGATCCGGCGCAGGAGTGCAGGTACGGGGGTGCACGTCGTCCCGCCTACGAGCTCGAGGGGCGTCAGAAAAGAAAGAGGGATTCGGAACAGGGGCGTCGGACGCGTAGGGCGAGGGACGGGAGGCGCGCACTGCTCGGAGAAGGAGGAGATGCCCGCGGCTGCCGGCGCTGAGCGGCTCGCGGGCCGGGAGAGCGCTAACGGCGGCCCGAGGAGCGGGCGAGGAAGGGGCTCCGCGGCATCTCCATTCCAGCTGCAGACGCAGACGCAGAACAAGAGAAGCCCGCGCGTCGCGCACGCGACTCGGATCGCGCGGCCGGGACCAGCCAGCGCAGAGCTTTTCACGTGCGCATGCGCGCGGCTCGAGCTGGCCACGATCGTTGCTCGGCGCATCGATTCCTGCGTCCGCACGCTACGCTGCCAAATCTCTCCTCCAGCGCGTTTAGCATCCTCGTTCCGATGTCCGTGCCCCGACTCGGCGATGCGACACTCTTCGGGAGACTTCGGGCCCAGTCTTCGGCTTGATGGGGGGTACAACTCTCCTCCGACGAACTCTTGGATACCCCAGAATCGCTAATCGGGGATTCGGGAAGCTGTGAAGCTGAGAAGCTGAGCCAGGTAGCAGCTCCCGATCACTCGCGCTCCCGGCGGACCGGACGAGAATGTGAGAGCCGGACACGATCTTGCATGCGCATGTGATATCGATCATGAGTGCATGAATGCAATGAACGCCAACCCGCGGCCGCACATCGCGCAGGGGCTGCGGTGCTTCGAGTTCTGAAGGCGTGCGAGGCGCGCCCGCGGCCCCTGCAGCTGCAGCCTCCCCAGTGGCCGGTTCGGGTGCGCATGCATTGCGGTCAAAGTGTCATGATCAGATGCGGGGCTGGCCATGGTCCGAAAGCTTACAACGTCCTTCGCGCAGCTTCTGTTCCATCGGTACCGCGGCCGCCAGCGAAGGCGCCCGCGGCCGCGCAGCTTCATGATGATGATCACCCGCCGTCGTCGAAACCGGCCGCGGCCGCAGTACAAGTGCCTTCGCCGGCGACCGCCGCGCCCGCCGCAAGGCTGCACCTTCTGCCGCCCCCGACCGCGGGTGCGTACGCGTGCGCGTGGCCCGCCGATGGAGGCCGCGCGTCTGATCGTGAGCCATCGTTCCTCAGAGACCACGGGCACGCTACAGCCGCTGCCTCAAGAGGTGCCGCCGGTGCGACCAGCGGATGCGGACGCACAGGCAGGAGCCGAGTCCGCCGCGATGGAAGCGGGCGATGGGAAAGGTGCCCCCCGTGCCCCGGGGCGGTCCGCTCGGCTCCGGCCCACGCGCGCGGGGCGGGCGAGCAGACGAAGGCGCCGCGGGGCCCCGCGGGCGGGGGGAGCTCGAGCCGGCGGCGGGGGCGGCGGCGCGGGCCGGGGCGGCGGGGCGGCGGGGGGCGTGGGTGCACGTGTGCGGGACGGCGGCGGACGTGCGGCGGGCGGCGGAGCTGCTGGCGGACCTGCGCGAGTACTACGGTCTCGGCCTCTGGCGCGCCCGCCCCGCCCCGCCCCCGCGCCCCGCGCCCCGCCCGCGCCCCGCGAGCTGACCGGCCCCTTTCCAGCGGCGGGGGCGGGGGCGGGGGCGGGGGCGGGGCGGGGTGCTGGAGGGGTGCGTCGGGGTCCCGGGCGGCGGGGCGTGCGAGTGCGCCGCGTTCCTCTTCCTCGCCTCGGCGGCCTCCGTCGTCGCCGACGCCTGCCTCGAGGCCCTCAACGACGGTCCCCCGCCCCGCGCCCCGCCCCGCCCCGCCCCGCCCCGCCCCGCCCCGCCCCGCCCGCGGCGCTCGGGGCCGACGCGGGCGGCGGCGGGGGCGGCAGCGATCGACGGCGGCTGCGACGTGCTTCCCGTCTTCGTGGAGCAGCCGGAGGCGGCGCTGGCGGCGGCGCCCGGCGGCCTCGACATGCGCCTGCGCCAGTTCCAGTGGACGCGGCCCATCGGGCGGCCCGGCGAGGCCGGCTACGACACCCGCATCGAAGCCCTCGCCGATGCCCTGCAGCGCGTCGCCCGTCGGCGGCGCCCGGCGGCAGCGCCCGGCGCGGAGGGCCGCGCCGCGCGGGCCCTCCTCCGGATGGGCCGGCGGGACGAGGGGCGGGAGCAGGAGCCGCCGGGCCCGGCCTGGTCGCGCGGCGAGCTGCCGGCCGACGCCCCCGCGACGCGCGTCTTCATCTCGTACGGTGCGCCCTGCGCCCCGTCCGCGCGGCGGCCGGCGCGACGCGGCGCCGACGCCGGCGGTGGGCGGCGCAGCGCACGCGGACGCGGGCAGAGTGCGGGCGGTGAAGGACGCGCTGCTCGCCCGGGGCCTCTCCTGCTGGTGCGCCTTCGGCCCCGCCCCGCCCGCCCTCGCCCCTTCGTCCGCCTCGCCGCCGCCGACGGCCGCGGGCCCCCTGTCGCTGCCGCAGGTTCGACGAGATGCAGCTCACTGCCGGTGCGGCCTCTCAGTTCATTTCGCAAGTGCGCTCGCGCTCGCGCGCTCTGACTCCGAAGGCAGGCATGCGCTGGGTCGACGAGGGTACCCCCCACCCGCACCCCCACCCGTCCCTCTCCCCTTCCCCCTCCCCTTCCCTCAAGCTACCTTCCTCCCCCCCTCCCCCCTCCCCCCCCTCCTCCCTCCTTCTTCCCCCTTCCTCCCCCCGCCTCCCCACCCCACCGCCGTCCCCCGCCCCGCCCCTCCCCGTGCCT
This sequence comes from Cyanophora paradoxa, assembly GCA_004431415.1. Taxonomy (NCBI): domain Eukaryota; class Glaucocystophyceae; order Cyanophorales; family Cyanophoraceae; genus Cyanophora; species Cyanophora paradoxa. The sequence goes on along the minus strand of QPMI01000453.1, from coordinate 210,002 downwards.
TCGTTTCCCCCTCCCCCTCTTTCCCCGGAGGCGCACCCTTTTCCACCCTTCCCCTCTCCCGCCCGCACCCTCCTTCCCCCTGCCGTAGCCCCCCTCCCACCCGTGCTCGCCCCCTCTTTCCCTTCTCTTCTCCCCCGCCCGCCCAAGGGCTCTGTTTCCCCTCTCCTTACCCCCCCCCCCCCCCCCCCCCACGCGGCCCTCTCCCTCTACATCCCCCCCCTCCCCCCTCCCCTACACCCCCCCTATCAACTCTGCCCGCCGCTGAGGCCGGGGCCGCAGTGGCGCGGGCCGTGCGCAACTGCACGCACCTCGTCTTCTTCGCGTCGGCCAAGTCCGTCGCCTCTCAGTACTGCGGCGGTGCGCCCTCCGCCCTCCGCCGCCGCCCCGCCGGCGCCGCCGCCGGCGCCGCCGCCGCGCGCCGACGGGCCGCCGCAGAGGAGTTCGCGTACGCGTACGACCTCGAGCGGCGCATCGTCGTCTGCTATCTCGAGGCGCGCCCCCGCCCCGCCCGAGGCTTTCGGCCCCACGCGCTTCGGACCTGACCGGCCGCCGGCGGGCCGGCGCCGCAGGACGGCGAGGCCGTGGCGAGGAGCGCCTCCGCGGCGCTGGCGATGCGCCTGCGCCGCTTCCCGCGCTGCGCCCTCGAGCAGGACGCCGACGCTGCCGCCGCCTCCGCCGAGGCGATCGCCGCGCGCATCGCCGGCGGCGCGGACGCCGACGCCGCCCACGGCAAGGACGCGACCGACAGCGTCGCTCTGGTGCGCCGCGTTCCGTGCGCGCGCCGCCCGCGGCCGCCGGCGACTGCCGCGGCGCAGAGCCACGAGGCGGAGATCCCGAACGACCCGCTCCTCGGGCCCCTCGTGAAGGTCGGCCGCCGCGCGCCCACCGGCCGGCCGGCAGAGCTGAGGGCGGCCGCCGGGGCAGTACGTGCGCGGGGAGCTGGAGGGGGACGACCTCGCGACGGGCCTCGCGGCGTACGTGCCGCCCAGGGCCGCCGACCGCGCCAAGAAGCAGTTCGACCTCCACGACGAGGCCGCCGCCTTCCTCCGCCAGTTCGCCCCGGGCCCGCAGCCGGCGCCCGCGGCCGCGGCCGGTGGCGGCGCGGAGGCCTTCCGCTCGGCGAAGCACCGCGTGCTGTTGCTGCTCGGCGACGCCGGTGCGCGGGGCGGGGCGTGGCGGGCTGCAGAGCGCGTCCCGATCCCGAGGCCGCGGCTCGCGTCGCGCGCAGGCACGAGCAAGACGACCTTCACGCGCTTCCTGCACCGCGAGGCATGCCGCCTCTGGGCGCGGGCGAGCAGCCGGCCGACTGCCCCGCGACGGTGCTCGTGCCGCTGCCTGAGCTCGTCGGCGAGCCCGGCGGGCCGCGGCGCGGCCTGCGCGAGTTCGTCGCCGGGCGGCTCGGCGTGCCCAGCGGCGAGCTGCCGGCGCTCCGGCGGCGCTTCGGCCTCGTGCTCCTCCTCGACGGCTACGACGAGGCCCGCCCGCCGCCCCTCCCCTCGCGTCCCCCCCGCGCCCACGCGCCGCCTGCGCAGACGGGCGAGAAGGAGAACCTGTGGAAGACGAACAAGATCGGGGACTGGGCGAGCGGCGCCTTCGTCTCCTGCCGCACCGAGTACCTCGCCTCGCTGGACACTGCCAAGCCGGAGGTCGGCCCGGACTGCGCCGTTCCGCAATCGAAGTCGCTGAGCGCTGCGCAGAACCTGTTCGCGCCGGTCGTCAGCGGCGACGCGCCCGACGTCGCGCGGCTCCGGCAGCTCGCGACGCTCCCCTTCTCGCGGGGCCAGGCGGGCACCCCCGCCCCGACCCGGCCCGGCCCGCCGCGCGCGCGCCTGACCGCGTGCACGTCGGCGCGCAGGTGGATGAGTTCCTGGGCAAGTACGTGCTGCTGCACGGGAGAGAGGAGGGCGCGTGGCCCTTCGAGCGCTACGCCGAGGAGCTGCGGCGCACGCCGGGCCTCGCCGCCCTCGTCGAGAACCCCTTCACCCTCTCCCTCCTCGCCCGCGTCCTCCCCTCCCGCGCCGCCGAAAGCGCGGGCCGGTGCGCGGGCCGCCGCCGCCGCCGGCCCGGCCGCGAGCCGACGGGGCCGGGGGCGCGCGCAGGGAGGGGCGGCCGCGGGCCCTGCGCTCCCGCGAGCTCTACCGCAGCTTCATCGAGGACTGGCGCGCGCCCCGCGCTCCCTGCTCGGCGGCCCAAGGCCAACGCTCACGGGGCAGCTGCAGGCTGCGGCGGGAGCTGGAGCGGGGCGCGCCGTCGTCGGAGAAGGGCGGTGCGGGCCTGCAACGTCGATCCGTTCCGTGCTCTCTCCCGCCCCTCCGGTGTAGACCGCCCCGCCCCAGATCGGCCAGAGGAAGGGGCCCTGCTGGAGGCCGGGTACGACCTCTGCCGGAAATTCGCCGCTCTCCTCTTCCGCGTGCGCGCCGGTGTCTCTTTCAAACAGCGCCGCTTCTGTTGCTGAGCAGTGTTGGCGCAGATGGGGGCGAGCCAGGCCGTGATCATGCCGAAGCACGCCGGCCGTCGCGGGGGCGATGGCGGAGGGACCGCCAAGGCCGGCGGCCCCGCCGACGCGGACCAGCTCGCGTGCGAGCGGCTGCTCGGCGACGGCTCGGCGCTGTTCGTGCGGAACAGGTGCGCGGGACCGGTACCTTGAGAGCGCGGGCTCGCCCCGGGCGAGCAGGCGGGGCGGGGCGCAGCTGCCCGCTGCGGCGGTGGCGGGCGGGCGGCGCGCTCGGCTTCGCGTTCCTCCACAAGACCCTCGGCGAGTTCCTCGTCGCCGAGGCCCTCCTCGACTCGGTGCGCCGGCTCGCGGTCTGTCGAGGGCGCCGCTGTCCTTTTTATAGTGGCCGCAGCTGTCGGGTGGGGGCGAGGAGTTGGCAGAGGAGGACGTGGCGATAAGCTTCTCCACGCGGTTTGCGCACATCGTTGTGTTCTAATGTCCACGCTCCGCCCGACGCGGGCGGGCGCAGGAGCATCGTGGAGGAGGCGACCCTCGTCCGCTTCCTTGCAGAGGCGGTGCAGCACGAGCCGGCAATGGGAGCCGGGGACGCGCTGCTGCGCCTCGTGGAGCAGAGCCGCCACGCCGCGGGGAACGGCGACGGCGACGGCGCGCCGGCGGTCCTCGCGGCCGCCAACGCCGCGACAGTGCTCGTTGCGGGTGGGCCGCAGCCGCACCCTTCGAATGGCTACTCCATTCTTCTTACATTGTACATGTGCAGCGCACTTCGCGCTGGCGGGGAGGGACCTGCGTGGCGTGCGGGTCCCGAAGGCGAACCTGTGGCGCCTGGAGGCGGCCGGGGCGGACCTGCGGGGGGCCGACATGCGCGGCTGCTCGCTCGCCGAGGCGTGCCTCGCGGGGGCCGACCTCCGAGGGGCGCGCCTCCAGGGCTGCCGAGTCCCGCAGTGGCCCGCAATGATGCATCCCGATCAAGTGATCGCCGTGGCGTGGCTGCCGGTGCACTTTCGTTGTTGAAAAAGCTCAGATGCTCAGATGCTCGCATCCAGTTTCTGAGTCGGGCGCAGGACGGGCGGCGGATCGTGTCGGCCAGCAAATCGGTGCGGGTGTGGGACGCGGAGACGGGGGCGGAGCTGCTGCAGCTGCAGGTCCACACGAGCTACGTCAACTCGGTGGCGGTCTCGGCGGTGCGCAGGGCGGGGAGCCAGTGCCAGGCTGAGGCAGGCAGAGGGCACGAGGGGATGGCGGCGCGGGGCGCCCCGCGGGAAGCAATAGAGGCGAAGGGCCGGGGCCGGGGCCCCGAGCCAGGACCGAGATCCAGAGGCATGCGGGCGGGTCCGGAGGGGAGCGGGGCGACGTCAGAGCCTGGCGGAGGGGCGCTGACTCGACGGGGCGTGGCGGCGGGGCGCAGGACGGGCGGCGGATCGTGTCGGGGAGCGACGACAGATCCGTGCGGGTGTGGGACGCGGAGACGGGGGCGGAGCTGCTGCAGCTGCAGGGCCACACGGGCCCCGTCACCTCGGTGGCGGTCTCGGCGGTGCGCAGGGCGAGGAGCCAGTGCTAGGCTGAGGCAGGCAGAGAGCGCGAGGGGATGGCGGCGCGGGGCGCCCCGCGGGTAGCAAAAGAGGCGAAAGGCCGGGGCCGGGGCCCTGAGCCATGACCGAGATCCAGAGGCATGCGGGCGGGTCCGGAGGGGAGCGGGGCGACGTAGGAGCCTGGCGGAGGGGCGCTGACTCGACGGGGCGTCGCGGCGGGGCGCAGGACGGGCGGCGGATCGTGTCGGGGAGCGACGACAGATCCGTGCGGGTGTGGGACGCGGAGACGGGGGCGGAGCTGCTGCAGCTGCAGGGCCACACGAAAACCATCTTCTCGGTGGCGGTCTCGGCGGTGCGCAGGGCGGGGAGCCAGTGCTAGCTATAGACTGAGGCAGGCAGAGGGCGCGAGGGGATGGCGGCGCGGGGCGCCCTGCGGGTTTTTATAGCAAATAAGGCGAAGGGCCGGGGCCGGGGCCCCGAGCCAGGACCGATCGCGAGATCCAGAGGCATGCGGGCGGGTCCGGAGGGGAGCAGGGCGACGTTGGAGCCTGGCGGAGGGGCGCTGACGCGACGGGGCGCGTCGGCGGGGCGCAGGACGGGCGGCGGATCGTGTCGGGGAGCTGGGATACCTCGGTGCGGGTGTGGGACGCAGAGACGGGGGCGGAGCTGCTGCAGCTGCAGGGCCACAAAGACTACGTCAACTCGGTGGCGGTCTCGGCGGTGCGCAGGGCGAGGAGCCAGTGCTAGGCTGAGGCAGGCAGAGGGCACGAGGGGATGGCGGCGCGGGGCGCCCCGCGGGTAGCAATAGAGGCGAAGGGCGGGGGCCGGGGCCCCGAGCCAGGACCGATCGCGAGATCCAGAGGCATGCGGGCGGGTCCGGAGGGGAGCAGGGCGACGTTGGAGCCTGGCGGAGGGGCACTGACTCGACGGGGCATGGCGGCGGGGCGCAGGACGGGCGGCGGATCGTGTCGGGGAGCGACGACAGATCGGTGCGGGTGTGGGACGCGGAGACGGGGGTGGAGCTGCTGAATCTGCAGGGCCACACTCGCGACGTCACCTCGGTGGCGGTCTCGGCGGTGCGCAGGGCGGGGAGCCAGTGCTAGGTATATGCTGAGGCAGGCAGAGGGCGCGAGGGGATGGCGGCGCGGGGCGCCCTGCGGGTAGCAAAAGAGGCGAAGGGCCGGGGGCGGGGCCCTGAGCCAGCACCGAGATCCAGAGGCATGCGGGCGGGTCCGGAGGGGAGCGGGGCGACGTAGGAGCCTGGCGGAGGGGCGCTGACTCGACGGGGCGCGGCCGCGGGGCGCAGGACGGGCGGCGAATCGTGTCGGGGAGCTTGGACACCTCGGTGCGGGTGTGGGACGCGGAGACGGGGGCGGAGCTGCTGCAGCTGCAGGTCCACGCGGGTTTAATCTACTCGGTGGCGGTCTCGGCGGTGCGCAGGGCGGGGAGCCAGTGCTAGGCTGAGGCAGGCAGAGGGCGCGAGGGGATAGCGGCACGGGGCGCCCCGCGGGTAGCAAAAGAGGCGAAGGGCCGGGGCCGGGGCCCTGAGCCAGCACCGAGATCCAGAGGCATGCGGGCGGGTCCGGAGGGGAGTGGGGCGACGTAGGAGCCTGGCGGAGGGGCGCTGACTCGACGGGGCGCGGCCGCGGGGCGCAGGACGGGCGGCGGATCGTGTCGGGGAGCGCCGACAGATCGGTGCGGGTGTGGGACGCAGAGACGGGGGCGGAGCTGCTGCATCTGCAGGGCCACACGAACCCCGTCTTCTCGCTGGCGGTCTCGGCGGTGCGCAGGGCGGGGAGCCAGTGCTAGGCTGAGGCAGGCAGAGCGCTCAAGGGTATGGCGGCGCGGGGCGCCCCGCGGGTTTTTATAGCAAATAAGGCGAGGGGCCGGGGCCGGGGCCCAGAGCCAGGACCGATCGCGATATCCAGAGGCATGCGGGCGGGTCCGGAGGGGAGCGGGGCGACGTTGGAGCCTGGCGGAGGGGCGCTGACTCGACGGGGCGCGGTGGTGGGGCGCAGGACGGGCGGCGGATCGTGTCGGGGAGCTGGGATACCTCGGTGCGGGTGTGGGATGCGGAGACGGGGGCGGAGCTGCTGCAGCTGCAGGGCCACACGTACCCCGTCTTCTCGGTGGCGGTCTCGGCGGTGCGCAGGGCGGGGAGCCATTGCTAGGCTGAGGCAGGCAGAGAGCGCGAGGGGATGGCGGCGTGGGGCGCCCCGCGGGTAGCAAAAGAGGCGAAGGGCCGGGGTCGGGGCCCCGAGCCAGGACCGATCGCGAGATCCAGAGGCATGCGGGCGGGTCCGGAGGGGAGCAGGGCGACGTTGGAGCCTGGCGGAGGGGCGCTGACTCGACGGGGCCCGGCCGCGGGGCGCAGGACGGGCGGCGGATCGTGTCGGGGAGCGCCGACAAATCGGTGCGGGTGTGGGACGCGGAGACGGGGGCGGAGCTGCTGCATCTGCAGGGCCACACGGAGTCCGTCTACTCGGTGGCGGTCTTGGAGGTGCGCAGGGCGGGGAGCCAGTGCTAGCTATAGACTGAGGCAGGCAGAGGGCGCAAGGGTATGGCGGCGCGGGGCGTCCCGCGGGTTGCTATAGCAAATTAGGCGAAGGGCCAGGGCCGGGGCCCCGAGCCAGGACCGATCGTGAGATCCAGAGGCATGCGGGCGGGTCCGGAGGGGAGCGGGGCGACGTTGGAGCCTGGCGGAGGGGCGCTGACTCGACGGGGCGCGGCCGCGGGGCGCAGGACGGGCGGCGGATCGTGTCGGGGAGCTTGGACACCTCGGTGCGGGTGTGGGACGCGGAGACGGGGGCGGAGCTGCTGCATCTGCAGGGCCACACGGGCGAAATACGATCGGTGGCAGTCTCGGCGGTGCGCAGGGCGGGGAGCCAGTGCTAGGCTGAGGCAGGCAGAGGGCACAAGGGTATGACGGCGCGGGGCGCCCTGCGGGTAGCAAAAGAGGCGAAAGGCCGGTGCCTGGGCCCCGAGCCAGCACCGATCGCGAGATCCAGAGGCATGCGGGCGGGTCCGGAGGGGAGCAGGGCGACGTTGGAGCCTGGCGGAGGGGCGCTGACTCGACGGGGCGCGGTGGCGGGGCGCAGGACGGGCGGCGGATCGTGTCGGGGAGCGCCGACAAATCGGTGCGGGTGTGGGACGCGGAGACGGGGGCGGAGCTGCTGCAGCTGCAGGGCCACACGCACTACGTCGACTCGGTGGCGGTCTCGGTGGTGCGCAGGGCGGGGAGCCAGTGCTAGGCTGAGGCAGGCAGAGAGTGCGAGGGGATGGCGGCGCGGGGCGCCCCGCGGGTAGCAAAAAAGGCGAAGGGCCGGGGCCGGGGCCCCGAGCCAGGACCGATCGCGAGATCCAGAGGCATGCGGGCGGTTATGGAGGGGAGCGGGGCGACGTCGGAGCCTGGCGGAGGGGCGCTGACTCGACGGGGCGCGGCCGCGGGGCGCAGGACGGGCGGCGGATCGTGTCGGGGAGCTGGGACAACTCTGTGCGGGTGTGGGACACAGAGACGGGGGTGGAGCTGCTGAATCTGCAGGGCCACGCGGGCGAAATACGATCGGTGGCGGTCTCGGTGGTGCGCAGGGCGGGGGGCCAGTGCTAGGCTGAGGCAGGCAGAGAGAGCGAGGGGATGGCGGCGCGGGGCGCCCCGCGGGTAGCAATAGAGGCGAAGGGCGGGGGCCGGGGCCCCGAGCCAGGACCGATCGCGAGATCCAGAGGCATGCGGGCGGGTCCGGAGGGGAGCGGGGCGACGTTGGAGCCTGGCGGAGGGGCGCTGACTAGACGGGGCGCGGCCGCGGGGTGCAGGACGGGCGGCGGATCGTGTCGGGGAGCGACGACAAGTTTGTGCGGGTGTGGGACGCGGAGACGGGGGCGGAGCTGCTGCAGCTGCAGGGCCACACTCGCGACGTCACCTCGGTGGCAGTCTCGGCGGTGCGTAGGGCGGGGAGCCGGTGCTAGGCTGAGGCAGGCAGAGAGCGCGAGGGGATGCATATATATATATATATATATGGTGGCGCGGGGCGCCCCGCGGGTAGCAAAAGAGGCGAAGGGCCGGGGCCGGGGCCCCGAGCCAGGACCGAGATCCAGAGGCATGCGGGCGGGTCCGGAGGGGAGCGGGGCGACGTCGGAGCCTGGCGGAGGGGCACTGACTCGACGGGGCGTGGCGGCGGATCGGTCCGGAGCACAGGACGGGCGGCGGATCGTGTCGGGGAGCCGCGACACATCGGTGCGGGTGTGGGACGCGGAGACGGGGGCGGAGCTGCTGCAGCTGCAGGGCCACACGGACGAAGTCACCTCGGTGGCGGTCTCGGTGGTGCGCAGGGCGGGGAGCCAGTGCTAGGCTGAGGCATGCAGAGGGGGGCGCAAGGGGATGGCGGCGCGGGGCACAGTGTTCTCTGACAGGGTCGCTCGGCGCAGGACGCCATCGTCGCGCGCTCGGCCTCGGGCCGCGCGCTGGCGTGGGCGCTCCCCTCGGGAGAGCCCACCGACCCGGCGCCCCTCCCTGCCGAGTGCGATCCCAAGTTCACGCTTGAAACCGGTACCCCCCAAAATCAAAGGGTCCCATTCGCCGTCTGCTCGCTTCCCGTGCGTTCGTCTGCTGCTGCCTTGTGAGCGCGAGTGAGGAGCGCCAGCGCTCACGGGCGGAGGCAGGGCGGGGGGTCGCTGCTCGCGGTCGCCGCCGCGGGCCCCGCGCGCGGCCTCTCCGTCGAGCGCGTCCCCGTGCGTGGCCGCCGTCTCCGGGAGCCCCTGCGGCCCCTGCTGACCACGGGCGCCGACATCGATTGCGCTGCGCGGCGTATGGGCGCAGGCCTTCCGCTGCACGCGGCGCATCGCTCGCACGGCGGCCCTCGAGGCGCTCGGCGCGCGGTGCGTCGCCCCTCGCAGCTCGGGGCCGGGCCGGGGCCCTCGCGAGGCGGGCGGGCCGGGGCGGCAGGTGGACGCGGGGACGGCGCTGGAGCCGCGGCTGCGGCGGCTGCTGCTGCAGCTCGGCGCCCTCGAGGCCGGCGGGGCCGCGGCGCCGGATGCGGGGCCCAAGGGGGGGGAGCCCGTGGGGCAGCAGCGGTGAACAGAGAACAGCAGTATAGTGATCATTGCGTATACATCAATTTATTCCCCGAGCACATCCTGATTGCAATTTAATTCCGAAGCTCGGTATCAGATTTCAATGGCTCTCTGAGGCTCAGTGGTTGTGTGATATACGATCGGGAACTCGAATTAATATATATTCACTGATATTTGTACACGTGCACTCTAATTTCTACGCAGTTGCGCACCTGCTAGGGAAGGACTTCGGGACTGCCTAGAATCCTATCCCTAGCCCTATAGCTAGTAGACAGTCCTGTGCGACACGGGCGGGCGGGCGGCCTGGGCCGGGTGGCCCGCCCGTCGTTTCGTCTCTGGCCGCCGCCCCGAGGCCGCCCGCCCCCGCCCCCCGTCCGCCCGCACGCCCGCCGCCCGCACTGCCCCTCACTCGACGCGCTTTCTATGCAGGGAGCGGACCGGGAGGGCGCCGGCGCCCGCGCCCTCGCCCTCGCCCTCGGAGGCGTCGCTGGCGGATCCGGAGGCCAAAGGGGCCGCCGGGCCCCGCCCGCCCTCGCGCTCTGCGAGCCGCGAGCCGCTCTGCGACCCTCATGATCAGGCCCCGAGCTCCGAGGGGCCGCCGGGCCCCGCGTGCGCCTAAACACGGCTATTTATCGTCTCAAGCTTAGAATCGTATGAAGAAATCCTAATTATATAAGCTTCATCTAGCTTCTATCAATTTAGCTTCTTGAACTTAGCCTCGCCCTCGTTTCGCCTCCACGCCCTCGCGCGCCCTCGCCCGCGTGCGCCTCATTATCATCTTATAATTAGACGTGAACTTTGCCGCCAGGTTGTCTGCCTGCTCCGCAACCCCGAGTGGGCCAAGCCCTTCGCCGGTGCGCCGGCCGAGCCCTTCACTTCAATTAACATATGCATGTCGCTTTATTTCTATATATTTTGATAGCTCAGCTTAGCCTTAGCAAATTTATTTATAAACTACTTCAATTCAACTTCACTAGATTACAAATAGTTTGCTCAAGCTTTGCGAAAGATGCCGCGCGCGTGCACTCGATTACGGACAGCTAATGGCAGCGGGCGCAGCGCTCCGGGTCGTCGCTGCGGGCCCGCCGGAGGCGCTGGGTGCCTCCTTCCTGTACCGGGCGGCCCTCATGATCACGCCGGGCGGGCGCGAGCTCTCCCTGCTCCGGGGCCGGCCCCGCCCCGGCTTCGCCGCCTCCACCCTCCACCCCCAGGACACCCTCGTGCGCGCTTAAGAGCCATTCCCTATCAGAACCTGTTCGCTAAAGAGCCATTTCCTATAAGATTATAACTCTTTAAGCTTTAATTTCACTTCGCGCAGCTGCAGCGGCTGCTGGAGCCGGAGGGGGAGCGGCGGGCCCGGGAGGCCCGGCACCCCGCCCCGCGCCCCGCCTGCCTCCAGGTCCGCTGCAGCGGCCGCTGGAGCCGGAGGGGGAGCGGCGGGCCCGGGAGGCCCGGCACCCCGCCCCGCGCCCCGCCTGCCTCCAGGTCCGCTGCAGCGGCCGCTGGAGCCGGAGGGGGAGCGGCGGGCCCGGGAGGCCCGGCACCCGGCCCCGCGCCCCGCCTGCCTCCAGGTCCGTCCCTGCCCTAGGCCTCCGGCCCTCCGGCTCGGACGGAGCAGGGCGGGGTATTCCGGTACCCCGTTTAGTTCTAGGTCCCCCGCAGGCGCGGCGGAGGCGATGGGTACGGCCGGCTATAAATAGCTAGCAAGGGCTACAGGGCTCTCCCCCTCTCTAGATCCACCGCTCTCGCCCCGGCGCCCTCGAGCCCGCCTGTGCTCTATATTTCCTTTCATTTGATTTAACTACTTTCACCCTGATCATGACGTGCCTCGGGCGCCGGGCGGTGTTGCTGGGGTACAGGTTCGGCGCCTCCGCTCGGCTGGCCCGGGTACAGGCGACTTCGTTTCCGCGATGGACACGCTCCGGTACTCGGAGCGCGCCGACGAGGCGCAGGCGGACGGGCTCGTACCCCCCGCCCTCCTGGGAGGCGCCGGCGCCGGGCTCTCCCCCACCCCGCCCCCGCCCCGCCTGCTCGCCCAGCCCCCCTGAGCATGATCCAAACTGCCGCACGGCTTCCGCACGGCTTCCGTTTTGAATTCATCCGCACCGCTATGCATATATATATATATGCGCAACGCCAGCGCTTCCCTGCGATAACCGGCCAACACAACCGGCTACAAACCGCGCGTTCGAATTCGTTGCAGCACATATATATGCATATGCATGCGCATGCATTTGCGCATGCAAGTCAGACCATGCCAATGGGCGAATTCAATCCTGCAACTGCAATCCTGCATCCGAATTCCACATTATGACATCAACTATCACCTATATAGCTATAAAACATCTATCAATGAAGCCGAGCTAGCGCTGAACTTGGAATTCTCGAAGCTGAAATTCATGTCGAGAAGCTAAAATGCATGTACTAACGTACTATAGCTACAGCTACGTATATATATGCAGATCATGATCACGAGACAATTGCAAGCCGATAATTATAAGTGGACATTCGAAATTCGAATTCGCAATCCTCAAGCTAAAATACGTCGGGATCCGGAATTCGAAATCTGGCCAGGTATACGTATTATGTGATTACTAAATTACAACAGTAGTCTGAATATCAACGTAACATTCTGTAGCTCGCCGAGTCGGTAGATCTTTCGCTCTACGGTGGTTCTAAAAACGTGTATGTAGAAAAAGTACGCGATATATCAATGCTTAAGTCCGCCCCAAATTCGACGTCGATATTGATGTTCAGTCTTAATACTACCACTCTAGTTGCAGCTGACCGTGATATAGTAAATAATGAAAGCCATACTATGATATGCATATAATATAAAGTTCCAGCTAGATATATAATTAAAACGACAGCCAGAGGACACCGAAATTAAAGCTTAAGACCGAGAGTATGCACGATCAGCTGCGCTAATGCGGTCCGGATCTGTACATGTAGCTCGCGGCGAGACTATATATCGATCTGCAGCTGCGCATGCGCGGCGAGAGTAGTGTTACTCGAGATGCCATTCGGAGGCCGTTGCAAGCGAGTCAAACGGGATTACCATGGGAAGGATTCGGAGAGGTCCGACAGGTCCGGGGCGGGCGCGGCCGGCTCCGGATCCGGCTCCCGCTCCGCGACCTGAGCAGGGGGGAAGGAATCGCAGCATTCCCATATGCATGCCGTGCCCCTGCACGAGGGATCCAGCATCGAATGAAGCGGCAGCTGTGTGGCCATGGGGCTCGTCCAAAGAAGCCCCAGCGCTGGCCGGGGCACCGGCCGGCGTCGACGTCTGAAGGAGCGAAGAGCAGAGGAGGTTCTGGATAGGGACCGGCCCCAATCCGCAGCTGTTATGCATATGGCTGACGTCTCCCATGAGAGGGAAGCCATGGCCATGCAAATAACAGGTCGCGAATGCGCCGTTGTCGACCCCGCGGTGGTCTTGGCGCACGCAAGAGAACGCCTCAGTGTCCGCGGCCGGACGTCGACCAGGATATGCGAGCTCCAATTTTATGAAATCTGCCTCCGATGCCGGAGCCGACACGTGCACGTGCGCTGACTGCGCGGCCAGCCGCTGATCAGGATCGTCTTCATGATCGTGGAGGGCTGCGATTGTCTTCAAAGACTCCGGAGAGTCGGCTGCGGGCTGCAGCTGAAGCTCGCAAGCCGATTCGTCGCGGCGACGACGCTTTGAGCTGCAGCCGGATCGGGAGGCGTGATCGGGCGCGTGGGTCGCGACGGATGTGGCGCTGCGCGCAGCCGCTGCGGGCAGATCCGCTGCAGCTGGCGACGCTGATGTCGAGAGGGGCGAGACGGGGATGTCTACGAGCATGGGCACAAACGGGGGAATGGATCCGGAGGGACCGGATCCGATGCCGAATTCGGATCGCGCGCCGGCGCCGACGACGGCCGCGGCGCCAGCGGCGGCTCCGGATCCGACGTACGAATGCGCGTGGCCGACGCCCTTGTGGGCTCGCGTGGTGATCTCGATGTGGCCTGCGATGCGAGGACGAGGATTCGAACCCGAAGACTGCAGCTGGCGGCCGTCCGGCGCCCCGGAAATTGGGCCGGAATTCGAACTCGCGTGCTCCACTTTCAGAACGAAGGGGCGGCGCTCGTGGCGGAACGTGGAAGCCATGAAGCCGAAAGATTCACGCGACTCCCCACTCTCGTCCAACGTGAGGATAACCTGAACGCCAAATTAGATTACGACCTAAGATGAATTCTAGAGAAGGTTAAGCGATGAGCTAAATATGAACAACAAGCTCAAAGCCGCCAAACGGGAAATCGAATAGAACACAAAGAAGGGCACCTCTCGACATTGCCGAGCATTTCGGAAGTCGTACACTCGACCGGGAACCACCTGCCACGAGAAACCGTTAAGCAAGTTCAATTGAAGAGATGAGACACGCAAGTCGATGAAAGATGTATATGTACCTCGCTCTCGAAGCGGAGGAGCGGGCCGCCGTCCTCTCGAACCTTCGATTTCCCGCCGCCGGCGCCCCCATGAGCACGCTTCGAGTCCGCACGACGTCCCGAATCCGTGACCGGGTCCGGATCCCCAGCGGGCGGCCCTGAGCTGGAGGCTGACGAAGCGACGTCGACGGGACTTTCATCGTCCTGCGCCGGGCTCGAGCTCTGCTCCGGACTTTGCTCGTTCAAGTCGCGGTCAACACTGTCGGCAGCTGTAGAGTCGGCACCTGTGCATTAATTCAGCAATTGCAATCGATTTCACTTTTAATTTCATTCACAAATCGAGTTCTATTGCGAGAACGCGCTCGCCAGCGTCGACGGCTTTAAATTGATTTGTATACATACGTATAAACGCACGCTCAGGATTTCCGCGCTCGCAGCGACCGCGCTTGAGGTTCCGTTTGGCACACGTTTGCCCGTACTTCGCCGGCTTGTCGGGGCGAACGGCGTACAGTACAGGGGCGCCATCGTCTGCGGGTGCGTCACAGCGCTGCCACCAAGATACATGCATGCACACAAAAAATGTGAGCACAATCTCGAGCGGAAAGCACACCTTTGTAGACGAGGGAGACGCGAAGGGTGGCGCCCGACCACGCCGAAAGCCACTCTGGCCTCATGTCGCCCAGCCGCAGCTTGTACTGCCTGCGCCCCACACCGCCCGCAACAGGAGCCGCGCGCTCCGTAAGCGCGCGCAGGGGGCCGGTGCGGCGCGCGCGCCGGAAGGCGCACCTGGTGGTGAGGAGGGTGTAGCGGATGCCGGGGCCGGAGGGGACGCCGCCGACTCCGGGCGAGTCCGGCGAGGGCTCGTACGGCACCTCCACAAAAGCTGCGCCCGGCACGCGTCGGGCTATAGCTAGTGTAGCGTCGCTTGAAATTGACGAGCACTAGTACTAGTATATATTGAAATGATATAAGGAGGCAGGCCGCCAATTTAAGTTTACAACCGTTGAACTGGTCAATTGCATGTAGCTATAGCGTGACTAATCACCTAAATGCAATAGCCAGCTGCAGCTGATCATGCGCTTCGAATTCAGCCGAGCAGCAGCGATATATATCGAGTTATGACTCAGCGATTAAAGCAAGCTTTAATTATAATTTTATAAGAAAACGCACGAGCAGCTTGGCTTGCCGAGAGGCGGTGCAGCACTACGAAGGTAGGGGCGAGCTGATCTTGCCGCCGGCTACGAACGCCTAGGCCTGCAACAGAGTCAAAGAGTGCAATTCAATGCTATATGCAAATCGGTAGTCCCAAAACGCATGCGCATGCGCACGGTCTTCTGCCCGCGATCGCAAGTCGATCGGCCTCGGATATCCCTCCGGTGGCGCGGAACACCCCTTCCATTCGGGCGTTGAGGAACGGGAGTCCGTGTCCTCTTCATAATCGGCCCACGAACGCGAGCGCTCACGCTTCACCGCGAGAAACGATCCGCCGTTTACGCCACCACCAGCGTCGATCGCGGAGTCGTCCACGCTGCAATCGACGGTTCCTGCTGCAGATTGTCTGCTGCCATTCGAGGCTGCAGGCCTAGACCTAGGCTGCGGCCGGCTAAGCGTTGAGCTGGAAATGGTCGGCCCTAGGCCTGTATTCATTTCCAGCGTTGGAGCGTTGGAAAGCGAGGCGGCGTGAGCCGCGGCCGCCTGCGCATCCGCATGTGCCCAAGCCCATGGCCAGGGCGCCGGCACATACGTGTGCTGTACATGTTGCATTTGAGAATGATAATGCCGCGCGTGTACGAGCTGCAGCTGATCACTGTGCTCCATGTTCACGATCGCGAGGCCCTCACTTTCGTTAGATTGCAGTTGCAAGCCGCCGCCTGGGCTGCACATGTGAAGGGGCCTTGCCACGAAGTACATATCAGACCGTTCGGTACTGGTACGTATACTATAGCTAGCTATAGTGCTAGTAGCTCACAAATATTAATCGCATGCCGCATGCGCAGTGCGCACAGTATTAGCTATAGTTGCATCCGCGACTGCGCTGATGCCGCTCCGCTGCGGCTGCAGCTGCTACAGCTGGTGCTGCAAGCTGGCCAGTGCACGTACGTATGCGTTCAGGACGCTCAGCGGCTGCAGCTGCGCGTTGGCTCGCTCCACACTGTGACAGGTGGAAACTTGAACTTTGAACTTTTTTCGGAAACTAGGACCAGTACAAGCTGCGCATGCTCCCTGACAAAGGCCCGGGATCACTGATGATCCGATGATCACTGAGTCATCGCGCGCTCATGATCAGTGCCACGGTGACTCTCAGTGACTGCTCCGGGCCGGACCGGCGCTAATTAGCACTGAATTAATTAGCAGTGCCTACTATTAACACACTGCCTATATAGCTATACTATGATACGGACTAGGGTTGGTGAATTTCATGAAATTCAAAAATTTGGCGTTGAAACTGAAAGTCGACCCTTTGAAAGCTTTGAAAATTCAATTGAAATTTCAATCCGCAGTGCAGCACTTGCAGAGACCCCACGCACTGCAGAGAGTCTCTTTCACTCTGAATTGTCTCTAATCGACTTCACTCTCACTCTCTGAGACTCTTTACGGGCTGGGAGGGCTCCCGGGAAGGCCGGAGGGGCTGGGAAGGGGAAGCTGAGGGTGCGAAAACGGAGAAATTCAATATATTTTATTATTTTTATATTCTATTTCAATGCAATTTCAACGGGCGGCGTTGAAATTGAAATTGGATTTTCAATTTCAATGCAATTTCAATGGCTTGAAATTTCAAGCTGCCAACCCTAATACGGACTCTTGCAAGTTGCAGTTGCAGTCTTGCAGACGGTACCGGTAAACCGGTGCCACGGTGCAGACTCAATGCATGCGCAGAGTCACTGCAGCTGCAGACCAACTCTGACCGAGCATCCGATGATCATGGCATGCCATGCAGCATGATGCAGGCCGGGGCTGGGGTGCAGGCTGAAGTCCTGGCTGACTACCGTCACAGGCGTATACGTAGTACCAGACGTCGACTGACTCAGTCACCGTGGCACAGATCTAGACTCACAGTCTCACTGAGTCTCAGGCCGAAAACCGGTGCCACGGCCGCGGTGAGGTCGTTAACACGTAGTACCGCAGTACCGTACTACGGTAGTACTACGGTACTAGTACTACCGTACTACGGTAGTACCGTTACTACCGTAGTACCGTAGTTAGTAGATACAATTTCTGCATGCGGACTCCGGGATCCGGATGATGTGCATGTTTCATAATTATGATTGAATTAGCATGCGCGAACTTACATTCCGTTAAGAACACGTTAACGTTGACAAATTAAACCGATGAATTATTGAATCAGGAATCCAGATCCGATGATCGGAATCGATGATCGCGATTCGCGATGATGCTGAATTCAATTAGCCTGCATTCAGAAATTGTTATTTTAGCTATGGCGCGCGGCAGCAGGCGATGCATATGCCATGATGGCACCTATCATCATCAGGCTATGCACATTGCACATGGCCCCGTGAGGGCCGTGACATGGGTCTTTAATTAAAACTTTCATTGCCATGATTGTGCAGATAGTCATGAGTCTCATGACTCATGACTCATGATCATGATGATTCCGATCCCGGCCGGCGCCTGGCGGATCACCGGACTAGCTGCTACAGTCAATAGTACCGTAGTACAGTACTACAGTGCTACGGTCAAGTTGGGGGGTCAACCAAATTAGTATATCGGTCCGTTACGTTATCGATCCGATCCAGATTCCGAAGTTCCAGACTCCATGGCCAGAGTCCAGAGTCCAGACTCCAGACTCGCGCGCCGATCGCGACTCGCGAGTCGCAGAATCATTGAATCCAGATTATATTAGACGTCCGGCGTCGACCGTATACGTATAACAGACTATTAATTAATAACAGTGGTCTAACGTTAACAGACAGTACCAGCTGCAGTTCGTATGGTATTTTTTTGGTGCTGGTATTTTTTTCAGCGGTATAACATGTACTGTGATGTACATGTTGTAAAAGGACCCAACTTCCCGAATTCCAGACACAACTTCCTGAATTTCTCTCACACCTGTAACCCCACCCAATCAACCAAATAGATTGACCCTCGGATTTTGGGAAGTGGACGTCGACAGGAAAAGCCTTGATGAGCAAGACTATTAATCCGATCTGCATATCCAACGCCGCCCATTCGCGGATAATGACACGCAAAAAATTCAGGAAAACGCTGGTTGGCTTGAAATGCAACATTGTTTTCGAGGTTGATGTTGTTAAAATTAATTTTGACTGATCGACTCACTGCCAGTCTGCCACTCAAAAGACCGCCAAATTGCGCCAATCGTGTGCACGGATTACCACGTCACCGTCACCGCCGGCTCCCGGATCGGTGCCGATTCGGTGGCCGGCGGGGCAAGAAGCTTAAGCTTGCACCGGGGCTGGCCCATGCAAAATCTCAAGTCCTTGCACCGGCCGGGGCTGGCCCTGGCGGCTAGGCGGCTCCAAAATCTCGGCTGGCTTGGCAGCGGCTTGCCAGTTACTATGGTTCCAGTGGCCAGCGCGGCTTGGTCTGGCTTTGTGCAGCTCGCGCAAACTTCACCAAATCTTCGCTCGCTGGCTCGATTGCGAGCCCGGGGCTTGATGACTTGGAAGGCAAGCCATGGAAAGCCGGCAAAACCCCTTGGCTGGTGTGATACTATGATAGTATTACATTAATACTACTACTAGTAGTTAATTTAGTACAGGAAACTCGGAAAATAATTAGTTATATTTTACCCGCGCTTTAGCGCAGTGATATAAGGTCGTGCTACGACCTCCCGGATTCCCGGGTTCGGTTCCTGCTGTTTCCGCTACGTTGTACTTCGAATCCCTGTGATTCCCGATACCGTGACTTGTATCCTCGTTGTGTACTACGAGTGGGCACGCCCACCGTAGATCTTAAAAAAAAAAAAATAGTTTTTATAGAACTTCCGAGAATTCGAAGACTCTGAGACGTAAGCTTGCAATTGGCCGCGGAGTCCTTTAGCTATAGGAGGGGCCTACTTGAGGGTGAGCGCTAGCGCAGCGCCGCGCCCATGAGGGGCCGCGCAATTCTTGATCTGTGCACGTGCTCCCTTCAGCGGCATGCTTCTCCCGTCCCGCAAGTTGGGTCCGCAACTACACGCGGCCGCGCTTCGCCACTGTGCTTAGTATCCCCCCGGGGCCTCGAGTTTAATAGTTTCACGTATACGTAAGCTATGAAATTTAAAACTTAGCTTTTTCGAACAGAACTTTAAAAACTTTATATTTAGTATTATTATTATCCGACAAGTACTATTAATATTGACAGTGTGCTCCGACAAGTACTAGTATATATACTGGTATGCCGGACGGTACGGTCGTCGCGATATCGATCGATATCGGTCACCGCGCGGCCGACTCACCGCCGAGTCACCGGCGCGGGCACCGCCGTTCCGGTACCGAAGTTGCGATTTATTAATAAAGATTTTAGGGTAATAAAGCAGTTGCGGAGAGGGGGTACACCCTTCAAGCTCGTCGGCGCCCTTCTACTCCGCGCTTCTTTGAGCGCAGTGTACGTATGTGCGTGGCCATTGCCCGTGCCACGGTGGGCCGTGGGGGGGTCGGGGGCGGGGGGCACCCGGCCCCTGCCAAAGGCCGCTTATAAATATTTACTAGGTAATAAACGGCCAAAACCCCGGACTAATAAATATTTCAGACTAATAATTATAAAGTTTTGCATTCTACAGTAGTACGTGCGCAACGCGTACGGTTAACGTTAGGTTGCGAAGCTGGGGGGCTAAAAAGGTCGAAAAAAGACGAAAAAGTCGTGGTAAATGAGGCTCTGGCGGTACTAGGAGGCAGAAGGAGCAAAAACAAGATTAGGGAAAAAGACTGTAAAGTGAATAGCAAAAAGGAATTCAAAGAATTTAAGAGGGTCCGCAATCGACGCCAATCGTTTCGCCGCTTGCGAGAAGGCGCCCTGAAAATATATGTGGGTACCCCGTGCCTCGCCACTAGGGCTGGGCACAGTCGGCCTAAATCTCCACCCGGTCGGTGGGCCCGCTGACTGTTACCCGCCGGTGGCGGTCGGTAGAGGGGGGGTACGTGCTACAGTGCGTGAAAATCGACAGGAAATACGCTTAATTTTGCACAGCTTAAGGCGCTACGCGCCTACTATCTAAAGCGAGTGCTTTGGGGCGGGTTCAAGCCAGTTGTGGGGGAGGCCGGGGTGGTCGATGCTCATGAGGTACGGGATGGCGTCGACGTCAGCTCCCTTTGGATCCGTTGCATTGAAGACATAGCTTTAGCTATAGCTGCTGTACGTATACGACGACTATACGTATACGCGCGCACGGAATCGCTGCGCGTTACACTGCTGTACTAGGCTAGCGCTAGCGCTCAGCGGCTGTCCTGGCAGCGTGCGCGGCCTGCAGCGCTATAGCTAGCTGCGCAATGCGCAATGCGCATATGCATGCGCATGCATATATATATATAAGCGCGCATGCGGTACGGTGCCACGCGCCGGCGCCGGCGGCCGGGCGCCACGCGCGCTATATATATATAGCTAGCGCGCTGGCGGCCCGGCGCCGCTGCGCTACTAGTTTCACGCTAGCGCTAGGCTTCGCTAGCATGCGCATGTACATATGCATGCATATGTGCGCACCGCGCCGCGGCAGCCGTTTGGACCCCGCCCGCGCTCAGCCTACCCCCCCTAGAATTTTTATTTGTATGGTACCGGGCGTTGTATGGCGGTGGACCGGACTTTCCACCCGGTCGGTCGGTGGCAGGCTGCCACTGCCACCGGCCGCCACCGGCCCAGCCCTACTCGCCACTGCGAAACTATATATATATATGATCCAGTGCTCAAAATTAAATCCGCAAAATCGCCTTGCGAACGAAGAGGGGGGTACACACTCTGCACCATACAAAGTTAGCTAGCGCGGCACGAGCTAGCGCGGCTCTCTCGGCAGCAATCGCTAGCCTCCTAGACATACAGTAATTGTCTCTTTTGATCCCGCATGGACCGCCCCTCCGATCCCGATCGCGAGGTCGAGGCATGAAAAAACGTGGTGCTGTTAACGTTTCATGCCATGATGATCAAACACAGGCTATAGCTATATATAGCTAGCTGGTGCGCAAAGCAAAACGTATACGTACGTTCTTTCAGCATCACACGAGCCACTGATTGCGCTCGTCTACGGCAGCCGCCGGGCTCGTCTTGGTTGTATTCGCAATTGCGCGGCGCGGTGGCCTACATGCGGGCTCACGGCGCCAGCGACGGGCTCCCGCCGCCACTGGAAGCGGTCGGCATACATGCGCATCGATCAGCAAAGCCAGAAACAGCGACAAGCAGCCGGCGAGCTCACCAGGTTTAAATTTGCAGGGCGCCAAGGTGCCAATTGCAAGGTGCCACGGTGGTCATCCGGGATCCTGGCCATTCCGGCGGCGCTCGCTGCATGAAGTGGTTTTATACCGTAAAAGCGCACCTAGGCGCCGCGTTGGTGGGGCAGGTGTAGGACCGCCGGGAGGCACCCCTCCGTCCCAACACGTACGCGGACGCTGCGCAGGCGTCTCTACTGAGTCAAGTCGCAGAAAGTGGATGGATATGCATCGAGAAGCCATGAAAGATACCTGCCGGTGAGCTGCGTCCAGAGCTCGGAGACTCTGAGATCCGAGAGTCGCTCCGATATTAGCTGGCTTCCGCGTCCGATGCACTAGCCCTTCACTGATATCGATCAGGAGTCAGCAGGCTGCCTGAAGCTCTAGATCTCGCGCGCTGACGTCGATCGCGATCGCGACAGACGTCGACGTCGAGTCTGGCCATGGCCATGCACATGGGCGCGCGGCCGAATTCGAAAACGCACAGAAAACATCATAGAAAACGCACAGACATCGATATATATAGCGCGATCGACCTGCGTTTGCCTTTTTTTGAGAGACTACGGCATTTGTTTTAATTTGGTGAATTACCGGCCACTGGCCGGGCCATGGCCCGTTAAATTGAAGCCCGTTAAAATAAAACGTTACAAGGAAGGGAGCGGGGGTGGGGGGTGGGGGGGGGGGGGGGGGGGGGGGCGGGCCGTGCGGCCTGCGCGGGCCAGGGCCTCAAGGCATGAAGGAAGGGGAGTAGAGGTAGCGGTTGCCGGTGGCCGAGGCGCCAGGGCGTGCGGCGCGGACGCGGAGGAGGGGCGAGGTCGTAAGGATGGTGCGGCAGAGGGCAGGCGAGCCGTAGAAGCCTTCGGCCCGAAGCGCGGCCATGATGCGCGCCGCGCGGACTCCGGGGAGGGGCCCGGGTACAGGAGAAGGGGGGGGCAGGCCCCCCGGGGAGCGGACGCGGTACACGCGGAGGAGGGCGCGCAGGAGGAAGCAGTCGGTGGGGGTAAGGAAAACCGAGAGGTGCGGGCTCAACTCCGGGCGGGCCCCGAAGTGCAGGCCCTCGAGGGCGGGGAAGAGGGCGGCGCGGTTCGGTGCCTCCGGGGGGGACGGCGTGGGGGGGTATGGGAGCGGGTCGACGCTGCCGGGGGATAGGGGCACGACGGCGGTGGGGGGGAGGCCGAGGGCGATGGAGGGGTGGGTGAGGGCGGGGTCTGAGGGGTACAGGATCAGATCCGGGTGGCTGGCGACGATCGCCGGCAGGTCCTGCGGCCTCGGCCAGCCTGCGAAAAAAAGAGAAGGGGGGTACGCATCACGAGACGAAAAAAAGACGAGCGAGAAAGTGGAAGGGGGGTACAGCGCGGGCGCACCGAACTCGCGGTACATGTTCACGAGTCCCTCCGTGGGCCGCCCGACGTCCTCGCGCACCAATCCGGCGACGGCGACGCGGAGCGCGCGGGGTACGCCGTCCAGCGGGGCGCTGGCCCGCCCGAAGTACCGCGCGGCGGCGAGCATGCGGAGGAGGGTACGGTGTACGGCGGGGACCCGCCGGCCCATCGCCCCCGTCGAGAGGCGCGCCGCCCTGCGCCAAAGCTTAGCAAGGAAGGACCGAGGCCAGGCAGAGAATGGCGCGGCCCGCTGCGGCGCACGAGAGGAGCGGGCGGGCGTCGATGATCCCCCGCGCGCAGGGCCGATCCCCCTCCTCCTCCCCTTCCTCCAACGGACCGCCTGGCAAGCGAAAGAGGAAGGAAGCAAGTTAAACGAAGCGAAGCCGTCACGCGAGACGGACGGGGGGTACGCGTGCGCACCCTCGCCGGGGGGCACGATGGGCCGGATGATGCCGGGCTGCGCGGCCGCTAGGGCGGCCAGGGCCAGCTCGGCCTCCTCCTCCTCCAGGTCCACCGCCCCGCCGCTGTACCC
Source organism: Cyanophora paradoxa (assembly GCA_004431415.1). Lineage (NCBI taxonomy): Eukaryota > Glaucocystophyceae > Cyanophorales > Cyanophoraceae > Cyanophora > Cyanophora paradoxa. Next base: position 187,254 of record QPMI01000453.1, on the reverse strand, counting down.
GGGCGAGGATCCCCCTACCCCCCCTTCTTCTTCTCCCTCCCAAGCCTCCTCCGCCGAACCGGAGGTCCCCGCCCCCTCTCCCTCCTCGTCCTCGTCCTCCTCCTCCTCCTCCTCCTCCTCCTCCTCCTCGTTTTCGCCCATGCGGTTCTTGGTCATGCGGGAGGGGCCGCCGAGGCGCCCCCAGAGGGCCACGGTCTCCGGGAACGAGGCTCCTAGGAGCGTCAGGTCGTCCCGCGCCGCCGCCAGCGCGCGCCCGGCCCACGCCGCGTCCTCCCCGCGAACGAAGAAGGCCAGGGGCACGGGGCGCGGGCGGACGAAGGGCAGGCCTCCGGGGGGTACGGGCAGCGGGGGCGGGGCGGTCGGGGCGGGCAGGCCGCAGGCGGCGGCGAGGCCCGAGAGGGTCCGGAGAGCGGCCTCGGCGGCCTCCGAGGGGGCCGAGTCGCCGTCCACAAAGGGGGCGAGCCCCTGCGTCTCGAGGTGGACGTAGGCCGGGCCGGCGCCGCCCGTGCAGTACTCGACGAGGCGGAGCAGCGAGGCCGGGTGGAAGTCTTCGCGCTCGGTGAGGCCGGCGGCGTGCAGGGCGGGGCAGGGGCCGGCGGGGACGAGGCCCGTAGCCCCCCCGTCCAGGCGCCCGAAGGCAACCTCCAGTGCCCGGTGCGCCGCCGGTATGAAGAGCTGCGAACGAGGCTTGAGCCGGGCCGGTCGTAGGGGTCTAGCGTAGGGCGGACTTAGGCGTCCAGGGCTTAGGAACGCCGTATAGGCTAGGACAAGGGCGGGTCTCCAGGCGCCTAGGCGCCTAGGCCTCGGCCTGGCCTGGGGAGGGCAGGGGCGGTCGGGGGGTACGCACGTTGCCGGGGGCGGGAAGGGATGCGATGGCCCCCTGCTCGAGCTGCCGTGCACGCTCGCTGCGGGCGTAAAGGGCCCGGTGAGACCCGAAGCACGGCAGAGCGGAGCGGAGCGGATCAAATCAGAGCTCAGGTGAGCGTGCGCACGTACCGGGAGTACCCCGAGAGGGCGCCGGCGTCTCCTAGGGACGCCGCCTCCTCGGAGCCCGTCCACCCGAAGCGGGCCAGGAGAACGTTCGCCTGGGCGGCCCGCCGGGCCGGCGAGCCGCGGGCGAACGAGGGGAGGAACGCGTGCAGGAGCGAACGAAGGGAGCGCTCGAGGGTGGGTACGGCGCTGGTCACGGGGGCCGAGAGCGCCTCGATCTCGGCCGCCAGCTCCACACGGACCTCGCCCTCCTCCTCCTCTTCGGCCTTCGCGTCCGCTTCTGCCTGTTGTTGCTGCTTCTTGAGCTTGTCGTCCTTGGCCGAGCCGGAGCCGGCGGCGCCGGCGGCCTCCGCCGCCGCCAGCTTGACCTCGAAGCGGCTCCGCGCGTCGCTCAGGTGAGCGATCGCCCGCCCGACGCGCCGCCACGCCGAGAGGTGCTGCTTGCGCTGCGCGGGGCCCGCCCGCCCGCCCGCCCCCTTCCTCCGCTCCTCCTCCATGGCTGCGAGCGCCGCCGCCGCCTCAGATCTGCGCCGCAGACAAGCATTAGGCGCGGATAATAAGTGGGCGGGGTCCGCGCGCGCGGGCGCACGCGAGGCGGGGGAGGGGCCACGTCGAGGACGGGACCTCCGAGAGGGGCGCCGGGTCGGCGAGGAGCGCGAGGCCGCGCCGCAGGGCCGAGGCCAGCCCTGTACCCGGGTCCCCGAGCTCCTCCCCCTCCCTCTCGTACATCTCCTCGACTGCCGCCTGGCGCCGCCGCAGGCGCCCGGTGCCCGGTACCCCGCCCGGCCCCCCGTCGTCCCCCCCGTCGGCGGCCTCGAGGGCGCGGACGCGGTGCTCTCCGATGGCCGCCACGAAAGCCGCGCGGGCCGTCCGGAGGCTCGCCAGCGTCGCCGCCGCCCGCTCCGCCATCTTCTCCTTCCGCGAGACGCCTGAGCGCGCCCGTCAGCCTCGTTCGCGGCGCCGCCGGCCTCGCCCCTGGCCCCGGGCCGCGCACTTAGCGCCCGAGCGGCCTTCGAAGCGTTGCGCGTGCGGAGGTTCGCGCGGTAGCGCCGGGCCTCGTCCTCGCGCTTCAGCAGCCACGCGAGCTGCGGGCTCCCGTCCGGCAGGAAGGCCGTCCAGAGCACCGCCCCGTCCCTAGCGCTCGTCGCCCGGGCGATGTAGCCGAGGATAGGGGGTGCCGCCTGCTCCGCAAACTCGTCCCCGTGATCCACGGCGGCGTGCTGGGGCTGCTGCTGCGCCTCGGCGCTGGGGGGCTCGGCCGGACCGCCGCGGTGAGCGCCCAACGCCGGAGACTCTAGCGCGACGCCGAAGCCCTCATGGCGGGCCGGGCGGTCAGCCGCCGGCACCATGATATTTGTCGACGGGAGCCGCCAGCCGAAGGAACGCGCCGGCTGCGCGCCGCGAAGCCACGATACGTGATCTCTCTCGAGAACGCGCTGGCAGGCGTCCGGGTGTGCCTGCGATCGAATGGATCGGCAAACATCGGGACTGCGCGCAGGTCACCGGAGCGAGCGCACCTGTGTGCACACTGCGGGCCTGCCGGCGACCGCCGTGGCGCCGGACGGCCACGGCGAGGGAGCCACGAACATCTTGCGCTGTATCCCCCCTCTGTTGCCTCTACCCCGGAGCGCACCCTGCGTCGAATCGGAACCTGCAGCTGCGCGCGTCGAGCCGGATCTCTGAATATAAGCTTCGACCGCCACGTGCAAGGATTCCAAACCGCTTAGCATCGCACGGACCGTATACGTAGTTCGAATTCAACGGACCGCGCCGGCGCCAGGGCGCGACTCGGCGAGCTCGACTCGGCGATCGAGCCGCCCGCCGCCACCGGTACCACAGCGCCGGGCGCCTTCGCGCGGCTAGCCACCAACTGCAACGCGTGTGCGGCATGCGCACGTCGTCGATTTGCGAATGAAAGGATCTCTGGATTCGAACTCGAAAAAAGCTGCTGCCTGCATACACACTCTCACGTGCACGATAACACGATATAACATACGTCAACTGCCGATGCGAAGAATCGGGAAGGGGCTGGCCGCCCGCTCCCCCAGAAACAGAAAAAGGGAAAAACCTGCCTAGGAAAAAGGGCGTCCGATCGAAAAAGTAGGGAAGTAGCCATGGCGGGCCCGGCCGCCGGGCCGGCCCGCCTGCCGCAGTGCTACTGGGTGCGGGCGAGCTCGCGATCGATGAAGGAGAGGGCGTGGGGCGAGGAGGTAGAGGAGGACGGAGAGTACGGCTGCTGCTGCTGCTGCGGCTGCTGCGGGTGCCGGCGGGCGCCCGCAGGGGCCGTGGCCGCGCTCCGCATGGCGCCGGCGGCCGTGGCCGAGCCGCGCTCGGACGAGGCTGCGGAGCCGGTCCCCAGCCCGAGCGGCGAAGAGGCCCGCAGGGCGCCCTCCAGCTCCACGTAGGCCGCCCGCTGCTTCGCCTGCACCGCCCGCAGCTTCTCCAGCAGCTCCGCCTGTAGCATAAGATAAGTTAAACAGATAAAAATAGACAGATAGACAGATAGATGGATAGTTGGTTAGATAGGTACATAAGAAAGGGCCCACCTCCTCCTGCTCCATGCGGGAGGCGACCTCCTGTGCCCGCCGGCGGCGCTCCTCCTCCAGGGCGAGGCGGTGCCCCCAGTCCTCCAGCAGCGCCGTCTCGTGCCGCTGCCGCAGCCGCTGCGTCCTCGCCTGCGCCTCCACTTCCCTCTACGTATCTGATCAGTAGGGCGGGCGGGCGGGCATGCCAGGCTGGCTTGCGGGGCCAGGCAGGGTACACTACCTGTCGGATGGAGTGCCGCATGAGCGCGGCCCGTCGCCGCTCCATCTGCGCTCCTCCGTGAGAAGGGAAGGGGGGGGGGAAGCGGGGGGTACACCTCGCGGAAGCGCTCGGCGCTCTGGTCGTACTCGGCCGAGGCGCGCTTGCTCTCGGCCGCCTCGGCCCGCCGGCTCTGCAGCATGGAGGAGACCATCGCTTCCCGCTGCGCTCGCGTCTCCGCCTTCGCCTTCAAAAGCATCTCTGCTTTCCGCCTCCGCTCTGCGCGGCGGCCGCTCTCTGTCAGCGGCGCGCGCCGCCGGCCGGCCCGGCCGGTCGCGACGCACCCATCTCCTCTAGTTCCTGTAACCTGGCTTTCGCCGCCCGGCGCTCCTCGTTGCGCTCTTTCAGCGACAGAATCTCGTTCGCTGCGAGGCGTCTGAGCGCACAGCGCACGGGACCGTCCTTCCTCGGGGGCGCTGCTGCTGCGACGCACCGCGCTTGCGGGTGTGCTCCACCGCTCGCTCGCTACGTTCGGTCTCGACGCGCAGGCGCCGCAGCCTGTTCTCGAGCAACTGGACATCGACCTGAAGCGCGAGGAACGCGAAGCCGGTTAGTAGGAGGCGATCGAAAGCTGATGATGGGTCGCGAGCTGAAAAGCAGACCTCGGCCTGCTCCCTAGACCGCTTCGCCGCCAACAGCGGGTTGTAGAACGTCGCCGAGAGCGCACTTGGCGCGTACTCCGCGCTCTTCGTCAGGCGCGGATCGTGGGCCGGCGACAGCAGCGCCATCTGCTCCTGCCTAAATCGGGCTGGCGCTGAAGCGCGCCGCTGCGATGGGACATGCCCATCAGTCGCACGTTGGCACGGCGCCGCGCGAGATCTGGAGCACCGGTTTGCACGGCGCAGCGCGAGAACTGGTCGCCGCTGCCGGCGCTGGAGGATGTCGCCTGGGAGCCACGCGCTGTCTGCAGGGCGGGGGGAGCAGCCTTAATATGCGCTCTGCGCTTCAAACGACGTCAAGAATCGCGCGGGCCAACGCGGTCCGACGGGGCGCTCACGGTGATTCCGCTGTCAACCGAAGGGCACGATTCTTCGCCACGCACTGCGGCTATTGGAGCTGCAGCCGTCCGTGCAGCTTTACAGCGTCCGGGAGCTGCGCGCGTCCCCTTCACCAAGACAGAGGTTCGCTGCTCTACCCCTACAGGGCCGACCAGCGGCGACCACTGCGACCAGTGACTCGCTTCCCCGATCGAAACTCCCCCGTAGAACAAGCAGCTTGTCAGTAGAACATCGCTTGGTCGATTGTGCAGCGTTCGGCAGGCCCGCCAGCAGCGATGCACTTCGCGGCGCTGGCGCGCGCCACGCAGGCGCCGCCCTCGCGCGCGAGGTTGCACGCGCAAGCGAAGCGAGCAGCCTCACTGCTCTCCGCCGCATCCGGCAAGGTTCGTGCAAGCACAGTGATAGTCGAGATCGCAACGGGCCCGCGCTTGTCTGACGCTCGTGCGCGCTGCAGAGCACAGCGGGCGACACGCCTTCCTTATCTTCCCTCATGGGACTCGCGTACACGCCCCCACAGCCAGCGCCGCCACCACCGCAGCCAGCGCCGCCCTCGCCCCCGCGAGGCGGCGAGCCGTCACCGGGCGGACCGAGCAGCGGGCAGGGGCCCGAGAGAGTCGCACCGAAGAAGCGCGGCGAGGCGAGTCCCAAGCCCGTGTCAAGGAGGCCGCGCAGGGCGGTATCGCCAGCAGCGGCGGCCAAGTCAAACGCGTCATCCAGCAGGGCCGCCAAGGCCGCCGTGCGGGCGGAACCGGCGGCGCCGGGCGGAAGATCGGCGATCTCCGCGCAACCCGCGGACGAATGGGCGCTCCCGCCCGCGCCCCCCGCGCCGCTTCTCTCGGCGGCACTCGCTTCGTCCTCGGGCCGGCCGCTCTCCCAGCGAGAAGAACTCCCGCTCTCTCCCGTCGAGCGGGCGTTCATGCATCTCATCAGCTCAACGAAGACCGGCCAGCAAAAAGAAAGCGGAGCGGCGGCGACCTTCGAGTCCGAGCTGCGGGTCGAGGCGCTGAAGCCGCCGCGGCTGCCGGCGGCGGCGGCGACAGCCGCAGCGTCGGCGGGGTTCACGAGGACTCCGCACCATCCGAGCCGAACGCACCAGAAGCGATCGACCGCCAAGTTGTCCCGAACGGCTAGGAAGCCCGCCGAGTCGACGCCGGGGGCGGGGGGCCCGCAGAAGGCGCAGGACGCGGCCGGTGGGGTGTCGGCCCCGGGGCGGGAGACTCTCGGAGACTTCCTTTCGGCCCACGCCTCTCTGGCTTTGGCCTCTGTGCCCGCGGTCGCGGCGGTTCAAGAGGCGCTGCAAGCGGAGCCGTCCACGCCGCCGCCGGCAGACGGCGCCGCGCCCGCCGAAGCCGCCAACGGCAAGGCGGGGGCCGGAAGGGAGGGCGGGCGGCGGCGGCGCACGGAGCCGAACGTGGTGCAGCGGGCGGTCGTCACGGTCACGTCGGTCGATCCCGCCGCGCCGGCGCCCGCGGATCCACTGCCGCTGGAGCCCGCCCCGGCCGCCGTCGCCGACGTGGAGGAGGAGGTGATCGGCGCGGCCGAGATCCCCGAGGACGGGCCCGGGGCCGGGGCCGGGGCCGGGGCCGGGGCCGGGGCGGCGACGGAGGAGCCGCTGCTCCCCCGGGTGCCGCCCACCGACGGGCTGGACTCGACGCTGGCCCGTGTCTACGGGCTCATGAACAGGACCCCGCGAGGCCGAGGCCGCCCCATATCCCTCCGCCTCGGGCCGACGACCCCGCAACCGCCGGCCTACGTACCCCTCACCGAAGAGTACTCGGGTGAGCGTTCGTTCGTCCCTTCCTTTCTCTCTCTCAGGAAACGCTGACGCTGTGGGCTTCGTGCGGCGGGGCAGAGGAGGCGTCGAGCGGGCAGATGTACCGGAGGCCAGTGACCTGGGTCCGATCGGCGGCCTGCGGGCACGAGCTGGTCGTGAGCCCCGCGAGCCGAGCCACGGCCCCGGCGTCGTGTCCCACCTGCGCCGAGGAGGAGGAGGGGCAGGAGGAGGAGAAGGAGGGTCAGCGGCGGCAGCAGCAGCCCGAGGCGCCGGCGTGGCGGGCCGGCTCCGGCTCCGGCTCCGGCTCCGGCCCGGGCTTCGGCGCGGCGTCCTTCCTCGGGCAGAAGATCAAATCCTTCGCGGAGCTGATCGGGCTGCGGCCGGCCCCCAAAGCCGAGGGCGAGGGCGAGCGCCCCTCCGGCCGCTCCGAGCGGCCGACCCTCCTCGCCGCCCCCTCCATCGCGACCTTCCCCCTGGTCCCCACCGTGCGCGTCCCGGCCCGGCCCGCCCCGCACCGCATCCCCCGCGCCTAACTAACCGTTCGACCCCTCCCGTCCGCAGCCGGGCGCCCCGCCCGGGTACACCCGCGTCGATCCCGTCCTCGAGCGCGAGGGTACGCGCACTGCCGCTTCCGCGCTGCTGACTGACGCTCGGCCCATCTCTCGCTAACGTTGCCCCCTCGCTCGCTCGCTCGTTCGCTCCCGCAGTGCTTCGTCCGGAAGGGGCCGTCGACGCCCCGCGGCTCCGGCACGGGCTCGAGCAGGTCCGCTCGCCCCACCTGAGAACCCTAAGACCTTCGCCCTAGCGCCCTAGGTTTAAGGACCCCAGGGGTCTTCTAGACTGCCGACCCTCCATCCCTGAACACCCTAGCGCCTTCGAGCTCGAGCTCGAGCACGCGCCCGCGCGAGCGCGCCCCTCGCGCCCGGCGACGAACGGCTAGAGCAGAACCCCCCCCCCCCCCCTTCGCTGACCGGGGGTACACGCACAGGTGCTGAAGAGCCCCGGGATCCACCCCATCCGGGACCTGCGCTCCTCCAAGCTCAACTTCCCAGCCTACCTCGAGCGCCTCCACCACCCCAGGCGCGCCAAGCTAACGAACTGGCTAGCTAAAGACAAACACTAGCCAGCCAGCGACGTCCGCGCCAGCCAACTAACCTCGTTCGCAGCGAGATCGACTTCACGCTTCTTAACGTCTTCACGCCCTCCTCCAAGGACGCGGCCCTGCAGGTGAGCGCGCGCGCCCAGGCGCAGGGCTAGCCTAAGATAAGGGCATGGCAAAAGGCGCGGTCAGGCTCGCCCAGGCGCAGGGCAAGGGGATCCAGAGATCCGGCTATCAAGAGAGAGAGAGAGAGAGAGCGAGCGGGCGCGTTTAAGATCCGGGGAGCTACTTAGGCAGCTATCCGGCCAGCTAGCCCGGCAGCTAGCCGGCTAGCTCGCTAGAGATCCAGAGAGCGCGCGAACGCGGGGGCGCCACCCTAGGCTAGCCAGCCAGCCAGCCGGCGCGGCTTCCCCGCGCGCCTCCCTGGCCCCTCGCCCCTCGCCCCTCGCCCCTCGCCCCTCCCCTCGCCTTCCAGCCTCCCTAGCCAGCCTTCCTCGCCCTCGCGCGCCCTCTCCGATCCTCTCCGACCCCCCCGCCCCTCGGCCCCCCCCCCACCCCCCACCCCACCCCCCCCTCGCCCCTCACCCCTCCCCTCGCAGGGGCTGGCGGCGGCGCGGGCGTCGCGGTACCTCGGCTCGACCTCGTCGGTGACGAACATCCTCTCCCACATCTACTTCACCATGTCCCGCTTCCGCCCCGTCGACATCTCTTACCTCTCCGAGCACTTCTTCGCCATGGTGATCCAATCCGATCCGATCCTATCTAATTTAACCTAATAAGCTGTTATGTTAAGCTCCGATCCCATCCGATCCGATCCTATCTAATTTAACCTAATAAGCTGTTATGTTAAGCCCCGATCCCATCTGATCCGATCTGCGCAGCCGGTTTCCTTCACGCGGGCGACGCGCAAGCCCATCGCGTTCGCGCTGCGGCCGCGGGAGCGCGACGGGCAGCGCTTCTACACCGTCGACGGGCAGCCCCTCGAGCGCAACCCCCAGGTGCGGTGGATAGATAGATAGAAAGCCCAAGGTGGCTTAGACAGGAGTCTAGAGTTGATAAGAGCACCCACGACGGTCTAGAGTTGGCCCATCACCTCAGCTACACATAAGACACCTTAGGCTATCTTAGGTGACCCCCAGGAGCGCTGCCCGGGACGGGCCGGAATGGTCGCCCCAGCTTCAGCGCCCAGACGGACCTAGCTAGCTAGCCACAGCTCCATTCGATGTTCGGGCCTGGATCCGGATCCTCGTCGCCTCACCGCTGCCTGACCGGCTAGCCGCTAGTGAGGGGCGTAGCTAGCCGCAGCTTCGGCATCTCCAACTAACAGTGACCTAACGCGATCACTCCCTGTAGCTCCATCCTCCATGTGCCCCTGTCGCCTCACCTTTGCCTAACCGGCGCGCGCCCGCTCGCCGCCCGCCCGCCCGCCCGCCCGCAGAACGCGAATAGATAGGACGACGAGTCGACCTAACACCTAAGCCACATCTAAGCCACCTTGGGCTATCTTAGGCTAACACCCAAGCCACACCTAAGCCACCTTGCCTAACCGGCGCCCGCTCGCCGCCCGCCCGCAGAACGCGATCCTGATCGACCTGGGCAAGTCCATGGAACGGTTCCTGACCATGAGCGCCGAGGAGTTCCGCGAGAAGCTCCTCCTCCAGGTCCCTATAAATTTAGATTTGATCTGATCTGATCTGATCTGATCTGATCTGATCTGATCTGATCTGATCTGACGCTGCAGCCCGGGCGGGCGCCGTACTCGGGGCCGCTGGACCCCGACCTCCTCCAGCCTCAGTCCTTCTCGTACCTCCGCGCCGGCGACATGCTCCTCCGCTCCCAGGTCCGTCCGTCCAGGACGGGAGAGGCTGGGACGGGGCGGGATGGGACGGGACGGGACTGGGCTCTCCTAAGCTAGGTAGAGCCCATGCTAGGCTCCGCTCCCAGGCCCGTCCACTGGGATGGGCTGGGACGGGCTAGGCTAAATCTAGAGGCTAGAGGCTGGCGGCTGGGACGGGGCGGGACGGGACGGGATCAGGGTACAAAGATTAAGGGGCGCCGCCCGCCGCTTCCACTCTCCAGCGGCGTCGTTCTCGTCTAGATAGAAACTTCGCCGTTCTCGCCCTGAAACTTCGCCTTTCTCGTCCTGAAACTTCGCCTTTCTCGCCCTGAAACTTCGTTCGCACGCGCGCAGATCGACTGCCACGACCCGTCGCTCCCCGGCGAGTCGCACACCTTCGACCTCAAGTCTCGCGCCACTGTACCCATCCGCCAGGTCTCTCCCCCCCCCCCCCCCCCCCTCCTCTCTGCCCGCCGCCTTCGCCCTCGTTCGTTCCTTCGTTCCTTCGTTCGTCTCCGCTCACGCCGCGCCGCGCCGCGCCGCGCAGGACTGCGGGAACTACCACATGCATCTGGGGTACCGGATCACGCGGCTGCTGGGGCAGGTGCGGAATTCTGGAAACCTTGGTTTAAGTTGGATCAGATTAAATCTCTGAGGCCTGCGATCCGCCCCCGCCCGCGCGCGCCCCCCTCAGATGCACAGCTACGAGCGCGAGTTCTACGACATGGTGCGCTCCTGCTTCATCAAGTACGCCCTCCAGGTCCGTACCCGTACCCCGTACCCCGTACCCCCCCCCACCTCCTCCGCTTATCTTCTTCTGCCCGCAGCTGCGGATCGGGCAGATGGACGGGGCGTTCGTGACGTACCACAACACGGAGCGTGTCTTCGGGTTCGAGTACGTCAGCCTCGAGGAGATCGAGCGCTGCGTGTACGGCTCGGGCAAGCTCGCCCGCCGCTCCTTTGACGTCACCGTGCAGGCGCGTTTGCGGCCTCCAGCCCCCGGCCCCCTTCCCCCTCTGATTCCCCCATCTCCCTTTCCAGATCCTGATCCGCATCCTGGATGAATTCACGAACCGCTGGGAGGGCCAGGTCCGACCCCCCCCCTCCTCCCCCCCCCTCCTCCCCACTTCACCCGCCCCCCCCCTGGAGAGATAGATAGCGGCGCAGCGCCCGCGCTCAGACGGCCGCTCAGATGCTGCGGGTCGTCGCCTCCGCGCACCCCGCCCGCCCCGAGCTCGACCTCTTCGTCTTCCCCTCGGGTACCGCACCCCGGTCGATCGGGGCGGCCCCGTACCCCCCTTGCTGAGCGAGGGATCCCCCCCTCGCCCGCAGACCCCGCCCAGGACTCTGGTTGGTCCCAGACGCTCCGCGGTACCCCCCTTCCCCCCCTCCCCCCCCCCCAACCTCTGCCGTCGGCTGAGGTCCCGTCTTCGAATCCAGACGGGGACCTTCCCGGGCTTGACGAGGAGGGGGACGGCGAGGTGGACCCCGAGAAGCACGGGGTCGCGCGGTACAAGGCGAGCGCGGCGCCGTAACCCCAAACCCTCTATCCCCGCCGGCCCGTCCTGATCGCGCCTCGGGTCCCGGGTACAGCTTCGCGTCCACAGCACCGTCAACGGGCGGCAGGTGGAGGGTCCACTGCCTTTCGACGAGGTCCGCGCCGCGCCGCGTGGCGGGGGTACGCCGCTTGGGCCGACGGGGAGGGGTACCGCAGGGCGACGACCTCGACGTCCACTACGCCCTCGACGAGGTCCCCGTCCGCGTGCGTACCCCCCTCCAGCTTCCCCTCCACTTTCCCCACTCCCCTCCCTCGCCTGACACGGGGCGCCCCTGCCCGCAGGCCTCCGAGTTCCGGGATTTCATGAGGAGGATTAGGAGCCTGTGAGAAATGCAGATTTAGCTACACTGAAAATCTTGGAGAGAGAGAGAGAGTCTGGAAGCGATATCATGAAATGCACCTGCTGCCTAGGCCTACTAGGCTAGCCTCAGGGCCTAGCAGTAAGGCCTGCGACCACCGGGCTCCTGCAAATGTAGACGTCATTTCGCCGCCGCTTTCCCGCGCGCTCGCTGCCTGCCGACTTCTTGCCGGCGCCTCGATCGACTCCGGCCGCACATTCCGCTAATCGCCCTTCAATCCTTGAGGCCGGCGCAGACCCTACTTACGCAACGGGAATGCTCCTGCCGCCGTGCGTGCTCTGCTCCGCCGGTTTTAGATTTGGCGGCCTGAAGGCCGCTGCGACGGGTACAGCGCCGAGCCGCTCAACCTGCAGCGCCGAGAGCAGCTGAGTTGGTGGCTCCGAGGCTTCGAGCACCAGGCTCGTTGCAGTCCGCCGCAGCGCCTCCACTAGCTTGGCTGCAAGCCGCCCGCGGCCGGCGCCAGCTCCGGCTCTACACGTCGGCGGTTCTCGTCGTTTATCGCTGCGTGCTTTTCTACCGGCAGGCGATTGTGGAAGGATCATGAGCGGTCGAGGCAAGAAGTCCGGGGGCAGCGAGCGCGCGGGCAAGCGGGGACGCTCAGATGCAGGACAGAGCACCGGCAGCACAGCTGCAGCGTCGGCAGCCTCCGCAGTCGCTCCGGGGGCCGGCGAGGCCGAAGCGGAGACTGCGATCCTGCCGGACGAGCTGCTGCGCTTCGTCTTCAGCTTTCTCGACCTCGACGCTCGCCACGACTGGGAGCGGCCGCCGGCGGTCGCGCGTGTGTGCCGTCGGTGGCGCGCCGTGGCGGGCGTCAGCGGCGAGCCACTCACTCTCGTGTACGCCCGCTTGCTTCGTCTTGCTTGTGATGTGAAGAGCGCTTCTGACGTCCTTCCGACCCGCAGGCTCGTTTCGGACGTGCGGCGGGGGCAGCCGATGTGAGTGCCGCGTACGCGTTCGCCGCGGCCGCGGCAGTCGCCCGCTTCGCCTGACGCACGGCGCGCAGGCGGATGGCGGAGCTCGCGAAGCCGAACAAGGCAACCGCCTTTCTGCGGGCGGCGGCGCGGTGCAAAGCGCCGGACGAGCAGAACCCTCAAGCCGACTTCGAGCGGGTCCGCCTGCTCGGCGAGCTGCCGGCGGCGGCGCGGGAGCAGCTCGCGTACCCGTGCGAGACGGCGGCGGAGGAGGTGGGCCGGAGACTGCTGGGGCGGCCAACCGACGCGCTGCGGCTGATGGCGCTCGAGGTGCGGCGGGACACTACGTCGTCCTTCCACGTCTCCCACGCCCTCCGCGGGGCCCTCGCGCCGCGGGCCCTCCTCCGAGCCGCCCTCCGCCTGCCGCTGCTGCGCACGCCGCTCCTCCACGGCGCCGACCCGAGCGCCCGGCTCCTCCGGCGGCTCCTCGAGTGCCTCGCGGCGGAGGCGCCGCAGCTCGAGGAGCTGAGGGTCCGCGACGCCAGCGGCGCGCTCGTCGAGGCGGACGCGGGCGACGTGCGCATGCGCTGCGCTTGAGTTTCTCTCGGTTCCCTCCGGCGCCACCGCTCACGCGCGCGGGCGCAGCTCCCTGCGCACCCGAACCTGCGGCGCCTCGGCCTGCGCATCCCCGCCTGCGACTACTCGCGCGTCCTGAGCGCCTTCCCGCGTCTGGAGTGGGTACACGCCCTGGAGGCCGGCCTCGACAGCCAGGGGGACGACGAGCTCGAGGGGGGCGACCCCCTCCGGGAGCTCTCCGACCGGGGCGTCGCCTGCCGCTCCCTGACCGTCTTCGGGCTCCCCTTCCCGTCGCCCCTCCCCTTCGACCTGCTCGAGCGCCTCCTCCGCCCCGCGTCGGGCCCCGCCGCCCTCGGGCCCGCCGAGCTCGCCCTGCGCACGCTGCCCCTCCCCGAGGCCGCCGTCCCGCGCGACCTGCACCTGCATCTCGCCGGCCTGCAGCGGTGCGTGCGGCCTTGCTTCGAATAATCCCGTCGGCCCCTTCTCTTCTCTGACTCGGCCCGCTTCATGATCAACGCAGGCTCCAGATCGAGCTGTGCGACCTCGAAGGCTCGGTCGCCCTCCTCCGCCGCCTGGCAGGCTCGTCCGGCGATCCCCGAAGGCCCAATCAATCATCGCTTGCGTGCGCTCCCTGAGCGGCAGGCCCGCCCGCAGGCTGCACCTCCCTCCGGCGCCTGGAGCTGCAGGACCTCAAGAGCGAGTCATTAGGCGCAGGCGCGCGCGCTCGAGCTCCGTCCACAACAAACCTTATAATCAGTCGTCTTGACGCCCGTCCGCATGCGCAGCCCCGACCGCGGCCGCGGACGCCCTCCTGTCGGCCCTGCAGGCGCTTTCGCAGATCAAGGAGCTCTCGATCCGCGCGGCGTGGTCCTGGCTCGTCGACCGCGCCCAGGAATCGAGCGCGGCGTTCCTCGTCCGCCTCCTGCGCGGCGCCGCCGCCTCGCCCGCCCTCCTCCGCCGCTGCGAAATCCGCGCCGACTTCGACTGCGGGTGCGCCCGGCCTGTACCCCATCCATCCCTCCCTCCCTCGCTCGCGTACCCCGCCGACGTCGACGCCGACGTCGATCGCGACGTACCCCGCAGGCCGGAGGTCGCAGGGGCGCTGGCCGCCTTCCAGGCCGCGAAGGCCGCCCTCTGAGATCGAGTGCGCTCTTCGAGCTCCAGGTAGCCAGCCTCTGATTTAGTGCGTGTATGTTTAGTTTAGTGTATCGTTTTCAAGACTTTAAGCCTCTTTCAGCGCATCTCTTGAGAGGGATCGCATTTTAGAGATGATGTTTAGGTATTCTCGGCCTTCGAGATCGCCCTTTTCGGCCTTCGAGATCCGATGATCGCCCTTTTAAGAGATCATGTCCTGCGTATTCTCGGCCTTCGCGGCCCCGGATCAATATTATCACTGAACGGCCGCGGTGCATTCTATGCACAGAAGGGCGCGCTTAAGCGCTTGTGCTCCCCGAGGCGCGGCCGGTGCCGGGCGAAGCTCAAGAGAAATCAGGCTGGGCCGCTCAGCGGCTTGCCCCGCCGGCCAGCTGCCAGCCCGACTGCAGCCTGATTGCTAAACAGGATAGCCTAGTAGCCTGTTTAGAAAGCAGACTAGCCTGAATCCTATACATGTACAGGCTGGACTCCAGCCTGATTCCAATAGTCATCGGGCTGGAGCTATGCATGGCCAGCACACGTAGAAGTATCGGAACTCAGTGACCGTCGGACTTGAAGTGCACATATGATCATGAGAATTCAAAGCACCGTTCTACCGTAGTACCGTAGTACATCTAATTATAATCAAGTGTAGCGGATGCGCATGCCGGGGCCGGAGGGGACGCCGCCGACTCCGATGATCATCATGCCATCATGGCATGATGGCATGCGCATGCCATGATGCCGGCGCCGCACTGCGGCAGTGCACAGTGCCCACTGCGAAGATGCAATATGAACGGAACAGGGACACTGCTGTCGCAGTGGCCCTGTTGGAGGGGAAGGACCTCTAAGTTCTGAGCAGGAAAGGGATCGTGTAGTGTGTGCAGCTGATAGGAGATGGTGCCTAGCTATAGAAGTGGAAGCCCGAATGTACGTAGAAGCCCGAATGTACCTTGGTGGCGAAGCTGTAGCTGCTAGCTATAGACGGAGAAGTGCGGCCGAAGAACGGCAGGGCCTTTCGGCTTAAGCTCCCGAATCGGGCCTTCTGCTGTGACCGAAGACAATCAGTCAGGTAGGTGGAATCCGATCTACAGACCAGACGAGCAGAGGACAGGAAGCGCACCTAGGCCTGCAGGACAGATGCGATGGACAGCCAGACTGCTCAGAGTGGAGCACCGGTCGCAATCTGTTCCCTTCGAAGAGTGAAGAGAGATCAAACGAGAACCCCTGCGGTGCCGCGCAGCGTGGCGCGCGGAGTGAACCACACTAGAGGCCGCGAGACTGTGCGCTCGATACCTGCGGACGGTGAAGCCACGCGGGCGCTAAAAGACTGCACTGGAACACAGCGTGGCGCGCGCTGCCGTGCTCCGAGCTGGGTGCCTGACGGCCCGGACGGGGGCGAAATGGCAGACGGGTACACGTCACTGGACGTGCAAGCCTTCGGAGCTCCCAGCGAGCTGCCGAGAGCGTGCACGTAGACTCGGACTCGCTGCGAGAGACGTTTGCCTGGCTTCTGAAGCGCAGGAGCTCTCCCACGAGATGTGTGTGGGCTGAAACCGCCCCTTCGCCAGGTGAGCTCGGCGCTTCGGCGAAGTGCTCTAGCTAAGCATTTGCAATGCTCTGATGCAGGGATCGCTCGCCCTGCCCGGCGAACTTCCGGCTCCACTTCGGTCATGCCGCCGAGCCTTCCTTGCGCGCGCGACGATCCGCCGCGCTGCCGTCGGCACTCTAGCGCATCAGTACGTTATGCTCGCAGTGCGCCAGGGACCATCTGCCTCCGGTCGCACCAGGTTCGATGGATCGCATCATCGTCCTGGCTTCGGCGCCCGCCGCCTTCTCACTTCTCACGAGCCGCAGCTCCGCGCTTCGTGCCTGTGAAGCGTGATCTCATTTGTTCCACTGGTGCGCATGCTAAGCTCTGCCCGTTCCTGCCTCGGCCGCCGCGCTGGAAGAAACTCGAGCTCATGCTTGAAAGCTTCAGTTGGTGTTGCACGAGCAGCCATTCGAGCCCGAATGCGCCCCGCGAGCTGGTCATCATCATCTCATCTACAGCGCCTCTAGCCAAGTATGCGATCCTCTTACTCTGTTTTCCTGTCTGGATGACATTTCACCTACCTGACTCATTGCCTTTCAAAAGTTTGGGCACTGCTGCAGGCTTGCTTCAACAGGTGAAGCCAACGAGCCCTGGCGTTCGCTGGTCCCAATTCTCTTTAAATCAGCTAGAGCTTGGCCTTCTGTGTGCTGGAAAAAAGCACCAAGGTGCAGTCGGCCTCCCGAGCTTCTAGGCACTCTGGCAGATCTTACATGTTTTGCTTCTGCAGTCCCTCTCACGTCTTTTGTAGTAGGGTACGACTGTGAGTGATTCTTGATTCGTTTTGATCTATCTAGCTAATCAACTACTATACAAGTCGCCAGGCGTGATGCTCAGAGTGGGACTCCCGAGTTGCCGAGTCCATGAGAGCCAACCGCTCGTACTCCTTGTCAATCTTGTCTTGCGTCTCCTTGAATCTTTGCAGAATATCCACTGTTACTGGTCGCAGGAGATGGACACCTTCAAGAGATGTGCATCGGCTCAGGCCAACGTAAACTTGCCCATAGCAGAAGGGATTCCCCACGTCGACCACAATCTTCTTGCAGGTGGCCCCTTGACTCTTGTGGATCGTGATCGAGAATGCTAATGCAAGGGGAAGCTGCAGTCGAAACGATGTTTCGCCATAGTAGGAGACCCGGGACGTGACTGGTGGTATTGGAACTATGGGATCCTCGCCATCAGGAACAGGTCTGTACGACTCTCCTCTGTAGTGATCTCGGGGGATCCGCACGAGAACAATAGGCGGCTTGTACTTTGCCCTGCCCTTGATCATCTCGTCGTGGTTCTTTGGAAGTGCAGGTGCTCCTTCTGGAAGGATAATGTCTTCCACTGTAACAACCGTTCCGTTGGTGAGACCCAGCGATGAACACTTGCTAAGATTTCTTGTTATCATGACTTTAGCTCCACGTGCAAGTGTGATCTCGGCAGGCAGTCCATTCCGCTTCCACTTCTCATCCTTAGTCAGCAGTCCTCGAAGCATTTTCTCGTACTTCTCCTCAGTGTTGAACTTGCGCTTATATGTTCGCTTGCGTGTAGGTTGAGTGGGGTCGAGGTCGAGGTCACGGACATCATCATTGACCTCGTTGTCTCCGTGGTCATTGTCGGCAAGCATATCTTCTCTTGAGACTGGCTCGCTGAAGTCTGCAGGATTCTCTGTTGACGGCAGGTGATGAGCGACGATTGTGACCCGGGCATGGTGAGAGCGAGGAGCCTGTTTCTCAAGCTTGCTGAGAAGCCTTGAGTTGAGCTCGTTCTTGACCTTGTGCGTTGCTGCCAGGCACAAGGCATCCAGGGGGATGTCTTCTCCGGGCCGAAGCACCCTTGTGTTCAACTTCCGAACGATGTGGGAGTACTGCTCTGTGGAGGCATTCCGTATGACGGCGAGGATCTTGTACAAATCGTCCGTGTCTGTTTGTCTGAACACCTTCGTGAGGATGACTGCCTTTTTCACAGCCTGACGCCACAGGTGAAGTCCAAGCTGTAACAAATCTGTAAGTAGCAGCTGTAAAGGTCAAGGTATTGTTTGCAAACACGCACTTGTGCTTCAACCTGTGCCTCAGTGCTCCCAGAAGGGATTGCTTCTGGCTCTTGGTACAGGGGTTTGTCCATCACTGGCTGGAGCTGCTTGAAATCTCCGAAGAAAACGACGTGGATGCCACCAAACATCAGGTCGGGTTTACAACGGGCCTTGCGAAGGCGCTGGTCCAAGCAGTACATCATCCTCGCACCCACCATGCTGATCTCATCAATGATGAGTACCTTGACATCACCTATCTCACGCTCGAGATCTGATGTGAGCTGATTGCTCATCTGTGCAGAAGGGGAGCCGATGGACAGATGCAGAAAGCGGTGAATTGTGATGCCGTGGATGAGGAAAGATGCGTTGCCAGTGGGCGCACAGACAGCAACTGGACCGTGGTGGGACGACTTGTCGAACGGAACGGCTTGGCGGATCGCCTTCACAAGTGCGTTGACTATGACTGTCTTCCCAACTCCAGCCGCGCCTGTAGCCAGCAGAATGAGCTGCTCTTTTCCATTCTGTTCCAGCACGGCGTTCAGCACAAGATCGTAAATGATCCGCTGGCCATCCTTGTCAAGATTTGCTCCTGGGTCGTTTGCAAGACGAGGATCCCGCATCCTGAAGCGTGAGAAGCATTAATATTAATCATCCTTATTTGACATTCAGACTGAAAACAGCCATTTGTTACCTTTTGTCGTTTGGGTCGTGCATGCTGGCGTCGTTCTCCAGGTCTGCCCGTATCCGCTGCTGCAAACTCTCCGTTTGATTAGCAATGAACTTGCTAGCATCTTGATATTCACAAGCTGAAACTCGAGTAGGCTTGCACTCTCGGTGAACAGTATCCTCCTCATCAGATGAATCATCGGATGAGGCGGTTGCAGCTGGTCCGTCAAACAGGGCTGTGATGTCACCCACGTCTTCATCATCATCCTCTCGCGGTTCACCAGCATCGTGAGCTGCTTGCGCCTTGGCCGAACGGCGTTCTTCAGCCTGCTCATGCCACATGTCTTCCAGCCGCCTCATGTGAGAGATCTGGATCCGGACAGCCTCTGGCAATTGCTGATCTCCAGCGTCAGGGCTCAAGAGGAAAGCAAGCTCTTGAACAGCAGTCTTGCCCTCGGGAATGAGCTTGTCCAGCTGGCGGAACGGTTTGTGCTGAAACAGAAGACAGTACGCCGAATCCTCATCATCGGGGTCAACAGGAAGGTACGGTCGAATCATAACCACTGCCTCTCGAGTTCTTGCCCTGATGATGTGGCCAGTCCTGTTCTCAATGCAACTTGCCCTGTGCGAAGGTAAATGATTTCAATCTCCATGTGAGATTGAAGCACAGCTCACGTCTTCTTCCCGTAGTGACGCTCGAAGTTCGCAGCGTAATCATGGATGGCCATTGAGTCCCAATCGTACTCTGCATATCGAGGTCAGTAGCTGGATGTAATGTGGATTGGATTCGAGAAAGCTGCACCACGGTCGTTGATTTCACAAACTCCAGAAGGTCTGTTCATGTACTCCGACACTCGCGCTCCTGGGTTGATTTCTGTGGCTGGCACGTCTCCATCCTCATCTGGATGCAGCCGTGGCACTTCGTCGGGCAAGAACACGGTACCCCTCCCTGGCATGGGTATGCTGAGCTGAACTGTTGTTCTTGACTTCTCGTAGAGGTCAAGCTTCAGCAGCAACGCAGCAGCCATCTGGGCTGGTACGGCACGGACTCCGATCAGGGTGTTTCCAACTGATTGAATGATGCGTCTCTGGCAGGAATTGTTGTTGAACCCGTTGGTGACTGCGGACTTGATGTGCTCCAAGAGGACGCGAAAGTCTGGTTCGCACTTGGAAGAGTACGCGGCCACGTACTGTGCCGCTGCATAGGCGTTGACAACAACCCTGAGATTCGTGTTTGCCCTCCAGATTACGACAATTAGAGGCGAGTGTTCGACAACGTTTGGGTCGTCCCGCTGAAGCTTGATGTGGACTCGCACTTCAGCTCGGCCTTCCTCTTCATCGTAGATGACCTCCGTCTTCTCCACACACTCCTTTGGAAACTCGAAACGACAATCAGTCGGATCTGCGAAGAGAGTGAGTGCTTTGCATTTGGGTTGGTTTTGTTCTTGGCTCACGCTTCTTGAAGCATGTTGAACTATGGGTGTGGATGTGGGTGCATCCAATGATCTTGTCAAGGAATTGCAGGAGCTCGGGGTCGTCGAGACTCGCAATTGGAGGGTCGTGAGTGAGAACTTCACAGGCCTCATCTTGTGTCGACGGTGCCTTCTCCTGGGCAGTCTCTGGGCCATGATGTTCATCCTGGCCAGGTGCAGATTCATGCTCTGACTGCATGCTCTGCCACATCCGCATTGCCTTGACGTAGTTATCAAACACAGCTGCTGCACTGGCTCGCTTCTCCGGGTCCTGTATGTACCTGGATGGGTCCTCCCACGAGTTGCTCTCCGCAAAGAACAAGAGAGACCAGAACAGCGCATGCACGTGCAAGCTTCCACGTGCCTGGCATGATCATGAGGTTATCTCAACTGCTATGGTTTTGTGAATGATTTCGATGTACCTGACACTCGACTCGCCAGAAGAAGTCCTTTATGTCACCAAGTGGCTTAGCAGGCCCCTTGAGAACAACGTTCAAGAATTCAGGTTCACCACCTAGGTTCACTTTGAATTCAAACTCTCTTGTGCCTCAAGAGGTGGGGGGCCTGACCTCTTCATAAATAGGTCCGCCGCGAGAACTGGATTCTCTGCAATAATTCGAAGGCGGTCAGCCTTGGACATGGCCCGTGCCTCGTCCTTCGTTTTTGCATAACCAGCAGCGATGGCAAGTTCAGGCCAGTACATCTCGGCAGCTGAGAGCGTCAGGAACCACGTTGGAACCTTGACCTGTGAGAAGGCACGTCAACTGATCGTAATTTTTTTCCAGGTTCTATTGTGTGCACCTCTTTCAGAGACAAGCTGTTGATCATTGCAAATACTTGAGCTCTGACACTCTTCCAGTATGCAGCAGTATCTCGCAAACTGTTCACCTGGAAGTGAGCACAGTTTTTAGTGTTTCTTGGGTGCATCCACTTACACCTTGAACCAGGGAATTAGTCGCGCAAAAATCGATTTGGCCTTGTCTGTGGTCATCCCTGTTTTGATCTGGAGCAGATCACGGAGAGTTGGAGATCCCCCTTCGTTGATGTGCTTGTCCAGCCGGTAAGCAATCTTGCAGGCTCGTTTCCTCTGCAAGCAATGGGATTTGAAATATGACACGGCCCAAAATGGCAGATTGTCCTCACCTCAAGAACGTTCAGGGCGTAGAACAGGAACTGGGGATGCCGTGCAAAGCGCTGGTCATAAAAACGAAGACAGTGCTCAACGTATGCTGACTCATCCTTGACTTGGAACTGTACATCCGCATACGATCCTCGTCCGTACGGATACAAGGTAGGGAAACACAAAGCATAGAGCTCTGTTTCTGCAAAATCCTTCACAGCATCACAAAAAGCCTCGAGTTGAATTGTTGGCTTGTCAGGCTGATGGCCTGGAGGTGGCGCTGGACCTGCATCTGGTGTTTGCGATTCTTCACTCCCGGATCCTGCGTCGCCATCAGGCATCATCTCCTCCTCGACTGCAGGTGAGTCGTCCTCATTCTGATCCGTTCTTTCTCTTGGAAGCAACCTGTGAATGGATTCTGCAGCTGACTCTCCGGCGTCGTCGAAAATAACAAGCATGTCCCGCTGAGGTGCATCTTGCAGCTCCTGTTCAGATGCTTGGTCGAGACTGTCTGTGATAATAAGCAGGTCTTCAGAATCAATCTCCATCTCAGACCCCTCGTCTGAAGATGGAACAGGTTCGGGACCGGAGGCGGCAGCAGGCGCAGGTGGTGTCGGAGTAACTAGCAACGATGTTGCCACAGGAACCTGCATGTGCCCCGAGCTGTACTCCTCAAGGTTGGACTCATCAATCACAGCCTTGAACTTCTGGTACAGTGAATTGTTCTGCACGAACTTTGTAAGCAATTTGCACATAATTAAAATGCAATGCAGCCATGGCTTCATGTACCTCTAGCAATTCTTGAAGTGCAGCACGGAGAAGCTCGGGGCGAACTTCCATTCGAACATCCTTGTGCTTGCCAGTGCTGGAGACGAAGACTGTGTCTGCCTGCGTCGTGCGCCGAGGCAAGCGACGTACAAGATGACCAGGTTTGTTCCAGTACGAGATGCAGTTGCCAGAGGACTCCCGCTGACCACCTTTCTGGTGCAGTGTTCTCACGTTGACCATTGCGCTTGCCAGAGCAATCAGCTTCTCCTCCAAATGGGTGAGACGTTTGAGTACGTTTGGAACGTGTCCAAAATCAAGATTGATGACGGAGTTCGCAGGAACGTGCCGCTTCTTCAGAATCTCGATGCATGATGAGCACAGTTGGATGTGCTTGATAGCCTGCTTGCACGACTTGGCGCAGCCACGCTCACAAGAATCACGGTACGTTCCGCCGTGATCTTGCTCATCTACAAGAACTGCCGCAATCGCCATACCCTCCAGCTTGGGATTTGTGTAAGCAATTGACAGCAGACTGCCAGGCCGTTGGGCAAGAGCCTCGGTGTTGACATACAGTGCCTCCATAAGTGGGTGTGTAGCCGGAAACAGACGTCTTTTTGGGAAGCTTGCAGCTGACTTGAGCTCGGCACAGCAAGCACAAATCTTCATGGTGCTGACCTCTTCGTACTCCCGCAAGAAGGCCTCGATCGTATCCTTCTCTGCAGCTCTCCTCTGATCTGCATCCGACACTGGCGACAATTGAGCGAGAGATTGTGAATTCAGTCCAAGCAAGCTCAAGTATACTTACGGTTCCGGTGCTTCTCTTTCACGTGACTCTCTTTGCGCTTGGCGCTCGCAAAGCTTGATACACAGAAGTTGCACTGGAAACGCTGCTTGTTGCTATCTTGCACACGTCGACGTGTCGGTGTTGCCCGTCTTGTTCTTGCTGCCCTTGTATGCACGCCTGTTCTGCAGGTTCTCCGTGCTGGCTCGCAGCTAGAGCTCGAGCTCGAGCTCATCTCGAGATCGATAAGAGGTTCTGGTAGTGCGCTTCTGTTCTCCGTCTCCCCAGATGCCGATCTGCTTGAAGCAGATCTGGGCGCAGCATCTGTGCTTGGAGATGACGAGACAGCCTGCTCGTTCCTTCGGAGTCGGCGTCTACCACGTCCACGCTCTTGCACACGCGCATCCGCATCCTCTGTATGAAACATTAATGCAAGTGTGAATGCATGCAAGGCGAGGTTGTGCCTCGGTCTTGGCCTCACCTCCGCTGGTCTCTGGCCCACTGCTGAACCTCTGAACCGATCGCCGGGTTCTCCTGCCAGAGACTGTGTGCTGTGCCATTCCCTTATTCTCATAGTGCTCCATCGCAATCACAAGCTGGCTCTCAAGCCGCCGCAGCCTAGCCAATTTGGCTTTCTCAGCCGCGGCAGACTTTGCCAGTTCAGGATTCGATTGGGCACAGGGACATGACACGGCAACTGGGTTTGCGGAGGGCATATGGTTTGACGTGGGCACATGGATTGACGTGGACGTGGACATGGATTGTACGTGGATATATGGATTACATGGAAACGCGGAATCTTGGGTTCCTCCTGAACTAGGGCGTGCCCCAAGATCTGCATCAAGTCAGGCTCTGCTCAGAAGCTGTGACAGCTAGCGTGCTCACCTTCCGTCCGCTGCTGAGAAGAATTTGAAAGAGAAGTGCTAGAAGCAATTGCCGCTGGAGATGACTGGCTGTGATCTGCAACCGGGCACCCGGTCAGAAAGGTGGCCCCGCAGCGCCCTACCTGGGGGCCGCTACAATGTGAGCTCACCGTCCGGTTGAGAAGAAGGAGAGACGCTAGAAGCGAACGAAGACGAGAGGCCGCGATCTGCAACCGGGCGCCCGGTCAGAAGGGTGGCCGCGCGCCGCCCGACCCGGCGGCCGCTGCCGTGCGACCTCACCGTCCGGTAGAGAAGAAGGAGAGACGCTAGAAGCGACCGAAGACGAGAGGCCGCGATCTGCAACCGGGCGCCCGGTCAGAAAGGTGGCCGCGCGCCGCCCGACCCGGCGGCCGCTGCCGTGCGAGCTCACCGTCCGGTTGAGAAGAAGGAGAGACGCTAGAAGTGACCGAAGACGACAGGCCGTGATCTGCAACCGGGCGCCCGGTCAGAGAGGTGGCGGCGCGGCGCAGGCTAGCTATGGGCCGCTGGCTCGCGAGCTCTGCAGCCGCCGGCTCGAGGGCTCACCTTGCGGCTGAGAAGAAGAAGATGCGCAAGAGGAGCTGCTCGACGACAAGGCCACATCTGGGGCCGAGAGGTCATGCCAGGCGGGCGTCTATACACACCCAGCTCGGGATTGCCGGGCGGTATGCGAGCTCACCTTTCATCTCGCAAGAGAGCGGCATGTTTGAAGACATCGCAATCGCCGAGCTCGGATCTGCGGGCGGCAGGCGCGGGGCAGTCAGAACCATCGGCGCACACTCGGCCAAGCGGCGCGCACCGGAACGCGGCGTCGCGAGCGACTTCCTCCTGCACTCTCGCACGTGCTCGTACAAGTGCTTAGGCTGCTTGACGTGCTTCCCGCACTGGACACATTTGCCGCCGGGAGCGCAGCCCCGAGGTTCGCTGCAAGGCATCGAGCATATCTCAACGTCGCTTTCAGAAATGTCCAGCGGCAGCTCGGCGCCACGCCGTCGTCCACCTCGCCGAGCCATAGACGAGAACATGGTTTTGCGTACCCAGCAATCGGCCGAAACTCCAAGGACCAGTTTTTTTCGGCATCCGGTACAACAGGTACTTGAGGCGGCCTAGCGGGCCACCCTGTGCCCCTCCGGTCTCGGCATGTATGACATGAATCGTCGGGCGCATCAAGCGCATGCAGGCGCACTTGGTCCGGTAGATATACCGCTACTTGGTGAGGCGCTAGATTGCATTTTTCAAAAATGTGTTATTGCCCATTCCTGGTCGACCCGACGGGACCCGGATCTCCCCAAACACGTCTCCGGACTCCTAGAGACATGCCTTGCTAGGATCTGGCGAGAAAACCTGGGTTTTGGGAGGTCGGGACATTTCATTTTGGCCTGGGGTGGGCACCCGAACACCCCCAAGTGGGGGAAGGGGAAGGAGGTCCTTCCCCAACAAGTGGGGGAAGGGGAAGGAGGTCCTTCCCCAATTAATCATAGGATTGTCGTATATTTGTAAACTATGATACGCTATCTACTGGAGTATTTTAGTCAGCAAGTACGAGATTCGATCGATAAGAGGTAAGCGCGCCACTCATTTGAAATCGATGTTTAAATCGACTGTGAAACTGAATGCCTTGGAAAAGGTGCCCGCGCTCTGCGGGCGCTGCCCTACAGGTACCCCTGCGGTCCGTCCGGCGAGCGGCAACGCCGCGCTACAGGTACCCCCCGGGCGGGGGCGGGGGCGGTGTGGGCGCCGACCACTGCCCGTGGGGCGACCCATCGGGCGCGTGCCGTGCGGAGGCGGCGGCAGCGACGGCGGCGGCGGCGGCGGAGCCGGGGGGGTACGCCCCTCCCGGTCCCGCGGCCGGGTCCACGGGGGCGGCGCGCCAGTACGCCGGGGGGTACCGGTGCTCCCCGGGGGCGGGGCCATCGTAGGTAAGCGCCAGGGGTCCGCCCCGCCGCTCCTCCCCGTACGGCCCTCCGGGCCCGGCGTACCCCCCGCGGCGCTCATCGGGGTACGGGGGCGGCCCGTGCGCGTAGCCGTACCCGAAGTAGGGCCCGGGGCCGCGCTCGGAGGGGGGGAAGTGCCCCCCGGGGCCGTACATGGGCTCGCCCGAGGGGCCCACGTAGGGGTACGCGAATCCGTGGGCGGGCATACCGTAGGGCGCATCGTGGGGGCCGGCGTGCCGGTAGGGGTGCATCTACGCGAGATGGCGTCGGCAGGGCGCGCTTCGGAGGGGGGGGGGGGGGAGCACATGGGGGGGGTACGGCAGCGGTAGGTGGCCACCGTACGGGATCTCGGCGTTGGGGGCGTACACGGGCGCGCTGTGGCCGTAGCCAGGCCCGGGGCCGTACCAGCGGCCGCCCTCGTACCCGTGGTGCCCGTACCCGTAGGAGCGCACGGGGTACGCGACGGGCACCGGCCCGCGGTAGGGCCCCCGGTACTGGCGCGGGGGCTCATCATCGTCCGAACCGCTCGAGGCGCCGCCCTTGCGCGAGCGGCGGCCCCGCGGCGCGCCGCCGCCGGCGCCGGCGGCGCCGCCGCCGCCCTGTGAGGCGCTGTCCCGTCCGCCCGCCTCGCCGGGTACCCCCCACCGCAGCTGCCCGCCCCCGTTCCGGCCTCCTCTCTGCTCCGCCGCCGCCGCCGCCCCGCGCCGCCCGTTCTTCAGCCCCGACAGCGCCAACACGCCTGTCCTCCGCGTGCGTCAGGCTCGGCCCCGGCCGGCTTGGGCGAGGGCGGGGCGCGCACCGCAATCGCAGGGGATCTCGGCCCCACACTGCGGGCACAGCTCCGCTATGACCTCGCGAGGGCCGGCGCTGGCGCCGGCGCCGGCGCGGGCGCCGCCATCTTTCGCGGTCGACCGCCGGCCCCGCTTGCTGGGGGGCGGTTGTCGGCCGCCGGCGACTCGCCCCCCCGGCCTCTGCTGCGGCGCCCTCCACGGGGCCCCGGCGAGGCGAGTCGTTCGCGCCGCCGCCGCCGCCGCCGCCGCCGCCGCCAGAGACGGGTGAGTTGCCGAGGACGGCGAGGGCGGCGCGGTCGGCGGCGGCGCCGCCTCCGCCGCCGCCCTGGCCGCCCTTGTGGGCGCGAGTGACGATCTCGATGCGCCCGGCGAAGGCCGCGCGCGGCGCGTCTCCCGGGTGCCCGCCCAGCTCGACTCTCAGGACGAAGGGGCGGCGCTCGTGCCGGAACTGCGAACGAAGGGGGGGGTACACAGGCTAAGCCAAGCGCGGGAGACGACGAGGAGAATTCTAACATAGCGCGTAGCCAGAGAGAGAAAACGCGAGATCGAAAGAAAGCGAGGGGCGCGGGGTCCCTTTCTAGCTTAGCTTGGACCTAGGTGCTTACCGTGGAGGCGACGATCCCGAAAGTGCCGTCGGACTGTCCGTTGGGGCCAAGCGTAAAAATCACCTGCGCACACGCACGCAGGGTAAGGAAAGGGAAGGGCGGCGGACCCGAAGCGGCGCGGCGCCGCGCGGCGCGCACCTTGCGGCACTGGCGGGCGTTCCTGAACGCGGCCGAGGAGGCGGCGGACGACGCCTCGAACTCGAGCAGGGGTCCGGGGTCCGCGGCGGGCGGCATCCAGTCGGCCGAACCCTCGATGTCCTCCATCGAGCACGGCTGCCCTGCCTCGTACGCCTCACCTGAGCGAGCGAGCGAGCGAGCGCGTCTGAGCGAGCCGCCGGCTAGCTAGGCCGGCTAGGGAGCGCACGCATGGCAGCCATCTGCATCTCCCGGAGCCGCCGCATGCGCCCGTACTTCGCTGGCTTGTCGGGGCGAACGGCGTGCAGCACGGAGGACCCGTCGTCTGCGCGCGCGCGCGGGCGGGGCGGGGCGGTCGTTTGCAACGGATCGCAGAGCTAGCTAGCGAAATGCACACCTTTGTAGGCGAGAGAGACGCGAAGCGTGACGCCGGACCACGCCGACAGCCACTCTGGCCTCATGTCGTTCAGCCGCAGCTTGTACTGCCTGCGCCCCGCACCGCCCGCAACAGGAGCCGCGCGCTCCGTAAGCTCGCGCAGGGGGCCGGTGCGGCGCGCGCGCCGGAAGGCGCACCTGGTGGTGAGGAGGGTGTAGCGGATGCCGGGGCCGGAGGGGACGCCGCCGACTCCGGGCGAGTCCGGCGAGGGCTCGTACGGCACCTCTACGAAAGCTGCGCCCGGCACGCGTCGGGCTATGGCGCAGGGATCGAGCACATATGCACGGGACGTCAATCTAACGCACGAGCTGCCGAGGAGGCCCCCACGCGATGCAGAAGCACGAAGGTCGGCTGTGATCCGCTGCACGCGGAAAGTTAATGACGAGGCGCGAAAGCCCAAGATTGGTGCGCACGGAGGGAGGCTTTCAAGTTGCTGCCACAGCGTGAAGCCGTCGTTGCCGTCGTCGTTTTCGATATGCTCACGCCGCTGATGGCGGCCCTCACCGTCACTCTCGCCGTCGCGCCTCATCTGCCGCGCTCCCTGCGAGCGCTTCCGGGTGCGCTCCCGAGGGCGCCGAGGCTCGTCGTGTTCGTTTGTGGGGCCAGATTCCTCGGGCGGGGGACCGGAGGGGGCAGCAGCGGAGGACGCAGGCTGCTGCGCCGCCTCTGGAGGCCGGCTGGGTTTGTTCGTGGCGCCCCAGCCAAACTGAGCGTGCTGAGCATGGGCTTCGGGGAATGCCATGCTGATAGAGCCGCCGAGGGAGGAGAGCGGCGGCAGCTGGCCTCCTTGGGCGAACGCAGGGACGTTCGCGTTCTCGTCGAAAGCCGGAAGCTGGAAGGCCGGAAGGCGAAGCGCTGGCGGCTGCGCGGCGCTCGAGGCCTCCGCAGGCGTGGCGTAGGCGTCCACAGGCGCGGTGCCGGCCTCCACAGGCGCGGTGCCGGCCTCCGCGGGCGCGGCGTAGGCCTCGGCAGGCGCGGCGTAGGCCTCCGCAGGCGCGGCGTAGGCCTCCGCAGGCGCCGCGCTCGAGGCCTCTGGACTTGGCTCCGGTGGTACGTCCGGAACGTGCTCGTTGCCGACGAGGTCAACGGCGTGCTGCTCGCTGGGCGCATCCTGGACGACTTCGCCTTCCACGTGCTCGCTGGGCTCGCTCGGCGGGTTGGCCTCCATCGAAAGAGGCGCGACTGCCGTGTTTTCCGAATCCATCGACCCCTCGGGAAATCGTCGATCCCGCTCCGGAGAGGCGCGGGAACGACGCGAATCAGTTCCGCTGCAGCTAAGCAGCTGCTGTCGCAAAGCCGTACAAAGCTTGGCCTGGCTCTCTATATCTCCCTGCCAAGTTGAAGATCGACTGCAGCTGCTTCTACCTGTCGCAGGCGCATCCACATATAGATGTCGAGCGCTAGGATTCCAGGCCGGCCCGCAGCTCAGCTGCCGCGAAGCTCAGGAAGCTGCGCCGCGGCGCAAACGGCGTGCCATGCGCATGCGCATGCAGGAAAGCGTGAAAGCCTCCCCCTAGGGTCTAGATGTTGAACTTCGGAACTTCGAATTCGATCGATCCAAATTCCCGCGCGCGAGTCCCTCGAAGACGTCTGCGACGCTGCGTGGCAGTGCGTGCGCGTACGCAGTGCTACGCACGCGTCCGCTTACGAAGCTCCATCGAGCTTCTGGTGGATTGCAGAGTTAACGTTCGGAGTTTGCGCAATTCGTGAAATAATATAATTCACAATTATAAATAGAAGACCTCTGATAGAGTCTGATTTCGGAGCTCGCGAATCTATCTATATCGCGATGGAGGCTCGAGCTCAAGATTCATGATTGATCATGTATCAATGACGTCGGATGGCGCATTGATGCGAAACGGACAATAATAATGATTGACGAACATGCTAGTAAAGGCTGTTAAGTCCTTTGCCCAAGTTGCCCTCAAATCAATATTCGGCCGCGTCTTTCGTAGACCCCTAGTTGTAGGCTAGTACCCCCCCCAGTAACTGGTGAACGGCCGGCGCCGGATCCGGATTTCGGATCGGATCGCGATCGGAGGCCCAGATATCATGATCAGTGATCACCCGGCCCGCGGCCGCGGCCGATTATCGATTCGCCGAACTTTGATCGAAATTTCAGATCACCGCCGATTCACCGGTACTACGGTACCACACGCGTATACATACCTCCTGTAAGCAATTTCAATTGCGGTACCGGTACCGGTACCGCCGTAATATACCGGACGGTTTTCAATTGCATTATCATTTTGAATTACTATATATAAGATACAGCTAGAATTATTTATGCTATTCTATATATAGCTTTTCAGCTAGCTAGTATATAGCTTTTCTATAATTTATAATTATCTGCATGCATATATAGTTAAGGCCGGCTGAGAGCCCGACTTCGCGATCGCGCGGTACGCAGTACGTACCGACGGTACCGGTCCGCGCACGGATCCGGACCGTTCGCCGGCAATTTTAATTCTAATTTATATATGATTATAGACGATTAACAGCGCGATCGATCGAATTCGAATTCGAAGTCAAACAAATTGCCCGCAAATTGGGCCTGAATCTGTCGAAAAAAAGCTTTCAGAGTTTCGATAATAGGGTTAAACCTCCTCGATCAAGAGTTCACATGAGAATACATGTACATTGATAAACGACTCAACCTAACACGAGTCATGACTCATGATCATGATCGGAGAGGCGCGCGAATTCGAACTTCAAGCCCAGCCGCCTGATGTTCGGCACTTCGGCCCAGATCTAGAGCCGTGATCGTGATCATGAGCCCTCGAGCTCCGAGGCTCGGCACTCGGAAGAGGAGGGCACGTTGACGTTAATTGGGCGTCGACGTCGCTGCCGACTCGCTGGCCGAATCGTCGAACGCGAATCGAATTCGAAGGCCCGATCGAAGCTTAAAGGCCCTGGCCCCCCCGGCCGCCGTGCCCCGGCCCCGGCCCGGCCCCTCTCCCCCTTCCGGATCCCCTTGCCCCCTCTGTACATGCCTAATTTCGAATTCAAGTTTTATGACAATGAACCGCTGATCAAGTTTTATGACATGAGCTAGTTGCCGCCCCGGCGCCCGGCCGCCGCGCGCGGCGCGGCGCCGCGCTCTCGAGCTCCCTGCTCTAGATCTAGTCCCCCGGAGCTCGAGGAGGCCCTAACGAAGTCGAAGCAGGTCACCGGGTGCGCATGCGGCGCGGCGCTGGCCGCGGCAGCGCTATGATTGCGCATGCCAGTTGCAAGTTGATATTCATCGATATCACGATCGATCGCGATCATCGGATATATCTGGAACACGTACACACTGACAAACTCTAATTTATAAATGTGAAATCGTCATCGCCTTTTCGAGGCGCCCTTCATCGCTGCGGGCCCAGCTTGGCGCGGCGCCGGCGCGGCCCCCTTCTTCTGATTCGGGGCAGGCTTGGGGGCAGGGACCGGAGCCGCCCTGGCGCCGCCCGCGCCCTTCCTCGCGGGCGCGGGCGCGGGCGCGGGGGCGCCAGCGGCCCCTGCCCCTCCCTTGCCGGCCCTGGTCCTCGGGGCGCGGGCGGCGCGGGCGGCCGGGGGGCGCTCCTCCTCCTCGCTGTCCTCTTCCCCGCTATCCTCCTTCTCCTCGTCTTCTTCCTCCTCCCCGCCCTCCTCGTCCCCGTCGCTGCTCTCGGCGTCGCCGCTGTCGTTCTCTTCTTCCTCCTCGTCCTCTTCCCCTGCCTCGTCGGCAGGCCTGCTCCGGGGTACGGGCGCGGCGGCAGACATCGCGGCCGCCTGCAGCGAAAGTCGGTTTGGCTTAGCGTATGCTTCGCGGAGGCCAGAAGGGGGGGTACTACCTTCTCGCGGGCCTTCGCCTCGGCCGGGCCGAAGAGCTGCGCGTACGGGTCGTCCTCCGCCCCCTCGCTCCCCTCCTCGTCCTCAGCCTCAGATCCTTCGTTCTCGTCGTCCATGTCGACCTCGCGCCCGCGCCGCCGCTTCGCCGCGCCCTCCGCCGCCGCCGCCGCCGCCGCCCGCCCCTGCTTCGTTCGCGCGAACGCAGCCTTGAGCTTCCCGTACGCCTTCGCGCCCTCCGGGGTCCAGAACTCAAGCCCTGCGATTGGGCGCGCGCTTCAGTGCGCCGCGGAGGGGGCCGGAGGATGGGGGGGACGACGGCGGTGACGCACGGCTCCGCTCGGCAGGGTCAGGGCAGGCCTGCGTGGGCAGGGGCATCTCGCCAGAGACCAGGACGCCCGTCAGCTTCTGCTTCAGGTACAGCTGCGCGGGCGTGAGCAGCAGCAGAAGCAGACGCGTAGACAGAACGGCGCGGCGGGCCTTCAGGATCTTTGTCCGCGTCTGCGAGTGGTGCACCCGAACAAAGCTGCGGCGCGGGGGTCAGTCAGTGGATGCGGTGGGGCGGGGGGCGGGCGGGCGGGCGGGAGGCACCGGTCAAGACAAGCGGAGGCAACGACGCTCGCGTGCGGGTGGATTGCGACCGATCGCACGGCGCCGGCGAACTCTCCCTTGAAATGGCCAGCCACCTTCCCTGAAGGCGAGGGAGGGGGCGGTGGGCGGCAGGCAGGCAGGCAGGCGAGGGCCCTAGGGGATCGGAGTCGCTCAGCAGGCCAGGGGGCCCGCAAGGCGGTTCGAGGCGGGCGTCTTAAAGTCGAACGCGCTCACCGGTGCGCAGGTCGAGCTGCCGTACGGTGCCGGAGGCGTCACCGGTGATCGCCATACTGCGTCGGGCGGTCAGTGAGTGAGCGGCGGGGAGGGCGCGGAAGGCGGGAAGGGGGCGGCTGGGTGGGTGGGCGGAGCAGCGGACCGGGCGTCGGGAGTGACCGCGAGGGACGTGAACGGGCTGTCCCCGACCTCGACGCTCACGACCGGTCGCCGCTGCTTCCGCCGGTCGTACAGCCGGTACTGAGGACGACGCTCCGTTCAGCGAGGGCGGGCGCGGGGGGGGGGGGGGGGGGGGGGAAGGCCTGGACGGCCCCGGGGGAGGGAGGACGCACGTGGCGGTGCCCCGAGACGAGCGCAAGCAGCTGGGGATCCCCGGGCACGAACGCCGCATCGGCGACCCAGACGGGTACGCGGAGGCGGAGCTTGTCGTCGGGTACGTTCTTCGCCTGGAAGCTCCGCTGCCCCGTCTCGACGTCGTACACCTCCAGGTCGTGCTCCTTTCCGCCGACAGCCAGCTCCGCACCCTGCGAGCGGGCCGCACCGTCGCCGATCAGCCGCGGCCTCGCTCGCCCGCTCGCGCGCTCGCAAGCGCGGCGCCCCGCACCGCGGCGTTGGAGCGCATGACCGAAACGGGCTTCCCGACGCTGAAACTGCGCAGCGGCTCGCCCCCGTCTTCGCGATCGTCGTCCCCGCCGAAGAGCGCATCGGGCGCCGCGCTGTACAGGGAGAGATCGCCCTCCTCCGAGCAGACCGCGAGCCGCCTGCAGGGATCGGCGCGCGCGGCGCTTTCAGGGACCGACCGGCCGAGCGCGCGGCCGCTGGCGTCGCGCACCCGCCGGAATCGCCGCGGCCCGCCGCGCAGACGCCGCGCACGCTCTTGCCAGTCGGCTTCCCGAGAACCGCGGGCTTTCTAGACTCGTCGAACGCGTCGAAAAGCAGCACCGTTCCATTCTTCAGCCCCGCGGCGACCTGCGCAGCGCCCGAAGGACCGTCAAGATGTGCACGTCTCGCCGGGGTGCCGATCGCGACCCGCTGGGCCGCAGGGGGTGCTACAAGCGGTCGCATATGCATACAGCTAGAGTTTCATCCCTAGTGCGCACACCGGGATCGCGCTGCGCGCCACGCACCAACGTCGGGTCTTCTTCGGGGCGCGCGTCGGCCCAGCACATGCACTCTACGCCGTAATCGCGCTGCTGCGATCCCACCGTTCGAACTACACGCCCATCCTCCACCGACACGACTGCAGACCCCGTCGCGCCTCAGCATGGCGAGCGGGGCGCGGCACGATTCTGTCAGCTAGATAAGAAGCGTCGTGTACCTTTTAAGAGGCCTGTCTCGTCGCCCACGACGAGCCTCATCTTCGAGACTACGTCACTTCGACAAGAACGGGGTACCGAAGCACCGGCTGATTTCATCCCCCCCCATCCGGGATCAAATTTCAGCGCTAGCGCTAGCGCGGCCGCGCCGCATGCGCAGCGGCCCGGCCCGGTCCGGCCGTCGATCCGCGCTGACCATGCGCGTGAGGCCTCGCTGGTCCGCGCACAGGAAAAACGTTGTTGCTTGCATGCGCAAACGCTGTACAGCAAATGCACACGATCTTACCTATAGCTGAGCGCTAGGCGCTGAGCTAGCTAGCTGGGCACGCGGGCGCCGGACACAATACTAGTGCTGGAGGCGCGCTAGCGCTGCAGCTGCAGATCTAGAGCCGGCCGAGAAGAGGTTTAGAAGGCAGGAAGGCGAAGCGCTAGAGAAGGCCGCGCCGCGCGATGCACGACGCTCGAGAATCGCAGCTCGAAGCTATAGACCTAGCGCCGCGCGGCATCAGACCTAGCGCCGCGCGGCATCGCCGGGCAGAGGCTGGGGGCCGCAGGCGGGCGGCGTGTCTCGCGAAGGCTCCAGCCGCCCCACGTGGAACGGTACGGGCCCCTTGAGACGATCTATCCCGCCAGCAGGCCAGAGCGCGCGGGGTCGACGTCGACCTGCGGGAGGGGTGTACCCCCGTGAACGGCGTGCCCCCGGGTACGCAATCGGGAGCGCAAAGGGGGTTTCTAGATTGAAGCGCATAGAGAGGAGGTTGACAATAATCGCCTGCTGGTATAAGTAGGGGGGAGCCGCGGGGGGGGGGGGGGGGGGCGGAGGGAGGGGGGAGGGGGGGGGGGGTTACGGCGCGGGGCCGCGTACGAAAGTGTCTAACGAGGAAAGGGTATAGCGAGGAAACAAAAGGAAAGGGGACCCGGGGCCCGAAGGACGGACAGGAAGGGGGTACGGGAACGGGACGGACTCGCACATCGATGCTGCGGGGTACGGTGAGATCGGCCGGGGCGGGGTACGGTGAGATCGGCCGGGGCGGGGGAGGGGTGCGGGGTTGCGAACGTAGAGGATGCCGATGGGTACGACGAGGAAGGATCCGAAGGCTGCGCAGCATCGACTCGCCCTCTGGCCGGGCCGGACTGGGCGGCGGAGTGGAGGGGACGCTGGGGGGTCGGCCCAGCTGCCGGCGGGCGACCTGGCAGGCAAGCCCTGCTGGAGATCTAGAGTCTAGGGGAACCCGCATGCTCCCGCCAGCTCTCGCCTGCCGCCGCCCTCCTCCTCCTGGAGGGATTGAGGTTTGAGTGAGATCAACCAGCTCTCCCTCCATTGTGGTGGAGGGGACGGAAGGAGAACGCACGCGCTCGGCCATGGGCGGGGCTGGAGCTTGGCTTCGGAAGACCCCTGTAAGAAGATCCTGAAGGCTTCAATCGCGGGGAGCACACCTGACTTGCCCATCAATCGTGAGCAAAGGTAAGCTATTCATGCATCTACGGTCTTGCTCTTGCGGCCTGGCAGCTGCAACGGATCCTGGTAAAGAAGGCAGCGAAACGCTAACGCGAATGACGCGCGAAGAGTGGCGCTGGCCGCGGCAGCTGGCTGCTCCACTTTGGACGACGTTCGCGGGACGTCGACCGGAGAGGCCGCGGGAAGGCAAGCGCTATCCGTAAACGCGCGCTGCGAGGCGCTCGCGGCTGACGCGCCGCGCTGAGCTCCGGTAGCGCCCCCCAACCGTCTGCAGCGAGAGCAGTCAGATGCGGCCGGCCAGCCGGCCGCAAGCGCACCAGCTGAGGGCTTTCTACGCCTGCCAGAAAGCTCACCTGCGTAAAACGAGCCGAATGACGTTCGTTCCTGTGCACGCGCTTCACTGTGCAGCCTCAACACTGCAGGCCGCCACGGCCCGGCCATCGGGCGGCGTCTCGTCCGCGGCGCTTTGACAGTGTCTCGGATGCCGTCTCTGCCTTGAAGTGTTCAGCAAGGCCCGCAAAAGGGGTACGTGGTTTCGCGGTGTTGGTGCGTCATTCGGGGCAACGTGCGACCTAACACAGCGCCGGGTCTCCTCGCGCCTGGCTCACAGCGGGCGCAGATGGCGGTCGGGAAGAACAAGCGCCTTACCAAGGGCAAGAAGGGCACGAAGAAGAAGAT
Organism: Cyanophora paradoxa; assembly: GCA_004431415.1. Lineage (NCBI taxonomy): Eukaryota > Glaucocystophyceae > Cyanophorales > Cyanophoraceae > Cyanophora > Cyanophora paradoxa. Next base: position 151,910 of record QPMI01000453.1, on the reverse strand, counting down.
GTGCGTCCGATCTCGGTCTGACCTCGGCCTAGCTCACGCGGAGCGCTGCCGCGCTGCGCAGCATCGACCCGTTCTCGCGTAAGGACTGGTACGATCTTAAGGCCCCGTCGGTCTTCTCCCAGCGCACTGTCGGGAAGACCCTCGTCACCCGTACCACCGGCACCAGTGCGCCCCGCCCGCTATATGCCTAGTTACAGCGGCTCTATAGCGGCCGGCCCGAGCGTGCTCCCGCTCGCCAAGCCGCACCCTCCCGCGCGCTCCCGCCGCTCATCGCGAGCGCGCCGCGCAGAGATCGCCTCTGAGGGGCTCAAGGGCCGTATCTTCGAGGTGTCGCTTGCTGACCTCAACAAGGATGAGGATCAGGCGTTCCGTAAGATGAAGCTCCGCTGCGAGGATGTCCAGGGCCGCGCCTGCCTCCTGAACTTCTACGGGATGGACTTCACCACGGACAAGATCCGCTCGCTCGTCCGCAAGTGGCAGACTCTCATCGAGGCCCACGTCGATGTGAAGACCACTGGTCAGCGCGTTCTGCAGCTCGGGCGGGATCAGGCATAGTTGGCGGCGGGAGCTGTGCAGCGGGCTGGGCGCGGAGCTGGACGCAGCTATTGGCCCCTTTCAGTGCAGCTATACCGCTTTATCTGCAGCTGGCGGCGGGGAGGCAGCCGGGGCAGCTTAGTCGCGATTGCAGCTGCTGGCTCGGTCGTTGACCGTGCCGTGCGCGTGCGCAGATGGCTACATCCTGCGTCTGTTCGCCATCGCTTTCACCAAGAAGCGCCCGAACCAGGCCAAGAAGACCTGCTACGCGCAGACTTCTCAGATCAAGCAGATCCGCAAGAAGGTTCGATCGCGGCGCTGCAGCTCGCCTGTTGCCGTGCTGATCGCGCGCTCGCGCTGCAGATGATCGACATCATGACGAAGGAGGCGACCACCTCCGACCTCAAGGAGCTCGTCCAGAAGTTGTGAGTCCTTTTGGTTCCTTTTCGCCCTCGCTCGGGTCGCTCCCCGGCAGCGCCGCACCGGGCCGCCTAGAGACTGCCGAGTGCCGCCGAGCAGCGTGGACGGACGCTGATCGGCGGGGCGCAGCGTGCCCGAGATGATCGGCAAGGAGATCGAGAAGGCGTGCCACGGCATCTACCCCCTCCAGAACGTCTACATCCGCAAGGTGAAGATGCTCAAGATGCCCAAGTTCGACGGTGCGGCCCCCCGCTCCGCCCCGCGTCGACCGCTGCTGCTCTGCCGCCGCCGCCGCCGCCCCCCTCGCCTCCTCACGCGCGCCGCGCCGCAGTGTCCAAGCTCATGGAGCTGCACGGCGACGTCACCGAGGAGGTTGGCGCCAAGGTCGCCCGCCCGGCTGAGGAGAAGGCCGCTGAGACCGCCTAAGCGTCCTCTCGCGAGGAGGGCCAGCCCACCGCCACTGGATTCGATTCTGTTCGAATGCGAGATTGCCCCATCAGTCTCCTCCTCGCAACGCACCGGACTAAAGGGGGGCGATCGTGAGCGGCGGGGGTTACGCTTTGGTGCGCGTGGGCTTGGGGAGGGGGCGCTGTCTAGATGCGTGCTGTCGAGGGCTACACCGCGAGGGGTGAACATTTAGTACTATAGCTAGCGAATTCGAACAGACAGAGCCCTGCCTGGCCATGGGGCGCCCGGCAGCCCGCCCTCCCCCTCCGGATCGTCAGCGCGGCGGGGCACGGAGGGGGGACGGTTCGGTCGGTCGCCTGCGTAAATCGTAGCGCCGCCGGCACTAGCACTGGCGGCCACGACGGGGCAGCACTAGCAGGACCCACTGGGCCAGCGCTAGCTGCAGGGGAATGCAAATAGCACGCTTGCACTGCGCATGCTCTTTAATTAAATCCTATCTAGTACATGTACAAGTAGACGTAAGCGCCGTCGGCAGGCCGCAGGCGGCAGCCTGCAGCTCGGCGGCTGGGAAGGCGATCGAAAGTGTCGAGCGCTACTGCTACAGTACACGCTGGCGAGCGGGAGCCGAGGCGGCCGCGGGCCTCCAGGCGAAGGTATACGTAACGGCGCAGTGCTGGCCATGGGCGACCGGGGGCGGCCCGGCTCATCCGAGCCCTCCAGCCATGCCTGGGCAGCGACGCCGGGGATCGACCCCTGTTGAAGAACAGCAATGATCAGAGCGCGCGGGAGGGTGGGGGAGGGGTGGGGGGTACGGGCACCGCGAGGGTGGCTCTCTTCGGACCCGGGGTCTGGGCCGGTGAGGGAGGGGACACGAGGGTTGGATCCGGCCTGGCTGGTTGAGCGAACGCTGGCGGGGGCGGCCCCGCTGCTGACGGGCGGCGGCGGGGGCTGGAGCGCAAGCAGCGGCGGGGGCGGCAGAATCTACGGGAGTCGAGGGGACCGTCGGACGGTAGCTTTACACAGCCGGAGCTTTGCGGGCCTCGGCAGCGGCGGGGGCAGGCGGGGCGGCGGCGGCTGGCTGCGCGCGGATGTGGTCAGGGCGGGGCGGCAGGGGCGGCCGGGCGTGGGAGGCGCACCGCGGAAGTCGGAGCGGGGAGGGAGCGGAGGTACGAGAGGACAGCGGTGCATTGCGCTTCGCCTCCGTCGTAGTTCGTATTGTTGTTGACGGCGCGACGGACGGGCTCGGGCCACGAGTCCAGGACGGGGTTGCCGTGCACGAACAGCTTATGCAAGTTGGCGAGGCGTCCGATCTCCGGCGGCAGCGCCGTCAGCCGGTTGCTGCCCACGTGCATCTCCCGCAGGGCCGCGAGGCGCCCGATCTCCGGCGGCAGCGTCGTCAGGCGGTTACCGCCCACATGCAATTCCCGCAGGGCCGCAAGGCGTCCGATCTCCGGCGGAAGCGCCGTCAGCCAGTTGCCATCCAACCGCAGCACCTCCAGGTTCGTCAGCTCAGCGAGCTCGGCCCCCGGGATGCTCGTGAGCTCGTTCCCGCTGAGGTCGAGCTCACTGACGTTCTCCGGCCCAGCCAGCGAGATCTCCGTCGCCGGCCACTCCGTCCGCCCCTCTCTCCACAGCTGCAGGTTCACCTCCCTCGAGCTTCCCATGTCCTGCGGGTGCGCGGTCAGGGCCCGCCGAGTAGATTGCTGCGTAGATTCCAAATCGAACGACGGCACTAGAGCTAAGCACACAAGTTCGGATCGCTCGCTAGGCGCCGCCAGGTCCTCGAAGCGCGAGCGGTGAACTTGCACGTGGCTTCACGCGGGGTGATTCAAGCTGCGTGCGCTGCACCCGCGCTCAGTGGTCGTCTCGGCGAGGAGCCGCTTTCACTTGATGCAGCACTGAAGCTGCAGGCTGCAGCTGGGCCGGGGGTAGAGTTGCAAACTTGAAGCATAGGCCGTGCGCCTGCAGCTGTGATGGATATAGCGCTAGCGTCCGCGGCGGTGCATGCATATGAGCTTTCATGATCATGGCCCCGTCGGCCCCCATCCACGAGCCCGCGCACTGTGAGTGCATCTCTGCAAAGTGTGGACGGTACTGGAATTGGAAAGGGCGATTCGAATGGAAGAAAATGCATGGGAGAGCCACGAAGAGCTAGATCAGGAGCCTCCCGATCCATCCGACCCCTGCTGCTGCTGCTGTTGCTGCTGCTGCTGCCCGGACGCGTCGCCCGCCCCGGCTGCAGCGCCGTAGCCCGGATACCCGGCGTACGCGTTGTAGTTGTACCCGTAAGCGGCGTACGGGTTGTAGGCGCCGTACCCGTACGCCGCCGCCGCAGCGCCCGACGCCGCAGCAGCGGCCGCTGTGCCGGCAGCCGGCTGGGGCGACGAAGCGCTCCCAGCCGCATCGCCCCCAGCGGCGGAGGCCGCCGGGACGCCAGGCGCAGCGCCGTACGGAGAGGGGTACGCTGCCGCCGCTCCGTCCGCGCCGTAGGCCGCCGGGGCGCCGGGCGCGGCACCGTACGCAGGGGGGTACTGGACAGCGTGTCAGTGCTAAGACATGTGCAGCGACGCCAAGGAATGAACGCACGCCGGGGTAGGCCCCAGGGTAGCCGTAGGCGGGAGCACCCGGGTACATGCCGTAGGGGGGAGGGGGGTAGGCGCCGTAGGGGCCCGGGGCGGGGCGCGGGGGCGGCTTCGGTATCTTCGAGGCCCTGTATCCCGCGTCAGCGCGACGAGGGGGTACGCGGCGAGGGGTGCCGGGGTACGCGATTCGCGCCCGCGCGCCTGTGCTCGTCGTACTGCTTCCGGACGGTCGCGATGAGGTTGCTGGCGAGAGACTTGGCGCTGTCCAGAACCTGATGGTTCGGCGCCTGGCAGAAGACGTGCAGGTTCTCAGCAGACTCTGCGGCGCGCCTTCAGCGCTCGGCGACGGCGGGTCGCGGCGGAACGGGCGGGCGGCCGCACCCTCCCCGCTCTCCTCCTTGAAACCCGAGCCGCGGCCGCGGATCGAGAGCATCGCACCCGTCTCCTTCTCGATGTGCTTCAGGTACGAGTCCTGCGCCCTCGGCTGAGCAATCGGCGGCCGCGGCGGCGCGGCGCGAGCGGGCGCACGTCGGGGCCGCGGAGCTTGCCGAACAGATCGAACCCATCCATCGGCTGCCGCGCAGCGTGAGCGGAGCGGAATCGCCGACCGGCGGCGGCGATGCGTGCGGCGCACCTGCATGTTCACCCACACGCGATACGACACCATGCGCGGGGCTCGCGGCTGCGGGGCTGAGCTCAGGCGGCGCGCGGACGCGTGGTCGACGAAGAGCGACCCACCGCGAACTCTGGCCGCTGGCTCTTGCCGTCGTTGGACTGCGCGATGGTGTGCAGCTTGTCGATCGCCTTTTCGACCGCCTCCTCCGAGGGCCCCGAAACGAGAAGGTACAGCGGCTTCTCATCGCCGACAGCCTGCTGCCCCGGCGGCACGTACTTGCCCTGCGAAAACCGGTCAGATGCGCGAACGATGCGCAGCCTCGCGGCATGGCATGCCTTGTTTGTCACAGACGCGCCGGTTTCCGCCGCTATTGCTCGATGATTGTCTCCCTTTGTGAGCAGAAAGCGCAGGTGTGGAGGGTAATGGTTCTGCCGGGGCGTCAGGACATGAGCATGCCGAAGCAGCGCGAAGGAGGTCGCTCACAATCGGGAACTCCTTCTGGACGGGGCCGCTGGGAGCGGAGGTCGAATCGGAAAGCGCGCCAGGCTTCGAAACGCCGACCAAAACGCCACTGGGCGTGGGCGGCTGCTGCTTGCCGAGCTGCTCATTAATCTTCGCCGCGGCCTCTCGCGCGGCCCGTGCTGCAGCCTCGCGAGCGGCATCTGCTGCCGCTCCAGCCGGAACGCCCGTCGCGCTCAGAGACATCGCGAGCTGCTGGACAGGAGTGAGGCCGGCGACTCCGACTGCCGGGGGCGGCGAAGGGCTGCCACCCGCATCGCCCGGCTCGTCCCATCGCCTCCTTTTACGCTGCGGCTCGGTCATTCTCGCTTTCGGGAACTGGTTGCGAGGGGTACAGGTCACACCTAGCGACCACGGCGCTAGCTAACAGCTGCGGGAGCGTACCACTTGCGGAGGACGTAGCTAGCGTGCTCAACGTATTGCGCCAACCCCGGTCGATCCCCCGCACGCAGTGATGATCGGCGCCGGTCGGGCGGCGCTGGCGCGCGGCCGCGGCCCGGCGATCGCTCATCGCCTCGGCCTGCCGCAACCTACGCACGCGGCGGCAGCACCGCTCGCGCAGCTCGTCCGCCACAGCTCGGGCTCCTTCGCCGGCCGGATGGACAACGAGATCACTTACAGCGCCTCGTGGACGATAGTTCCGACCTTCGAATGCTTCAATCGCTGTAGCTACTGCAACTTTCGCGCTCCGCTCTCTCACAAGCCGTTCCTGTCGCTCGAGGAGGCGGAGCAACAGATCGACGAGGCGAAGGCAGCCGGCGCGTGCGAGCTCCTCGGTGCGTCGCGCCGCGCTTTTGAAGCGCTTCGAGCGCCGTGCTGATCTTGTTACTCCGCTCCGCGCTGCAGTTCTGTCGGGAGAGGTCCGCCGCCTCCGCGAGGGCTCGCATCGCGGCGCCGTCGGGGCTCACCGGACCGCAGGTGTCGCCGAACTCGACTCGGAGAGGCGAGTGGTTCAAGCACATCTACGACATCTGCGAGCTGGCGCTGCGCAAGGGGATGCTCCCGCACACGAACGCCGGCCCCCTATCGCGCGACGAGATGGCAAAGCTCAAAGAGGTCCGCATCCGATTCGATATGGATACAATTTGATCTGAATTTGATCCGCGCAGGTGAACGCGTCGATGGGGCTGATGGTGGAGAGCACGGACCCGGCGCTGCTCTCCTCGGTCCACAGGCACGCCCCGAGCAAGCGGCCCGAGCTCCGCCTCGAGCAGCTCCGCTGGGCCGGCGAGCTCCGTGTACCCTTCACCACCGGCATCCTCCTCGTCCGCCCGTCCCGCCCGTCCCCCCCCCCCCCCCCCCCCCCCCGCCTCCGCCACCTTCGTGCGCTTTCCTAAGCGAGGCGCCTGCGGCCGCAGGGGATTGGGGAGTCTGAGGATCACAGGCGGCGGAGCCTCGCTGCGATCGCGGAGAGCGCCGCCAAGTACGGGCACGTCCAGGAGGCGAGCGTTCCTCCGAGTCCTCCCCGTTCCTCCGGGCCGGACGAACGTTCTCTTCCCCCCCCCCCGCAGGTGATCCTGCAGCCTTTCAGCCCCGGGGCGAACGAGAAGCCGGGCGGGCAGGCCCCCGGCGCCTTCAACGAGTCCGGTACCCCCTTCGACCGGGCGGAGCTTCCCTCCATTGTTGTACGCCCCAGCCCCGTCCCGCCCGGCCTCCTTCCCTCCCCTCTGCTCTGACGTTCGAACTCACAGGAGGAGGCCCGCCGCATGCTACCCCCCGACGTCACGATCCAGGTACCCCCCAACCTGGTCCCCTCGGCGACCATCCTGCGGGAGTGCCTCGAAGCCGGGGCACGCGATCTGGGCGGCCTGAGCCCCAGGGTACGCTTTTTTCGGCTCGCACCTGTACCCCCAATACCGGTCCTAACCCCCCTCCACCTCCGCAGGACGAGGTGAACCCGGGGTACGCCTTCCCCTCGCTGGCGGCCCTGCGGGAGGCGATGGGGCCGGACTGGAAGCTGGTGGAGCGGCTGCCGGTGTACCCCCAGCACGACCACTGGCTGGGGGACGGCGTCTTCGGAGCGGTGCTGGAGTGCAGGGGGCGGCTGGGCCTCCTCGAGAGGGACTTTCAGATGCCGCCGAAGACGTGCAAGGGCCCGCCCCCGAACCCCTTCGCGTAGCTAGCTACAGCTATGAACCGCTCAATCAAGCTAAGATCAAATGTCTTCGCGAGGACGGGGGCCCGCTTAGTCGAGCTAAGCTGCGCTAAGCTGTAGCTAGGAGGACTTCTTTGCAGGGGCGGGCGCGGGCGCGGGCGCGGGCGCCGCGAGCCGCGCCACGTCGACCGCGAGGGCCGCCGAGTAGAAGAGGAACGTCACCGCAACTGCGAACGAAGCGGGGATCGGTATAAAGAGAGCAAGGCCTAGGGGGTACACGAATCGGAATTCAAATTCAAAAGAAGGCGCACGGGAGGCGCGGAGGAAGGGGCTCTCGAGCCCGAAGCGGAAGGGGATGAAGACGCTGCAGGCGTTGTTGGCGGCGTGCAGCAGGATCGTCTCCACCAGAGACCCCGTGAGCAGCAGCCGCGTGCAGTAGTACGCGCCGATAAGCGTACCCAGCAGAACCTGCGGCCGGCCGGGAGGGGGTACGCTCGGAAAGGGCGAGGGGGAGGGGTACGCGAGGAAAGGAAGGCGCGGGCCTGCATGGTGATGTAGGCGGGGGAGAGGTGTCCCGATACGAGGTTCATGAGGTGCACGGCGCCGAAGAGGCCGGCGGCGAGGGCCACGGCCGGCCCGCGGGCGCGGCAGCGGTTGAAGGCCAGGTGGAAGACGATGCCCCGGTACACGATTTCCTCCCGGACGGGCGTCACCAGGAGCATATCGAGTACCCGTCCGTACATGAGGTGCCCGTCGTCACGCGCCGTGAGGTTCTCGAGCGTGAGAACGTAGTCCCCCGTGACAATCTGGTACCCGTACTGGAGGCCCAGCTCGAGAGCCAGCATCAGCGCGACGGCCCAAAAGGTTCCGCTCGGGCGCCGGAGGCCGAGGCCCATCCTGCGGGGCGGGGCGGGGCGGGGCGGGCTCGGCAAGGCCTGAAGCCGCCGAGCTAGCAGGGCGCGGACGGACCGGCGGAGGAGGGCGAGGGGCGAGAGGTGGAAGAAGGGGCCGAAGATGAGGAGCAGGGCGCCGATGAGCAGCGCGGTGGATGCCCAGATGCGGGGTACGTCGATGGCGAAGTAGCGCAAATCCGCAGCCGCGTGGCAGGCCAGCCAGGATGCGAGGTCGGCGCCCTGGAGCGAGGGAGGGCACTGCGGGCAGCGGCGATCAAATCCTCGGCGGCGCGCGCGGTGCGGCGGTCGCGGCGCGGAGCGGAGCGCAGGGGGAGGGACCTTGTTCGGAGCGGTCGTGGCCTTCATGTGGTGGTAGACGGGAGCGTCGAAGACCGCGATGACGAAGCGATGGAGGAGGATCGACACGGCCACAGCGAAAAGCGCCTCCAGCGAGCCCCAGACGAAGGCAAAGGGCGTGTCGGCGAGCTTGCGGGAGTCCGAGAGCGCGGCAAGCAGCCCGTTCTCGCGCTGCGGGTCGAGCACCGGGTCGTGCAGCTCGGCGCTCCGGCCCGCTGGCGCGTCCTTTGAGCCGCTCGCGCGTTTCGACGACATCGCCGGCCAGCTACCGCCCCTAGCTAAGCGCCCTGGAGCTGCGCTCAAAGATTGCCTCGTGTTGGCTCAAGCTCCCCTCAAAGAGATCAGCGGCTGCGGATGCCTTAGCTACCGGTTTTGAGCCGTCAGAGAAGCGCGTAAAAGCGACGGATCGGGAACTTGGAAGCAAGACCCCGCGAAACTGCGTGAGGCTCTACCCCCAGGACGCAACCCAGCTTGAACCAGCGCGGCAGCCTGGGCCTTTCTGAAGAGGTTGAGGACCCTGAAAGCATGGAGGGCGGCACGGGGATCGGCGCGCTGCCCTCGGACGTGCTGGCGCTCATCCTCGCGCAACTTTCCGTCGTGGAGCGCCGATCCGCCTCCTGTGTCTCCCAGGTTCATGCCGCGCTCAAGGAGCTATGCAATGCGCATCCAATTGCTGTATGCAATGAGGCTCACCGCTGCCGTGTGCGCAGTCCTGGCGCCGCGCGGCCTGGGCCGACGGCGTTCGCGTGCTCGTGTCCTCGGAACGGCTGCGCCCGAGAGCAGCTTACAGCTACCAGCGTGAGCCCTACGACACGGGACGGCTCAGTGCGATCCTCACCGGCAGGAGCGCCGTGCGCGTGGCCCGCGTCGTCTGCGATGCGTCCTGCGGTGAGCCGGCGCCGATCAGCATTTGATGGCGCGCCGCTGAGCCGCTCGCCGAAGGTGCCGCGGAGCTGCGGATCGTCCTGCGGCTCATGGGCCGCGACTCGGCAGAGGCGGCGCCCGCGGAGGCGCTGTCGTTCGAGCACCGGAGCACGGGCGCCTCACAGGACTACGTCGAGGCCGCGTGCGCGCTGGCGGCGCGCTTTCCCGCGGCAAAGGTCGGCGTCGACATCACGCTGCTGGGGGAGCTCGCGCTATGCAGGAGGCGTGGCCGCATGCCGCCCGGCGTGCTGTTTCCAGGGCGCGCCTTCGAAGTCCGTGGCGAGCTGGGTCCGGAGGGCGCGGCCGGCCTCTCCCTGCGGCAGCTCGGGACGTCCGTCGCTGCACTGGCGCCCGCCCTCGCCACGCTGGAGGGGTTCTGCATCGACTTCGGCCGGACGCACATCGCCGCAGAGGACGCGGCTCGGAACTGGCTGCCGCCCCTCAACGCCCGCCTGGGGCGCCTGGAGCTCCGAGCCCCGTCCGGCCGCGCCGGGGACGGCGGCGGCAGCGGCGGCGAGGACGACGGGGCGGAGGGCGGCCCTCGTCCGCCCCCGCTGATGCCCCTCGCCTGCCGCCTGGCCAGGACGGGACCCCGGGAGCTCCGCCTCTACGGCGTTTCCGGCGCCTCTGCTGCCTGGGCCGCGTCAGTCCTCTCCGCCGGGGCCGGACCGGCGCTGGTCGCTCTGGAGCTCGAGGCCTGCCCCTGCGCCCTCCCCACCCTCGCCCGCGCCCTGGCCGCCGGCCCCTCGCCCCGCCCCCCGCCCCTCCGCTCGGCCCTCGTCAGCATCGTCGACTGCCGCGCGCCCTGCTGCGCAGCCCCCTCCGCCGAATCCGAATCCGACCAAGCGGTGTCAGCCCTCCTCGCCGCGCTCCGCGCCCGCGGGCCGCCCCTGCGCGCACTCTCCGTCTACTACTCCAGGGCCCCCGCAGTCGCCCCCGTGGCCGCCAGCTGCCTGGGTACCCCCCGCCCCGGCTCCCCGCCCCCGCGGACCCTCGTCTCCGACTACAGCATCCACGCCCGCTGGGCCCAGGCCGACCCGTCCGACTCCGACGCGCTCGGGCCATAGCCCAGCCTAGCTTGGCCTATAGCTAGCGTAGCCTAGTCGCTCCGTTTCCTTCTTCTTTCTCGCGTTGTACAACAGTAAAAATTCGATCCATGGCGCGCACGTACGTAAGAACGCGCGCCCTACCGCGCGCCGATCAGGTGGCCCCTTAGCTTCGCGAGGTCCTCGCCCACGTTCGTTGCCGTCTGGAGCTCCTCCCGCCGCCGCTTGTACCGCTCCTCTGGGCTCCGCCCCTCGTCTGATCGGCGGATCAAATCGCATTATATGCGCGACGGGCGTGCGGGCGGGCGGCATTCACCCAGGTCCTTGCGCTTCGAACCCGAGGACGCGCCGGCGCGCCCGTTGATCAGCTCCCTGAGCGCCGGGTCGATGCGAGCCTGGAACTCCCGCAGCTCCATAGACTCCGCCGCCAGCTTCTTGATGCCTTCCTCCAGCGTTTGCCCTGCCTCCCGTCAGGGCGCGCGCGCCTTCCGCTCGCACGCTGTCCGGGAGCGCGCGCGCACCAGACTCCGGAAGCGGCCTGTTCAGGGGCCGCAGGTTCTCGGCGAACTCTTTGAGGCGCCGGAAATCGTCGGATCCGAGGCTCTCCAGCTCGGCGTTCATCGCCTGGCGCAAGTGCCGAGCCTGCGCGGGGCGCGCCGCGTCGGCGGCCGGCTCGGCTCGGCTCGGCTCGGCGCGGGAGAGGAAGCGAACCCCCACGAGGCGCTTCCGCAGCGTGTCCAGCTCCGCATCCAGCTGCGCGATCTCCTCTTCTGTGTGCTTCTTTACCGCCTTCGGGGACTGCTGCCGTGGGCTTCAGGGACTTGCGGCGGCCAGGTCGGCAGGAGGGGCGGGCCACGCACTAGCTCTGGGACGTGCAGGTCGTGGGGCACATGCAGGACGTTCTTTAGCACAAACGTCTCGAAGAGCTTGAAGTTCTTGTTGAAAGAGCCGCGCAGGCAGTCATAGACCCGGTTGGCGACCTGCGCGAAGTTAGCTGCCGGACTCGGGAGCGGCGCTGGGGCTGTCTTTCCGCACCTCCTTCGCTACTACTTCCTTCTCCTTCTCCTTGCCGATGCCCGACTGGTCGCTGGCGAGGAAATCTTCGAGCGAGTCGGCGCTGTCACAGATGTAGTCGTTCACGGCGTTCAGCACGTCTCCAACGAGCGCATCTGGCTCATTGCCGAGAAACCTAGCTGTGAGCGATGCCGCCGGCTGCTCCTGTTCCGTGAGCCGCGCTGCCTCCTCCATCGACCGTTCCGGGGGCCAGACCGAGCCTGGGTGGACAAATGAGATCCTAGAGCTATGCGATGCTGCTAGGAAAAGACGAGAGGACTGAGGGAACGAGGAGAAGCGAGGTTTGGAACTATTTGAAAAAGTCAGAGTACCCCCTGGCAAGCCGCAAAGCAAGATGGGCGCGCTCTGGGGCCGCCCCCTGCAGCCGTACACGGTCGTCGTAACCGGTGCGCATGATCCCGAGCTTCGCGCGGCTCTCCCGCTGATTTGATCTCCTTAGGCGCGGGCACGGGCATCGGCGAGGCCACCGCGCTCGCTCTGAATGCGGCCGGCTTCACGGTCGTCGCGGGCGTCCTGTCCGCGGACGAGGGCAAGGCCCTGTCAAAGAAGTCCAGCAGCGGCCGCCTCCGTGCGCCGTACCGCCGCTCGTCACGCGCGGCTCCGCGCGCTTTCAGCTGACCGGTCGAAACGCAGGGACCGTCGTACTGGACGTGACGAAAGCCGAGGACATCGCCGCGATGAGGGGCGTGGTCGAAGAGGTCGCGGGCGCGGGCCGCGTGGGGCTCGTGTGCTCGGCAGGTGCGGCTCGCGCCTGCGCGAGAGATACGCGCGGCGCGCCGGCATGCCTGTTCTCGCCGGGTTTAGCTAACGGCGCCCCCCGCACGTGCGCATGCGCAGGTATCGCCGTGCTGGGCCCCATCGAGACGGTCCCTATGGTGCGAGCGAGCCACGCCACTGCAGCTAGCGCTCCATCTGTTGCGCTCTGAAGCCCGCTGCCTCTGCAGGAGGATTTCAAGCGCTGCTTCGACGGTGAGTACGAGCGAGCGCCGTCCGACGGACCCCCGTCTGAAGCTGACGGTCAGGCGCCGCCGCTGTGCAGTGAACGTGCACGGGAGCGTGGCGTGCGCGCAGGCGCTCCTCCCGCTGATCCGGCCCTCCCGGGGCCGCATCGTCCTCATCGCGTCGAGTGCGCCTACCCCCCTCCCATCATCCCCCCCGCCTTCCGACGCCGACGCCGGCTCTGACGACGACGCAGTGGCGGGGAGGTACGGCTTGCCTTTCTGGGGACCTTATTGCGGTGCGTGCGTGCCTGGGGCGCGGCTCTAGTCACGAGCTCTGAGCCCCCGGCCGATCTGATCTGATCTGATCCGATCCGATATGATCTGATCTGAGCCGGTTGCCACTCTCCCTTCGCATTGCTCTGGTGATTTGGCCGTCGCCCCTCCGCCGGGCCGCCCTCATTATCTTGCCTCACCTCGCTCCGGAGTCCTCAGATTCGACCGGCAGGTACCAAGTTCGCACTCGTGCGCCGCCTTTTCCCGTACCCCCTTTTTCGAATTTGAATTTTTGAATTCTTCCGGCAGGAGGGTATCGGGGACTCGCTGCGGCGGGAGCTGCTGCCTCACGGCTGCGGCGTGGCGATCGTGGAGCCCTTCTTCGTTCGCACGGGCATGGTCGGCGACGTACCCGGCATGATGGCGCCGGTCCGTACCCCCCTCCCTCCACCCCCCCCCCCTTTCGAGACTCGAAGCGCAGGTCCTGGCGCGAAGCCCCGAGTACGGCCCGGACGTGATGAAGTGCGTCCGGCGTACCCGTACCCCCGCCTAAGTGGCCCGCGCGGGCAGGATGGCGGAGGCATATGTACGCTTAAGCCTAATTATAACTTAGAAGCCTCCGAGATTCCTTGCTAGGCAGCCTACGCTAAGCCTGATCATGACTTGCAAGCCTAACTAAGAAGCCTCCAGGATGGCGGAGGCGGCGATGGGGGACATAAGGAAGGCGACCGGGCCGGAGCCGATCGTGCGCGGCATCCTGCACGCACTCACCGCCCCCTGGCCCCGCACCCGGTCCGCTTTCAAGTTTTCCTCGGTTCCGGATCCGAGGGCACAGACCGGCGCACTAGCCCCGCGTCTCTAAAAGCTTAGGAGAAGCTTAGACGCCTGAAGAAGCTCTTGGCCGCGCTTAAGCTTGCCTGCGCTACCTTTCAAGTTTCCTGCCTTCTTAACTTCTTGACTTCCCCCTGGCCCCGCACTCGGTCCGCTTTAGTTATCCTCGGTTCCAAGGGCACAGAGAGACCGGCGCACTAGCGCTAGCCCCGCCGGCGCGTCCCTAAGAGCTTAGGAAGTCGCAGCTGGAACTTCCTAAGCTTCTAAGCTTATTGTTATTATTAGGTACACGTACGCGCCGGTGCTGGCGGTCCGCTTTAATTTTCCTCGGTTCCGAGGGCACATGTACAGACAGACCGGCGCACTAGCGCTAGCCCCGCGTCTCTAAGAGCTTAGAGAGTTGCAGCTGAGAAAGAAGCTTAGACGCCCAAAGAAGCTCTTGACTGCGCTTGCCTGCGCCACTTTTCCTGCCTTCTTAACTTCTTCACTTCACTTGATAGGTACACGTACGCGCCGGTGCTGGCGGCGCTCGCGATGCTCCCGGCGCCCCTCGTCGACGCCACCATCCGCTTCTTCGGCATGGCCCGCTAGCGCTAGCCGGTCCGGATCCGATCCAATCCGATCCGATCCGATCCTTTGATCCTCCGGTATACCCCCCTCTTTTACACCCCCGCTAGCGCGAACCAGCTCTGATCATGATCTGACCCCTCGATCCTCCGGTTCCCGCCCCCCCTCCCCCCTTTCACACCCTCCGCCCCCCCCCCCCCCCCCCCCCCCCCCCCTTTTCATCCTTCCTTCGATCGACTAGAACTCCTTCGTCCCTTGAATTGATATCCCGGCCCCATCCTTTCTTCCCCATCTCTTGAATATTAATATTATTGTTTTCAAAAAACATTTTGAGAGACTACGGTGGGGCGAACCCCCCGTAGGTAGTGATATTAAGGACAACAAAGCAATCACAAATCAAAGATACAGTAAAGTAGCACAAAATACAGAATCAAGAGGGATCACGAGAAGGGACACGATCAGATCTAGAAGAACGCAAAAGATAAGGAGAACGAGCGTTTTCAAAAGGCTCCAAGGCGCCGCGCGCGGCGGGGGTGTACATGTTGCCATTAAATTTGCAATTGCCGTGCACGTGCCCCGCGGGACGTCGACGTCTCGGTGTGATCCCGGGTCCACGGCGCCGCCCGCGCAGCAGCGCGCACTAGCCATATTAAATTAAAAGGGGGGTCGCCAGAGCCTGTTTCAGCCTGATTTGAATAATGCTTTAATCAGGCAGAGACAGGCCTAGCTGGCCATGGCAGAACAGGCTCAGCGGTAGCCTTACTTCGAGTTCGGAGGATCGATTTCGATATCATATATAGGATTCCGCTGCAGGCTTGAATCAGAATTTATCAGGCTGAATCAGGCTTCGCAGGATTTGCATTAGCACACAACAACAACTACTAGGAGTTTCACATCGCCCAATTTATCTCTCCGACTAGATAACATTGAGGACCGTCGAGTGCTGTGCTCTGTCTAAGTGGTGGGAAATTCTATCTACGTCCTATATCTACAAATGGGGCGAGAGGCCGAAAGATACACCTGCGCAGAAAAAGCCCAGCGCCCTACGCAGACCGATGAAGGCAAACAGAGCGCGCAAACACCCTCCAGACGTGGAAGTCCGCCCTAGGGAAGACCCACGTATAGCGGAGGGCAGGAGAGGCACTACGCCTGACAAGCAAAAGTCGACGGAAAGACCTGAGCTTCCCTGCATGTGGAAAAAAGCCGCCATCTAGCGACTCGACTGCGAAGAAATGAGGAGCGGAACGAAATGAGAGAGCGCCGATGAGCCCCAGCTGCCAAGCAAGGGAGCAGGGGCCGGGCGCCGTCCGCGTGTTGACGGAACACGTCGCCGCGCCAGTGTGCCACGCCACGGCTACCGCGCGTTCACTAACGCTGCGGCGCATGGCGGCGCGGGCTTTGCGCGAAAGCTGGCCGACATTGCGGCCATCCGACGTCGCCGCGACCGCTCCCGCGGCACTCCTCGCCGAGCCGGAGACATCATAGAAGCTAACCCCTGACGCGCGCGCTCCTGAATCTCCTGCGGAATGGCCGGCGACAAGGCCGGCTGCCGAGGCGCCAACTCGACGCCCATTTCGCGCCGCCGCTCGGCGCGCCAGCCGCCTACCTCACGCTGGTCACGCTGAGCGACAGCGGCGGCGCCATGGACGGGCCGCAGCCAGCCGCGCGCCGACGCGGTGGGAAAGTTTTTCGTACCCCTCTTCGGCTGAATCAGGCTTAACCACCCCCGCCCGGCGCCCGCCCCCAGCACAGCGCGCGCACCGATCGCGGGCCGCCTTGGGAATATTAATCGATGCCGCGGGCCCGCGCGCTCTCTTCCAAATTCCCCTCGCATGCGCACTAGCTATAGCTATATATATATATAGGCATCAAATTTTGATTTCTTACTTGTCAGATTTCGCAGACGACGGCAACGTTCGCGATCGTACGTATACCGTAGTAGTACCCGCGTGGCCTTAAGCAAAGAAAGCGGCGAGATCAAATTCGATCTGCCGTACGCGTCGGACGCACTGGCGGCACCGTGGCACGGCGTTCGCCTTTGCTCCCTAGGCCTGGCCCCTTTCGCGCTCTCCTTCCTCGCTCCCCTTCCCCCACCGGTACCGCTCCTAGGCCTCCCATGCCATGATGGCCATTCCCCGAACGCTAGGAAATGGCAACGCGGCTGCAGCTGCGCCTGCTAGTCAGTGAACTACGTATACTAAATAGCTTAGTATTTAAATCTACTAGGAAAGCTGAAGGGAAACTTTTGAAACCTTTTCCTCGTTCGGGATCCGGACCAGTACTGTAGCGGCGCCGGCGGCCGTAGCGGCGCCGGCGGCGGCGGCGGCGTCGGCCTGCCTCCGCCAGAGCGCGGCGTAGGCCCCGCGCGGCCGCGCGAGGAGCTCCGCGTGCGTACCCCGCTCCACCACGCGCCCCCGCCTCATCACCTGAGCATGCCCGCCCCCGCCTCAGCAGGAAACAGAACGAAGGCTAAAAGAAACATGAAGGGGGAGTAGGAGGAGGAGGAGGAGGGGCGGACGAGGATGAGGTCGGCGTCGACGACTGTGGACAGGCGGTGCGCCACGATGAGGCACGTCCGCGCCCGCGACACCTCCCTGGGGAGGGTCAGGTAGGGGTGTTTGAAAGGGGAGCCTCGGAGTGGGGGTTACCGGAGCGCGGCCTTGACGGCGTCCTCCGTCGCCACGTCCAGCGCCGCCGTCGCCTCGTCCAGCACCTAAAAATAGAACGGGGGGGTAGAGAGTGAGGAGGTTGGGGGGTAAGGAAGGAAGGGGAGGGGGGTACAAGCGCACGACGATGGGGGAGTCCTTGACCATGACCCGCGCTATGCACACGCGCTGGCGCTCACCGCCCGAGAGCGCAAGGCCCCGGTTCCCGACCTGACGGCGAAGAATGAGAAGGGACAGGAAGAAGGAAGAAGAAACAGACGAGGGAGAGAAGGTAGGGGCACCTTTGCGGCGTACCCCCCCCGGGAGCCGGAGTACGGCGTCGTGGACGGCGGCCCGCTGGGCGGCCGCCTCCACATCCCCCGGCCCAAGGACCGCCTCTGGGCCCGCGTCCTTAAATAAACTTCAGATTAGATTCAAAAGCTTAAGAGAAGAAAGAGAGAGGGAGGGATTCGAACCCGCGGTGCGCGGTGGCAGGCGCCGTACGCCACGTTCGCGCGGACGGTGTCGTTCAGCAGGACGGCATCCTGCGAGACCTGGGAGGGGGTACAGGCTTTGTGCGTTAGGGGGTACAGGCGTTTGACCGCAGGCCGCGGGTGCAGGCGGACCACTCCGATAGAGGAGCGGAGGGCCCGCGCCGGCAGCTCCCGAACGTCCCTACCTGGGGGAAATTTCGGCGGGGGTACGCGAAATACGCGGTTTCGAAGGGGGTACCGTCCACTAGGACCGCACCGCGGTCGACCTCCCAAAGTCTGCGCGGGAATGACGCTCGCCGGGGGGTACATGGAGGCCGCCGGGCCGGGGGGTACCTCAGCAGCAGCCGCACGATGGAGCTCTTGCCGCTCCCTGCGGGGCACGGCGTTGTTTGGGGTACGGAGGGTTCCGGGGCGCAAGGGAGGGGTACCGGTGTGGCCGACGAAGGCGACGGTGGATCCGCGGGGTACGGTGAAGGAGACGCCGCGCAGGGCCCAGCCCACGCCGCCCGGCACCTTCTCCTTCTTCTTTGAATTCGCGTACCCCTCTCCTGCCCCGGCGCGCGCGGCCGGGGGCTCCTCCCCTTCCCCCTCCTCCCCCTCCCCCTCTCTTCCGCTTTCCCCCTCCGAATCGGACTCCTCGGCACCCGCCAGCGCCGGCGGCTTCTCCTGCGAACGAAGTGAAAAAAGTCGGGGGGGGAGTGGGCGGGGGTACGTTTACCTTGTGGTAGGAGAACCACACGTCGCGAAACTCGACGGGGCCCTGCAGGGCCCCAGGGGCCGGAGGGACCGCAGGGGTACACGCCTTCCCGTCCGGCGGGGGTACCGGGACCGCCCCGCACTCCGGGGCCATCTCCAGCAGCGCCCTGCAAAAGTTCGAAACGCGGGGGGGAATAGAGTGGAGGGGGGTACGGCACCAGAGGTCGGCCATGTCGGCGCGGGCCTGGGCGATGCGCGTCCAGGCGGAGCCCAGGCTCCCCAGCGGGCCGAAGATCTGCCTGCCCCAGCTAAGAAGCTAAGAAGCTCCTCTTAAGCTAAAAAGCTTGTGCGAAGGAGCTAAAGCTAAGACGCTTAAGCTTCTTTTAAGCAAAGAAGCTTAAGCCAAGAAACGTAAGCTGACGAGCACGCGAAGGCGCCGGCGCACCAGACGTAGACGTTCACGAGCACGAAGTCGCCGATCTGCCCAAAGGGGCGCCGAGTTCAGATCAGATCATATCGAATCGGATGACGAAGCCACGGAGCAGAGGGCTGCAGGAGAGCCGCGGGGGCCTCGTAGGCGGACCGTGAAGGCCCCGGCGGCGGTGTCGCGGGCGGCGAGGACCATCATGAGGGAGAGGCCCAGCATGATGATCAGCACCTGCCCGCGCCGGGCCAGCGGTCAGGGATCGCGAACAGCGCGGGGCTTAGCGCTGGGTCCAGGCGCTAGCGACAGGCGCTGAGGCGGCGTGGAGCTAGGCATCAACGCCGTGGCGTGGGCGACGCGGGGGTGGGGGCTAGGCGTGCTCTTGCGGAGCCCGCGGCTCAGCTCGAGCCCGCGGCGGAGCCAGGCCTAGGCGCTGGCTCGAACCCAGCCTAAAAGCTAGGGCGGCGCGGCGGTGTGGCCTTATAATCTGATATGATCTGATCTGATCTGAGCGGACCTGGCCGGAGCCGAGGCAGAGGGAGGAGAAGAGGGCCTCCCGGAAGCCCTCCCTGCGCCCCTGGGGGAGGTCAAGGGCGGGGCGGAGGGCGCGGCGGAGGGCGCGGCGGGGGCCATGGCCAGCGACTAATTGTAAGAGGCTTGGAGCTAAGCTTAGGAGGTCTAAGCGCCCCGCAGGGGAGAGGTCAAGGGCAGGGCGGGGCGGAGGGCGCGGCGGGGGCCAGCGACTAATTGTAAGAGGCTTGGAGCTAAGCTTAGGAGGTCTAAGCGCCCCGCAGGGGAGAGGTCAAGGGCAGGGCGGGGCGGAGGGCGCGGCGGGGGCCAGCGACTAATTGTAAGAGGCTTGGAGCTAAGCTTAGGAGGTCTAAGCGCCCCGCAGGGGAGAGGTCAAGGGCAGGGCGGGGCGGAGGGCGCGGCGGGGGCCAGCGACTAATTGTAAGAGGCTTGGAGCTAAGCTTAGGAGGTCTAAGCGCCCCGCAGGGGAGAGGTCAAGGGCAGGGCGGGGCGGAGGGCGCGGCGGGGGCCAGCGACTAATTGTAAGAGGCTTGGAGCTAAGCTTAGGAGGTCTAAGCGCCCCGCAGGGGAGAGGTCAAGGGCAGGGCGGGGCGGAGGGCGCGGCGGGGGCCAGCGACTAATTGTAAGAGGCTTGGAGCTAAGCTTAGGAGGTCTAAGCGCCCCGCAGGGGAGAGGTCAAGGGCAGGGCGGGGCGGAGGGCGCGGCGGGGGCCAGCGACTAATTGTAAGAGGCTTGGAGCTAAGCTTAGGAGGTCTAAGCGCCCCGCAGGGGAGAGGTCAAGGGCAGGGCGGGGCGGAGGGCGCGGCGGGGGCCAGCGACTAATTGTAAGAGGCTTGGAGCTAAGCTTAGGAGGTCTAAGCGCCCGCAGGGAGAGGTCAAGGGCAGGGCGGGGCGGAGGGCGCGGCGGGGGCCAGCGACTAATTGTAAGAGGCTTGGAGCTAAGCTTAGGAGGTCTAAGCGCCCGCAGGGGAGAGGTCAAGGGCAGGGCGGGGCGGAGGGCGCGGCGGGGCCAGCGACTAATTGTAAGAGGCTTGGAGCTAAGCTTAGGAGGTCTAAGCGCCCGCAGGGGAGAGGTCAAGGGCAGGGCGGGGCGGAGGGCGCGGCGGGGGCCAGCGACTAATTGTAAGAGGCTTGGAGCTAAGCTTAGGAGGTCTAAGCGCCCCGCAGGGAGAGGTCAAGGGCAGGGCGGGGCGGAGGGCGCGGCGGGGGCCAGCGACTAATTGTAAGAGGCTTGGAGCTAAGCTTAGGAGGTCTAAGCGCCCCGCAGGGGAGAGGTCAAGGGCAGGGCGGGGCGGAGGGCGCGGCGGGGGCCAGCGACTAATTGTAAGAGGCTTGGAGCTAAGCTTAGGAGGTCTAAGCGCCCCGCAGGGGAGAGGTCAAGGGCAGGGCGGGGCGGAGGGCGCGGCGGGGGCCAGCGACTAATTGTAAGAGGCTTGGAGCTAAGCTTAGGAGGTCTAAGCGCCCCGCAGGGAGAGGTCAAGGGCAGGGCGGGGCGGAGGGCGCGGCGGGGGCCAGCGACTAATTGTAAGAGGCTTGGAGCTAAGCTTAGGAGGTCTAAGCGCCCCGCAGGGGAGAGGTCAAGGGCAGGGCGGGGCGGAGGGCGCGGCGGGGGCCAGCGACTAATTGTAAGAGGCTTGGAGCTAAGCTTAGGAGGTCTAAGCGCCCCGCAGGGGAGAGGTCAAGGGCAGGGCGGGGCGGAGGGCGCGGCGGGGGCCAGCGACTAATTGTAAGAGGCTTGGAGCTAAGCTTAGGAGGTCTAAGCGCCCCGCAGGGGAGAGGTCAAGGGCAGGGCGGGGCGGAGGGCGCGGCGGGGGCCAGCGACTAATTGTAAGAGGCTTGGAGCTAAGCTTAGGAGGTCTAAGCGCCCCGCAGGGGAGAGGTCAAGGGCAGGGCGGGGCGGAGGGCGCGGCGGGGGCCAGCGACTAATTGTAAGAGGCTTGGAGCTAAGCTTAGGAGGTCTAAGCGCCCCGCAGGGGAGAGGTCAAGGGCAGGGCGGGGCGGAGGGCGCGGCGGGGGCCAGCGACTAATTGTAAGAGGCTTGGAGCTAAGCTTAGGAGGTCTAAGCGCCCCGCAGGGGAGAGGTCAAGGGCAGGGCGGGGCGGAGGGCGCGGCGGGGGCCAGCGACTAATTGTAAGAGGCTTGGAGCTAAGCTTAGGAGGTCTAAGCGCCCCGCAGGGGAGAGGTCAAGGGCAGGGCGGGGCGGAGGGCGCGGCGGGGGCCAGCGACTAATTGTAAGAGGCTTGGAGCTAAGCTTAGGAGGTCTAAGCGCCCCGCAGGGGAGAGGTCAAGGGCAGGGCGGGGCGGAGGGCGCGGCGGGGCCAGCGACTAATTGTAAGAGGCTTGGAGCTAAGCTTAGGAGGTCTAAGCGCCCCGCAGGGGAGAGGTCAAGGGCAGGGCGGGGCGGAGGGCGCGGCGGGGGCCAGCGACTAATTGTAAGAGGCTTGGAGCTAAGCTTAGGAGGTCTAAGCGCCCCGCAGGGGAGAGGTCAAGGGCAGGGCGGGGCGGAGGGCGCGGCGGGGGCCAGCGACTAATTGTAAGAGGCTTGGAGCTAAGCTTAGGAGGTCTAAGCGCCCCGCAGGGGAGAGGTCAAGGGCAGGGCGGGCGGAGGGCGCGGCGGGGGCCAGCGACTAATTGTAAGAGGCTTGGAGCTAAGCTTAGGAGGTCTAAGCGCCCCGCAGGGGAGAGGTCAAGGGCAGGGCGGGGCGGAGGCGCGGCGGGGGCCAGCGACTAATTGTAAGAGGCTTGGAGCTAAGCTTAGGAGGTCTAAGCGCCCCGCAGGGAGAGGTCAAGGGCAGGGCGGGGCGGAGGGCGCGGCGGGGGCCAGCGACTAATTGTAAGAGGCTTGGAGCTAAGCTTAGGAGGTCTAAGCGCCCCGCAGGGGAGAGGTCAAGGGCAGGGCGGGGCGGAGGCGCGGCGGGGCCAGCGACTAATTGTAAGAGGCTTGGAGCTAAGCTTAGGAGGTCTAAGCGCCCCGCAGGGAGAGGTCAAGGGCAGGGCGGGGCGGAGGGCGCGGCGGGGGCCAGCGACTAATTGTAAGAGGCTTGGAGCTAAGCTTAGGAGGTCTAAGCGCCCGCAGGGGAGAGGTCAAGGGCAGGCGGGGCGGAGGGCGCGGCGGGGGCCAGCGACTAATTGTAAGAGGCTTGGAGCTAAGCTTAGGAGGTCTAAGCGCCCGCAGGGGAGAGGTCAAGGGCAGGGCGGGCGGAGGGCGCGGCGGGGGCCAGCGACTAATTGTAAGAGGCTTGGAGCTAAGCTTAGGAGGTCTAAGCGCCCCGCAGGGGAGAGGTCAAGGGCAGGGCGGGGCGGAGGGCGCGGCGGGGGCCAGCGACTAATTGTAAGAGGCTTGGAGCTAAGCTTAGGAGGTCTAAGCGCCCGCAGGGGAGAGGTCAAGGGCAGGGCGGGGCGGAGGGCGCGGCGGGGGCCAGCGACTAATTGTAAGAGGCTTGGAGCTAAGCTTAGGAGGTCTAAGCGCCCGCAGGGGAGAGGTCAAGGGCAGGGCGGGGCGGAGGGCGCGGCGGGGGCCAGCGACTAATTGTAAGAGGCTTGGAGCTAAGCTTAGGAGGTCTAAGCGCCCCGCAGGGGAGAGGTCAAGGGCAGGGCGGGGCGGAGGGCGCGGCGGGGGCCAGCGACTAATTGTAAGAGGCTTGGAGCTAAGCTTAGGAGGTCTAAGCGCCCCGCAGGGGAGAGGTCAAGGGCAGGGCGGGGCGGAGGGCGCGGCGGGGGCCAGCGACCACGAGGCTTCGAGCTCAGCTTAGGTGATCATGAATAAGGCCCGGGCCGCCTCGCGGGGCGGAGGGCTGAGCGGGGGACGCGGGGTGGAGGGGCCCCCCGCCCCGCGGCGGGGCGGGGTGGGCGGGGGGGGCTCGTGCGGGCCTCTAAGAGAATCCAGCCTAAAGGCCTTTACGGGGAGGGGCGAGGGCGGGGCCGGGGGGCTCTTCTGCTCGCCTCTGGGCGTCGGTACGAAGGGCGGCCTAAGAGAATGTGGGACGGGGCGTAGAGAGGGCGGCCTAAGGCTAAGGCGGCTAGATAAATATACTGCGTGCCTCTGGGAGTCGGCGAGGGCGGCGCGGTACTTGCGGAGCTCCTCCGCCTCCCCGCAGAAGAGCTTCACCGCTGCACGAGCGTGAGGAGAGAAAAGAGAGGACGAAGGGGCTTCGTTTCAAGTTCTAAGCCTCGGTTCTTCGGCTTAGGTTCTTCGGTTAAGTTCTAAGCCTTCTCTAAGAGAGAAAGGAGGGGCGCGGGCCCTCGCAATTGGCGAGGGCGGTTGGGCTTTCTTAGGTAGGTTAGGCGCATTTGGGTTAAGTTTGAGTTAGCTCTCAGCTTAGGCCGGTTTTAGTTAAGTTAAGAGGGAGGAAAGGAGGGCGGTGGGCGGGCGGACCCTCGCAGTTGGCGAGGGCGTCTCCCAGGAGCTCCCCCGGCCGGCTCTGCTTCTCGCCCAGCGCCTTGCGCAACTTCTCCGCCCGCTGCGAACGAAGGGTTGGGGGGTAGGGGGGTACGGGAAGAGGAGGGGGGGCGAGGGAAGGAGGGAGGGGGAAGGGGGGTACAGTGCGTCGCACCTTGGAGAGGACCCACGTCCAGAGCGCGTAAAGAAACGCGGTCACCACCAGCACCCCCGCGTACACCGGGGGGTACCTGTTTCGGGGGGAGTAAGGGAGAGGAGGGTCCCGGGGGAGGGGTACGGCACCCGACGAGGAAGATGGAGAGGAGGGATACGACGTCAAAGGCGGCGGGGGCTACCACGTTCGAGGCCACGTCCAGGAGCGCCAGTACCCCCGCCGTCCCTCGATCCTGCGCCGAATCAGATCAGATCTGATCTGATCTGATCTGAACGGGGCGGGGGGGGGGGCACGCCATGGCCGAGATGCTCTTCGCCGCAGCGTTCTCGATGTGATACGCCAGGGGTAGACTCTGGAGCTGCGGGTGGGGGGTACCGGCGCCGACTCAGTCGCGGGTTCGAATTCGATCTGCCGGGGTACCGGAACACGGAGCGGCGCGCCTGCGCGACGGTTCGCTCGTTGATGGATCGCGTGATACCCTGCTGCAGCTTGTTGTAGTTCAGCCACTTCGCCTGCCTGGGGTACGGAATCAGAGAAGGGGAGGGGGTAGCGGGAGCCTCGGAGCGCCCGACGCGCGGCTGCGGCGCACCCCGTGATGTGTATAATCCAAAACCACATGCCTGCACGAACAGCGGAGGGCGCGGGCGGGCGGATCAAATCGCAGGATCAAATCGCAGAAAGCTGAGGGTCCCAGATAGACTGGGCCGGGCCGGGACGACCCTATCCCTAGGCCCAGAGGGAAGGCGGTGCGGCACCGTAAAGAAAGACGAAGCCGGGACGGAACTCGCCCCGCTGGAGCTGGTCCATGAGCACCTGCGCATGCGCCCGCCGCGCGCGCGCTCGCGTCAGCGGCGGGCTTCAGAGGGCAGTTCGAATTCGAAGTGCGCGTGCGGCTGCGCGCCTTGTACAGGAGCGGGCGGGCGATGGCGACGGTCTGGTGCAGGAGCGTGTTGAGGACGAGGCCCGCTGATAGGAGCCGCACGCCGCGCTCGCCCCGCGGCCACACGAAGCCGAGGAGGATCCGGAGCGAGCGGGCGGCCCCCAGGCGCGCCCGCTTCTCTTTCTCCTCGTCCTTCTCTTCGAATTCCTTGGCGCCTCCGCCGCCGCCGCCTTCGCCCGTCTCGAGCTCGACCTCGCCGCCGCCGCCGCCCGCGGATTCGGGCGCGAGAAGTTCGACGCCCTCGGGGTCCTCCGGGTCGCCACGAGCAGCGGCTCCGCGCGTCCTCGAGCCGCCGCCGCGCGCCTCGTCGAGGAGGCCGACCGCATACAGCGCCCGCCGCGCCAGCGCCAGCGCCCGATCCGGGTAGCCGCCCGCCATCCCAGAGCGCTCGCCACTGCGTTCGAGATCTAGACGCGTCCGCCGTGTACGCCCTCGCAACCCGTATACGCGCGTACCCCACCTCAGTGAGCAGACTCGGCGCAGTCGAGCAGCTGCAGACTGCGCAATCGGATCGGAGCAGCGGCCTCGGCGCGCAAAAGAGCGACTGCTGCTCCAACGACTCACTGCCCACTGCTCACGCCCTGCTATGGCCTTCGCGACCTGTCCACTCGGCGCGGCCGCCGTCGCGAGCACGCATCGCGTCGAGCTCGCGATCGAGTCGTCGACGTCGTCGCGTGAGGCGAGTCGCGCCTCCTCGGTGCAGGTGGCCAGCGCACGCCTCCCCGGCCCGCGCCCCGTAGGAAGAAAGCGAGGGATGTAGATCCCCAGCTAAGAGCGGGTGTGGCGGAGGCGCTAGGCGTGCTCCCGTTCTAGAAGCGGCGGCGTCCCCGGCCCCGTTCTCGAGGCGCAGAAATGCGCGCGCCTCGCGGGCCCGCGGCCGCGCCCCATGGCCGGCCGATCGATCGGTCGCGCAGGTGGCGGGCCGAGCCCGTTTCTTTGATCGCGCTACGAACGTCCAGTCGAATTTCATGTGCGCCGCGCGCGCTGCCGACTTGGCGCCGCGCCGCCGACTTGATCATGACCGGCGCGCAGGTGCAGCCCTTCGCCCGCGTATTGCAGTGAACTACGAACTCGGCGGAGGGAGCGCCGCGCAGGCCCGCGCATCCGTTCTTCCTTCGCCGGCGCCCTCGACTGGCGCGTTGGAAGCTGTCGAGATCTAGACGACGCGCGAGTCGTGTTCCTTAGGCCTCCCACGTGCACAATCTCGTCGTCTGCGTCAGTGGAGCGACGCGGGCACTCCACCTCGGAGCAGCGCAGGCCCAAGCTTTTGATCTTTGGGTTCGGATACACAGCTGCGGCTCTGGCGAGCAGCCTCCGGCGAAGCGGCGCGCCCTTCGAAATAACGTGCACGACGAGGAGCCCGGACAAGCGCGAGATAATCGAGGCCCACGGCTTCGATGCGCACATCTTCTCTGCAGACCAGAGACTTGCAGATGAGGCGCGTTTGGAGATTACATTGAAGCGATGTGACGCGCTAAATAATATTTTAATGCGACGCAGGCTTTCGAGGGGGTCACGCACGTCCTCAGTACAATTGCGCCTGACGGGGAAGGAGACGTCGTCGTTGACATGCACGGGAAAGATATCCGAGGATGCGAGCGGCTGGTCTGGTGTGGATACCTATCCTCTGTGCGCGATTTTCCGAAGTTCGATTTCGATTTCAGAAGATTATAATTATAAATAAGCTGCATGCATATGCTGACTCTGACTCGGTTAATTTGAAGACTGGGGTCTATAATTGATTATACAATTGATTATAATTACAAATAAGCTGCACACCTATTCTGACTCTGACTCGGTCGATTTGAAGACTGGAGTGTATGGGCAACAAGACGGCAAGGTTGTTTTCGAGGACTCGCCCCTCAATCCTAGCAGTGAGAGGGCGAGGAGGTGCGCAATTTACGACTAGTTCTGTATACGTATATGTCTAGATCTGGCTTCTTAAGTAGCTAGATCTAGATATATATGTAAGAAGGGGCACCGGTACCTCATCCTCATGAGTACTCAAGCTTGCGCCAGGAGGGCACGCGCGGAGCAGGCGTGGAGGGACCTCGGCATCGGCAGCCGGCTCCACATTTTCAGACTCGCAGGTACGCATGATCATGAATAATGGTTGAAAGGCGAAATGCTTCTGATCATGATTCACGCGTAGGAATCTATGGGCCTGAGCGGAATACCCTTGAGAAGCTCCGGTTTGTGAAAGAGCTGTGGAGGCTTAAGCTTGATTAATATTCCCTTTGGGTGAAGCTTATTTGCGGTGCACAGGTCGGGGAGGACACCGGCAGGGGCCCTGGGCGCGCGGCGTCCCGGACAAGTTTTCTCAAGGATCCATGCGAGTATAATTTCATTTTAGCATTCTGTAATATATATTTAGTCGTCTGCGGCTCAATTTCTGACACAATCGCAGGTCGCGGACATCTGCCAAGTTATCCAAGCGACTTTCCCCGAACCCGAGGGCCCCTTCCCGTCCCAAGTTCAGGGCGCGCAGCAGCAGGAGGGAGAGCCCTTCGTCTGGAACGTGTCCGACGACGAGCCCTGCGAGCCCGGCGTCGTCATCGATTACGCGAGGAGCCTGCTGGGCATGAAGCCAGCAGCACAGGAGGATCCTTCATCCTCATCTTCTGTGGAGTCCGGACAGCTCAGCGAGACCATCCTCAGCTTCTACGGCGAGAACAAGCGGCCGTCCAACCGGCGCATCACCAGGGAGCTCGGCGTCCGGCTGAGGTACCCCACCTACCGGGAGGGACTCTCCGCAATCGCAGCGGGGGACACCGCGCCTTTCTAGAGCTTGCAATTGCCTGGCTCGTGAAGTACATTACATAGTTTTTGCAAATAATATACATATACAGATTCTTGAATCGATATCACTGCGCGGTAGTGCACGTACTGCGATGCATTTCGTGTCGAATGCTAGCGCTCCTGCAGGTCCGTACTCCCCTCCCCCCGTTCCCCCCGTTCCCCTCAACCCCCCCCTCCACCCCCCCCGCAACCCCCCCCCCCCATGGCCACCCCTCCCCCCTCCCGGCCCCCGCTCTCCCAGCCCTCCCCCCTCTCCGGAGGCCAGCTGCGAGAAAGCGAATTCGAAAAACATTCGAGCGTCCGAACTAGAACTAGGACTGCAACCCGCAGGGCGGGGCGGGGGCAAACACACACAAGATCTCCCGCCAACAGCCACCACGGCCAGCGCTTAAGCTTAGGCGTGAAGCACGCCTCCCTCTGTACCCATGAAGTGCTTGCGGAAAGATTGGCACATGCGCAGGCCCTGCAGGATAGTCTCTGCGGAGAGATCAAATTGGACTCGTAGGAGGCGGGCGAGCTCGAATTCGAGAGATCGGCGTACCCATCTTGGTCTCGAGGTTCCGCAGGTCGATGTTGATGACCTGCTGCTGGCCCGCCACGCCTCCGTACCCCTGCGCCGCCGCCGCCGTTCGTGACTCGGCGATCGCGAGCCGGGCGAGCGGGGGGGCGGCGGGAGGCGCTGGGGCTTGAATTTGGCGCACCGGTCCCGGGGCGGGGGGCGGCGGCGGAGGCGGCACCGCCTGCTGCTGCTGGCGCCGTTGCTTCGCAAAACAAAAAAAGAAAGAGCGGTCGGCCCGCAATTGAAAGAAAAAAGGAGGGATACGTGAACGGGAGCGGACGCGGAGGTTGCGGAGGCGGGCGTTGGAGGTGACGTTGGCGCCCTGGCCCGTGACGCGCTCCCACGTCTCCACCACCAGCCGCCGCATCGTCTTGTCTGCAAGCAGAATCGAAAGCAAGCGGCCCTTCGTGAGCGAATAGAGAAGGAAGAAACGCCTTGCTTTAGTTAGTCTTATTATCGATTGCGTCCTAGGCAAGCCCAGGAAAGCTTAGATCGAATTCGAACAAGATCGGCCCTCTCATCGTAGCCGGCGCCACTTCGTTCGCACCGTCGACGTCGCGCACGCCCCGCGCGAGGCTCCGGAAGACCGAGTCCTCGTCCTCCTCCCCCACCAGGTCCTCCTCCCCGTCTGAAAAAAGAAAGGGGGGGGGATAAGGAGGGGTGTGGGATAAAAAGAAGGGGGGTACGGCGCGCCGTCGTCGTCCTTCTTCTTCTTGCCCGCGGCGCCGGCGATGGGCGCCGCGTTGGCCACGAGGCCCTCCCGCTGGCCCTACCCCCGAGCCTCAGCGCCCCCGAAGGGGTACAGGGCTGGAGGGTCGGGGGAAGGGGTACACGCGCCTCGCGCTCGATCTCGTCGTCGTCGTCGTCGCCCGCGTCGTGCGAGCCGAGCAGGTCGAGGTCCGAGTGCTAGGAACCAGATCAAATTCGAAATTCAAAAATTCAAATTTAAAAAATTCAAAATTCAAACGGTCGCACCGAAAGGACGCGGCGGACGTCGGCAAGGGCGGAGAACTGGCACGTGAGGGCGAGGCCGACGAGGTATAGAGCCCTGCACGCGCGCGCAAGGCTTAAAACTTCAGCTAAAGAGCTAAAGAGCTAAAGAGAGAGCTAAAGGGAGAGAAGCTTGAGAACGAGACCGCTCGAAATCGATCGAACAAACAAGGCCGGGCGCACGTGAAGCGGGCGAGGAGGGCGAGGAAGATGGACCCCTCAGGAAGATCGCCCCCGTAGTGGGAAAGGCTATAAGCTATAGAGGGATCATAGAGGGATATAAAATATAGACTACTAGCTATTCACGTGCGCCCGCCCGCCCACCCTGGTCTAAGCAAGCTCAAACTGTTAAACGCACGTGAAGGGGGCGAGAAGGGCGAGGAAGATGGAGCCCGTGACGGCGGCCGTAACGCGGTAGCGGCGCCCGTCGTTGGCCGCGACGGAGCGGGGGCCGGGGGCCCCCAGGCCCCAGGGGTCTGCCCAGAAGAGGCACATCTGCGCGGCGCGGCGCGGTAGGTGGGTAGGAGGCGAAGGTGGGGGCGGCGCTAACTAGCTAGCTAGCTAGCTAGCTAGTAGCTAGACGCTTGCTTGAATTGGATAGCTAGATGGCTCTCACCTGGACGATGTTGAGGGGCGCGGGGAACACGCCCACGTCCTGCGCGCGCCCCGAAGACCGCTCAAAAGGGCCGGAGGGGAGGGGGGAGGGGGAGGGAGGAGGGCGTCTGTAGCCGCCCGACCTGGGAGTAGGCGAGGACGGTGAGGGAGTAGCCTTAGGCCTTCTCTAGGCGGCCTAGTCTAGGAGTGGACCCCGGGGCCCCGGGGGGATTACGGGGCGAGCGGGTGGGCGGGCCTGTGAGCAGGCGAGGACGCGACTCTAGGCTCGGTCTAGGAGCGGGCGGTGGGCTGCCGGGGGACCCAGTGGACCTGGGAGTATGCGAGGACGGTGAGGGAGTAGCCGAACTTGAACTCGCTCTCCGACGCGTTCTGGATCCGCGCGTACGTGCTGCCGGGGGGGGGGGGGGGGGGGGGGGGGGGGGGGGGGGGGGGGGGGCTCAGAGTCGGCTGGCGGGGCTGTTCGGGTGTGTTTAGCTTTCGGCGGGGCGCGAGCGTTGTGAAGCTATAACTGTTATATGAAGGGCGGGGCCCCTATAAACGTTATATGAAGGGCGGGGCGGGGCGGGGCGCGCTTGGAGAGGATGGCGATGAGGAGGTTGAGGAGGAGGACGGAGCCGACGACCAGGTAGAGCCCCACCAGCACTACCTGCGGGGGCGGAGTCAGCGGAGTCAGCATCAGGTCCAACGCGGGAGCGCTCGCTCGTCCCAGCTCCCGAGCCTAAGCCCTCTGCCGACGAGGAGGCGAGGCGAGGAGGAGGGGGGCAGGCGAGGCGAGGAGGAGGGGGGCAGCGGGCCCAGCGGAGTCAGCTGGGCCCGACCGGCCCGGCCGCCCATGTAAACCCTCTCTCTACCGCCCCTAGAGCCCTCGAGCCAGCGGCTGCTCCTCGGCCTGGACGGGCGGGCGCCTAGGCTCGGCCTGGACTCGTCCCGGCTCGGCCCGGCCTGGCGCACGGAGACGGTGGGGGTGTCGGAGCCGAGCAGGTCGAAGTGGACGTCCCCCAGCAGCGAGCGCATCAGCCCCGAGAGCGTGAAGAAGAGCCCTGCGAGGGCGAGGAGGAGGCTCAGAGGGGAGGGGGCCGGGGAGGGGGGGCGCCGCCGCCGCCGCAGAGGCGGCTTTATTAAGGTCCAGTGGGGGTACGGGCGGCCCTCGCTCACCAAAGTGGTCGAGGTGCCCAGCCTCCTCGCCCCGCCCAAAGAGCAGCACCTGCCGAACCACGTTGAGCTCTAAGAAGAAGATAGAAGCTCCCTTCTATCTTCTTTCTCCCTTCTAGATAGTTTCCTTAGTTTCCTTCCTTCAATCCTTAGATAGTTTACAATCTTAGCTCTAAGAAGAAGATAGAAGATAGTTTCTCCCAAGTTTCCTTTAGATACAATCCGATGCCCAGCTACAGAGCTCCCCTCTCCCCGGTGGGGGCCTGATGCAGAGCTCCCCGCTGCTCCCCCTCCCCCTCCCGTTCCTCCTCTCCCGGGCCCACCTCGGTGCGTGTGACGGAGTAGACGGTCTGGCCGAAGCCGAGCACGATGACGAGGAGGAGCAGCCCGAACGAGGCCAGGTCCACCAGCATCCGCCGGATCATCTGATATCGTATCACATCACATCGTAGCACATCGCAACGTAACATATTATCATATCGTACCGTGATGAGGGGCCCGAGGGTGGAGGAGAGGAGGCAGACGCGGAGGAGGCGGCCCCACATCACCACCGCCGCGTACTGCGCGGGGGGGCCCGCCCCGCCCCGCGTCGGCCGTCAGGCGGCCTTAAGGTTCTAGGCCCTCCGTACTGTGAAAGGCCCTCCGCCCCGCCCCGCGCCGCGTCTGAAGGGTCCAAACCCCGCCCCGTGTCGGTCGCTAGTCGCTGAGCCTAGTCGTCGGTCGGTCTTATGTATGGCGCCTCGCCCCGCTTCGGTCCGTCGAATGCTAAACGTGGAGCCGGGGAAGCGGCACGAGCGGGGCGAGGGAGGGCCTTGGGGGGACGCGCCGCCGCCCGCGCGAGTCTTATGCGCGCACCCTGCCCTGTCTTTCGCTCGCCTAGCCTCACGCTAAGCCTCGCGGCGTGAGCCACTCTCTCACGCACCGCGAGGATCTCGTATTGGATGCGGAGGAGGGTCTCGCGGCGGGCGGGGAGGAAGGCCGCCGAAGTCTTGAACAACAGCGCCACCGCGAACACCAGGACCGAGATCAACTGGGTACGAGAGAGGGCGAAGAAGGCGGGTGGGTGGGGCGAAGAGAGGGCTGCCGAGAAGGGGGGGAGGGATAGGGGGGTACGCACGTCGAGCTTGTTGAAGAAGTCGGCGGCGAAGGAGCGCCAGCCGAGGGAGCGCACGGAGTGGGCGATGCGCCCCGCCGTCCCCAGGATGCTGGAAGGAGATTAAGAGGGATCAATTTGGGAAGCTCCTCCTTTTAAGAGCTTGAAGCTTCATTTTCTAAGAGGTTCTCAGAACTTTAAGCTTCTCTTTCTAAGAGCTATAGAGCTTCTATGATCGGTTGGCTGAGGGGATTGGGCGCACTTGATGTACATGTACCACCACAGGATCGTCGCGGCGGCCCCGTGCGTAGTCGTCTCCAGATTCATGTACGCCCTGTTGGGGGGGGAAGAAGTCAGAGGGGGGTACGGGGCGGTGGTTTTTTCAGGGCCGTTACGCACGTGTATGCCGCGAGGAAGAGTACGTAAAATAGGGTCTCAAGGGCGAACTCGCCCTGAACGGGGGAGGGGGAGAAATCAGCCCCTGGGGTCTTGGCCTGGGCCAGGGGGGGGGGGGAGGAGGGGGGACGGGGGCGGGGCAGGCACCAGGGGGGTACCCCAGAAGCACTCGGGGTCGCCGGCGAATCGGAAGGGCCGCGCGAACGGAGCCACGAAGACGCTGCTCCAGAAGCGCGACCCGTGGCCCGTGCGCCCGTGCCACAGCTTCACCACCGCGTCCTGCGAACGAAGTATTCTGAGCCCCGTACCCCCTTCCCCTTCTCCACCCCCTTCTACGTACCTGGACTTCGTCGCAGGCCATGAAGTCCGTCGCGTGGAGTTCCTGGGCCAGCAGGAGGGGGGACCACCGCTCCGAGACGCGCTCCTCGATCAGCGCGACGACGCTGTACCCCCCAAACGAGATTCGAGGTGAGGGGGGTACAGGCACGTCAAGGTCGAGCTTTTAAAACGGCTGACCTGTCCTCCCCGTGCCGCAGCACGTGCGCCCGGAGGTACTGCGCGTTTTCCGTTAGAGGATCGTGGGGGTACGAGGGGTCGGGGGGGGGGTACGGCCGCGCGCCTCCTTGGCGCGCTGTATCGACTCGGCGGCCTTGGCCTCCAGTACCCCCCTGTACTTCTGGTCCTTCCTCGAGGCCTGGGCTCGCTCAGGTGAGCGGAGGAGGCTCAGGCGAGCTCAGGTGAGCGCGGGCGGCCCGACCTCCGTGAAGGCGTAGGCGAAGAGCATGGCGGCGTGGACCTGGAGGAGGAAAGGGGGGGTACGGGTGAGGAAGGGGGGTACGGGTGAGGAAAAGGGGGTACAGGTGAGGAAGACGGCCCCGGGGCCCTCTATGAGAGTGGGGAGGGAATGCGAAGCCGCGGGGAGAGCCATCCATCGGCCCAGCCTCTATCGTGCCCTCGAAGCCCCGGGGGTCTAGCCAGCGAGCCGGCCAGCCAGCCTCCAGCCCGCCGGCCTCGGGCGGCGAGAGGCGGGCGGAGACCGCTTCGCTTAAGCGAGCGGACGCCCCGGATTCCACATCCGGCCTCTAGCGGGCGCAGCAAGCTAGCTAACGCCCCGGATCCCTCTAGTGCACCTTGTTGCGGGAGACGTCGCAGAGCTCCGTGACGGGGCAGTAGGGCCCCAGCTTCGCCCACGAGTTGACGACCTGCCGTCCGCCCCCGGTTCAGATCCAGGCTGGGCCGGCTAGCTAGCTATCTAGCTAGCTCTGGGGCGCGGGGGCGTGAGGCGACCTCGAGGCCGTCCGGCGTGCTTGTGTCGCACACCTCCTTGCGCGGCTCCAGGATCCTGCCCAGGGGGAAGGCCCCAGGCCGCCGCCCGGTAAGCGGAAGACAGCGCGCAGGTAGGTGGGCGGGGTGGGGCGCGCGCGCGCGCGCACCGGAAGATGGTCACGCCGTCGCGGCGGCCGCCGTACTTCCCCGCGTAGTCGTACCTGTTGGTGGCAGAGGAGACGGGAAAAAGCGTCGGCGGGGTACGCGTTTCGTCGATTCTTCGAAGGAGGGTGGGGGGTACGCGTGCGCACGCGGTCTTGCCGAGGCGGTCGACGAGGTCTTTGTCGGCCTTAAACTCCACCACCAGGAGCCGAACCACGGTCCCGTGGCCCTGTGTACGGACGGAGATTCAAGGTGGGAAGGGCGGCGGGGAGCTGGCTGGCTGGAAGCAGCGGCCCCGGGCCCCAGAGCTGGCCTAGCCAAGCAGTGGAGAGCGCTAGGCGCGCCCGCGGCTGGCTGGCTGGCTAGAGGGGTCCGCTAATTGCACGGTCCGCCAGGCTGGGGGCGTTGGGCGCGCCGGCGGCTGGCCGGCTAGCCGCCCCGGAGCCCTAGCCCAGCCCCCTAAATCCGCGGCTAGCCCCTAGCGGAGCTGGCCGGCCATCCGCCCCGGAGCCCTAGCCTAGCCCCCTGAATCCTCGTACGGACCTTGATGATCGCGTACATGAGCGCCGTCTGCTTCGACACCGCGTGCTGCGCGCGCGTCCGGGTTCAGGTGAGGTTTTCGGGTCAAGACGTCCCCTCATCCTCCTTCCTCTACTACTACTACTACTACCACTACTGCTTCTGGGCGGGGCGCGCAAGCGCGGACCTGAGTGTTGACGAGCTGCGGGGCGCGCTCGCCCGCGCTTTTGAGGAGCAGGGCGACCATGGGGAGGTGGCCCGCCAGGACCGCGAGGAAGAGGGCGTTCATCCCCGCGTTGCCGCCCTGCTCGACGATCGCGAAGAGGTCCGCGCCGTGCTTGATCAGCGAGCTCGCGATCTCGAGCTTGTTGTTGCGCGCGGCGATCATGAGGGCGCTCCGCTTCGACTTGGGGTCCCGGGCATCGATTGCGAAACCGGGCCGCCGGCTCGCCAATATGTCCTTCACCTATTAGATAGACAGATCCTCAACGGAAAGTCTCAGGGAGTTCGAAGATCCTATAGATAGATAGATAGATAGATAGATAGATAGATAGATAGATAGATAGATAGATACTATAAGAGCGATAAGATAAGTTCGAAGAGCGATTCGTTGAGAAAGCGGCGGCGTGGATGCGCTAAGAAAGCGGCGCGCGTGCCTTGGGCAGGTTCGCTTCGTTGACGGCGAGGATCAATGCCATCTCGTCGGTGCCCTCGCGCGCCACGGGCGCGACAGGGACGATTGCGCTCCCCGTGCGCGTTATCTGGCGCCCGAATTCGCGCCCCATCGACGCGGGCTGCGGCGGCTTGGCGTGGTGCGAGCTGTTGGCCGACGCGGCCGTCTGCGGGGGCGCAACGGGCGCGAAGCTGCTGGCAGCGAGGCCGCCCGGGTAGCTCAGCCCGGGATTGCCGAGCGTGTTGCCCGCCTGACGAGAGTAAGGGGCCGCGCCGCCGGCCGTGATTTGCCTTTCGAATCCGCCGGCGTTGCCGCTGCTGTACGCGCTGTAGTGCTCGCTGCTCGGCCGCATGGACGTCGCGCGGCTTGCCGTCGTGGGATCAACGCCACCGAGCTGGCTTCCAAAGGCGTTCGATCGCTGCGGGCTGTAGCCATACGGCTGTCCGGCCGGCGGCGCGAGCCCGGTCGCCGTCGCGGAGAAGCGCACGTAGCCCGAGCTTCCGCCCGGCTGCGATGAAGGATACAAGGGCGTCGGTTGCGGCTGCATCGCGCTGGCGTGCTCGGTCGGCCTTCAGCTTTTTGAAGGGAGCGCTTCACGCCCTGCGCTTGAGAGCGCACAAGCGGCTATCCTGCAACTCCGGTGACGCAGACTGTGCGTCTCAGATTATCCTGCGGTGGCTCAGCTTCCTTTTTGAGGGACCCGCGAGCGGCAGGCCAATCATCCACTGTACCCCTTGGCCGAATTTCCGCTGGAAAAGTCGGAAACTTGTGACTACTGCCGGCGCATTGCTGGCCTCGCACTGAACTCGCACCGTCCTTCAAAGACAGCGAGCCTGGACCGCCGCAGCGGGAAGTAACCTGATTGCCCAGACCGCCGCAGCTAGAGCCTAGAGCGGCAGCAAGTTACCGCGGTTCAGCCCGACGCGCTGCGCCGCACGGGAGCGCACACTGCAACCCCGACGAGGCCCTTGAAGCGCTCGGGCGCCCGCCAGCTTCGACCGCTAGGGTCACCCGTCCAGACGCAGCTGGTCAACAAACATGATCCGCAAAGTCGTCAAGGAGGTCAAATCCTTCTTCTCGACGCCCACGCAGCTCGACAGGAGCACAGGGAACTTGCTTGTCAAGGTCCGAACCCCAGCTCCGCCCGCGGCCTCGGCCTGAGGCGCCCCGCAGGTG
Organism: Cyanophora paradoxa; assembly: GCA_004431415.1. NCBI lineage: Eukaryota > Glaucocystophyceae > Cyanophorales > Cyanophoraceae > Cyanophora > Cyanophora paradoxa. Next base: position 116,147 of record QPMI01000453.1, on the reverse strand, counting down.
CAGCACACAATCCGGGCGAAGGACGTGCAGAACGCCATCGAGCACATCATCGGTGCGCTCGCCAGGCGCTCGTGCGCTCCGCCGGGCCGCCGCGCTGACGCCCCGGGCAGTCTACGATGAGCAGGGCGCCGAAGAAGGTCCGCCCGCGCGCCGCGGCTCTCCAGCGATCCGCCGGCGCCGCGCTGAGCCTCCCGCAGCGCTGGTGAAGGGCACGGACAAATTCCCGTTCGCGGGGCTGCGGCCGGGGCGCAAGACGGTGGCGATCTCCTGGCGGGGCCAGCCGTACCTCAAGAAGCAGACGCAGGTCCTGCCGGTGCGAGCGCCCTCGCCCTCTGCTCGCTTCTCTTCTTTCTTACTCACTCGCTCCGCTCGCCTCTCTTCTTAGGGCAAGACGACGGTGTGCAAGGTCTTAATGGACTGCGTCCCGGCGCTCTTCCGAATCTACGACGCGGATTTGAAATCCCCGCTCCGCGGCGCCCAGGTCGGTTCGAAGATTTGATCTCGAATTCGAATGCGAATTCGAATTCGAATTTGAAACAGGTCGTTTTGCATGGCGAAGAGCACCAGCGCTTCCACGGGACAACGGACCACTACGGGGAGGTACAGCATTTCCGACTCCGAACTCGAATTCAAATTTTCAAATCCGAACACAGGTCACGCTCCCGGTACCCATCGACCTGCTGGAGGCGCCCCGCGACCGGGACTCGCCCCGCGGCCGCTTCCTCCTGCAGGCGACGCCCCCGGTGCGCCCTCCGCACCCCCTCCCCCCCCCCCCCCTCCCCGCCGAGCGTGTCTTCGCCGTGATTCGATCCGATCCTCCTGATCCCCCCCCCATCCCCTCCCCTACCCCCTACCCCCCCCTCTCCCCGCCCCGGCGCGCCGGCGCGTTGCGATTCCGATCCTAGCGCCAGCCGGTCTCTTTAATCCCGTTTCGTCCGTAAGCTCCTCGGAGCCCAGCCCTTTCCCCCTCCCCCAACTCCCCATCCCCCCCCCACCCCCCCCCACCCCTCCCCCCCCCCCTCGCCACCCCCCACCCGCCCCCCCCCGAACCTCTGAAAGCTCCGGTCTGATATCTCCCTCGAATCCAGGGCTTCAGGAGCAGTGTGCGCTGCTGGGTGCTCGCCGGCGGGGCGGCGACGGCGGACCCGCTGGCGCCCCTCCCCTTCCAACTGAACTACCTCACCAGTGCGCCCCCTTGTACTTAAGCGCCTCTTAAGTGTCCAATCCAGCATCCAATGTTAATACAGCGCCCCCCCCTCTACCTTCTGAGCTTCTTCATCTTCTAAGGATTCGATCCAGCGCCTCTAGGCCTGTTTGATTAGCCGGCCGGGCGCCGCTTAGCTTTTTTTAAGTTCTTTAAGACCCACTGGCGCCCTTCCCCTTCCAGGCGAACTACCTCACCAGCGCGCCCCCTCAAGCGCCTCGCAAGCTCAAGCCACTTAAGGCCCACTCCTCAAGCCAGCGCAGCTTCTTAAACAAGCCAGCGGCTCAAGCTCTGTTAGTTAGTTATTATCTGTTCTGAGCCTCTAAGCTTCCGGGCTTCATGGCGAGCGTCCTAGTTTCATAATCAACCCCTGATTTGATCTGCCCCCTTCGCCCTCTTTTCCTTCGTTCGCAGCGCACCAGCCGGCGGGGGAGGAGCTGGCGGGCCTCGAGGAGCTCTACGACGACTTCGACCTCGACGAGCTCGACGAGCTCGAGGCCGGCGCCGACCTCTTCGGCGACGTGCGCGATATGCTGGGATGCGATCTCATCCAGATTCGATGCCATAGATCGAATTCAGATCATTTCGATTTAAGATCCTTTGATTTCTAGGCCGGGTCGAGGCCGGCCTCAGCTGTAGTTGATAGAAAGATCAAGAGATCCTTCCTCAAACGCGATGGATCTGACCTCCCGCTCCGGTCCGCAGGAGGCGGACGCGCAGCAGCAGCTGCTGGAGGAGGAGCTGGACGACGAGGGGGGGGACGAGGAGGTCCGACCCCTCCCTCCTCCTTCCTCTCCCCTCTCTCCCTCACTACTCGTCAGGCCTTCGACGAGGGCGCCGAGGAGCGGATGGCGGCGGCGATGGCGGCGGAGCTCGAGGAGGCGGGCGACGACGGCGACGAGGAGGAGGAGGAGGGCGGTGCGCGAGTGGGTGGGTGGGCCTCTCTAACAACTAGAAACTAGATAGCGATCTCATAGAGGAACTAGAAACAATCAGCGGATCTTAATGATTATGAGGTCTAGATTCTTTGATTTGTAGGAGGAGGAGGAGGAGGGCGGTGAGTGGGGCCGGGACGGGTCGGGCCGGGCGCCGATCGATAGAGGGGGAGGGGAGGGGAGGAAGGGGGGCGGCGGGAGCCCCCTCTGGGCCTTTGGTCTGTTCCCAACTCACTCACTGGCTCCAACGAGCCGTTCCACCGAGGCTGCCGTTCGCTCATCACCGATCCGCTACTCCCTTCTTTCGTTTCCGCGGAGCGTGAATGGCTGATCTGATCGGTCGCCTCCCTCCCCCTCCCTTTCCTTCTGCAGGGGACGACGACGCGCGGCGCGAGCCCGAGCCCGAGCCGGACCACGGGGACCTGGAGGGCGATCTCCCGGGCGAGCCGGGAGCCGACATGGTCGACTTCGACGCCCTTGGGGGCAACGCCGACTCGGGTACGCGATTATTCATTCGGGATGGATGAAGAAAGTCTTTTTTCGATTGAGTCGCTTTTTGTTGGCCACAGGGATGGCGGACTTCGACCAGATGGGCAACAACGCCGAGTCCGGAGTCATGCAGGACCTTCCCGAGCCGGTACAACCCCCCTCTATCCCTCTCCCCCCCAACTCTTCTTGACCTTGCACCCCGCAGGCGCAAGACCAGGGCAACCAGCAGACGGGGGTCAGCGACCCGGCGTGGCTGTAACCGTACCCGGCGAGCCCGGCTGTACCCCCGGCCCGTCCGGCTCCTCGCTTGGTTGCCATTGTCCTATCGACCTCCCCCGCCCCCATTCCAGCACCCTCTTTTTGCTCCCCTTACCCTCAATCGGGGCCTGTACAGCTGTAGCGCTGCTTCGAACGCTTGTAGTGATGGTATGTCTCATAAAACAAATTTGCTCGAATAGGTCCGGCCAGCTGCAGGCAGGAAATTAAAGGGGTTGCCCCCCTCCCCACGTGTCTCCCCACTGTTGCACCGTGATGTCGATGATGATCGATTTCATGATCCGAGGATCATGAAAAGCCTGAAGCACTGCAGCTGCCGCGTAGCACACGTGCGCGCGGCACTGTATACGTTCTTCAGGTTTGAACATTTCAGTTTAAACTTGAAACTTCAGAGGCCTTGCCAGGCTGAACCTCCGAGGCTCATGATAGTTATATTATATATATTATAGTTAGTATTGGCAGGCTTGAACTTTAGATAAGAGGCATCATGATCATGATCATGACCATGGACAAGCGTTGAACTTTAATTTACTGATCAAGCCTGGAAGCACCAGTCGGACGCTGTGACGATCGCCTTGTCGACTTGCAAGTTACTAATTCATTGCTACCGAGGCTACCTTGGGCGAGGGCCACACTAGGCCAAGGCTAGGCGAGGACGCGGGCGGGCGGGGCGAGGCCGGCGGGGTCGCCCCGCGCCCGCAGCTTGATCTCCTCCACCCGCGCCCGCCGCCCCGCCGCGAAGGGGCCCAGCGACCGCGGCGAGGCGGGTACGGATCCGGCCGGGTCCGCTTTCGGGCCTCGCGCGGGGGGCGGCTGCGGCTGGCCATGGGGGGCGGGGGGGGCGGGCGCGTCCGGAGGCCGGGGCGAGTTCGGAGCGGCGGGATCAAAAGTCCCCCCTTGGACTCGATCGCGGGCGCCCAGGCCGCGCCAGGTCACACCTTCCCAGATCGCCTCGCGATCGACGCGGAGCCCACTGGGGCGCCCCTCGCGATCGCCATCCGCCGCCGCGGGGCGCTGCCGCATGGGCGACGCGCTGCGGCGACGCGCGTAAGCGCTTGAGGGCGGAAAAGCACTTTGGAACGCACTCGCGCGGGGAGCGGCCGCTGCTTGAGAGCGCCGGGGGCGGTGCCTTGAGCTGGAGCCAGGACTCGGGGTGGAGGCCTAGGGGGTCGTCGGGGGCCAGGACCCGCGCGAGGACCGAGGGCGCCGCCGTGTGCGGGAGCGAGGGGAAGCGCAGCCCGGGCGGTCCCGAGGGCGGGTGAGGGGCGAGGGCGGGGGCGGGGGCGGGGCCGGGGGCGGGGGCGAGCCGCTGGCCGTGAGGGATGCCCCCTTGGGGCGGGCCGCGGTGGGAGAGGAAGGGGTTTACTACGAACTGTTGAAAAGGGTCGGGGCCCGGCTGGGGCGGCGGGCTCGGCGGCTGGTCCCGCGGGCCCACGCGGGATGCCGCCCGTGCCATCTCCTCCATGCGGGTCGACCCGCGGAACACAGCGGCCGGCTGGCTTTCTACTGCTGTCGGCCGCTTGCGGAGGCGGCGAGAGGGGGAAGGCTCCGTGGAGGGTACCGCGGGCCGGGGGGATAGGGCCCCGCCCTTCGTTCGCCCGGGGAGGGAAGCCGACCGGTACTCGGCGAACGAAGTGATGGAGGAGGCGCGGCGGGCGCCGGCGCGCCCCGCCGCGGCGCCGTCGGCGTTGATCGCCCGCGCGCGCCTCGCGGCCAGCTCCGCCTGCCTCGCGTCCTCCTCCATCTAAAAATAGAATAGTCTCGTAAGCCTCTCGTAGCAGTAAGTAGGAACCAAAAAAGGAGAGGGGGTACGTGGAGCATGGAGCGGTATTCGTCGGCACGCTCCTGCAGCAGCTCGACGACCTGAGGGGGGAAAGAGAGTGAGAATCCGAGAATCTCGTGATCGCCCATTCGGCGGGCGCAAGAAAATTAAAGCTAGAAACCCAGCACAACTAGTAATTACATAACCCTTGATGGGCCTTTACAACAAAGAGGCCGAAGACAGCGGACCTTGCCCTCGCCGACCTCGCGGTTCAGGCGCTCCTGCGCCCAGTGCTCCCGCAGGAGCTGCAGCACGCGGCGCCAGCGGTCCCGTGGCTTCGTCCGCGGGATCGGCTGCGCGCGGGGGAATTGGGGTGAGCGAGGGGCTCACGAGAAGGAGCGGAAGTAAGACGGCTAAAGAACGGGTTCGGTTCGGTTCTCAGATAGAACAAACGGTTCTCTCGCGGAGGAGAACAAACAAAACGGTTCGGTTCCCAGATAGAACAATTAGGAGGCTTGAGCTAAAGAGCTTAAAGAGGCTTGAGCTCAAGAGCGTCAAAGGCTTAAGCTTAAGAGGAGGCTCAAGCTCGCTCGCCTTGCCGGCGGCACGGAAAGCTTAAGCGGGAGCGGCAAGCTAGGTATTTGGAATCTAATAAAAGAGGGAGCTCAAGCGCTAGCTCAAGCTATGTTAGAATTCGTTGAAATTAAAGCTCAAGAGCTTTAAAGAGCTCAAGAGCTTAAGAAAGCTAAACAAAGAGGAAGCTCAGGCTCGCTCGCCTTGCCGGCGGCGCGGAGGACCTCCTCCATGCGCATGCGCTCCTCGGCCTCCTGCACGAGCCGCCGGTTGTTCGCCGCCGACGCCCGCAGGCCGTCCAGGATCCGCTGCTGCTTCTTCCGCGCCTCGTCCGGCCACAGCGCCGCCACGCCTGGGCGAGGAAGGGTAAGGTTAGATAGATGAAGGCTTAGAAGGAACGAGCTTAGCAGAGCAAGGTTAGGTTAGCTCAGTTTAGTTTGTTTGGGCCGGATCAAATAATCTAGATCTATCTATCTATCTACCTTGGATTGAATTCGCGTTCGAGCACTCGCGATAGGGCATTCGAGCACGCACAGGCCTCCTTGATCTTGACGTCCTCGGCGCTCTTGGGCTCCTGGGAGGCGTACGGGAGGAGCAGGAACATCGCGCCCTCGTCCGCCACGCGCTCCCGGTACTTGCCTGGAAAAAAAGAACGAATGAACGAATACGAAAGAAAAAGAGGAACAAAGGAGGGCTTCATCGTTCGCGTATTCGTTCGCTCGCTTCGTTCGCACCGTTGCGGGCGAGGGAGGCGACGACGTAGGCGACGGAGCGGGCGAAGAGCGGGTTGGGCCTCTTCGGGGGGCGAGGGGCGCGTCGGAGTCAGAGCGGCAGGGGGGGGGGGGGGGAGGGGGCGGGGGGCGGGGGGGGGGGGGGGGGGGTCGGGCGCGAAGCCCGGGGACGACGGGACGGCTATCATGTCTCTCTCTCTCTCTCTCTCACCTTCGAGAGGCGGACGAGGCCGGCGATCGCCCGCCGCACCAGCACGTCGTGCGACTCCGCTGCGCCCGTACCCCGGCCCGCTTGAGCTTCAATCCCAGTGGAGAAATCGAAGGGAGAAGAGGAGGTGGAGGAGAAAGAGAAGGGCCCAAAGAGTTCCAATCCCACTCTCTGTCTCGGAAGATAGAGACGCGGCCTCCGCTGCGCCCTTCCACCTCGAGCTGGCTCTAGAACTGTCTCACCGTAGTCGGAGAAGACGGCGAGGGCGCGGAGCGCCTCCGCCTGCACCTCCCCAAGCAGCTGCGGGCGGGTTCAGACTCAGGTGAGCTCAGATTCAAATTCAGGCTCAGACTCAGGTGAGCGACCTCGGTGGGCTCGGGCCCAGTGGGCATCGAGATCTAAGCGGGGCGCCCCCCCCGGCCGCCAGCTCGGGCTAGAGCTTATTTAAGCAATCAGGTTCTTAGAACGATTAAAGGATCGCCCGCGATCGCTCACCTGAGCGTCGGGGGAGCTCCCGCTCCCGCCTTCGCCGCCGCCGCCGTCGGCCTTGCCCGCCGGGGCGGCCGCCGCGACGCCGCCGGTCTCCTCCCCCTCCGCGGCCGGCGGCACGGCGACGGGGATGAGTACCTCCAGCACCCGCGCCTAATCCATAATATAATAGCTCTCAGCACGCGCGCCTAAAAATAAGGGGGATGAGGGCGAGCAAGGGTACCTTGAAGAGTGCCTGCACCATGTGGACTGCGCCGAAAGCGACGGTCAGCTTTCGGCGCAGTGAGCGGAGTGTGCTTCTGAGGATGTCTTGGCTTTGTTGTTGTGTCCCGTCGTCTAGCTCTAGCTAACTTACTTCCCCGCCGTTTTGGGAGGGAGGGGTACGCGCGCACAGTTCTTGGAGAGGTGAAAGGCGCATCGGGCGCCGCTGAGGCGGATCCGCGCGCTCGGATGCGTCAGCAGCTGCCGCACGAACCTGCGTGCATGGGGGTACGCGTCAACAGGGAGGCGGGGGGGAGTAGTTGAGGTGGGGGGGTAGGGGGCACTTGGGGAGCTCCCCCTTCTCGTTGAGGAACTTGTGGACGGCCTCCACCTGCAGGGGAGGGGGGAGGAAATAAGCTCAGACGAGAGTCTCAGATGACATCGATTTGAGAACGAAGTGTGAGGAGGACCGGGGGCGAGGCTAGTCTCGAGGGGCGTACGCGGGGTGGGGTGGGTGGGGTGGGGGGGGGGGGGGGGGGAGGGACTAGCTGGCCCGCCTCATGAGCGGCCACGATCGGGGAGGGGCAGGCGCTGGCTGCCGGGCGGGGCGGGGGTAGGGGGGTAGGGGAGGGGGGGGGAAGGGGCGGGGCGTACGCGGCAGAGGTTCGTGAGGACCGCGGCCGGAGTCTCCCGGTACTGCTCCGGGAGGGGGGCGGGCCCGGGTCAGACCGGCTCAGATCACATTCAAAGCTCAGATCGGATCGGATCTGAGCCAGGGCACCTGGTTCTGGATGAACGGGTTCGACAGGTGCTCGTACAGCACTGCGCGGACCGACTGAGTCAATCGACCCCGTACCCCTCCCCTTCCTCCTCACCGTTGTGGTACCCCTCGGCGACGTAGCGCTTGACGATGGCGTCCAGGGCTGTCAGGTTCAGAACCACCTGCTCAGGTCAGGTCAGGTCAGGTCAGGCTCAGGTGAGGTTCGGCGCCGCCCGCCCGCCCGCTCGGCGCCCGAGCGAGCGCCGCCGCCTCAGCCTCAGGCGCGCCCGGCCCGAGCTGCCCCGGGCCCCCTGTCTGTCCGTCCGCCTTAAGTCTCACCGCCGCCTCAGGCGCGCCCGGCCCGAGCTGCCCTGGGCCCTCTGTCTTTCTGTCCGCCTTAGTCTCACCTGGAATGCCGCGGTGAACTCATCCAGGTCACCGTCCTAAGCGGCGGTGAGGAAGGGGCGGGGGGAGAGTGAGGCGCAGGAGGCGAGAAGCTGGGCTAGGTTAGGCTAGGCTAGGCTAGGCGCGCACAGCGCTAGCTAGCTAGAGGCCTCCCTCCGCTCCCTTCTTTGACGGGATGGGATGAGTGAGTAAGGGGGTCGCAGCGCGGCGGCTGCAGCTAGGCTGGAGCCGGGCTGGGGCTTTCTAAGACGGCTGTCAGGGTCTCTCACCTCGCGGCGCTCGACGAGGGCCATCATCTCCGTGCTTGAGCGCAGCTGGAGCTTTCTATGATGGATACTACGGTTTCTCTCTAGGACGGCTTCTACGGTTTCTATTAGACGCTTTCTAGAATTTCTCTCTTTCCTTCTCACCTCGCGGCGCTCGACGAGGGCCATCATCTCGCCGATGCGGATCGCGTCCACCACCGCCTTCTGCGCCAGCAGCGCTGCGGGGGATCGGGGGGGAGGGGTCAAGGGGTACCGGATCGGAGGGGGGGGGGCGGGGGTGGAGGGGTACCGGAGTCGCGGGTGAGGTTGCGCAGGAGGGCCAGCACGACGGCCCGCGAGCGCCCGATCTCGGGGTCCTGCGCGTGCGCGTACCCCGCCGCGTCAGTGGGCGTACCCCGGGGAAGGGCGGGGGGGGCGGCGGCGCACCCTTCCGAGGCGGGCGAGGAGGGGTATGCCGCCAAGCTCCGCGATCTTCATGCGCTGCTCGGCTACGGACGGGGCGAGGAGCAAGCGAAGTCAAGGGGGTACGGAGTGGGGCGTGGGTGTAGAGAGGAAGGGGTGGGGGCGGGGGGGGCGGGGGGGGCGGGGGGGGGGGGGGGGGGCGCCGCACGCGAGTCGGAGGCTTCGAGGAGGTCCTGGAGGGCTACCGCGCGCTTGGGTTTGAATTTCAAGTCCTGGAGCATGAGCTTGACGCTGGGCTTGTGCTGCGGCGCCTTCAGAATGCGCGCGAGCGAGTGGCTCCTCGCCAGCTCGGCCAGGCGTGCGCCTTCTTCCTTCCCCACTTCCTCCAGCCTCTGCCGCATCCTGCGTCGCAGCGTGACGCACCGCGGGGCGGGCGTGTGGGCGGGGCAGCGCGGCCGTCAGCGGGCGAACCGGACGGCCTTGGCGGCGAGGCGCCATCGCCGCGCGACCTCCCTCTTGCGCTGCAGCCTCATCTCCTCGTCCGTGGGCGCCTCGGGCTGGTCGCCAAAGGCCTGGGGCGGGACCGGGATGGAGAAGAGCGACTGCTGCCGCGGCAGCGCGCTCCTCCGCAGCGCCTGGGCCACCGGGGCTGCGCAAGAGCAGGCCACGGCGTCATGGGCAGGACGGCAACCCGGTTAGCTAAGCAACCACTGCGCACCCTCCGGCTGCGGCTGGGACGCCCCCGCTCCCATCCCGCCGTCAACGACGCGCTGTCATCGCCCTCTCCCAGCTCCCGCGGAGGTCCAGCTTTCGACTCCAGCGACAAGTCGGCCGCGATTGGGGTACACTTAATCAGCGCGCTTGGTCGCTTCGTCGCCTCGGCTGGATCTCGCGAGGAAGCCGTAGTCGTCATCCGTCGTACTCTGCCGGCTCTGCGTTGCGGAAGCGCGCCTCCCGGTGCCCTACACGTTTCGAACCACGCGAGCGGGACTACGGCGGTTCACGCGCGAGAGCGATCGGCGTGGACCGTCGCGATGCTCTCGCAACAGCACGACTGGTCCGGGCCGGCCGCAGAGAAGAACCAGACGAAACCCGCACCCGCCACAGCACCTGCAGCGCCCGGCGTGCCCAAGCTGAATCTCGGCGCTAAGCTAGCGGCTCCGGCGCCAGAAGATGCGAACGGTGTCGCAAGCAGCGCAGAACGGACACCCGCAGACTCGCCGCCACCCGACTCGGGTCGGCAGAACCAGTCGCAGGCGGCGTCGCCGAGCGGCGAGAGCGACGTAATGGATCAGCTCAAGGTCCGCTTGCACGCGAGTTCTGCAAGCACACATCGCGATCTCACCGGCGCCTGCGCAGTCCAAGACGTGCTGGTCCCGCCTCAGCGAGCGCGCGGCATCGTGCTTCCCGTGGGCGATGAACAAAGCACCCGAGCCGCTCCCTCAGTGCGCGAGTGGCGGCGCACCCCATCCGACCGCGCGCCCCGCCTCACGCTCGGCCGGCCGCCGCAGGAACCCCGCAAGGCAGCCGATCGAGGTGCCTCGATCTCGCCCGCCCGCCCGCCCGCCCGCCCGCCCCGACCCCGCCCGCCCGCCGCCGCCGCCGGCTCACTCTCTCTCGCGCTCGCGTTCTTCAGGAGGGCGGTGAGCCGAACCCAGCCCGCAACGGGCGCCGCCCGCGACCGCGTCCCCGGCGCGGATTCGATCCCACATTTGATCCGCGCGCCCCGCCCCGCCTCGCCCCCGCGCAGACGTCGACGTGCTTGCGGAGCTCTGCGCGGCCGGCGGAGGCTCGCGCACGTCGCGGGCCGACGGTACGACCCCGCCCGCGTCTGTTCATACACACCTTCGGCCATAAAAGCTTCGCCCCGCTTTAGCCTCCCCTTTGGTTTACTACGCGTACCCCGGCTTCAGGCGTGACGTCCATCCTCGGAAACTTCCTCTTCCTCGGATCGGACTCCGACGCGCGGGACATGGCCGCCCTCCGCCGCACCGGTACCCCCCGCCCCGCCCCGCCCCGCGCCTTCAGTTTCCTTCTGTACTCTTTAGTCTTACTTCTGCTCGAGCTTTAGTTAGCTCTCGCTCTTAGCCTCCGCCGCGCCCCGCGCCCCCGCTTCAGCTTCAGCTTACTCCTGCTTGAGCTTGCTTACCCCCCCCTTAGCTAAAAGCCCTAGCTCAGCCTCCGACGCTCCCCGCTCCCAGCCTGGCTCTGCAGCTGCAGCCCCGCCCCGCCCCGCCCCGCCCCGCCCCGCCCCGCCCCGGGGCTGCTTCGTTGACTGACTCTGTCTGCCGCCCCGCCCCGCCCCGGGGCTGCTTCGTTCGCAGACATCGGCTTCATCCTCAACTGCGCCCCGCTGGACACCGTCACGGACCGGCAGGCCTACGAGCGGCAGGGTACGCCTTTCTCTCTTTGAAGATTTAAATTTTTGAATTTGAATTTGAATCCGACTTTTTCCCCACCAGGGTACAGCTACCTGGCGCTGGAGATCATGGACACGGACAGCTTCAACTTGCGGGCCGTCATGCCCCAGGCGTTTGGTTCGCCCCCCCCTCCCTCCCCCCTCCCCCCCCCCCCTTCCCCAGATCGAGCTCTAGCCTCAGCTTTAGCCTCAGCTCAAGGCTTAGGATAAGAGCGCCTCCTAAGCTCAGGCTCAGCTGAGTCTGACCGCGCCTCCCTCCTCGCGCCCAGACTTCATCGACGCGGCGTACGTGTCCGAGAGCCGCGTGCTCGTCTTCTGCAGGTCCGCGCGCCTCGGACTCAGATGAAGCTCTCCGCCCCCGGGCCGGGGCCGGGGTGGATGCCTCTGGATAGTCGGAGGCCCAAGCGTGAGGGGCGGGGACCGAGGGCCGAGGGCCGCCACGCCTCGCCGGGGGCTTTCCTAATCTTTTCGTCGGCGGGGGCCCCCCTGGACCGAGCTAGCGCTCTTTCGCCTCTCGCTCACCGCCCCTAGAGCTCTCGCTTACTTACTTACCCCCCCTACCCCCGCAGGGGAGGCCGCTCGCGCGCGGCGGCAATCGTCGCGGCGTACCTCATGCGCGTCCGGAAGCTCACCGCCCAGCAGGCCCTCCAGTACGGTGCGCGCGAGCGAACGAAGTATTATTTAACTGGGCTAGAAGCTAAGCTTAACTAAAGCATAACCAACCAATTAACGATTAACTAACTAGCTAGCTAGAAGCTTCAACTATTTAACCAACTGAGCTAGAAGCTAATCCGCGAAGCTGATCATACCGCTAACCTTGGTATGCGTACGGCATCGTTCGCAGTTCTGCAGCGGCGGCCGAGCGTCGTGCCGAACCGCGGCTTCCTGCGGCAGCTCCTCAGCTTCCAGAAGGAGCTACGCATAGAATAGAACAGAATACAGCAGCTGCAGCCGTAGCCTGAGTCTTTATCTTCAGCGCCTTGCTTGCCGCCTCGGAAGTTGTTTTGATTTTGATTCTTTCTTTTCTGGGAGGCTAGGGCTCGAAGCTTCCTTCCTCGTTGCCTTGGCCTTGATTTCCCCGGACAGTCGTTGCCCCCGTCGGATCGGGTCCCGTCTAGATCTGACGGCCCGCCCCGTCGTTAATTCAGATCCGTGCTAAGATCTGTTATGATTCCTACCCCCGCCCCCTTCCCCCAGTCATTATTACCCAGTATGCGGCGCATGCCGAGAATCGTGTTGCAAACTAGTACTGAAGCTGAGAGCGCTGCTCGCGATCGGTCGCGATCGCCCCTGGGTCCTCGGCTGTAGTCCTATAATACTGAATATGCGAGCGAACGCGTAGCATATGACTTTGTATGCCTGCCACTCCGTAAGCAGCCTTGATTCTATACAATGATTGTTAGGGGTACAACCTTCAGTCTTCTTTCGCGCGAAGCAGTGAAGATGTGTCGCGTGGCTCGTCGTGGGAGGGGCCCTAGCTGGGCCCCTCTGGTGGTCACACTTGTTCTCGTCGTCGTCGTTTTCAGCCTCTTGGCGGCCTGCGCGGAGGCGGGGTCGAACAAGAAGGGCAAGTCTTCCGCAACGGGCTCCCGCAAGACAGCCCGTCCGCGGCCGACCGCATCCGCCCAGCCACGAGCTCGCCGTTCCACGCGTGTGACCGAGGCGGCGGACTCCGGCGGCGAGGACAACGGTTCGGCGCCTACTCCAACGCCAAGTGGCCGTCAGTCAACCAGCAACAAGCGCAAGGCGCCAGCCGCCCCAGCAGTCGAAAACCGCACCAGTGACGGCGTTCCGGATCCAGAGCCATTTTCCGAGGACGAGGAGGATGTGATTGCCGGCGTGCAGCGTCGTGAGCAGTTCGGCGGTGCAGCCACACGAGAGGAAGCTCTTGCCGCACAGATGTTCCCGAATCTCGAGGTGCCGGTTCCCGACCAGCCAGGACCCAGCCGGCACACTCGGCACCGCCGCGGCCCGGTTCCCGTCGTCAACGCCACAACAGCCCCTGCCGGTGAGCTTAATGAGTACATTAAGAAGCAGATTCAGCAAGGCATAGACCGAGGGGTAGAGTCCATCCGTGAGCACCAGCATCAAATCGCTCAGGAGCAGCAGCGCGAACAGCATGAAGCAATGCAGCTTAAGAATACCTGGCTTCGGGAGTTTGCGTTCCAGCTGATACAGCTGCGTTTCCAGCTCAAGGGGCTCCTCTCGTGTGTCGCCTGTGCAGCAACCCTCAAAGCGTCTTTGAAGCAGCTCGAGGAGCTTAAGAAGAAGATAGATATCCGCGACAAAGGCGGCGATAAGACAGCCGAGGCGCTCGCAGCTGTGCCGGAGGAGCACCGCGCGCAGACCGCGTCGATGGCGTACGCGCTTCGTGTGGCTGGCGTCGGCGCCGGTAATTCGTATGCACCAGCTGAGCGCCAGCCGTCTAGCTATCGGCCCCCGCAGCGGCAGCGCGTCGAACGCGAGCAGGCGCCCACCGCCCAGCGGAACGGCGGCGCTTGCTTTAGGTGCAACCAGCACGGCCACCATGTGAAGGATTGCACCAACCCGCCGCGCCCGGATTGGCGGGAGAAGAAGTAGGCGGCTTCCTGTGCCCAGCCTTTCGGGCGCAGCTGTAGCTATAGAGTGCTAGGTTTTTTTTTTCGTTTTCGTGTGGCCCCAGACTTGGCATGTGCATGTGCTCGTAGCTGTGCTGTGCTGTGTGTGTGCCATGAAGGAATAAATCTGGGCTTTCTTATGTGTGTTTGAGCTTGCATTGCATTTGTGGTAATGGGTCTGTGGTGAACACTAGCTTGGCAATTGCAATGTGCATGACCTTGTGATCGTTTCAAATTTGCCATAGTCTACAAGGCCTTGTAACTACGAATTTTGCATAAGCTTTGAGCATCACAACTTTGTGGGCCATAAGTGCCACCTGGATGACTCCAACCTGGTGCGAGCCCCAGCCAATCCCCAACAGCCTGACCTCTTCTCGTCCCAGGTCACATCAGGCTGCGGTCGAGTTGCCGAGTTCCTGGCCAGCAACGGCCATCTCGTGTGTCGCTATCGCGCGCTGGGTGCTCAGATCTAATCATTTGGTATCGCAGGTGTGGAGGAAATCATCTCTTGGTATCCAGGTGTGTCTCCCAATTTTCTATTCTGTTCCGCAGGTTGGCGCATTCATCCAGAGGTGTGCATGCTGGACAAGTTTTGAAGCATTCAAGAGAACAAGTTGTGTACTTGCATGAGTCCATATGTGTGTGCTGTGCATGCTGTGATGTGCCTTCATTCAAGAACTTCGCGCATCCACCGTGGAGGTGAACGTCAGGTGTTGTGACAAATTCGTACCTGTGACACGCTCACTATTAAAAACTTCATGATCAGCCTTGGCTTAGAAGTGCTTAGAAGCAGGGCTGCTTGTGGCAGGCATACTACTGAATATGCGAGCGAACGCGTAGCATATGACTTTGTATGCCTGCCACTCCGTAAGCAGCCTTGATTCTATACAATGATTGTTAGGGGTACAACCTTCAGTCTTCTTTCGCGCGAAGCAGTGAAGATTCCTCACGTTCGCGTGTCACAGCCGCCCTCCAGCGTACCAGCTCCAGCTCCAACTCAGCTCCAGCTGCAGCTTGAGCCAGACTCAACTGCAGCTCAGCCTGTCAGCTCGTGTCGTTGATAAGATGTGGCGACAATTTAAGGCCTCAAGCCCACTTCCCGTGCGCTTGTGACTTTTAGCCACCAGGTTCTTTTGTGGCGTCCTGCATCCGTGAGGCCTGGTCCCAGTGGAAGGAGATTGGTGCCAACTATGTGGTGTTGTCATGGATACGTGACGGTTTCCCGCTGACTGGGGCCCGCAATCTGCCACCGGAGCATCGGCGTAATCATAAGTCTGCAGCCGAGGATCACAGGGATTTTGTGCGGACGGAAATTCAGAAACTCTTGCGCACCGGGGCCATTCGTGAAGTCCAACAGCACGAGGTGAACATTGTGTGCTCCTTGTCCGTGGTCCCGAAGAAGACCGGCTCCAAACTTCGTTTGATCTGGGACGGTCGACCCACCAATCAAGGTCTACCAGATCGGAAATTTCGATTTGAGACTCTTGAGCATGTGGCGGCAATGCTCCGTCAAGGGTGGTACATGTTCACCATTGACCTAGAGTCTGGCTATCACCACGTGCCAGTGGCGGAGCAAGATTGGCGCAACATGGGCTTCTCTTTTGACAGCAAGTACTATGTCTATACGGTTTTGCCCTTCGGCCTTCGACACTCGCCTTTTGCATTCGTCAAAATTATGCGGCAAGTGGTCAACTATTTCAGGAAACTGGGCATCTTTGTTGTCAACTATGTGGACGATTGGTGGTTTGCGGCTCCTACTTTCTTAGAGGCCTGTAAGCTGCGAGACTTTGTGCTGGCTACATTTAAACGGCTTAAGTTGGTGGTCAACAGCAAGTCAGCGCTTACCCCATCTCAGTCAGTGGCTTTCCTGGGCTTCATTGTGGACTCGGCTCGCATGTTGTTTGAGGTTCCTGGCGACAAGCTGAGCAGACTACTTCAGCTGATCCGCAAGCTCCTACGCAAACACTCAGCATCTGCCCGTGATATGGCAAAGGTGGCAGGCACCTTGGTATCCATGGCTCGAGGGCTTGCTCCAGCTCGCATCCGGACTCGTGCTTTGTTCCGTTACATCAATGTGGCGGCCCGGGAGTGGCACTGGAACCATCCTGTGCAGATTACTGATGAGACTCGGTCTGAGCTCCAGTGGTGGCTGGCCAACATACACAAGTACAACGGGCGCTGTCCGATTCGTCCTGAGCGGCTACTTGTGCTCACCACTGATGCTAGTCATCTTGGTGCTGGAGCTTGGATTACCACGCGGATCGGTGATGTACCTCCTGTGCTCTGTGCTCCTGGCCCGCCTCCATTCCAGTGCCTGTGGAACAGTGAGGAATCTCAGCGAATCTCTTCTTGGAGGGAGCTGCAAGCTGTGCTACGGGCTATGCAACACTATCAGTCTGTGCTTCAGAATCAGAACATCTTGGTTCGATCGGACAACTCTGTGACAGTTGCTTATATCAACAATGGTGGCGGTCGTCATGCTTATTTGACGGAGATCGCTCGTCAGATTTGGGACATTGCCTTGATAGGTTGTGTTAGCATTGAGGCCGAGCATATTCCAGGCATAGATAACGAGTGGTCAGATGCTCTTAGCAGGTACTTTTTTCCAGCAGACTACTCCCTTAAGCCGGTATATTTTGCTATGGTCAGCCGCATTTTAGGCCCTTTTGACGTGGACAGGATGGCCACAGCTGCCAATGCCCACCTTTCTCGATATTTCTCTGTAGATTTGCGTGATGCCCGTGCCGAAGGGCATGATTGCTTCACTGTGTCATGGCTTGGTGCTCGTAACTACGTGTTTCCGGATCCCAATGTGATCCTGCATGTGGTCTCTCATGTTAGACAGTGCAGAGCAGCTGCAGTCTTTGTCGTACCTGATTGGCCCTCTGCCCCATGGTGGCCCCAGCTTGAGCAGGCAAGGCAGGCTCCTGTGTTGTACTTGGGGCCTGCTTCAACCGTCTGCTTGCCAGGCCCTCGTTCTCCTGTTCTTCCGTCTTGGTCTCTTGTGGCTATTTCCGCAGCCTGGCAGTAGCACACAAATTAGCCATCTGCAAATATAACGATTTCGCATCCGGGGCCCCTTCTTAGTCCTCGTACGCAGCTTGCCTGACATTGCATTTGCTGCAGATGTGCTGCTCCAGCGTGTCCATTACTACAGGGAGAACGCCATCGGTGATGGCACTCGTGGCATATACAATCGTTGGGTGCAACTATACGAAGGTCATTGTGCGGTTCATGGCTTCCGCATCTGGCCCCCGAGCCATCTGGTCTGGCTACGATGCTTGTTGCGCTGGCGGACGAGGAGTTCAGCGTTTCTGCTGTCAAGCAATGCTACTCTGCATTGGTTCATCAGACTGGCCTGCGCCTACAGCCTGCAACGGCGTTCGCGCACCCTCTGGTTCAACAAGCGCTGCAAGGAATTGTTCGTTTGTGTGGTCGTCGGCCAAGCAGTCCAAGATCGTCACGGCTGTGCATTTGGAGGCGATCGCTCGTGCTTATCTGAAAGCTCCGTCAGCTAAGCTCTTGCGGGCCTTCGTCATGTTGCTTACTGGCTTCTTTGGCTTGCTCCGTCGTGGTGAACTCGTTGCTCTGCGTCGTCAAGACATCCAGATCCGTGCGGATCGCGTCGTTGTCTTCATCGTCGGCTCCAAGACCGATCGCGCTCGCCAAGGCGCTCAAGTTGTGCTGGGCACTGTCGCGCAGTCAGTGATCTGTCCGGTTCGCTGGTTTCGAGCTTATTGGCGCACCATCCAAGACCTCGAGCCGGAGGCGCCGCTGTTTGGTCAACTCTTCCGACCTTCGCGGCCCCTCGCGCCCGCCTCCGTTGCATACGTGCTTCGCTTTGCCTTTGAGGCTGCTGGCTTAGATGCGACGGGGATCACGCCTCATGGGCTTCGTCGCGGTGGTGCTACGGCGCTAGCGGCTGCTGGTGTGCCCGAGGAGCTTGTGCAAGCAGTTGGCCGCTGGTCGCTCTTGTCTGACGTGTATCGTCGCTACATCGATTCTTCTGAGCGCCCGCCTCTGGCTGCGTTGATGGCAAGCCCTGGTTCTCGCTACGTGCCTCCATTGTCGTGTCGCCAGCAGGCTTCTACGCCCTCTCGTCGCGGCGCAGCTAGCTGTCCTTTTGTCTTAGTGTCTTCTTTCGCGTGTGCCGGCTTCGCCGGTGCTGGCTATGTCGCTCTGGGCCAGTGCAAGCTGCGCCTGACGCTGTCTGTACACGCACGTGTTGCAAACTAGCCTTGTTTTGTGTACCCTTGCTGTCTGCTGCGTTCGCAGCGTCTGTGTCGGCATGTAGTACTTAGCTGCTGCGTTCGCAGCAGCTCTTCTCGTACACCTTTTGTTGCAAATTAGCTTACCCCTTTTGTTGCAAATTAGCCCAACCTTATACCCTACATGTACACGTGTACCCAGCTATATTTTCTGTACCCCTTGTCTGATGCCCCTTTTCCCTTTGCAGCTTGCACTGTCCTGCGTGCGACGAGCCATGTGTCTGTCTTCGCTGCTTCGCCTGCGCGAATCCAGACCTTCACTTCATGATCAGACTTGGCTTAGAATTGCTTAGCAGCAAGGCTGCTTGTGGCAGGCATACCTAATTATAAGGCTGCGCATGCGCATGATTGGAGGTTCAGATCAGATAAGCATACCATACGGAGCTCGAGGGGTACAGAGAGGGGCAGGGAGGGGGGCCTCGGAGGTCATATGGCCAGTGATCGATCGCGGGCTCGTGATCAGTGCCCGGCGCGGGCGCGGGAGGCGAGGGCATGGAGCTGAAGGAGGATGGGCCGGACCTGCCGGCGCCGCGCAGGGGGCGGGGGGCGGGGCGGGGCGGGGCGTGATCATGAGGAGGCGCGGGGCACGGGGCGGGGCGGGGCGGGGCGGGGCGCGGCCTCCCCAACGCTCGAGCCCGAATCGTCAACTCCAAGCTTCAACCTCCGTATCTTTCTCCTATCCCTTCCAAAAACCTCCCATCTATCTTCCATCTTTCGTGTCCTATCACTCACTTCAACTCTTAAGTTCAGCTCTCTCCCCAACTCTAAACCTCGAAGCCCTAACTAAGCCTGAACTTCAACTCTTAAGTTCAGCTCTTTCTCGCGCTCACCTCGGGGTCCGCAAGGAACCGCGCCGCGCTGTCGGGCTCCTCCGCGATCTGCCGGAAGACTGCGAAAGGAAAGAAAAGGGGGGGCGAGGCGCGTGAGCAAGGGGAGGAGGGCGCGAGCGGGCGAGGGCGAGGCGCCGCGGGAAGGCACGCGGGAGGGCGGGGTCTAAGCGGGGGAAGGAAGGCGGGGAGACGGCGGAAAGAGGGAAGGAGGGAGGGAGGGAGGACGGCACCGCGGGAAAATAGGGCCGGGGGGGGGGAGAGAGGGGGGGGGAGGATGTCTAGGTCCGCTGGCCAGGAAGAAGGGGGGGGGGAGGGGAGGGGGGGAGGGAGGGCACCGCGGGCGATGCGGGGCGATGCGATGGCGGCGATGAGTTGCGGGGACCGAAGCAGGTGCTGCGCGCACGAGCGAGGGAGGGGGAAGGGAGGGCGGGGTACGTCGGTCAGTCCCGATAGCGAGCGCCCCCCTCCCCCCCCTCCCCCCCCTCCCGCGAGCGAGCGAGCGGGCCTCCTAGGGCCCTCCCCTGGGGAGGGAGGGAGGGCGGGGTGCGTATACGTCGGTCAGTCCGAGAGCGAGCGAAGCTAGCTAGCTAGCCCACCCCCCGTCGCGAGCGAGCGACCCTCCTCCTCCACCTGGGCCCTCCCCCGCCGTCTACGTGCGTACGTAGCGAGCGAAGCTAGCAAGCCCCCCCCCCCCCCCCCCCCCCCCCCCCTCGCGAGCCTCTTCCTCCTCCTGAGCCTCCGCCTTTTACGTGCGTACCCCCCTCCCCGCTCACCTGAACCAGGGCTGCGTTCTCGAGCTCCTCGAGGCTCTCCACGACGCTTCGGTCGCCCAGGAGCCACGAGCACGCCGCCTCGAACCTGGAGGGGCAGTTAGGGCAGTTAGGGGCAGTTATTTAAGAGGGGCAGTTAGTTAAGGGGCGAGGGCGGGAGTGCGGGATTGGAGGTTGGAGAGCGAGAGGGGTGGGGGGCGAGTTGGAGCGGGCAGGCCGCCTCGCACCGGTTCCGGGTGGCCTGGGGAGGGGGAGGCGGGGGTACGTCAGCAAAGGCCGACGGGGGGGGGGGCGAGAAGGAGGGGTGGGGGGTACCTGGAGGGCCTGCTGGGCGTCCGATTCGGGAAAGCCCATCTCCACCAAGCGGCGGACGAGCTGGGGGGGGGTACACGCGCGCGTGAGGAACGCCGGGCGGGGCGGATCAAATCTTGGAGACGGATCAAATCTGAGACAGCGAGCGGACCTCCGGATCGGGTCCCGAGGAGGAGGAGGCGGCAGGGGGCCGGTGGGGCCTCGCCGGCGCGGTCAGTGCCGCCAACTCGGCTTCGGTTAGGGGCCGGTCCGCGTTCGGGTCGTCGGCGTGGGAGAGGAGCCAGTCCATCGCGCGCTGCGTGTTGTTCCCGGAGAGGACGAGCGCCTTCCGGGTACGCGCCTCCGGGAAGCCCATGTCCTTCCGAGCGAACGAAGCGTTTCAGAAACTGTGTATGAGATAGAGGAAGGGAGCGCGCGGCTGGCGGTACCGTGAAGAGCCGCACGGCTTGGGCGTCGGGCTCGGGCGGGGCGGCGGGGGAGGACGGCGCCTCCTCCTCCTCGCCGTCCGGCTCGCCGGCCGCCCGCGCCGCCGCCGAGATTCCAGCGAGCGCGGCCATTAGGTCGCTGATCTGCAGGCGCACGCTGCCGGCCTCCTGCGCACGCGCCGCGGCCCGCTCAGCGCGCCGCGCAAGTCAAACGCGATGCGGCGCCGTGCACCTTCGGCTTGTGGCCAAGGACTGCAGCGATGTCGTTTGCCGTGGGGCCCGGCTCGGGATCCATCTGCATCGCTGCGTTAGCGCCGCGCGCCGCGCCGCGCCGGCCCCGGCCGCTCGAAACGCACACGCACCGACGCAGATGTCATTCTGGGCGCTCTTCGCCGCTTCAGCGCCAGCACCGTGTCTGCTGGAGCGCTCAGGCATGCATCGCGGGGGACTCGGCGCGTGCGGCGGGGCGGCGCACCGCCCGGCCGTACGCCCTGCGAGTCGAGCGGGCCATCGACGAGCTCGACGTCCTCGCTCTCGGCACCTGTTCCCTTGACGAGCACGAGCTTTGCTTCGTGCACCCAGTGCTCCTCGCACACGTCCGCCAGCCTCCTCAGAAGCTGGTCCCGGTCGCCTGCCTGCACCTCGAACGACTTCCCCGACAGCAGCCGAACGCGCACTGCCGGCATTTCAACTGCTTCTGCGTGGATGGCAGTTGGCGGCAACCGCGGGCGATGACAGCAGGCCAGTTCAACGAACTTCGCGGTACCCTGGCGAAGCCTTTTACAAGCGAGACCGCTGGTCCAGGCACATTTAGCTGCGGCCCTCTGGATGCGCGCGCTTCACCGCGCGCCCCAGCGCGGCTGGGTGCGCCCCCCAAGCTGCTGAAGAGGCGAACCGGACGATTCGGCCACGCGCTTGCAGCCTTAGCCAGAGCGGCTTGAGCAGGCAGGCATGGGCCTGGGAGAATTGCAGCGCACGCTGACAGTTCCGGCTCCGGTCTCCGCGGCGGGGCGCACCGGGAGCGCCGCGTCCTCGCATAGTCGGCGCGACGAGGGGCCTCGCCTGCGGCGCCGTGCACCTTCGGCTTGTGGCCAAGGACTGCAGCGATGTCGTTTGCCGTGGGGCCCGGCTCGGGATCCATCTGCATCGCTGCGTTAGCGCCGCGCGCCGCGCCGCGCCGGCCCCGGCCGCTCGAAACGCACACGCACCGACGCAGATGTCATTCTGGGCGCTCTTCGCCGCTTCAGCGCCAGCACCGTGTCTGCTGGAGCGCTCAGGCATGCATCGCGGGGGACTCGGCGCGTGCGGCGGGGCGGCGCACCGCCCGGCCGTACGCCCTGCGAGTCGAGCGGGCCATCGACGAGCTCGACGTCCTCGCTCTCGGCACCTGTTCCCTTGACGAGCACGAGCTTTGCTTCGTGCACCCAGTGCTCCTCGCACACGTCCGCCAGCCTCCTCAGAAGCTGGTCCCGGTCGCCTGCCTGCACCTCGAACGACTTCCCGACAGCAGCCGAACGCGCACTGCCGGCATTTCAACTGCTTCTGCGTGGATGGCAGTTGGCGGCAACCGCGGGCGATGACAGCAGGCCAGTTCAACGAACTTCGCGGTACCCTGGCGAAGCCTTTTACAAGCGAGACCGCTGGTCCAGGCACATTTAGCTGCGGCCCTCTGGATGCGCGCGCTTCACCGCGCGCCCCAGCGCGGCTGGGTGCGCCCCCCAAGCTGCTGAAGAGGCGAACCGGACGATTCGGCCACGCGCTTGCAGCCTTAGCCAGAGCGGCTTGAGCAGGCAGGCATGGGCCTGGGAGAATTGCAGCGCACGCTGACAGTTCCGGCTCCGGTCTCCGCGGCGGGGCGCACCGGGAGCGCCGCGTCCTCGCATAGTCGGCGCGACGAGGGGGCCTCGCCCAACACGACGCCCGCCAAGCCGAAGATCAAGCTTCCCCTCAAGCCGAAGAAGCTCGTCGACATCGAGAAGGAGCTCGGCCTTCGCGGCGGCTTCATTTCGATCGACGCCGGTGCGCCCCAGCTGCAGATCCAGATCTAGAGCACCCCCGCCCCGCCCCGCCCCCGCGTCCGCGGCTGACGCCATCCGATCCGCGGCCGCGGCTGACGCTAGCGCGCCTGGATGCGTTCAACTGGGACCCGGACCCGCTGAGGCTCGGCTCCGCGACGGACCGCGTGACCAAGGGCGAGCTCTACGTCGGTCCGTATACGTGCTCATAGCACGACATCGCTATAAGAGTTTGAAACAAACTTAAGCTTACGATTCGGCGAGCTCTACGTCGGTCCGTATACGTGCTCGCGCTCATAGCACGACATCGCTAAAAGGCAACAAGGCAATACGCAATAAGAGCTTTAAACAAACTTAAGCTTACGATTCGGCGATCTCTACGTCGGTCCGCCCGGCTCTCAGCTCTAGCTTCCGCACCACGAGCTCGCCTCGGGCTCGCGCACGCATGCTCGCGCCATTCACCAAATTCCCAGGTGACCCCGTGGATCTTTTTCGGAGGCAGCAGTGCTACCCGCACCACAGGTGAACCCCTGCTCCGATCCGATCCATCCCTGCACCCCGCCCGTCGCTGACGTTGTCGTTCACGCCCGCGCGCCCTGCTTCGCAGCGACCCGCGATTCGCGCACTTCCTGCGGACGCACCTCACTCCCAAGGAGCGCGCGGCGCTCGAGTCTGCCCGCGCGGCGCGCCAGAACCCCGATGGCATCGCCGCCCGCGAGGCGCGCGCCGCGCACGAAGCGGAGCTCCAGATCCGAAAGGAATTCGACATGGTACCCCCGGCCAAATCTTCCCCTCACTCCGTGGCCTCACGTCTCCGCCCGCCGGCGCTCAGTTCATGCCGCCCTCTGTGCTGCGGAAGGAGGTCGAGTTCCTGGGGTACAGCGTCGAGGTGCGGGCGGCCTACGTGTACCCCTCCCGGCGCCCGCTCGAATTCGAATTTGAATTTTCAAATTCGCGAACCGCAGGAGGTGATACCCGTCCACGAGCTCCTGTGGTCCAAGTACAGCGGGGTACGCGGGCCGCCGCCCTTTCGAATTCGATCCCACTCTCCTCCCCTCACTTCCCCTCGCCTCCTGCCCGCCCCGCCCCCTTCTACAATTAGATCCGGCTTCGCCGTAGCTTTGAGCTTAGATCTTAGTCACCTCTGTTTTGGAGGGGGCTTCCGCTTCCGCCGGGATTGCAATTAGATCTACAATTTGATCTGCAATTAGATCCGGGAGGCGTTCTTCTTCTACGCGCGGATGGACTTCTCGGGGGACGCCGGCGCCGGCGCCTCGGCCTCCGAGCTCGCCACCATGTGCGCCGGTTTTGAATTTGATCCGGTTTTGAATTTGATCTGGTTTTGAATTTGATCTGGTCTAGTGCGCGGCGCTTAGAGCCGACGACCAGGGCTAGTTGGGAGTCGGAAAGTGGGCGGCACTCTAGTATAGGCCGCTCCTGGCTCCTTAGGCTTTTCTAGTTTGTTTCAGGCCGCTCCTGTCTATTATTAGACCCTCTATGACGCCGGCGCCGGCGCCTCGGCCTCCGAGCTCGCCACCATGTGCGCCTGAGCTTCCGAACCACCCCTCTCCCCCCCCCTTCTCGCACCGTTTCATTGTTTATTCCGGGACCTCGGTCTGATCATGACCTCCCCCCCCCGCACGCGGCGCGCAGGGGCGCGCGGGAGTTCGTCGCGTTCTGCCGCGACTGCCGCCTCGCCGGGCGCTCCGGTCTCCCCGTCCAAGGTCAGAAACCCGTGCAACAGATCTTGATGATTCCAGTGGAAGGCATTATACATGATAAGAAGCCTTTAGACGAACCGAAAGTATTAGACAAGCTGAAGTCCTTATAATCATGACCACCCCCGCAGAGCTGCGGGGCATCTTCAGCGCGGTGAACGCGGTGAGCGACAAGTACTACAACTACTCAGCCGACCGGGAGGCCAGGTCCGATCCGGCTCCGCAATGAGATCTAGATCTAGGCCGCTGGCCCTGTGAGGAGACATCTGCATATAGATAGATAGGCACTGAAGCCCTAATTAGCTATAGCTTTATAGCTAGCCGGCGCCTCCCTCTAGATCCACCTTGGTCAAGTACTAGGCCATGTCCGCGCGGGCGGCCCGGCCCCATGCTGGCAGGTCTAGGCGTGGCTTGACCCTCCAGGCCCGCGCGTCGTCCTAGGCCCCGGGCCCTGTAATTAGACCGCCGGCCGGCGCGTAGGTGGACCGCCGGCCTGGGTCTGAGCGTGACTGAACGAACCCCTACCTACCTCGTGCGCAGCCGGCCGGCCACGGCTGCGGCGGGCCTCGCTTCCCCCGCCTCCGCCTCGATATCGATTCCGGGCCTGGCCGCCCTGGCGAACGGTCTCCTGGAGCCGGAGGGGCCCAGCGAGGGGGACGGGGCGAACGGGCGCCCCGCCACGGCCGCCGCCGTCGCCGCCGCAACGCCCGCCGAGCTGCAGGTTCGAGCGAGCATCCTCCTCCCGCATCCTCCATAAGCGGCCGTTCTGATTGCTCGTATCGCTTATAATTATTAGAAGCTCGTTCTAATAGATCGCACTTATAGCTTAATTATAACAATAGCTTCTAATAGGCGATCTAATAAGCGATTCCGTTCTGATTGCCCGCGTTCTATCTGCGCAGGCGAACGACACGAGCACGCTGCACATAGGGGAGTTCCTCCTCTGCCTCCTCCGCCTCGCACACGCCCGCGGCGGCGGCGCCCGCCCCTCCGCCCGCCCCTCCGCCTCGGCCTCGGGGGCCGGGGCCGCCCCCGCCTCGCTCCGTCAGCGGCTCGTCACGCTGCTGGTCGGCGACGTCCTCGCACGCGCCAAGAAGCGCAAGGCAAGCGATTGCAGGCCCTGAGAGTCCCCTGATTCTAGAACTAGGCCTAGATCTACATCTAGAGCTAGATCAAGAGCTAGCTAGAGCTAGAGCTTTGGGCGTCCCTAGGCCTAGGCCTCGGCCCGCCCCTCCGCCTCTCACTGGCGGGTCGTTCGTGCCCGCTCAGGTCGAAGCCTTCCGGGAGCAGCTGGGGCAGCCGACCATCCAGGTGCCCTCCGCCGGCCTGAGCTGAAGCCGCCTCCCCCCTTTCCCTCCATGGCAGCTAGCTTCGTGCTGCTCACACTTCTTTCTTTCTCTCTGTCTCAGGCCCTCCTGGCCGGCTCCATGCCGCTCCTGCAGCGCCTCTTCGCCGCCTACGCCTCGCGGGACGCTCTGGAGGCCGCCGCCGGCGCCTCCTTCTCCTCCCGGGGCGGCAGCGGCGGTGGCGGCGCCCGCCCGGACTCTCATCATCACGACGCCAAGCTGATGAGCCTCGACGAGTTCACGCAGTGCGCCCGCCCGCCCGCCCTTAGATTAGTAGATGGGTTAGATTAGATTAGGTCCCGATCTTCTTGTCTAGGAGATTAGATTAGATAAGGGGCCCGTTCTCTCTGATGAGCCTGGACGAGTTCACGCAGTGCGCATGCGCCCGCCCTTGTCTAGGTTTTGCTTCGAGGCTTAGGTCCAGGAGATTAGAAATATAGGGGGCCTTCAGCAGCTTCTCTCTAACCCAGCCCGCCGGCCCCATCCGATCCGATCTGATCTGATCTGATCCGATCCGATCCGATCTGATCTGATCTCGCCCCCCTCGTCCCTCTCCAGGCTGTTCGAGGACGCCGGCCTGCTGAACGAGTCCCTCACCCTCCGCGGCGTCCGCGAGGTAACTAACTATACACAACAGTAGCTTGGGAAGAGCGGTCTCAAAGCCCCTCATTGTAACTTAAAGCTCTCCCAAACCCCTAATTTCACTCATGATCCCTCGCCAGGCGTTCCTGCTGGCGTCGGTGGAGGCCGGGGCGCGGGCCGGGGCCGACGACCTGGCCGCCCTGGACGCCGACGCGTCCCAGGCCGGCCTCGACTCCTTCGTCGAGGTGCGAACGAAGGGTTTCGAGGGGGGAGGAGGGGGAGGGGAAAGGGCCGTCCGCCCCTCTGAGGACACACCGGGTCAAGAAGCCTTTGAAGGGCGGGACCGTCCGCCCTCTGAGGGCCTGTGGAGGCCCTCAGAAGGGGGCGGGAAGAAGGGCGGGGCCGTCCGCCCCTCTGAGGGCCTTTCTTCTTCTTCGAGGGGGGAGAGGGGAAGCAGCGGGCCGCCTCGAAGCCCTCTTTCGAACGGCCCGAGCTTCGATGTGTCTAGATTCAGATTTAGCTTCGATCCGATACGATAAATCTGACTAGTGCTTAGTGCTTGACAGAGGCCTCTGGCCGGATCGGACCATATCATATCAGATCTGATCTGATCTGATCTGATCTGAGCGCAGGCGCTCTGCCGGTGCGCCGACCTGCGGTACGGCGGCGAGCTCCTCTCGGGGGGAGACGACGAGCCCCTCGACGCTCAGGTGAGCCTAAGGCGGGGGAACGGGGCACAAGGGGGGGGGGGAGGGGGGGGGGGGAGTTCGGGAGTTCTCTCTCCTTCGCGCGGAATCACGGTATCCCAGGTTGCCCGGTTCCTTTCGGCGCTGCGGGAGTTCGAGGCGCGGAACGCGGCGGCGCTGGCGGACCCGCGGGCCCCGCGCTTCGCCCCCCTCGCCCGCCTCCCGCGCCGATCCATCGAGCTGGACCTTTACGAGCCGACGCTGGCGTTCGAGGGCGCCGCGACGGGTACGGGTTCGAATTCGGGCACCGCCCGCCGCGTCTCGATGATGATGCCGGCGCCGGCGTCTGTACCCGGGCTGCTCGGAGGCGGCTCGGAGGGGGGGTCCGGGTCGCGTCGCCGCGTCTCGATCATGGCACCGGGCCAGGATGCATATGCCGTACCCGGGCCCGGGCCCGGGCCCCGCCCCTCGTTCGGACCGTTGGCCCCGCGCCGCCAGTCCGAGGCCTCGGGCCCCCGGGCGAGCGAGCGCGGAGAAGAGATCGCGGCGGCCGCGGCCCGCGCCCGCATGCGCGAGCTCAAGCGCCGAGCCGCCCTCGAGGCGGACGGGGGGCGCCCCGAATCGGGTACCCCCTCCAGCTCCGCGTCGTCGCCGAGCCCCGCGCCGCCGGCCGAGGGCGGGGGGCCCGGGCCCTGTACCCCCCCGCGCCGCCTGCTGGCGGCGCCCTTCACGCGCTCCCGCGAGCTCTCTCTGTCCCCCGGCCTGGCCGCCCTCCTCTCTGCCCGCGGGCCGGCGGCCCCGCCCCGGGCCCCGCGGCCGCGGGTGGCCCCGGCTCTTTAATTTAATTATAGCTTGGTCTTGACATGATTTGATTCCGCGCACGCTAATGTATATATATATATATATATATCAACTTAGTAAGATGTGGCCACGGGATGGCCTTTTCTGCTTCCAAGAACGTGTTCTGAACGTGCTCTTCCATTATAACTAGGGACAAGGCTGCACAAAATTGATCCAAGTGTACGTACAATTGCAAAAACACTGTACACCCGCCGCGGCCGGGCCCGGGGTCGGGAGAAAAAAGGGGGAATCGAGGGGGTGGGGGAGGGATATCGAGCCCCTAGCCTACCGCTAGCGCTTCCGGGCCCCTATAGTCCCCTAGCGCTAGCTAGCTGACTAGCCTAGTAGCCTACGCCTGCGCTCTTCCGGAGCGCTATAGCTAGGCGCGGCCCCACCGCCTATCTATCTAGTAGAGGCGGAGGTGGCCCGTGACCGAGTCGACGACGTGCACGGGCCCCGGACCGATGGCGCAGACCGTGCGCGTTCCGGAGGCCACCTGCGTCCGCCCTGCAGGGGTACGGGTTTCAGACGTACTTTCTGAGGGCCTTCTGAGGGACTTTCTAGAAGCGGGGCCAAGGCAGGGTAGGCTAGGCCTTTGGGCGGCCCAAGCCATGGGCCTGACGAGGGCGCCCGGAGGGCGAGCCGGGCGGGCCCGGGGCGGGCGGGGGGGGGGTACGCGCACCGGCGTCCGAGATGACGGCGGAGGTGAGGCCGGCCGACCCTGCCCGGCGCTGGAGATCCAGCATCTCCTGCTCCGAATTCACGCTGCTCCGAAAATACGAGAAGAAGGCGTGAGCGACGCGTTCCTCAGCTTTGAATTTGATCGTCAAAAGCAATCAAGGCAAACGAGTCGATCGCACCGGAGAACGATCTTGGCGCCGCCCTCGCTCTCCCACGCCCGCAGCGCGCCCTTGGGCGCCGCCTTGTATGCGGCCACAGCCGCGTGGGCCGACTGCGCGCAGGCTTTGCCGCAGCCCATGCCGAGGTCTGCCCGCACGAGGATCACCTGCCAAACGCAATCGGATCAAATCAGGATCAAGAACAGGGGCTGCGGCGATCGGGCAGGCTCCGCCGCATTCTCAGTGTAACACACCATCTTGTGGCCGGAGCCGACGGACGCGAGCTTGGCCGTGGACCCGGCGGCCGCACGGGAGGGAGTCGTCTTCGCCAGCGCGTTCTTGACGCTCCCGGTCGGGCGACAGTCACATTCCGCCAGGCCGTTGCAATCGCAGTCCAGCTCCCTGCGGCGGCATTGGCGGATCGGATCGGGTCGACGGATCGCAGGGCTCAACGCCATGGCGTCAGCAAGGCCTATCACTGAGTCACTGAACGCACTTGTCCGGCAGATCGACAACGCTGTCACATAAGATCAAAGATTTGGAGGCATCGCCGGCCGGGCGCGCCGAAACGCCCCGCGTGCGCGCCGCGCCAAAACGCAGAGGCTCCCAGTCACAGGCCAGCGTCAGCTGCTCGGACCGGACGGCCAGCGGCGTGGAGGCGCTGTAGGTGAACTTCATCGCGTGTTCTGGCTCGTTCGCGGCTGGACGCTGCAGGACAGCGTAGCAGGGCACGCCGATCGATCGCGCTGTGTACCCCGCAACTTGCCTTTTGCTGTGTACCCCGTGGGCCCAGCCGTTTTGTTGTACATGTTTTTCGTTATAATTAACTGACTCAAGTGACATGTATGCCACGCGAATTCCGAAGTTTCGTTTTCGAATCGGCCCTAGGCCTCTAATGCACCGGCTAGTAGGCTATTAGCAGCCTGTAAACAGTACCAGGAACCTGGCAGGAAGTACAATTGGATGAAGTTCGGAACTTCGGAACGTTAACTTGGATCCGCCGCGATCCGGAGCCTTCGAAAAAATTCCTGTGGAACTAGAAATATTTAGTTGCATGGACGTCGACGATTTACTAAATAGTTCGATCCCGCCTGCATGCAAAAGCCGAGAACTTCTTATAAATAAGTAGGCCGGGGTAGCTCCGTCGACTGGGGCGATCGCGATATCGATATCGATCTCCGCCGCCATACAAGCCTAGTAGCCTAGGCACAGTTAGCTATAGCTAGCACTATAGACGGGGATTAACTAGTAAGTTACTAAGACGAATTCGAATGGGTTACCGTAATACCTCGTCTATCCGGATCCCGGGAGTCCGTCTAACATCCTACATTGACGTCGACAGTATACAATTACTAACTTAGTAAGTTACAAGCTTAATATAAGCCGGCCCTGCACGAGGCCGCCGCGGGCTGCATGATGAGCCTGCATCGACGTCGACCTACTAAAAATTTACCAGCTGCTCAGCGGCTCATGATCATGCTTATAATTAATTGCGCGCCGCGCCGCGGGCGGCGCCGCGGCGCATGCATATGCGCACTGCGGCACTGCGGCGCCGGCATGCGCATGTCAGTTTCAAATATTGGCGCAAATTAAAGTGTTAATTATTTTCCTGTACTAAATTAACCAGTTCTACAGTAACGATAAACTTGAAAGCTTAATTGGAGGGGCGGATCCGGACCGTCGGACTCTCATGCGCATGCCGAGCGGTCCGGAGCGGAATAAATCGCGCGCGATCTTGCGCGTCGACGAAGACGGAACTGAAGAGGACGTCTCGAGCTTTGCTCGAGAGTCTGTTGGCGGGGTACTACGTACGGCAGGCGATCGGATCGGACGTCGACTCCGGGCCGGGACGCGCGCGCGCGCGGCGCCGGGCCATCAGCGGACCGGAGTTCCTGATGAGCAGCATCCGCAGCATCCGCAGCAGCAGCAGCAGCAGCCGCTGCTCATGAGGCGGCTGATCATGAGCATTATAACCTCGCGATCGGAGCAGCAGCGTACGTAGCAGCAGCAGTGGAGCGCAGGTATAAGTCTGCCAAGTTAGAGCTGCCCGAATTTATATTCGAACCTCGGTCGTCGCTCAGCCCCGAAAGCACTGCGGCAGTTGACATCGCGCGATCGATCTACTGAGTATCTGTTGCACCGCGTGAAGCACAAACGGCGGCGCAGCGCGCAGTCACCACGGGCGCCAGCGCACTAGCGCGGGCGGCACACGACCTTGGAGCCCAGGTCGCCGGCATGTGCCGCGGAGCCGAGACGGCGCGGGCGCAGCGCATGGGCCTGTCAGGTCTTTCGGGCATTTCCTGCAGCTGGGCCGAGGTCGAGCGCGCGGCGTCGTGCTTCGCCGTGATAGACCTCGAGGATGGCCCGTCCAAGTCACCTGTCATGTCTCCCCACATGTCACCCCAGCTTTCGCCCCTCAGCTCTCCGCCGCTCTCCCCGCGGCCGGTCAGCTGCAGGCTCGAATTCGAAGCCCTGCCGGTCACCTGCGGCAGCGCTAGCAGCCTGCACGTCACCTCTCCGCGGCCGGCCGCGCCCTCCTCCGCCCCCGCGGTCTTCCTGCTCCAGCCCGCGCACCAGTGCTTCGAATCCGAACGGGAGTCCCCCAACGTCGGCCTGGGTCTTGTGGTCCCGCGCAGCCCCGCGCGGACCCCCTCGGGCGTCGCCGGCAAGGCGCGCGTGGTCTGCACCTGCAGCCACCGCCTTCTAATCGCCGACGACGAGGTGCGATTTTGCCTTTTGTGTTTTATTATATCTTGCCGTCAGCTTCCATATGCTTTTACTGAATTCGCTCCACAGGCGATGAACAGATTGATGGCGCGAAAGGCGTTTCGTTTCGCGTGCCCCAACGCAACGCTGGAGGTCCGTGGGGTTTTTTTATTCAACCAGACAAAGCTTTAATTGAGCTTCAAAATTTGGCTCGCTTTCTTAAATTATCGAAACTCACGAATTTCTCCTCAGGTCTGCGAGGACGGCCGCGCCGCTGTTGCCGCCTTCCGGTGCGCCTCCGACCACGAACCCTACGCCGCCGCCGTCCTCGGTAAGCAGAATCAGTTTCTGAATGCCATTGAAGCGCAATTGCGAGCTTCGATATTCTTCTTACATGTCCTGACGTTCACGGATGATCAGATTTCGAAATGGGACCGGTGGACGGGGCGGCGGCCGCGGCGGCGATCCGGCAGGACGAGGAGGGGCGCGGCCGGCGGAGCGGTACGCAGCGCGCCCGCCTCGTGCTCTGGTCCTCGCTGGACCTGGGCCCCGGTACCCCCCTTCGGGCCCGCTGCGAGGCCGCCGGGTTCGACGCTGCGTGCGCCAAGGGCCTTACCCCCCTCGTGGCTGTGGTTACGGAGGCTCTGGGTACCCTTGTCCACTCCGAGACATGCCCGTTTTCTACCCGCTCCGCTCCCTGATGCAGAACGATCACTAGCTGGCGTACATATATATGTATTCGTCCATAGTAGGGCAGTCCCGAACGCATTTCTATATGCAGCTAGCGGCAGACTAGTCGTATAAAATATTGCGACACATATGGACGCGCCTGGCATTATATATACTTAGTTGTACTTTAATTAATTAACACATTGATATGTACATGTATGTGCAGAATTGACACTTCAGAGAGCTTGAGTTCGAATTCGACGTCGATTCCGAAGTTCCTTAGGGCTCTGGTAGTAGCTGCAATTGAGTAGTAGCTGCTTTCGCAATTGAGTAGTTAAAGGGCGATTTCATAGATTTGCTCTCGGATCTTATGCTTGTGTACGGCCCCCTCACAATACTCTTGTTTACTTTCGCATGGCTCTTTGAATTCATATCGATATACCTAGATGCTGATTTCGTAACTCGGCAGGGGCGGTGATGGGCCAGGCCAGGCCAGGTCTGCCAGGCCTAGGCGCCAGAGCCGGCGCCGGCGCCGCCGCCTGCGTCCGACTCCGTCTCTAGGTCTGCCTCCGGTCCGTTCGTCGGCGTGGGCGCGGCCGCGGCCGCAACGGAGAGGAAGACGGTCGAGGCGGGGCCGCCCCCGGCCCCGCCTCCGCCCCCGCCCCAGTCCCCGTCCCCGTCGCCCTCCCCCCCCTCCCGCTCGATAACGACGTCCACGAGCCGGTCGATGAGCTGCTGCTGGGAACCGTACTGGAAGCTCTGCGCGGCGGGTCGGATCAGATCGGATCGGATCGGATCGGATCAGATCAGATCCGGGGGCAAAGGCGGGTACGTTGTTCTCGAGGGCGGCGACGAGCTGGAAGTAGTACGTGAGGAGCGCCTCCTGCCTGCGCGGGGCTCAGACTCAGACCCAGGTGGGCCGAGCTCGGGCGGGCTCGGCTCAGGTGAGCGGGGGGCTCGGAGCCGAGCGCACCGCTGCGTGAGGGTGTGCCCATGCTGCCCGTAGTAGTCCGCCACGGTCCTGCTCGGACGAGACGACGTCAGCTCAGATCAGATCGAATCAGACGCGCGGGCCGCACGCACCGCTGCGGCGCCTCCTCCCCGCCCTTCCCGTCCGCCCCCAGCGCCCCGGCGCCCTCCCCGTCCTCGGGACCCCCGTAGTCCTCCTCGCCGCCGTCGCCCTCGAAGTGGTGGCGGTTGCGGCGGGCCATCTTGGCGCGAAGCCGCGCCTTGGCGGCCCGCGCCTGCCGCGGAAGGAAGGAGAGCGTTAGCAGGGCAGGAAAGCAATCGCTTCTTCTTTTTCCTGGAGAACGCTCCAGGTCTAAGATTCGATCTAGAAAGAGGGCGAGGGGAGCGTTCGCGGGCCCGCTCGCCTGCGTCTCCTCGAGGTTGTTCAGCAGCACGGCGATGAAGAGGTTGATGAACACGAAGCTGCGCACGAAGTGGGGGGGGGGGAAGAAGGGGAGGGGTACCGTCAGCGCACGGAGGGCGCCGGGCGGGGAGGGCGGGGAGTGGGTGCCGGGGCTAGGGAGAGCGCATGGCCGAAAGGGGTGGGAGGAAAGGGCGGAAGGAGTTGAAGCCGAGCCGTCGCCTAGGGAAGGGAGAGGGGAAGGGGGAGGGGGCAGGGGCCCAGGGGCGGGAAGGATGGAGGGGGGGCGCACGTCTCGACGACAATGTATGCGATGAAGAAGAAGATTATGGAGGGCTCCTGGAGGCGCACCTGGGCCCGCGGGAGTCAGCGAGCCAGCGAGTTTAAGGACTCGGGTACCCCCCTCCGCACTAAAAATAGATCTCGGCGGCACACCTTTTCGTAGTACAAGGACCAATCGTCCAGCGTGATGAGCTGGAACAGAGTCATCATCGTCAGCGGCAGGCTCCCGAATCTGGGTAGAGGTGAGTGGAGGGCGGGAGAGGGGAGTGGAGCGGGGGAGGACGCGGTCGGGTAAGTGTCGGGTGTATCTGGCGGGGGGTACGCGCACCGCTCGGGCATGAGGTCGCCGTACGAGGTCCGCCCTATGACCGCGAAGACGTCTGCGGGAAAGGCGCATCCCCCCCCCGTAAGCCCCTGCTCGGATTCGATCCGAAGCGAACGAGGGCGGGCGCGGGCGCACAGAGGACGAGAAACAGAAGCATTGTGACGCTGCCCATGGCCGGGATCGAGTCCAGCACAGTCGCTACGATCACCTGCATGGGCGGGGGGGGAGGCGATTCAGGGGGGTACGCACGTTTTTCTTACTCCGCAGGTGCGCTTTCCACGCACCTGAAGCTTCTGAAGGAAAGAGATGGCGCGTAGCGCCCGCAGGGCTCGAAGGGCTCTTAACGCGCGGAGGACGCGGAGAAGTCGGAAGATCTTCGGGTTGAAGGACGTGGACATGCCCATGATGAAGAAGCGGAGCCAGTCCGTGAAGGAAGACAGGACGATGAGGAGGTCGAAGACGTTCCAGCCGACCTGTTCAACATAACGAAAGCCAAGCTTAGCTAAGGTGTGTTATAATGCTGGGAAATGGCAATTGTAAGCTGAGCGGCGCGCCTTGAAGAAGTTCCAGCGCCATACAAAAAGCTTGAGGCCCGTCTCGAAGCAGTAGATTCCCAGGAAAACGTTGTCGATCAGCGAAAAGTGCCATCCTGGGTTGGGGGCGGGCGGGCGAACAAGCGGGGGTTGGGTCGCGCCGGGTCGGGCGGAGGGGCGGCGGCAGCCGCCCCGATCGGGCGGGCGCGTGCGCGCGCACCCGCGCGGTACGCGATTTGCTTATCGGTGTCAAAGAAGCAAATGATTGCAGCACCGCGGAACACCGTATGCCGTGTGCTCAGACTGCGTGCTTGTCGTCGTTGTAGGAACGGGCTCCGGTCGCATTGAACCTGGCGAAGGCGCCTACGGGGTCCCTCGCCCGTTGCTGTTGCCGTCGGCTTGCTCTTCTACAGCATACGCATGTGCTTGTTGCTGTTGCTGTCGGCTCGCTCTTCTACAGCATCCGCAGCTGCGCTCCTTTCTGAATTGCGTGCTAGTGCGCGTACCCCTGCGACGGGGCCACAACTCTGCAATTCAGCAGCTGCGGTCAAGGCGCCTGGACTGCTCAGCAGCAGCTGGGCTGGGCTCAGAAGCATCTACAGAGAGCTCCCCGTATCATCCGTTGGCTGTAACGCCTGCGAAGACGCGAAGCAGCGAGCACCGGTAGCGAGCTGCCGGTGCGGAGGGCAGAGAGCGAGAGAACAAACTAGACTGATCGACATCTTGCACCTGAGCTCAAACCAGCACCGGGGGGCCGGCCCGCCTGGAACGCGGAAGGGTTGCAAGGTTGCGGTTCGGCCAGCATGCGCGAGGCAGCTTGAGCGCATAGCATCCATCCGGTGAAGCAGGCATCCATCATGCCGGGGGAGCGGCGGGTTGTGCCGGCTTTGCAGGCGGACTCACGCACCAGCAGCGCGCCATCATCCCCGACGACCCGGAAGCATCCGGGCATGCGCAGGCCGAAGAAGCCGTCCAACACGTCCCCTCTACCAGAATCTGACGCGGAGAACGGGAAGCCGTGGAAGTCTGGTGGATCGCGGAAGGAGCTTGCTGTCGGAGGCGTCAGTAGCCTCGCCCCCCATCGGCCAGGAGACAGGCATGGCCAACTGGTCCGCGCGAACAGCATCGGTACATCGGGAACCAGCTCGAGCGAGCGTCCGCCGCGGCTGCCGCTGCCGACGGCAGCGCCCCAGCTGGTCCGCTCCCCTTCGGCGATCGGATCGACGGAAGGGCGGGGCCCCGCGGGCCGCCGTTTCTCGACGATGTTCCTGGAGGCGTCCGTCACGGACGGCCCGAAGCGCCTGCCCGCAATGC
Source organism: Cyanophora paradoxa (assembly GCA_004431415.1). Classification (NCBI taxonomy): domain Eukaryota; class Glaucocystophyceae; order Cyanophorales; family Cyanophoraceae; genus Cyanophora; species Cyanophora paradoxa. Next base: position 80,601 of record QPMI01000453.1, on the reverse strand, counting down.
CGCGCAAGTCGGCCGCGAAGTACAGCTCGACGAAGGGCACCTTCTACACTCTCAAGAAGCAGGAGCCGACGGACAACCTCCTCGGCTGCTCCGTGAACCCTTTCAAGCGCGTCGGCATCTGGTACGACAACCTGAACGTGCGCCCCGCGCCCCGCTCCCCGCTCCCCGCGCTGTGTCCCCGCGCCGCGCCGCCGCGTTCCGCCCTGCCGAGCGGTGCCGTTCGCAGGTGCGGAAGAAGCAGATCATCGCGCTCATTCTCTGCGAGGTGTGGCCCGCGCAGCGCGGCGCGGCGCGGCGCACGCCGCCCCTCCCGCCCTCCCGCCCCGCCCCGTCCCGCCCCGCCCCGCTCACGCGCCCGCGCGCACCGGACCGCAGCTGCTGACGATCTCGACGCTCGTATCCGTGCACGTCGCCGTGCTCTACACGTCCTCGGTCAAGGAGCTGGAGACCCGCGCCGCCTCGGAGATCCTGACCAACGAGATCGTGTACAACATAAAGATAGGGGAGATGGCCCTCGGGCTCCAGACGTCAGCCGAGAATGCAGACGTGGTCCAGGCAGGCGTCCTCGGCCTATCGACGCAGCAAGCGGCCGTGGACGCCAGAAAGGCCGCGCGACGGCTCTTGCAGCAGGAGTGCTTCCGCCGAGACATCGTACGCCCGCCCGCCCTCCCGCCGTCCCGCCCGCCCGCCCGCCCGCCCGCCCGCCCGCCCGCCCGCCCGCCCGCCAGCCACAACGCCCCAATCTGCGGCGCCGAACGCCCAACGCTCAACGCTCAGCGGCTTCGCCTGACGCGCTTTACTCCGCTCGCAGGAGTACGCCACGCTCGTCAAGAACGACGAGACGCTGGCGATCATCGTGAACGCGAACAAGGACCGGTCGGGCGAGAAGGGCTTCAACCTGGGCGGCCTCGTCGCCAAGTCCATCAAGGCGAACAAGCAGATGTCCGCCACGCTGCTCGTGCCCCGGTCCGAGCTCGTCGCCGCCGAGGGTCTCTTCGCGGCCGACACGACCACGCTCTGGCTCGTTCGGTCCGTCCGTCCGTTCGCCCTTCCTTTGAGAAGATAAGATACTGCGGTCAAGCGTCGTCGTTCGGCCAATATATAGTTTCGTCGTCGTCGCTAACATAGGTTACGATAGTTTAATAGTTTGAAGCTTCCTCGTTTCGCTAATAGCTTATTAGCAAAGCGTCTCGCTAACTGTTTCGCCGACGACAGGTTCGTGGCGACGCCCGTGTACGCGAACCCGTCGGACAAGTCCAAGGGCCCCGTCGCCATCCTCGTCTCGGGGGACGTCGTCAACAACAAGCCGTACACGGTCGCCCCCAGCATGGAGGTCTTCAAGACGGGGTACGTCGCCGTCTACCAGCGGGCCTCGCAGCAGGGCGACACCTCGGCGTCGCGCTACGCGCTCTCCGCGTCGCTGTGGAGCCCCGAGCCCGGGAAGGCCGCCATCTCGGGGGTCGAGCTCAGCAACCAGGAGGGGTACACCCTCCTGGACAGGGCGACGGACGCGGGGGCGGCCTCCTCGGCCGTCGCCCGCTTCGCCGTCAACGGGACGTACATGACGGTCATCGGGCGGGTGATCCCGGACGCGAACGGGCAGCCGGCGGCCTTCCTTGTGCGGGGCCTGCCCCACACGGAAGCCGACAACCTGCTCAAGTTCACGCTCCTCGTCTCGCTCCTCTCTACCATCCCCATCTTCATCATCTCCGCCCTCCTCGTGAGCGAACCCAAAGCACGCTGCAGTGTAGCGGACCGCCGGTTCTGATTCGCGCTCGCCCGCCCGCCCCCGCCCGCCCCCAGGCGCTCTGGATGGGCCGCGCCATCTCGGGGCCCCTCTCGACGCTGCAGTCGACCGTGGAGAATTTCTTCAAAGGCGACCGTTCCTCCTCCCGTTCCTCGAAGCAGCCCGCCCAGGAGGATGCAGAGGAGGACGGCGAGGAGGACGAGGAGGGCGGCGAGGCCGGGCCCTTCGCCGGGCGCGGCGCGGCCTCGTCCCTCGAGCGGATGAAGAAGAAGTGCGCTTATCTAATCTATCCTATCCTATCCATCCTACCGAATCTAACGTTCTTCTTCTTATTGTTCCAGCTTGGAGGTTCGGATCACGTCGAAGGACGAGGTGGGGAAGCTGGCGGCCTCGTTCAACCGCATGAGCGTGCGCGTCTCCGAGGCGTACGCGCGCGTCGAGGAGGCGCGCAAGAAGGCGGCCGTGGAGGAGTACCGCACGCGGCAGATCATGGACGCAGCCCCTGACGGTGCTTGGATCTAATCGAATTCGATGGGATCTAATCTAATCTAATCTTTCCTGCCCTACCAGCAATCGTGCTGGTGGACTCGCGGTGCCGCGTCATCTCCATGAACCGCTCCGCCACGGATCTCTTCGGCTACGAGCAGGACGAGCTCCTCGGCCGCAACGTGCGCCCGATTTGATCCGAGCCGCCAATTTGATCCGATTGATCCGAGCCGCCCTTCGCGACGCTGATATGATTTGATCCGATTCGATCCGATTTGATCCGAGCCGCCCCTCTGATTTGATCCGAATTTGATCCGGGCGAGCGGGCAGGTGAACGTGCTGATGCCGCCGGAGATCGCGGCCAAGCACGACGGGTACGTCCAGCGCTACCTCAACACGGGCTCCGAGGTGCGCGAGCTTTAGCAAGCTCAGCAAGCTTCGCTTTATAATAACAATTGCCATGTTGACGCATCGAAATTGCCCCATGCCATCCTGGTCCTCGTCCACCCCCGCCATCCATCCCCGCTCGTCCTACTCCTCCTACGCCCCTCCTCATCCTCGTCCTCGTCCGCCCTGCCTAACGGGACGGGACGGGGCGCCTTGCCGCGCTCCTCCTCCTCCTCCTCCTCCTCATCCATCCTCATCCGCCCTGCCTGACGGGACGGGGCGTCCTGCCTCCTCCCGCCGCAGCGTGTGATCGGGACGCTGACGGACATCGTGGGGATCCACCGCGACGGCTCCGAGATCCCCGTCGAGATCAGCCTCAGCGAGATGCACATCGCCGGCAGCACCTTCTTCATCGGGATGTGCGCCCGAGCTTCTAAGGAGCTTCTAAGAGCTTCTAATGAGCTTCTAAGAGCTTCTAATGAGCTTCTATCTATCTATCTATACGCTATCTATCTATCTATCTGTCTATCTGTCTATCCATATCTATCTTCTTCATCATCGGGATGTGCGCCGCGCCGCGCCGCCCCGCCCCTGCCCGCCCCGATTCTCCGGCACCCTCAGCCTCCTCACTCACCCCGCCCCGCCCCGCCCCGTCGCGCCCCGCCCCGCCCCGCCCCTCCCGCAGGATCCGCGACGTGACGATCCGCAAGGAGATGGAAGCCGAGCTGGAGCACGAGCGGCAGAAGACGGAGGCGCTCCTCCGCAACATGCTCCCCGTCGGCATCGCCGAGTGCGCCCCAATGTCTTCGAGGCCCCTTAGAGTTAGAGAGCCCTTGTTGTTGTCTTCTTCTAGGATCCTTGAAAGAAAGTATCCTAGGATCCTAGATACCTATACATCTCCCCCTTTCTACCGCTCTCTACATATCTAAGATAGAGGCCCTCCTCCGCAACATGCTCCCCGTCGGCATCGCAGAGTGCGTTGCGTTCTACAACTACTTAGAGGCGACGCTTCTCTTAGAGAGAGGGGGGGGGAGAGAGGCGCTACTACATCATCTCTACATCTTACAATTTCTTTCTGAAAACTCTCCGCGACGCGGCCCGGCGCTGCTGCTGCTGCTGCTGCTGCTGCTGCTACCGCATCTTCGTAACTGAATTATCCACATCTTCTGAATCATCAACCTCCTAGCCGCATCCTACTAGCAGTAGCAGCAGTAGTAGTCGCCTGCTCCTAACTTGAGGCGCACGCAGGCGCCTCAAGGAGATGCAGGACGCGGAGCAGTCGTGGAAGCCCTCCAGCATCGTGAACGCCACGGGGCGCGGGAACGGCGGCGCCGTCCGCGGCGCTCTCGCCGACCGCGTCGAGAACGTCTCCATCATGTTCGTTGATTGATTGATTGATTTAAACGACCAGCACCTTTGAAGATCTTGGCTAATTATTATCCTTATCTCTCAATACAGGTTCACCGACATTGTCAACTTCACGCCGCTGGCCGGCTCGATGGACGCCGCGCAGCTGGTCACGCTCCTCAACCGTGCGCCGCCGCTCCGCCGCTGCTCTACGCTCCGCTCGGCTTCCCGGCGCTGACTGCGACTTCAGAAATCTTCTCCGAGTTCGACTCCCTGGCGGAGAAATACGGCCTGGAGAAGATCAAGACGCTGGGCGACGCCTTCATGTGCGCCGGCGGCGTACCCCCCGACCGCAACTCATCGCGGCGCGAGCCCTACGTCGAGCGCATGGCGGTGCCCTTTTCCGTTCGCATCTGTACCCCCGCGTCGCCCGATCCGACGCATCTCTACCCCCCCACAGAAAATGGCATTGGAGATGCACGAGATCATAGCGCGCTTCAAGACGTTCGACGGGAAGCCGTTCCGCATCCGAATCGGCATGCACGTCGGCACGGTCATCGCCGGCGTCATCGGCAAGAACAAGTACCTCTACGACCTCTGGTGCGAACGAAGCGAAGCGGATCGAATGTTCTCGGATTCGATCCGGATCGAATGTTTTCGGCGCAGGGGCGACGCGGTCAACGTGGCGAGCCGCATGGAGAGCAGCGGCGTGCCCGGGCGCACGCAGGTCACCGCCGACCTCTACGAGATGGTACCGTACCCCCCACCCCTGCGCGATCTCTCTCTCTCTGTGTGCGAGTGTACCCCCCTCCCGACGCCCGCCCGCCCGCTCAGCTGAAGTACAAGTTCGAGTTCGAGGACCGCGGGCGGGTACAGGTGAAGGGCAAGGGCGAGCTGCACACGTACTTCCTCGTGGGGGTCAAGCCCAACGCCGACAGCAGCGCCATGTCGCCTTTCATGCGGCGCCAGTCGGGGCACAACATCCGCGGCAACTCGGCCGTCATGCAGTCCTTCGTGGTGCTTACTTGTTACATTCCATTTCGTTCTACCTACCTAAATCTTATCTTATGATCTCTCTGCAGACCCCCGAGCGGCTCTTCTCGCCGGACCTGGCGGTCTGGCAGCTCCCGACGGGCAGCTACCCCGCCCTCATGCACCAGATGCTCGACGCCCTCGGAGTCGTCTCCCGCCTCCAGGTCAGAACCTACAAGAAGAATCCAAAGAATCTATAAGAAAATAGATATTTAGAACCTAAAGAACCTATAAGAGCATATAAGAACCTTAAAGGACGCCCTCGGAGTCGTCTCCCGCCTCCAGGTCAGCAGCTGAGCCCAGCAGTAGTCCGGCTAGGGCACAAAAACCAAGGCCGGCTAGCTCGTAGCCATAGCCAGGACCGCGCCCCGACGAGTCTTTCCCTTCGTCTTCGCCCCTCTGACTTCGTTGGTTTCGGCGCATGCGCAGGTTCGGGCGCAGGAGCTGCACGGCTTCATTACGGCGGCGCTCGCCTCGTACCGCGAGAAGAACCCCTTCCACAACCAGGTCCACGCAATGGACGTCTCGGTGCGCTCGCTAGCATAGCTTTGTTTGAAGTCTTTTTATCCTTGATTCCCTTGAGCGTAAACTTAATCAACCTTGTTTCGGCGCAGCACGCGATGTTCTACATGATCTCGCGCCTGCGGCCGGCCCCGAGGCAGGCCTTGGCGCTCGAGGGCCCGCCGGGGGCCGACATGGCGCCGGGGGCCCTCCCCGGCGGCCGCGCCGCGCTCCCCGTCTTCGACGACATCGATACTTTCGCTCTGATGATCGCGGCCCTCGCCCACGGTCTGATCTGAGCCTTCTGATCTGATCTGAGCCTTCTGATCTGATCTGAGCGCGCCAGACCTGGAGCACCCGGCGCTGACGAACCTCTTCCTCATCAAGTCGAAAGCGCCGATGGCGCTCCTGTACAGCAACAGCAGCCCGCTGGAGCGGCACCACTCGAGCCGCTTCCTCGTGCTCCTCGAGCGCACCGACCTCGACATCTGCTCGGGGCTCAACCCCGAGGAGCGGCAGCGCTTCACGCAGTTCGTCATCGACGTCATTCTAGGTGATCCGATCCGAAGTTTTGAACGAGAATCTATCTATCTTTCTGTCTTGTCCAAGCTTACGCTTCTGCCTCAGCGACGGACATGATGCTCCACGGGGAGTACATGGCCGCGTTCAAGGCGCGGTTCCTGACCCCGGTCCAGCCGGGGGCGCTCGTGCCCGCGCGGCCGCTCTACGGCGCGGCCTCACCGCCGGGCGCGCGCCTCGCGCACCTGGACGACAAGGTCGGCTTTCCTTCTCTTTCTTTCTTGGAGTCCTGCTCCGTTCCGCGTCTCACTTCCTTTCGTTCTCTTCAGACGCTGTTTGCCGCGATGCTCCTGAAGTGCGCGGACCTTGCGAACGGGGCGCGCACCTTCGAGAACAGCCAGCACTGGGCGGCAGCGATCCAGCAGGAGTTCTTCGAGCAAGGGCACCTCGAGCAGGAGCTGGGGCTCGAGGTCTCCCCCGGCATGGCGCCCACGGATGACCCCGACATGGGCTCCTCGGGCCGCCAGGTACTCACTTCTCCCCTTCTCTAATGTTCTTCTCCTCTTAGTTTTTTATGCTCCTCTCCTCTAGATCTTCTTCCTGGGCAACATAGTCCAGCCCCTCTACGAGGCCGTCGCGGAGATCGCGCCCAACGCAATGGACATCCTCCTCTCCAACATCAAAGAGAACGTCGAGCGCTGGAGGTGGGCGAACCAGCACCAGGTTCGCTGTGCCATACATATTGTACCCTTTTTTTGTCTGAACGCTGCTGCCGCCGCCTCCGCAGGAGCGGCGCGCGAGCGCAGACGCGAACACGGCCCGCGACGACGACGATTGATTGATCGCGATCGGTCCACTACATAACGTACATAAGTGTTCTGAGAGCTTCCTTATCTTGAGAGGGCCTCGATACCGATCGATATCCGATCGCTTTTTCCAATCGCGCGCGCGCGCGGTACACCGCCCCTCTTTATAGCTAGCCTCGCGTAGGCCAGACGAGGACAGAGAAAGGGGGGTACGGTAGACCGTCGATAGGCTAGCGCCGCGAAGCGATCCCTCGCGTGACGTCAGGATCTAGTATTTTCTTCTTGCAACGTCTCGTTATTCATTCAAGGGGCGCTGGTTATGCAGTCTTAGGCTTTCCGTGAGTGATTTCCATGTATTTTGCGTATTCCGTGCGAGCACGTGCTTATTGTGAACCCGTGTAATATTCGATAACAAATCTTAAGACGCAATTAATGCGAAATCCAACTGGATCAGCCGAGGCCGGCGGCGGCGCGCTTGGCCGTCTCCCACGACTTGGGATCCAGCCTCCAGATCTTGTGCTGCGCCACCAGGTACGTACTCGCCGTCAGCGATCCCGGCTCAGATCAGATCAGATCAGATCGATCTGAGAGCGCGCGCCTGGCCGCGGACGGGGAAGGGTACGGGGAGGCGCCGCCGCCGCTCGCAGACGAATACGTATCGCGAGTCGTTCTCCTCGGGCCAAGAGGCGCAGTCACCCGCCTCTAGCCTCTGCGCCGACCGTAAGCGAGGCATAAAAACTGACTGAGCTGAGCTTAAGCCGCCGGCCCCGCACCGCGGTCCACTGCTCGTGGCTCAGGCAGTCCGTGACGTCAACGCATCCCAGGAGGACGCCGGAGGGGTACGCCTCCGGGAAGGCCGGCGGGGGCCGCCCCGCGCGCCGCGCGAGGGCGGAGTAGTACCCCTCCACATCCCTCACCTCCTCCGGGTCCGCCTCCTTCACTGTCGACGCGATCCACAGCGTACCCCGGTGGGGCGTGGGCCACCCCCTCCCCTCCACGCGCTTGATCCCGAGGACGAGGAGGCTCGCCCACGGCTGGTGCATGCTGAGCGCCGCGCCGGAGTCCGCCGCCGCCGCCGCCGCCGCCGGCCTCCGCCCCACGCACGGGCCGTCCTCGGTCATCCCAGGCCCGTCCTCCTCGTTCTGGCGAACGTTCGCTTTCTGGGGGGCGATTCGAATCCGGGGCTCGGCGCCCCAGAAGTCAGCGTCCTCGTCGGCCCCTGAGGCCAGCGCCAGTTCCTCCGGCTCCGCCTCAAGATCCTCGATCTAAGAAGAATCGAATCTTAGAGGCGAGTTGAAGGGAGAAGAAGAAGAAGAAGGGAAGCGCGCACGGCGGGGGGCCGGGCCGAGGCGATCATCTCGTCGTGCTGCACGCGCTCCAGCACCCTTCGTTCGCACGCGCGCGCCCCCGTAAGAAGCCCTTCGAGGGGGCGGGGGGGGGGGGGGGGGGGGGGGTATCTAGACGGGGTGGAGAAGCGCAAGGGGGGGGTCACGCCTCTAAGAGCTGTAATTGCGCCTCTAGCAGACCGTCTTAAAGAGCTCTCAAAAGCGAAAGCACCGGCGGGCGTTCTCATCAAAGGCGTTCCGTGATCTAGACGGGGACCTAGACCGTCTTAAAGAGCTCTTAGAGAGCCTATAATTGCGCATCGAACAGAATGTCTTAGAGATCCAGAGCCCTCAGAAGCGCGCGCACCGGCGGGCGTTCTCGTCGAAGGCGCGGACGGTCGCCATGCCCCGCGACAGCTCCCGCTGGCCCTCGCGGAACGCCGCCGCCTTCGCCGCCAGCGCGCCCTCCTCCTGAGAGAAGAGATCGAGAGTTAGGAAGGAAAAGCCTCGAAAGAGAGAGCGTCAGGATCGCGAGAAGAAAAGCGGGTCGCGCCTTGCTCTTCTTGCCGCCGCCATCCTTCTAACGTCTAAGGAAGCTAAGGAAGCTATAAGGAAGCTAGGTTGGAAGAAAGGGGGCCGCGCCTTGCTCTCTTTCTTCTTGGCCGCCTCGGGCTTGGGGGTCGACGAGACGAAGCGGGGGGCGGCGACGGCAAGGAAGGGGTTGCGGAAGAGGCCCGTGCCCGCCCCCTCCTTCAGCGGCGCCTGCGCCCGCCGTTGATCATCAGTCAGTCAGTCGGAATCTAGCATGGAATAACTTGAGCAGCCGGTTGTAATCAACCGGCGCCCAATCGCGGAGGAGCCTGGAGCCCGGGGGGAGCGGGAGCGGATCTCTAGATCTGGTATTGATCGATCCGTTCTAGATCAGATCTATGCCATGATGGGATCCGGCGGCCGGCCCGGGGGGGCTCGAGCTTGCCTGCCGGAGGCGCGCGGTTGAATCTCTAAGCGGGAGGGAGCAGCTGCAGGTCTTTGGGTCTAGCCGCCGGCTCCAGGAGCCGGGAGGAGAGAAAGAGGGAGAGGAGGGGGCGGGGCGGGGCAGAAGGGAAGGGGGGGGAGGGGGGGGGGGTACGGCTCCCGTGCCTGGCGGAGGCGCGCGGACGCGGCGTCGGTCCCCGCCCCGCGCGTCACCGTCCGCACCAAATCCTCCCCCCGCGCTGCACGCTCCGTGAGTGAGGGATGGAGGGATGGAGGAAGCTCGAGGGAGGGAGGGGCGCACGGGCGGGCTGAGCGGGTCCGCCGGCGCCATCCTCCCCCGCCTGGGCCGCCTCTAGCGCCTCCGCCTCGTCGTCCAGCAGCACGCGGGCGCGCCGCCCTTCGATCGTGTGTCGGATTAGGTATCAGAAACGAGAGCTTCGCACGCTACATACAAGAGAGACCCGCCCACCGGCGAGGTCTTAGGCTTAAAGCTCAAATCTAAAGATCTTCGATGGATAGCCTCTTCGACGGATAGCTTCTTTCTAAGATGGAAGGGCTCGCTGACCGGCGAGGTAACACAGCAGAAGATATCTATTAAGCTTCCAAGCTTCTTTTAAGCTTCAGGAGCGTCGTCAAGAGCGGACCGGCTTTAATTTGATATAAGATATATAAGATATAAGCTCTCTGAGCTTTAATTTGAGCGTCGTCAAGAGCGGACCGGCGAGGTCGATGGCGAGGCGGGTGGAGCGCCCCCTGCGGGCCGCCTCCTCGGCCCGCGCCTTCTCCTCGGCGGCCGCCGCGAGGCTCGCGTCCCGCTCCGCCGCGCTCATCCACCGCGTGTCGTACCAGTCCGTCTGCGAGAGGGAGGCCAAACCGTTAGTGGAAGAGGGCTACGCTGTAAGTGGCGCGTGCCACGGTGTACTAAACTTTTGGTGGCGCGTGCCACGGTGTACTAACGAACTAATGAACTTGTGTGTGCTAATGAACTAATGAGGCTAGTGTTCCTTTTACTAATGAACTCTAATGGACCGGCACGACACGCGCTCATCCACCGCGTGTCGTACCAGTCCGTCTGCATGGAGGTCAGTGAATATCAGCCGGAGCGGGACGTGTCGCGCAAGAGTCAGTCGGAGCGGAACGCGCGGTCGCGGTCGTCGTTAGGAGTTCCCGCTCAATCGGGGTGCTCTTTCCGCCCCGCCCCACTCCGCCCGCTCAACCCCCCCCCCCCCCCCCCCCCCCCCCCCCGGCCCCGGCCCCCCGCCCCGCCCCGCCGCGGCGCGCTCGCCTGGTCATCGATGATGACGGTGCGCTGGGCCGCCGTCCGGTCGAACTCCACCAGCTTGTTCTTCCTGCCCGCCGCCCCGCCCCTCCCGTGAGCAACGTAGAAGTGGGCCTAGTGGGGCGGGCCCAGTAGCCTAAGTAGAGTGTGTGTGCCAGAGAGCGCACTGGGCGAGGGCCCTCTCGAGCCGTGCCTCCTCCCCTGTGCACGCGTCGGCTGGGAAGGAGAGTGGGGGCGGCCGGGCGGGGCGGCGCTGCGCGCGCACCGGCCTGCGGGTCCGTGCTCGCGCCCTTACCCGCCACCCGCTTCGGCTCTGCTTCGGATGAGGAGGGGGGATGGGGAGGGGGGGGGGGTAGAGGCCCCGCACCGCTCCGCCGGGGGTCCGTCTGCATGAACGCGGTAGCCCGGAGGTCGCCCTTCCCCGCCGACTTCTTCCCCTTCTTCTGACTGGCGGCCGCGACATTCAGAGAAGAGGGAAGGGCGCCGGGGTACGTAAATACAAATGCATATGCGGGCGTACCCCTCGGCGGCGGCGGCGGCGACGGCGGCGGCGGCGGCCTCGGGCCCCCCGGCGGCGGCCGCCTGGAGCTCGACGCAGAAAAGGCACGTACCCTCCCCCTCCTGCTCGCAGACCTGTCCGGGGCGAGATCATATGAGCGCGAGCGAGCGAGCGAGCGAGGGGAAGGTCATGTGAGCGCGGGCGGGCCGGGCCGGGCGCACGATCTTGCCGCATGTGATGCAATTTCCGACGAGCCGGTGCCGAGTGGCCATGCAGTCGCAGCGGCGGCGGCCAGGCAGCAGCAGTCCCCTCTGCGCCAGCTCGGCGGGGTCCACGGTCTTGCCCTTGCCCGCGCGCCCCTTGGACACGACGATTCCGCCGAAGCGGGAGCGCTCCTGGGGCGCGAGCCCCTGCCGGGCCTTGTCCACGTCCTCCTGCGTCAATCCCTGCGCCGCCTGCTGCTGCTGCTGCGCCGCGGCGCCCGCCTCGCCCGCCGGCTGCTTCTCCTTGCCCTTCTTCTTCGCGGGCGCCGGCCTGCGGCGCGGCGCGGCGCGGCTCTCGCGGGGGATGGAAAGGAGGCGTGCGGGGCGGGCGCACGCGGGTGCGGGTTCGTCCTGCTTCTTGAGGTAGAAGCCGCCCACGGCGGGCGACGCCTGTGCGGGCTCCGGCGACGCCGGGGCGGCGCGCGCCGCCGCCGCCGCCGCCGCGGGGCCACCGAGCGCCTTGCGGCGCCTGATCAGCTCGGCGCTGAGCTCCGAGATCTCGCGCGTATCCCCCAGGAAGCTCTGCACGCGACACGATGAGCGCCGTGAGCGCGTTCATGTGGATTGACGGCCGCCGAACTTGAACGAACCTGTATGTAAGCGGCCAGATCATCGTCTCCCTCGATCGAGAGGAGGTACTGGGCGATAGACTCGTCGCCTCCGTAGCTCGCCTGACGCGCTCATGAGCCCGGGTCCCGCGTGAGCGCGCGGCGGGGCGAGCGAACCCCGTGCTTCGCGAGCTCTCCAGTCAGCCAGGACGCGAGGCCCGCGGCGAGCTGCTGCTCCACGGACATCGCAAACGAAGGCCGTCGGAAGGCCGAAGGCGAGGTTCAGGGGTAGGGGGAAGAGCGGCGCAAAAAAAACTCCCACAAGAGCAGCGCAGAGCGCAGCAGCGGGTGCCATGCGCGCCGCGCTGGCAGCGCAGGCCCTCGTGCTGGCTCTGCTAGCACTGGCCACCGGCTGCCTCGGCGCCCCGTTCACTGGCAGGCCGCTGGATCCCGAGACGCTGACGCCCCGCGGCTCGCTCTCTGTGTGGGACACCGAGCACAGCTGTAGCATACTCAATGAGGAGACCTTCAGCTGGAACCTGCAGGACTACCGCGGGCACCTGCCCGTGAAGCGCCTCTCTAAAAACTTCACGTCCCTTGCCCCGTCGCCCCACGGGCCTTTCAAGCACGGTGAGCGCCCGCATAAGGTTCTCTCTACAGGCGTAGCTGCTGATCCCCGGCGCGCGCTGCAGAGTCGCGCTTGGCTTTCTGGTCGGACACGATCTACTACATCGATAGCGATGTGGACGGCGTGGAGAAGTGCTTCTCCCTGCAAATGGTCGGGTCAGCGCGGCCCCGCCAAGCCACGCGCGCGCGGCGCTGCTGCGGCTGACGCGCCGCAGCTACGAGCAGAACTTCCGATCCTATCTGGACCTCATGGGCCTCGACGCGACCAACAGCGACCCGCTGGCGAGCATAACGAACTCGGGGACCAACCCCGTGGGGCTCTACCTCGAGAGCTACCCGGTCCGCCGCGCCGCGCCCCGCCGCCAATCCCCGCGCGCCGCCCCGCCCCGCCCCGCCCCGCGCCGAGCGCCCCGCCCGCCCCGCCGCAGGAACGGAGCCGCGTGCTTATGTTCGACACGCGGGAGCCCAAGTGCGTTCGCCCTAGGCTCAGGCGGGTCCGCCGCTCGTCTAAACCGGGCGGGCGCAGGCAGCTGCGGGGTGGGGACCAGCACGTGTCCTGGGTGGAGGCTCCTGCGGGGGCGCCCGCCGCTGCCGACCAGCGCATTTACCTTGTCGCTGAGACGAGCACTCTGAAGGCCCGCACCGCCCCTTCCCCGCACCCTCTTTCTTTCCTTCCGTGACGCGCCCCGCAGCTGGCACTGCCGCCCCTGCCTGCGAACGCCTCTCGGACGGCCGTAGAGACCTGCGGATCCCACGCCTTCTACACGGAGTTCTCGCGGGGAGCGGGGGGTACAGGCGTCCCCGAGGCGACCGTGGCGCTCGTCTCGCTGGACGGGGGTAGCCCGGAGGCCCTCAGCAGCCCGCTGCGGGCCCGGCGGGCCTTCCTGTCCCAGATGGACCTTCTGCAGGCCGGCGGGGGCGAGGAGGGAGGCCCGCCCCTCTGCGCGGCCGCGTGGCTCGAGACGGGTACCGCGCTCTTCGCCGACTCGGAGCACTTCGTGGCCCCGGACCCCGCCTCGTGCCTCTCGGACGCCGTTATCCGCCTCCTCCTCCTCCCCTCCCGTGACGCCTTCTCCTTCCCCCCCTCCTCCTGGTCCTCCCGTGCGCCCCTCTCCTTTTCCTTTCCATTTTTTCCTTTTCTGAGGTAGGCCTCCGCAGCCGCGTACCCCCAGCACGTCTGCGTGCAGGGGATGAGGATCTCTGGGGGGTACGCGCTGCTCTCCCTGTCCGACGCCGCCCGCTCCTCCTCCATCCTCCGCCTCTACTCCCTTGAGACTGCCTCCTGGACCGGTACCCCCCTACCTCTTCGCCTCCGCCCCTCTCAGTCTTTCTCACCGGCGCGGTAGACGTACCCGGGAGCTTCTCGCCGCAGCCGCTCTCCATAGCGGCCGCCTCCGCCGGCGCCTTCGTTCTTTATCGCGTGCGCCTGAACCCCTCCACACACCCTCTCTTCTTGCCCCCCCCCCCCCCCCCCCACCTCCCCGACACCGCGGGGGGTACAGGGCGCCGGCGCGGCGCGGGACGTGCACGTGCTCCGGTGGAGCGCCTCGTCTGCGGACCCCTGGCACTTCTCCGCGTGCCGGGCGCTGCCGGCGGGGGCGCCCCGGCCCCTCCTCTCCGTCGCTATCTACCGGGACCAGCTCGTGTGGAAGGACGTGGACGCCTCGGTGCTTTCTCTGTCTATCTATCTCTCTTTATCCATCTCTTTGCTCTCTTATTTCTTTCTTTCTTTCTTTTAGGGCGGGGACGCGCGCTTCAACCTGATCGATCTGGACGAGGACAACGACGGCGTCTTCGACAGCAACGACGCGTTCCCCACGGACGGCGCCGAGTGGCGGTAATCACACTTTTATGTGTAGATTGAGCAAGCACGTTCTTGGTTCTAAAGAGTTGTCTGTTCTCCTCCTTTTAGTGACTCGGACAACGACGGAGTGGGAGACGAGGAGGACATCTGGGCCGCCTCGGGATCCTGCGTGACCAGCGCCGAGCGCTCCGCCTGCACCTCGGAATTGATCCACCTCTACATCGTCTACGCCTGCGTCGTTTTCGCCGCTGTCGTTGGCATGGCGGCGTTCCTTGTGTACTACTGGCGCCTCACCCGCGGCCTCCGCGTGGCGCCCCTCGACCCGTTCGAGGGGAGCGTCGCGGGGGGTACGGTTTTCTCCGGGATGTCGTCCTCGGGGGGTATGCTTAGCCGCTCGGCCTCCGTCTCCTCCGAGGCGCCGACGATCTTGGGGCTCCGGCCCCGCCCGCTCCCTGGCGGATCCGTGAACGGCAGCTTTATGGTGCAGCCAGCGGCTGCAAACGACGCCTCCTCGGTGGGAGGGCCCACGCCGACGCTCTCGCCGGGCCCCCGCGTCCGCCTGCCGCCGCTCGTCAGCCGCCTCGAGATGCTCCTTCGGACGGGGCTCCTGGTCATGACCCTGGTCTCCCTCGCGCTCGTGCTCGTACCCTTCTACCCCTACGGCGGCATCCCCGCGCGCCTCACGGCGACCTTCGTCTGGGTCGACTTCTTCTTCTCGACGGCCTTCGCCCTGGATTTGATCATGCGCTTCCTCATCCGCAACCGGCCCATGTCCTTCTGGAAGTTCTTCAAGGCCAACTGGGCCGACTTCCCCTCCCGTGCGTACCCCCCTCCTTTTCTTTCCCTTTTTCCTTTTTTTCTTTTGACGCTCTTTTCCCCTCAGTGCTGACGGACATCCCCGGGGTGGCGTCGGGGACGGGCGGCCTCGGCCTCCTCAACGTCATCGTCGTGACGCGCTTCGCCCGCGCCTTCCGATTCTTCCGGTTCTTCAAGGTGCCGTTCCCCCCCTCCCCCTCCCCTCCGGCGCCCTCCGGCGCCTCATCGTACCCTCTCCCTTACGCCGTACCCCCGGCCAGGTCTTCCGGGCCTTCCGGGCCTACCGGCGCCTCTCCCGCCAGAACCTCTTCGTCGTCCTCATCGTCGAGCGGCCCGTCGCGTTCCTCTCCCTCTTCACATCCGCCATGGTCCGCCCTCCCGCCCCCGAAGCTCGCTCGAAAGAAAGCTTTAGTTGGTAAAGCCTGCAAGCCTCACATGACACGTCCTTGGCGCCTCCCCCCCTCTCCCTCCCTCCCTCCCTCCCCCCCGCAGATCCTCGCGGCCTCGATCGTGCTCAAGATCGTGGAGCAGACGGGCCAGTCCGACTTTCGGGATCTCGGCAACGTCATCTGGTGAGTAGACGGCGCGGGCTAGGCCTGTGGCGGGCGGGCTGGGGCGGGCGGCCTAGGCCTGGGGCGGGCGGGCTGGGGCGGGCGGCCGTGGGGCGGGCTGGAGTGTCCCTCGCTTCCATCCGTCTTACGGCGGTTGTAGGCGGCTGCCTTGCCTTGCCTTGACTGCCTGGGGCCTGGGGCGGTTGCCTTGCCTTGCTCATGATAGATATGGTATGGTGGCTGTCGCTTCTAGAGCGGGAGCTCGCCAAGCGACTTGACGTCCAGGACCGACCTCTGCACCGTCCTCTGCCTCGCTTGGACGCTGCTCCTGGGGAGGAACGCATAAGGGGAGGACGCCTCGGGAGGGGTACACAGAGAGAACCCCGGGGGCCTGCCTTGCGCGCCTGCGCGCGGGGGACGCCGGGCAGCCGGGAACGCTTAGACGGGCATGCTTGCTTCATTCACATCCTTCCTTCTTACCAATCCTCCTCCCCCTCCCTCCCCCCCTCCCGCCCCCCAGGTTCGCGCTGGGGACGCTGGGGACGATCGGGTACGGGGACCTGGCCCCCCGGACGGTCGTCGGCCGCGCCGTCGCCATCCTCGTCGCCTGCATGGGCATCGGCCTGCTGGGCGCCCTCTCAGCGAAGGTCCGCACGTCTGTGCTCATGAGAACGAGGAGCTTGTGAGAACTAGGATGCGAATAGGAGAACTACGATACGATAAAACCTCCCGCTCTGGCACTGCTTCTCTCGCCCTCGCCTTTCGAGCTTCCCGCCTTAAAGTTCTCCCCTCGGGCCGCAGATCGTGCAGCACGTGCTGGCGGCCGACCGCTCCCACGAGCGCGTCCTCCAGCAGAAGAAGGAGGCGGCGGGGAGGCGCAAGTTCGAGCGGCGGCACGTCGAGATCATCGCCGCCGTCTACAACCCCATGAACGCCATCCTCAAGGTTTCTTAAGCGTTCTTAAGCCTAATTATAAGGCCTCTTAAGCGCATCGTCCTTAGGCTCTCTATAAGCTCCTCTTTAGCACTCTTAGGCCGCCGCCGTCTACAACCCAATGAACGCCATCCTCAAGGCGAGCGAGAGCGAGCGCCGTCCTCTTATATAAGCTCTTTATAAGCTCCTCTTTAGCGTTCTTAAGCTGCTGCCGTCTACAACCCCATGAACGCCATCCTCAAGGCGAGCGAACGCGCGCCCTCGGGCCATCATAGAGCCGCGCGGGCAAGAGCTTTAGATGTAGGATCTGAGACGTTTCCGCCGCCGCCTACGACCCCGCCGCCTTACTACATAAGCGCTCTCAAGCTCTTTTTGAGCGCCCTAAAGCACAGCTCTTTTTACGCGCTCTTAAGCTATAAACGCCATCCTAAAGGCGCGCGGGCGCGCCCCCTCGAACTCCTCTCCCTACGAGGCCTCTTGCGCTTGCGGCAGTGGCCTCAAGCGCGTGCGCTCTGAGACTTTTTCGGCGCAGTACTTCTCGCGGCACGGGGAGGGGGAGAAGGTCATCTCCATGGCGCGCGCCGTCGGGCTCATGGCCAAGTGCGTAGAGCAGAGATTTGATCCGAGAATTGATCCGAGATTTGATCCGCCCGCGCGCGCGCCCAGGCGGGCCCGAGACGATCCGACCGCTGAGGAGGACGACTCGTCGGCGCCGGCCGCCGCCGCTGAGGCTGCGCCGGCGCCGGCGCCGGCGTCGGCTGCAGAGGGCCCGTCCCCGGCGGCCGGCAGCGTCTCCGTCCGCTTCCGCAGTGCGCATACCCCCCTCCCCCTCCCCCCCCCCCTCTCCCCTCCCTTCCTCCTCCGGCCCTGAGCGGCCCCCGCCCGCCCGCCCCCGCAGAGGCGGCCGCCTTTGAAAGCGGCGGCGACGGCGACGGCGACGCGGCCCCGAAGCCGGCCGGCAACATCAAGCCCAAGCCGGCTCTCAAGCTGCTGGATCTGGCCGCCGCGGCGCGCATCGGGGCGGAGAACGCGGCGAGCGCCGACGAGCCGGAGCCGCAGCAAGGGGGCGGCGCGGCGTCGGCCAAGGGCGAGGGCGGCGCTGGGGCCGGGGCCGGGGCCGGGGGCGTCACCGCGCGCTTCAAGAAGACCCTGAAGGTGCTTATATATAAGACCCTGAAGAAGCTCTTTATATATAGGGTCTTCTTGATTCTTGATCTATCTATGCATCTATGAAGGTGCTGCCGAGACGAACGAAGCATAGACGCTTAGATGAACCCACAACGCCGCCGCCGCGTCCTCTCTCTCCCTCTCTCTCTCTCTCTCACACACTCACCGTACCCCCCTCCGAAGACTGCGCGGGCGGCGGTGCGGGCGGTGGCGCACATGGCGGCGATGGGCGAGCACGGCTCCGAGCTCCCCGGCGCCTCCGACTCCGCCTTCGACGTGTACGCCCTTCCCCTCCGCCAGCTTGTCTTTCTTCTCTTAGTTAGAGATTCTCTTAGTTAGCCTCTTAGTTCTAAGCTTCTTCTCTTAGTTAGAGATTCGCACAGCTCTTAGCTTCCTCGTCCTCCTCCTCCTCCCCCTCCTCCTCCTCTTCCTCCTGCAACGGGGATTTCTTACTAGGGGACTCTTTTAGTTCTAAGATTCTTCTCTTAGTGGACAAGCCGTCTACGGCGGCTCGCTCGGCTTCCCAGCGCTTCCCCCTCTCCTCCTCCTCCTCCTCCTGCAACGCCCGCGCAGGCCCGTGGCGGCGTCTTTTCTTACTAGGGGATTCTTTTAGTTCTAAGATTCTTCTCTTAGTGGACAAGCCGTCTACGGGAACGCCTCCCCAACGCCCATGCGCAGGCCCGTGGCGGAGCGGCTGGAGGCCATCCTCAAGGCCTACGGCCTCCACAACCCCCGCCGCGTCCGCCCCGCCCCGCCCCGCCCCGCCCCGTTAGGAAGCCGCCCCGCCCCTCCCGCTCCGCCTAGGAGACCCTAGGAGAGAGATCGTTCCTTGAAGCGCGAGAGCGGGTCTCTAGAACGCCCGCCGCGTCCGCCCCGCCCCGCCCCACCCCACCCCGTTAGGAAGCCGCCGCCGTTCCTAGAAGGGCCGGGCCGGAGCCGCCCCCGTTCCGTGCGCCCCGCCGCCGCTGCCGCCGCCCGCCTCATTCCTAGGAGGGCCGAGCCTCTAGAACGCCCGCCCCGCCCCGCCCCGCCCCGCCCCGCCCCGCCCCGCCACCCCGCTGCCCGCCTCGTCCCCTTCCCCAAGAGCTAGAGCTAGAGCTAGCCCTTGGTATTATTCGCTTTCTTTCTCCCGCCGCCGCCGCCGCTTCGTTCCTGGGCATCTATCAAGCGCGCCAGCCCCGCCCTGCCCCGCCCCGCCCCTCCACTGCCTCGCCTCGGCTCTCTCTTCTCTTCTTTAAGAGCTAGAGCTGGTCCTCACGCTTCTTCACCTCCAGTCGTGAAGAAGCTAGAGCTAGAGCTAGAGCTTCTGCTTATTCCAAAGCTAGAGCTAGAGCTAGAGCTAGAGCTAGAGCTAGAGCTTCTGCTTATTCTGAAGCTAGAGCCAGAGCTTCTGCTTATGCTGAGCTTCTGCTCGTGCTTATTCTCCTTCTCGCTCGCCCAGTCGGGGCTGGAGAGCTAGAGCCAGAGCTTCTGCTTATGCTGAGCTTCTGCTTGTGCTTATTCTCCTTCTCGCCCAGTCTGGGCTGGAGGGGGAGTTCGCGGACTTCTGGCGGGAGGTCTCCGAGCTCGTCTTCGGGTCCCCCAAGCAGAACGGCACCTACCTCGAGAAGGTGCCCTGGATTTGATTTGGATTTAGTGATTAGGACCCTTCTCTAGGGCACCTGCCTCGAGAAGGTGCCGGATCTAGGAGTCTAGATGTATGATAGGAGCCTAGATGTATGATAGGAGCCTGGAAGGTGGGATGGGACAGCAGAACGGCACCTACCTCGGAGAAGGTGCCCCAGAGAAGGGTCTAGATTGGATTTATATTAGCGGCGGGCGGCCGCGATTAGACCTAGGTGGAATGGATCGAGAAGGTGCCGGATTTGATCTAGATTTAGATTTAGATTAGATCTAGATTTAGGATGGGATCGCAGCTAGCAGAACGACACTACCTCGAGAAGGTGCCGGGTCTAGATTAGATTTAGATTGGCGGCGGGCGGGTTAGATCCGGTTTACAGTAGCGGCACCTACCTATCTCTAGCCCGCCCGCCCGCCCGCCCGCTCGCCCGCCCGCTCACCTCCCCCCCTCCCCGCCCGCCCATCCGCCCCCCGCAGGTCTTCTCGATGCAGCACCACATGACGGGGGACGACGGGCGCCCGGACGCCCGCTTCTACGACCTCGGCGACCCTCTCGACGAGAAGGTGCGAAACTTGGACGAGGAGGGCCTCCTAGAGTTTATTTATGTAAAGGAAGGGGAGAGAGAGAGCCTTATAGGACCCGCTAGAGGATGAGAAGGTGCGAGGGGAGGGGGGGGGGGGGGGGGGGGGGGGGGGGGGGGAGGGGGCGGCCCGGGGCCGAGCTCGAGGGCACGAGGGCCCGGAGTCTATTTATAGGAAGGGGAAGCCCAGAAGACCTCGGGGACCCTCTGGACGAGAAGGTAGGGGGAGGCCCGCGGCTCAGGCGCAGCTCAGACGAGAGCAGGGCGAGAGAGAGCTGGACTAGAAGGTGCTAGAGGGAGAGGAGGAGGAGGAGGAGGAGGCCCCAGGCCGCGGGCAGCAGCAGCAGCAGCTTAGGCAGAAGGGCGGCCTAGAGTCTATTTAGAAAAAGGGAGAGAGTCGATTTGTAGAGCGGCCGCGACGCCCTCGACGGGAAGGTAAGGTAGGGTGGACGGGGATTCCAAACCCTTCCCGGAGCCGCCCTAGGGGCCCTTCGCAGAGCCTCCGCGACCCCCTCGACGGGAAGGCAGGTAGGGGTAGGAGTTCGCGAGCCCGCGGCAGCAGCGGGGCCGCCCAACCCAACCCTACCTTCGTAGAGCCGCCCTAGAAGAAGAAGAAGGGGTTTCGCGGATAGATAGCCCGAAAACCCCTCACCCCGCTGTCCTGACCGCGTACCCCCCCCCCCGGGGGGGCTCCCAGGAGCTGGCCCTGGACGACCTCATGTTCCGCTACGGCGTCTCCCGCCGTCCCGACTACGACGAGATCCGCGACCAGGTACCCCCCTCCTACTTCCCCCCCCCCTTTTTTTTCTCAAGCTGGCATCTTACCGGGGCCGGCGAACGAAGGTGCACCTCGTCATCCTCCTACACGATCGCCTCCACTGCGCCAAGTGGGCCGTCGAGAACCTCCGATTCAAGGTACCCCCCCCCCGGGATCTCTCCCCCCCCGGCTTCTTCGTTCGCTCGGTCTCACGCTGCTGCGGGGCAGGTCAACGTTCGCCCGTCGCCGCCCCTCCTGAGCCCCGACTACCTCAAGAGCGCAAGCGAGAAGAAGGTTCGCCTTCCTCCCCCCCCACTCCTCCCCCCCCCGGTCTCTCCCCGGCCCATTGAACTCTTCGTTCGCAGAACAACAGGTGGCGCTCGGCCCTATCCAAACTTAGGAACAAGGGGGGGCTCGCCGCCGCCGCAGCCGCCTCCTCGGCCGCCTCTGCCTCCGCTTCGAGCCCGGTCGACGGCGGCGCGGGGGCCGCGGGCTTCGCATCCACTCTCGCGGCCCGCGTGGCTCGGCTCCCGAACGAGCTCGTACTCCCCCCCGGCCCAACCCCCGCCCCCGCCCCTGCCCCCGCCCCCGGCGAGACCCCGGTACTCCCCGTCGGCTCCTCCCCCACACTGGCCCCCCTCTCTGCACCCACGTCGGGGGCCCCCTCGCCCGCCCCCGCCGAAGGGGGGGACCCCGCAACCGCCATGCCGGCCGGGGGTACCCAATTGCAAGCCGGCACCGACGGCGTAAACGTCGTAGCCGTGAGCCCCGCCTCGACTCCCCCCCCGGGGGGCCGGCCCCGCCCTAGGCCCGGGGCGGGGCCTCAGGCCTAGGCCTCGCGAGGCCCGCCGCATCCGAGCGAAGGCTCAACGCCCCCGTAGCCTACCGGTACCGTACCAGTACTAGGAGAGCTATTTTGATTCAATGATTTGTAGATGTGCGTACGGTAATCCGATATCGATTTGGACTCGGCGATGGATCGCCCGGTCACTGTACATGTGCCACTATAGCTAGTACCGTAGTACTGCGCCTGCGGCGGCTAGGGGTTCTCATGATCACTGCGGCGGCCGGGCTAGGGGTTCGAATTCTGGGGCAACTTGCCAAAGTTGGGCATCATGCATCATGGCATCGCGATCGTGCACGTGATGGCATGATATCGATCATCGATATTGCGCTAGCGCTGCAGCTCATGGCAGGGCATCACTGAGTCGCATTATGCATCATACACATAGCCGCGAGGCTTCAGGCCCCGGGACCCAAATTCGGAGGGCCCGGGCTCGTCGCAACGCCACGATAGTGGATATAGAGAAGCTTGAATTGTTGCACATGTACATGGCCATGTCACATGTTATCACTGAGAATCTTTTTCTGTAATGGGAGGGTATCGTTCTACAGTGTACGTATCGATCATCGAATGGCATAATTAATACGAAATTCGGGGAGGACCACCAAGCTTTAGGCGAAAGGAACAAAGTAGGAAAACGAGAAAACATGCGGCGTACGTTGTCAGAGTACAGGTTATTGACAATGAGGGAAAATGTACATGAAGTTTGATCACGGCCGCGGGAAAAATCACGGGAGCGCTGCACGATGATCTGTTATTTACGGTGATGACTGACTGCCAAGTCTGCTGTTTGTAGAACCCTGCCCTGATTCTAGATGTAGATCAATATGCACTATCGATATCATACCTACGAGCTAGTTTGACAAACTGGAAAACGGATTATGACTTCAAAGAGGCATCTAGGCACGCATCTAGGTTGTTCACACACACCACCTAAAGAGAACTACGCATTGAATGAAGCTGCCGAGTGATAGACGGACAACAAAAACAGCGGCAAAATTCTTCCGGGCCTGTACATTATGCCGACCGAGTCGGGGAAAACAAATGGAGGGCCAGAAGAGCCCGTGGGGTACGCCACGAGAGGCTCGGCAAATGGAAAGTCTACTACACAACGTCCTTACAGGAAAGCGCAGGACCGTGGAGGGTTTAAATTAGCAATACTAGTATATGAATTCACACGCAATTTGAAAGCTGCTGCAGCTGGAGAGCTCACGCAGCGATACGGGCGCTCCCGTTGAAAGCCGGGAGGACGCCGGGCCGCTGTCTGCGGGCCCAGAGGACGACGGGCCGCGCCGGCCCTCCCCTCACAGGACCACAGAGGACATGTCCAGAGGGGCGATGTCCACTTCGGCGGGAGCCCCCGCGGACCCCGCGGCCGCCGCCGCCGCCGCCGCCGTCGCGGCGGCCGCGGCCGCCGCAGCCGCCGCGGCGTTGTGGGCCGCGCCCTGCGTCGCGGCCGCCGCCGCCGCGAACGCGGCGGCGAAGAAGGGGTTGCCCCCGCCCAGGAGCGCAGCCAGGTTCAGGTTGGCGCCCTTGACAAGGTTCGCCAGCGCCGCCGTCCGCTGGGGAGTCGCGTTCTTCATGGCCAGGAGAGCGTTCCCCTGCTTGGCGGCGGCGGCGGCGGCGGCAGCCGCCGCGGCCGCGGCCGCCGCGTTGTTGAGTAGGACCTCGGCGGCCAGGGCATCGAACCCGAGGCCGAGGCCCAGACCAAGGCTCCCGTCCTCCATGAACAAGGAAGAGACGTCGTACGGGTCGGCCGCACCGCCCGAGGCGGCGGCGGCGGAGCCGGCGGGCGCGCCGCCGGCGCCGGCCGGCTTGGACGGCGGCGCCACGGGCGTGGCGCCCAGCTGGGTCGGCGAGGGCGCCGAGGACGGCGAGGCGCCGGGCGGGGGCGGCGCCTGCCCGCAGAGGGCGGCCGCGAGGTCCGAGGGCAGCTCGCCGTGGTCGGCGGGGCCGTGCTGGCCCGCCGAGCCCGGGAACACCGAGTCCAGCGTCGGCGGCGGCGCCGCCGCCGCGCTGGCCGCCATGAGGCCGGCGAGGTGGTGATTCTGGAGAAGGGCCGACCGCATCAGCGCGCTTGCGATGGTCGAGGCGGCAGCGGCCGCCGCGGCCGGGTTCGCCGCCGCCTGCGCCGCCGGCGGCGCCGGCGGCGACGGTGCCTTGACGGGCGCGGGGAGGACCCGCGGGGCTTCCTCGGTCAGCACGGGGCGGAAGCTCGGGCACCCGGCGGCCATCGGGTGATGGACGGGTGAGGCCGGAGCCGACGAGGGCGGCGACGAGTTGGGCGAGTCGGCGGCCGGCGCCGGGGGCGAGGGCGCCTCAGCGGGCTCGGTCTTGACGGGGGCGAGGGAGGAGGAGGAGGGCGGGGAGGGGGTGCGCTTGATCGCGGCGAAGGTGTTGTTGGTGCTGGCGGGCGGCTGCGCGACGGGCGCCGGGCGCGGGGAGGAGATCTGCACGACCCGGGGCGACGTGGCGCCGGCCGGCGAGCTCGGGCCAAGGCCCACCGCGCCGAACTGCTCGCCGCGGAGCGCGATGGCGGCGATGGCCGAGCGGGGCCGGGCCGAGGGCGGGAGGATGGGGATCGGCATGGCGATCGTGGGCGGCGCCGAGGGTGGGATCGCCTCGTCCTCGTCGTCGTCCTCCTCGTCCTCCACCACCTCGACCTTCACCGAGAGCTCGTTCGTCGCCGCGCGGCGCGCGGCGGCGAAGGCCTGCCGCTGCTGCTGCGCGTGCAGGAACGCCGCCGCCTGCTGCTGGTGCGCTGCGACCGCCGCCGCGCGCGCCTTCGCCTCTCGCTGCGCGGCGCGGCGCCTCCGGTCGCGCTCGCGGCCGCCCCGCGCCGGCTCCACGTAGTCCTCGTCGTCCTAAGAGCGTTCGGCGTGTCAGCGGCAGCGGCGCGAATCAAGCGAGGCTTGGCGCACCCCGTCCTGCTCGATCTCGACCTGCTCGTCTTCGCCGTCCTCCTCCTGTTCGTGCTCCTGCTCCTCGTGCGCGGCGTGCCGCGCCCGCTTGCTCTGCTTCTCCCCGCCCTTGCCCTCGCCGTCGCTCTCGGTCTCCGTATCGCTCTCCAGCTGCTCCGAGAACATAGCGGCCGCAGCTGCCGCTGCGCGCCGCGCGCGCTGGAACGCCGGCACCGGCGCCCCGGACGGCTCCGCGGCGCTCGAAGCGGCGCGCGGGTGCTTGGGCGGGCGCCCGCGGCTGCGCTTGCTGCTGGAGCAGACCGACGTCGAGCTGCCGGTCGGCGATGCGGGGAGCATCAGGTGCGGGAGGTAGGCGGGAACGCCGCCGGCCGAGGCCGGCACGGGCGCGATCGACGCCGCTCCATCCGCCTCCGTCACGGTGTACGCGCCGCAGTCGGAGAGCAGCTTGAGAGCCCGCGTGATGCAGGTCTTGGCCGTGTCCCGGCCCCGGCTCGAGTCGCCCTTGCCGGCGCCGGGGAAGAACGCGCGCGCGTCGATGAAGCCGTCGCCGTCCGGTCGCAGCAGCATGAGCTTCCGGTAGAAAGGCTGCGGCGAACGAACGGATCAAATCGGGGTCCGATGACCGGGCGACGCGCCGGACCTCACCTCGTTCTGGTAGTGCTCCTTGGAGAAGTTAGTGCTCGCGCGCTTCGTGCCCTTGAGAACCAGAACCATCCGGTCGTACATGCGAGCCTGGCGGGCGCGTCAGGAGGCGCCGGGCCGAAGGGCTGACAGGACGAGCACGCGGGACGCACCGCATCCTCGGCGGTCGGGAAGCCGACGAGGCGCTTCGATGCGCCGTAGTACCGAATGACAGTTGCCCACTGGTTGGAGCACGGGAAGACGCCCTTGTAGCCCGCGGCGCCCGAGCCGCCCTCGTCGCCGGCATCCGCGCCGCCGTTCGTCGGGGGCGGCGCGTACTCCGCGACGAACTTCACGACGCGGTTGAGATACGCAGAGATCTCGTCCAGAGTCGCGTCGCGGTCCGTGGGCAAGCCGCGGACCTCCCCGGCCGCCCAGCGCTCGTAAAAGTCCTCCTTCTCGTACGTCGACACCGGAAAGTTCGTACTGGCGTTGTCTCCGTGCAGCACAATGTTAACGCGGTCGTACTCGCGCGCCTGCAAGAAACGGTCAGCCCGGCCGATTCGATACCGCGAAAAGAAGCAATCGGTCAGAACGGGCGGGGAGAGCGTCATTGGGCTCTAGCGTACGCCCGGAACGGCAAAAGGAAACGAAAGCGATAGAGCGTGCGCACCGCGTCCTCGGCGCTGTTCCACTGCGACAGGTGCTTCACGACGCGCTTGTAGCAGATCCGCGCACGCCACCGCCCGTAGTGCCAATAGATCCCTGGACAAACGGTCACAAATCTGCATGCGTGAGCACAATCGGACGGGCGACGCACCGCGGTAGGGGGTGTGAACACACATCCCCTCCTCCGAAGGCTTCGCCGGCACGACCTGCGGATGCGAGCTTCAGAGAAAGCGGGAGCAGTCGATTTATTGCGAGAAGGAATGGGAGGGGGCGCGGGCAAGGCTCTAGGTTCCTGTACTTAGTGTTCCCCCTGCAGCCTGCACTCGGAACGGTGGCCCGCGCGCGGGGGCGATCTTCAGCCGATACGAAAAGAAAGCACTGTAGGGGGCGCTCTAAGGGGCTTCCCGCATAGGACGCAACCGGCTTGACCGGAAGGACAACTTTGACCAGATGGGGCAGGGGGCAAGCAGTGCGGCGGGGAGGGGGGATCGGTTCGATCAGAAGCAAATGGACGCACATCGACTTTCCTGGCCTTCGACGGACGGGACGATGACCGCGTGGTCATTTGGACGGCCCCGACCGGTAACATCGCCTCGAGGACCGGCGGGCTGCTCTCCTCTGGAATGGAGACGGACGCTGCGACTTCCAATGCATTGAGATCGCCCGAGCTCCTACTCCGCTTTGGCCGGAACGACTGCGGGTGACGGTTGGCACAAAGCGGCGAAGATTCCATCCGCTCGCGCGCAGCCGCGCCGGGGCGCAGGAGAAGCAATTCAACGTACCGGAAGGTGTCCATCCACTACGCGCGGGTGCTGGCCCATCCTACACGACAATCTCTACAAGCCCCAACTGGACACCCCGGCTCCGCGCGCTCCGCCCACACCCTGCTGCTCCTAAGACGTTACTGATGTTTGCTGTGCTGATCCTAGGGCGATGCGAGGGCTGGGAGACGAAGGAAGGGAGCACGCGGGGAAAGAAAAAGAGACTGCTGGGGGGGAGGAGCAGTTCGCAGCGAGGGCTACAGGTGCATGGGCGGTTCGCGGTATTTTGCCTCACGTGCAAAATAACAATCCTTCTCACTAGGGCCTTCGAGTTGCCATGGTTGGCTTCAACCATTGCGCGACGGTGTGAACTTCGGAATTGATCATGATGGACCCGCCGGGTTCGCGAAACGGTTAATTTAATTTTGACATGCTCAGCTCGCGTGGCCATGGCGGGCGCACATGCACGCGCGCGCGGGCCGGCGCCGTCCGGATAGACGATATCGATCGATCGGACGAGGATTCTCCCCTGAATCGGTCAAGTGGATAAGCTTAAATCTAATATATTAATCTATATACACTAAAGATTATTTAATTATTCCGAGATTCCCATAAAACGTGATTGATTATCGTACCCATATTTTGCATCGTGCCTGTACCCTTTACCGTGCCTAAGACGTCGATCGACTTCGCCGCGAGCGGCTGGCACCTCGGCCGGCTGTGGGATGGAGGGCGAGCGATCCGCTGCAGGTGAAAGCACGTAATGGGGCGATCCTCCTCGTGGCGGAAGGAAGCAGCCGTCAAGCTCGAGTTCCGCGTGGCGGCGCTGAGTCCAAGCTTAAGGTAGCGGCTCAGCGGCTGCAGCTGGAGCCCGGCCGCAGCTAGGGCTTAGCTAGGGCAGCTGCTCGGGCTGCGCAGCTGCTCGGCCTGGCAGGATGGGCAACTCGCACCCGGTGATCAAGGCGAAGCACGATGAGGAGGAGCAGGAAGCGCAGCTCGACGAGCACGCGATGGAGGTCATGGCGCGCGTCAGGCGCATGTTCGAGGAGGAGCGCGCGCGTCACCTGCAGCCGCCGAATCTGCTCGCCTACCCCGTCAAGGAGAGGAAAGCCGTGCTCCGCGCCTGGCACAAGCGCACCGTCCTGCACCGCCTCCGCGAGTGCGTTCGGGAGGTGAGGCCGCCCGCCCCGCCGCGCCTTTCCACCCCGCCCCCCGCCCCCCGCCCTAGGCCCGCCCCGCCCCGCCCCGCCCCGCCCCGCCCCGTCCCGCCCCGCCCCGCCCCGCCCCGCCCCTCTCAGCCCCGCCCCGCCCCGCCCCCGCCCGCCGCGCGCCTTTCCGCCCCGCCCCGCCCTAGGCCCCGCCCCGCCCCGCCCCGCCCCTCTCAGCCCCGCCCCGCCCCGCCCCCGCCCGCCGCGCGCCTTTCCGCCCCGCCCCGCCCTAGGCCCCGCCCCGCCCCGGCCTAGGCCCTCCCTGCGCCGCCCCGCCCCGCCCCGCCCCTCTCAGCCCCGCCCCGCCCCGCCCCCGCCCGCCGCGCGCCTTTCCGCCCTGCCCCGCCCTAGGCCCCGCCCGCCCCGGCCTAGGCCCTCCCTGCGCCGCCCCGCCCCGCCTCCCTCGTCCTGTCCCCCCCCGCCCCGCCCCGCCCCGCCCAGCCCTGCCCTGCGCATCGTCGCCGCTCCGCGGCTTTGGGGGCGGCGTCGATCGGGCGCGGCGCGGCAGGTGCGGCGGCGGCGGGAGGCGGGGCGGGAGGACGCCGACCTGCGTGACGTCATCGCGGACGCGGGGAGGCGGGCGCGGGAGCGGGCCGTGGGGCACGTCGACTTCGACCCGAGGCGCCGCAACTCGCTCAAGCGCGCGTCGAGCTTCAAGGCGCGCCGGCGCCCCTTTCTTTCTTTCTTTCTTTCGCCCCCGTCTTCGTCTCCTTCTCTGTCCTCTCTAAGCTGCCTCCGCCAGTGGGACCAGGCCCTAGGGCTCCAGAAGTTCGTTTCGATGGCGGGGGCCGCCGCCGCCGGGGCCGCCCACAGTGCGCCCCCCCGCCCTCCCCTCTACGAATGCTCCATCGATACATCCTGAGAGAGCTCAACGCGTACTCGCACAGAGGAAGATTCGACGAAGGGGGGTATAGGGGAGGGCCGCGTGCTCGCGCTGGCCCAGGCGCTGGGCCAGCGCCAGACGCGCCCGCTCGCCATCGCCGAGCTGCTCGAGCACTCCGAGAACGGTGCCGTACCCCCCTTTCGCTTCTCCCCCCCTCGTGTCGAGCTTTCGGCGCAGCCTTTCGGGCGCGGGAGATCGTGCAGGCGGGGGCGCTGGAGCCCCTCGGGCGCATCGCCGCCGAGAACGGGTACGCAATTGTTCTTTTGGAAGGACGAGAACGAAGGCTCAGAGGGAGAGGGGTACGCGTGCGCGCGCGCAGGGCGGGGCGGCTTGAGGCCCTCACAATCATCCGGAACGTCACGCGGGGGGACCCCGAGGCCGCCAAGCAGGCCGCCCGCGCCCTCAAGATCGACGTACGTATACCCCCCTTTCCTTCCCCCCCCACTTCCCCCCCCCCTCCGACTGCGACGCCCCGCAGGAGATCCTTCGCCTGATCGAGACCTCGCTGGACGACCTCGACGTTCACCAGGCGAGCGAACGTTCCCCCGCGTTCCTCTTTCCCCCATCCCGCCGTAGCCTGGGCATGCGGCCCTCCTTCCTGGTCTCCGTCTGATGCCCGCCGCCCCGCCATCAGATGGCGTACAACATCCTCAAGAACATGACCGAGAGCGGTGAGCGGGGCCGGGCCGGGCGGAGCCGGGCGGGGCGGGGCTGCGGCCAGGCAGCCGCCTAAGCCCGTTGTTGTTGCCGCCTCCATCTGCACAAGCTTGCCAGGGTAGTTCTCTGACCGCCCCGCCCCGCCCCGCCCCGCCCCGCCCGCAGCGGAGATCGCGCGCCTCTTCGTCCGTGGCGGCTTCCACGCCGCCGTGCTCAATGACGTGCGCGCGCCCCTCAACTAATAAGGGCCGCTTTAATGGCCTTCCATAATCTATCTATCTATCTGGCCTATCTATCACCTTAAAGCATCCCCCCCCCCGCCCCCCCCCCCCCCCCCTTTCCCCCCTCCTCCCCCCTCACGCCCTCTTGCCCGCCCGCCCGTCCCGCAGCTCTTGAACCCCTTCATCCGTGCGCGCGTACCCTCCTCCACCCCCTCCACCCCCGTCGGGCATCTACAGGACAGCGCCGACGCCGGCGTGACGTCACCCGCCCGCCCCCGCGCGCAGAGAACGAGTACCGCGTCGCCCCGGCCGCCGTGCTGGCCAATCTCCTCCGGGTGCGTGTACCCCCCGTTCGGCCCTGTACCCGGCCGCGTACCCTAGCATAGACAAAGCGGAACGCGCTGCGCCGACAAATTAAACCTCCCTAATCTCTCTCAGCTGGAGCCGATCCCGCGTGGCGTCATTGACGAGGACGTCCTAAGAATCGTCAAGTCCATGATTCAGGTGAGCGAGATGCTCGGAGGAGGCTTCCCTCTTAGCAGCTCCGAGGGGAACGTTCTCCTCCTCCTCGTCCCCGTCCTCCTCCGGCCGACGCGGGCGGGCGGGCGGGCGTGCGCGCGCAGCACCCGATGCCGCGGGTCCACCTGCAGGGCATCCGCTGCGCCAAGCACCTCAGCCGCGACCGTGCGCCCCTTTCGCTTCCTAAGCTCACCTGAGCCTGACCTGAGCTTCGTTCGCGATCGCCTTTGTTCGCAGAGGAGGCGCTGCGGCAGCTGGTGGAACTGCACACGGCGCCCCTGCTCGTCTCCCGCCTCGGGTCGGGGCACGTGCGTTCGAATCCGACGCGTGCCGCTTTCGTCCACTCTGAACTGAACTGACTCGCGCCGCTTTCGGCGCAGGACGAGGTCGTGATGGAGGCGGTTTCGGCGCTGGCGAACTACGCCCGATCCGGTACCCCCCTCCTCTTTTTTCCTTTTCGTCTCCTTTTTTCGCTCCGCTCACTTCACTTCGTTCGCAGAGGCGAGCCACGGGGCGATGGCGGCGCCGGAGAGCGTGCGGACGCTTGTGATCCTCTCGCGGGCGGGGCGGCCCCGCATCGAGCGCGGCGCCGTCCTCGCGCTCTCCCGCCTCGCCCGCAACAGCGCGTTCCTTTCTTTTTTCTCTTTTTTTCTTTTCCTGAGCTTCGTTCGCAGAGGAGCTGAGGCCCGTGGTCGAATCCCAGGAGGGCCTCTTCGCGCTGCTGCCCTACGCGCAGCTGGAGCCGACCACGAACGAGGAGCGGGAGCTGAGAGAGGCGGCCTCGCAGGCGCTCTGGCCGGGCGCCGAGCAGCAGAGGCAGCAGAGCATCCTGCAGGTCCGCTGTGTGGATAGATAATAAGAGCCCAAGTCTGAATCTAGTCTACCGTCTGGCACAAAATTACTGCGGCGTAAATTAACGCGGCGTCAAACCTCCATTCCGACTCCATTTCTGCGGCGGAGCGTGGCTCCATTCCACTAAGAAATTGAAGTCGAAGGAATCAAAGGATAGATAGGAATTCCATAGGAAGGACATGACAGGAGAGAGAGTCCCCACTCCAGGGCCCCCACGCCTGCCGCCCTCTCCTCTCCTCTCACCTCCCCTCACTCCCCCCGGCAGGCGCTGCGGAGGAGCGGGGCGGTGGGGGAGGGCGAGCTCGAGGAGCGCGCGGCGCGCCTGCGGCTCGAGGCGGCACTACTCGACAAGGGGAAGGACCTCCCCAAGGTGAGAGAGAGTCCGCAGAGCAGATCCTTTTGGCAAGTGCGAAGAGCAAGCTAGCTGGCAAGCCAGTAACTTAGCACGCTACAACTAGCAAGAGAGCAAGAAGAGACGCAGCCATTCACGAGTGCTTCGCCCTTACTAGTTGACCTTCAGCTTTCTTCGCTGACCTGACCGGCCCGGCCCGGCGGCAGGTCCACCCGCGGACGCGGTGGCGGCGGGTGCTGCGGCTCATCCGCGAGCACAGGCGCAAGGAGGAAATCGCCCGCCTGAACGCCGAGGCCGAGGCGGTGAGTCTATCTAGTTCGCCTTCGACGTCCCGGTCCGCGTCGGGCCGGGGGCTCATGGAGAGTCTTGCGCGTACTACTTCTAGTCGAGCAAACGCGAACGTGGGGAGGCTGCACGGCCCACGCGCTATTCCGTGGCTTGGCTTACGGGCGGGCCGGGGCGCAGGCCGCGCAGCAGCAGCAGCAGCAGCAGCAGCAGCAGCAGCGGGCGAGCGGGGGCGGCGGCGAGGAGCCGGCGCCCCGCCGCGTCGCGCGGCGGGCGGGGACGGAGGTCGGCGGCGGCGGCGGCGGGGCGGACGGCTCGAGGCTCTCGGACCCCCAAGCAGGAGGGGGGGGAGGGGGAGGAAGCAGCGTGCGCCCACCCCGCCCCGCCCCGCCCCGCCCCGCCCCGCCCCGCCCCGCCCCGTCCTCTGAAGCGGGCAGCCGCCGCCTAGCTACGGGCTCGCCACGCTTCTTCTCCTTCTTCCCCACTCTGACTCTCATCCGCCGCAGCCGCCTCCGCCTCCGCCGCAGACGCAGCAGCAGCTTCCCGGGCGGGAGGGGGACGGCCGGCCTCCCCTGCGGCGCTCCAGCTCGATGCCACGGTTCCTCCAGCAGGTCGGGCCCTGTTATTCTATGGATTCCTTATAGGAGTCTATTAAGAGATTTATAGAGCCTTACAAGAGTCTAACACGAGTCTAATTGTGAGAGCTCTTTGCCCTGATTCCTGCAGCGGGTCCTACGTATCCTCTTTCTTCTCTTCTCTATCCCCTCGACGCGGGCCTGACCGTCGGACGACCGGTCGCCGGCAGCTCGCCGACAACGTCGCCGCCACCGCCGCCGCGGGGCGCGCGGGGGACGGGGCGGCGGAGGCGGAGGAGGAGGATGAGGGGGAGGGCGGGGGCCGGCGGCGCGGCCCCCTCCCCGCGGCGCCAGCGCTGCCGCTGCCGCTGGAGCGCGAAGAAGAGTGGGAGGATGATGAGGGGGGTGAGGGAGGGCGGGAGGGAGGAGAAGCGCCGCAGCCGTCCCAGGCAGAGGTCAGCCCCCCTGCCCCCCCGCCCGTTCCTTCTGTTCAACCGTACCCTTCTCGCAGATGGACGCGGCGGCCCTGCAGCACGAGCAGCAGATGCAGGCGCTCGCGCAGCAGCAGGCGGCGCTGCAGGCGATGGCGGCCCAGCAGCAGATGCTGCAGGCGTCGTTCCTCGCCGCGCAGGCGCGTTCGGTCCTTCGTCTACAAACATATATCTACAAGCCCTTTTTAGCCTGGATATCTACAAGCCCTTGTCTTAGAGCGGCAGCCGCCATTAAGAGAGCGGCTTAGAGCCAAGAGCGGCGCTCATCTAACAACGGCCTGCTTCGTTCCTTCCGCTACATCTAACAACGACGCAGGCGCAGCAGGAGGCGGCGTGGGCGCAGGCGTGGGCGCAGTCGCAGGCGCAGGCGAACGCTCACCGGGCGGCCGCCATCCACGCCCGCTTCCGCTCCCTGGGCAAGGAGCACAGGGACCGCCTGGAAGAGGCGGCTGCGGCGGCCCCTACCATGCCGCGGTTCGTCCGCCTCTACGCACCCCAAGCGTTCCAAAAGCAGTCTGACTTGACCTCGTGTTGAACCCAGGGATCGGTTCGAGGAGGGGGCGGCGCCCGCCTCGACGACGCTGTACCCCCCGCCCTCCGGCCCCGTCTCGGCCCCGGCGGCTCTGCTCTTCCCGGTTCTCGAGAAGCTCCCGCACCTGCTCACGGGGCCCGCGTACCCCCACCCGCCGCACCCCCACCCGTACCCCCCGCCGGCACCCCCGGCCCCGGCGCCCGGGCTGGGGTCCCTCCGCTCCTCCCCCGTCCGGCGCTCGGTCGTCTCCTCCCCCCGTCGCTCCCTCGTTTCCTCCCCCAACCGCTCCGACCTCCTGAGCGAGTGCGTACCCCCACCCCTCTGAATCACGTACCCCCGGCCCGTGACGCGGCAGCTCCCCGCCCGCAGGATCCCTGCCTCTGCCGTGACTCCACCGCCGGCGCCGCCGGCGCCGCCGGCCTCGTACGTTCTGGCGCCCGATCCGCTCGGGCCTCCGGTATCCCCCCCGACTCCCCCCCCGGAGGCCGTCCACGCGATGGCGGCCCGGGGTCGGAATCCCCGTACCCATCAACGGCTCCGGGTGGACTCGCCTACCCTCTGGGCCCTCGAGCTCGGGCAGGGGGGCGCGCCCCCTCCCCAGCCCCTTCTCCTCCCCCCGCCCCCGCCCCAAGCCCGCCGCACTTTCGGCGCAGCCGTCCGCAGCCCCGGAGCCCCGGCGCTTCCCCAGCGGCAGCCGCAGCCGCCGGCGGGGCCCCACACGAAGAGGCGGGCGGGAAAGCCCGACCCGCTCCCTTCCGACCTGTACCCCGGAAAGAAACTCGGGGGGGCAGCCGAGGCCGCCGGCGCCGGCCCGCCGGCTGCCTTCCGTGCCCGCGCCTAGCCGCTCGCTCTTCCGTTCCCCCTTCTCTCGTCCCGGTATTCTAATTTATTGGTTCAAATTCTGAGCCGTTTGGCTGGCCAGTTGCACCACCCATTAGAGAGGAGGGACAGAAAGGGCGCACGGCGCGGCCCGCCGCCGCCGCCGCCCTGCGCCGCGCGTGAGGGGCGAGCGAAGCGATGCGGCCGGGCGCGCGGGGAGCTCGAGACCGGGCGGCGGCGAGGACGGCGAGGACGGCGACGATCAAATCGCAAGCAGCTGCATGCTGCAGCTGGCAGCTGCACGGGAGCGCACGTGCGGGCGTTGCAAGCGGATGAAGAGCGCAAAAAAGAGCTTACGGGCGCCCGTCTGGAGAGCAATCGATGAGATCTGAAAGGTGGATATCGATCTGAAAAACGTCGACGTCGTCAGGGATGCGGCGGTGTGCGACCTCGGGCAGACGGTCTAGATCCGATGATCTACCGGCGCGGATTCCCGTTCGGGCTGAATTGGCAACCTACGGGCCCTGCTGGCGCTACAAGCTCTGGTCGCCAGACTCGGTACTCCGGTACCCCTAGTCGGAGCCTAGTCAGCCTAGTCTGAGCCGTCCACAGCTCACCGCACTGCCGCGGCGCGAGCCGCTCGCTCTCTGTACTTCCAAGCGGCGCGCGGGGCCCTCGAGCTCGCATCCTGTCAGCAGCCGGGCCCCACAGCGAAGGCGAAGGCGAGGCGAAATGCCGGCAGCGTGAGCGCGCAGCAGCATCGGGCCTGCAAGATTTCAAGATCTTACACGCGCATTCCGAGGCCAGCACGGCCGTCAGCTCGGCCAGCCGCGGGCAGCTTTGCACGAAGGCCTAGCTATATAGGAGAGCAGCAGCTGCAGTTGGAAAGCGGCCACAGACCAAAGCTAACGTCAGCTTTTGTTGGAGGTCAGCGCACGTTCTGCTCACTTTCGATCAGCATTGAGGCTCGAGCCGGCCGCGGGCGCCCCGCCCCTGCCGCCCATGTGATCATGAGCGGCGCAGCAGCGCTAGCAAGCTTCATGGGCCAGATCCTTGAACGCTTCTTTGGTAAAAGCCGCTTTTCCTGTGGCCTTGACTACCGCATCCTTCTTCTTGGCCTTGACAACGCTGGTGCGCATCGTGCCGCGTCCCGCCACATGCATATGTACACCTTGCCGCACTCAGCTGCGATCTACGCTCAAAGCGGACGTGCCAGAGCTGACGAGAACGGGCGTGCAGGCAAGACCACGATCCTCTACAAACTCCGCATGGGCGAGGTTGTAACGACAACCCCGACGATCGGCTTCAATGTGGAGACGATCGTGCACAAGAATGTCCATTTCACGGCCTGGGATGGTCAGCAGCCGCTGGCTTTCCGCCAGCGCTTCAACCGCTGAACCCCGAGCTCGAGCTTACGCGCGGCGCGCAGTGGGCGGCCAGGAAAAGCTCCGGCCCCTGTGGAGGCACTACTTCAGCGGTACGCACGCCGTGATCTACGTCGTCGACGCGGCGGATGCGGCCCGCATCGACGAGGCGCGCGGCGAGCTCGCGCGGCTGCTCGCGGCGCCGGAGCTCGAGGGCGCAGTGCGCGCGCAGCCCGTCCCACCGACCGGCGCGGAGCGTGAAGTGCCTCGCGCAGGCGATTCTCGTCCTCGCGAACAAGCAGGACCTGCCCGGCGCCCTGCCCGCGGCGGACCTGGCCGGCCGCCTCGAGCTGCCCACGATCCGGCGCTCGCTCGTGCAGGTCCGTTCCCTCCGTTCCTCGCGCGGGCTTTCCTCCGCTGACGGGTTGCCCACGCAGGGCTGCTGTGCGAATTCGAAGAGTGGCGAGGGCCTGTACGAGGGCCTGGACTGGATCACGGAATTGATCTCAGATCTTCCCCCATGGCGAGCGCCTGGCACTGCCAGGTTGTCAGATCCTGAATCGGAGGAAACTCGGAACGCGGCTTCAGTCAGGCAGACGCAGTGCAGCGGATCCAGCTTTCGATCTTCTCCTTTCTAAGTTAATGAACATGCAAGACCGGTACCTCATCCTCCGAGAATCCGCCTTCTTCAGCTTCGCCCCCGGCAGCGGCCTCGCGCTCTCCGGATCCCCCGCCTCCGGTTCTCGATCTAGATCTATGCCAGGTTCCGCCTTCCAACGCCAGCGCCTGGCAGAGCTGGATAGGTACGCTTCGGCCCCAATTCCACTCCCGCGAGCGCGGCCGACGAGGCGCGGCCAGTGACGTACGACGGCCCTGCACGAACGCTCTCGCTCTACTACGGCTCCGCCCTCGTGGCCTCGGGCCCGGGCTCGGGGTCGGCCGGCGGGGGCAGCGCCCAGGGAGCGCCCCGCGTGCCCGAGGTGCGCCCATTCCCCCGGTCCCGTACCCCCCTTGATCCTCGTACCCCCCAGTCGGCGGGCGGCGACGTCTTCGTGGGCCTCCCCGAGCCCTTCACCCTCGGCCTCGACAACATCAGGTACCCCGGCCCCCCGTGAACCGTACCCCCCTCGTCGACCCTGTACCCCCAGGATGTGGTCCGTCGCGGTCTCGGCCTCGGACGTCCGCGCGTGCGCCGCGCCGCCTTCGTCCACTCTGCTCGCTGCAGCTGCCGCCGACGGCGACGGCCGCGCAGGTTTGTCGAAGAGGCGTCGGACCAGAATGCCGATCGATATCGCGACCTCCTTGCCGCCTTCTTCTGGGTGCGTTCCTGCTCCCTTGAGACTCTCCGTCCCCGATGCGAGCCGGGCAGGCCCGCGAGGGGGTGCCGGAGCGGACGTGCGCCTACACCCTCAGCCCGTCGGCCGCGTTCGCGCGGAGCGACGGCGCCGCGGCCCCAACCGTCCAGGAGATCTAGACGCCCCGGCGCGTCAACTTCGCTCTCATGTCCATCGCCGTCCTCATCGATATCGTCGCATCGACCGTCCTCTTCGCGCTGGGCATCGGCGGGCCCTTCCTCTCCTCTTCCGCCCGCTCGCCCGCTGACTTCTCGCCGCAGCGTGGCGGCTGTGGCAGGTCCGCGCCATGCGCCATGCATATGCGGCGGACCTCGTCATCCTCGCCGACATCCGACGCCGACGGTCCTTTGCCCTTCCTCCCGGAAACGGCGGCGCTCTCTTAGAGGAGTTCGCAGCCCGATGAGGGGCCGGACCCCTCGGCGGGGCCACGCGTCGACCTCTCTCGCGATCGGTTCCCGCGCATCCGGATCCGCCGCGGCGCCGGCGCCCCCGCCGACAAGCCAGCTCTCGTTCCCTCCGTCCCCGGGCTCCGAGGCTCCGCTGACAGCGCCGCAGGACCCGCCCCGGCGCCGAGCAGTACCAGGAGTGGCGGTGCGCTAGGCTGTACCCCCCCCCCCTTCGCGGCTAGGCATCGATCCGAACCGCAGCGCCATCTGCCTCGAGGGCCTCCCCTCCGAGCCCGAGGGGTCCCGGCCCCGGCCGAGGGCGACGAGGCGGCCCTCCTCCCCTGCTCCCACGCCTTCCATTACCGGTACCCCTGCCTCGCCAGGCCCGCTTCCGTCCCCCCTCGCCCGCCGCCGCTCCCCGCGGCCTTACTGTCCGCTCCGCAGGTGGGTCGCGGAGCACAGCGTGTGCCCCTTGTGCAAGCGGGACCTCAGCTACCGCCCGGGGCCGGCCCGGCCCGCACCCCGTGCAGCTCGCCCACCACGCGGAACCAGAGCCCCCCCTCAGGCTCCCGAACCTCGTGCCCGACACTTCGCGGTCTGTCGATCGCGATGGGCCCCGTGAGCCCCCGCCAGCGCGGCATGCACCATGGCCAGTCCGGGCCGCCCCGCCCTAGGCCTCCGCCGCCGCCGCCCCCGAGTTGCCCCTCGATCCAGCCCGAGAAATCGGCTCCTGAACTTTCGGAATTTCCTGTGGGCCCTTTTTGTTGGATTCCCCGTCTTTGGTTGATTTCCTTGGCTCTCTCCTCGAGCTCTCTCCGAGGCTCCTCAGAGTCTCCTGCCGTTCAACGGCCGGTTAACGTTGGAGCGCTAGCGCTAGCGCAGCAGTAGCGATCGCGATCGCGATCGATATCCGGATCCGAACCTCCATGCAGCTCGGAATTCGAAATTCAGAGTGGGAATCATTAATTGAATCATCGGATGATCTGGTGATCATGATCCTGCGAATTCGAATCTGCATGCGCATGCTGCGATCCTGCGCGCGCATGCCAGGCTTTGCCAGCCCATTGCCACAATCATTGAATATGCCAGGCTCAGCGGCTGAATCCTGATGACTCAGTGCATGAATCACTCGCAGCATGATCAGCCTCCGTCGCCCTCCGAGGCTCTAGTCAGTACCGTAGGGCACTTAAGTACCGCGGGCACTTAACTAACGCGGTACCAAATTAACGCGCCAAAAGTTTGTTAAAACGCGGTAATTTGGTGCCGCGGTAATTCGATGCGAGAAGTCGCCCCATGGCCATACAGTACCCCTGAAATTACTGCCCCATACAAGCCTCAAATTTTTAAAACCGCGTTAATTTGGTACCGCGGTATTTCGCTCAGAGGCCGGCCATTTTTGAAACCGCGTTAATTAACGCCGCAGTAATTTAGTGCCCGACGGTAACGGCTGCGGCACTACTAGTATACGTAGTACTGCCGGTATACGTACCGGCCGCGGTGTTTGCGTATTCACTGCGCCAAAAGTTTGTACATGTTAACACGCGGTAATTTGGTGCCGCGGTAATTTGCTGCTGAGAGGTCGCCCCATACAGTACCCCCCCAAATTACCGCCCCACACAATTTAAGCCTCAAAAGTTTAAAACGCGGTAATTTGGTACCGCGGTATTTTGCTCTATGGCGGGCCGGGTTTTAAAACGCGGTAATTTATGCCGCGGTAATTTAGTGCCCGACGCGTACGGTATAGCGGCGTAGCGCTTCCGATCAGCCTGTACCAGGCTGTACGTAGCCTGTAGGCTGTAGCTAGCGCTGCGGCTGCGTCGCGATCGATCGGCAGAACTCGGAAGCGCCGCACTGCGACACGCATATATGTACGTATCGTGCGCATGCAGCACGTTTCCGAGCTCTGCTATGCGCTTGCTGATGATCGCGCGCAGCAGGGACAAGTGATCCGTGAGCCTCGGAGCTCGAGGCTGTTGCTGGGATCGGCGGAACGCGTCTGGCAGGCCAGGCCCAGAAGCCAGGGAGCGATCAGCGCGGCCTGAATGACGATATCTATCCTACCAACTGCAGCGGACAGCCGCGGGGTGGGCTGGGCGTGGGCCCGCCAGGGTCTCTCTCGCGCCCCTTCGCGCACGTATGCATCTGTGCGTAGCGCTGCCTCATATGCATGCATAGATCTAGATATGATCATAATCAGTTTAAATTTCACCCGCGCGCAAGCCTGCCGCAGTGGCACGACGAACACTGACTTCCGCATGCGCATTCGAATTCTCTACGTATATATATATATATATATATATATATATATATATATATATATATATATATATATATATATATATATACCGTAGTAGTACGTTCGACTAAACTATTCGCTGCGCAGGTGATCATGAGCGCAAGCGGGGCGGGTGCGGGACCTGGGCCCCTAGGCCTAGGCCATATCGGCCTTAAAATCTCTTGCATTAGCACACAACACAACTACAATGAGTTTCACATCGCCCAATAAATCTCTCCGACTAGATACTATCGAGGACCGTCGTATGCTGTGCTTTAGAAAGTACAAAATGAACGAAAGGTTTGAAGGTTTCGTGTCTAGATATCTAGCTAAGGAGGTTTCTAACTAATACTAATGATGTGGAAGCTAGCTGTATCGATTTCTAAACCAACCTAAACTCCCGGCTACGAGGTCCTATCTCTACAAAAGACTCCCAATCATGGTATGTCCGCCGCCAGCGCTGCCCAAGGGCCTCGCCGCGCCGTGTGCCAGGCTCCTCGCCAGCCCCAGTAGATTGGGCTACTGGCCGCCTCCTGCCGTCGCCTCCGCCGCCTCCATTTGT
Organism: Cyanophora paradoxa; assembly: GCA_004431415.1. Taxonomy (NCBI): domain Eukaryota; class Glaucocystophyceae; order Cyanophorales; family Cyanophoraceae; genus Cyanophora; species Cyanophora paradoxa. The sequence continues at coordinate 40,879 of QPMI01000453.1, read as the reverse complement.
TGGTGTTGCGTCCTCCGGCCCCGCCCCCAGACCGCAATCCCCCAGTGTCTCCCTCTAGCGCGGGCGCGCCCTCTGTGTGCCCACGCCCCAAGCATACCTGTTCGTATGGTCGTATACTTGCATGGCCGCTGAAGCCCGGACCCAGCCGTAGTCGTCTGGCGGGCAGCTCAGGTGTGAGAGGGCTAGGGTTTCCCGCCTTGGTGGCGGGACTCGAGGGCACCGCACTCCCTGCAGCGTTCCCGCTGCCGGGGCTCCGGATCCGCGCGCTTCCTGCGAGCGTTGCCAGCCGTATCGTCAGGCGGCGCGTCGGCCTCGCGCCCGCGCGCCTCAGTGCGCTTCGCCTTGGCGCGACGTTCTTTCATGACCTTCGTGATCCCGCACGCCTTCTCCCACTCCGCGTACGCCTGGCATCTGGCGGCCCACGTTTTATGGGCCTGCTCGCCTATGGCCGTCGTCAGCTTGCGCACGACCTGGGCAGCTTTCTTGGCGTCCGTGACGGTCTCGCGAATCATATCGGTGAGGCCCGCCGGGGCAGCCCCCGTAGCACGCACATCTGCGCCTGCCGTTCAGCTGCCGTGAGCGTCGGGTCGTTTACTCTCGTGACCTTCAGGGAGCTGGAGAGCGCGTGTGGCACTGACCGCTTCTGCGCGCCTTCGAGGGCCTCGCTGACCGTCGCTGCGATGCGTGCTTCCGCAGCGGTGCGCGCCTCCGTCGCCACCGCGCTGGGGCAGGTGAGGACGTGCTCCAGCGTCTCCTCGGGCCCAGTCACAAGCTGGGGCCGGCCGTCGCCATCGATTTCCCGTGTGCTGCAGAGCGCACAGAGTCCTGCCGGGTTCACTTCGCTGTAGAGCTCGGGCGCGTCTCGCTTGCGGACGAGGGCCGTCGCCACCGTACCCAAAACGAGTTTCATGTGCGTACCCCGGAAGCAGTTGCTCTCTCGGCTCACTCCGACTCGGCGGGCCCCATAGCCATCTGATCGTATACTGCGCCGTGATCCACTGGCAGCCGTAGCCACTCCCCGGCCTTGAGCTGGTTCGCCCACGCGAAGTGCGTGTGGTGCGCGTGAAGCACAGCGGCGTGCCGCCGAGGGTCGCCTTCGACTCGCCTGACTATCCCGGTCGGTCCCTCGATCGTCAGCACTGCCGGCATGCTGAACTCGGGCGGCAGGAAGATGTTCTCGTCCAGTTCCTCCTGTTCCAGGTGCGCGCCTTGATCGGCCGCTCTGTCGGCGGCGTCGTTTAGCTCGTGCATATCCTCGTCGCTGTGCGCCTTGACCTTGATAACCGCAGCCGGCCGCTGCCGATCCCGTCCCATCACCAGGGCGCGGAACTTGGACCACGCGTACAGCTCAGCGCTGCACGTGTTCCGGATGTAGTCTCGCATGTGCATATCGTGCGCATTCAGCACGAACTTATCGAACCACGTGCAGACGTTCTGACTGTCCGTGTGCAGGCGCACCCCCTGCGCCGCGAGCACGTCGGCGACGATCGCAGCCTGGAGCTCAGCCTTGTTGTTCTCTTGAAGCCCGCGCAGCCTGCCAACGTACGTGCCTGCCCATTCCGGGTGGTTCGCCACGGTCCCGTCCGGGAACTCAGCCGGGCTCACGACGCCGAGGCCCGCGTGCGCCCCTTCCGTTTGACCCTTCTTCAGGCTCCCGTCCGTCCATATCCACTGCTCGAGTTTCCCCGGGCGACGGCCGAGCTTCGCGAGTTCCGCCTCTTCGATCTGCTCCCAATTTGCCAGCATGTGCTGCCAGTAAACGGTGAGGGTGACCCCTTCCTGCGCCGCCCGGGAGTCCCAGTGGCGCGGCGCTCCGCCCGCGTAGTAGAGTTCGCTCTGCTCTGCTGAATCTGACACAGGTTGTGCCTCGTCCCGCGGCTCGGCGCCCGGCGTCGCCGCCGCAGCCACTTCCAGCGCGGCCTGCAGCTCAGCCTCGGCCTCCGGGCTCAGCTGTTCGCGGAGGAAGCGCTCGTCACCATCCTGTACGGCTTTCACGCGGGCCTGGAGAAGCAGCGCCCTGCGTTTCTCGTCGTCTTGCGTGCGCAGGCCCGGGTCGTAGTACTCCAAGGTCGGTCGCAGGGCGACCTGCTTGCGCCCGCGCTTCGACTTCGTCTCCTGACCCGCCGCTACCGCCGGCGTCTCCTCCGTCGGTTCGCCTTCCAAGGCGAGGAGGGTATCCTCCTCCTCCCACCAGCCCTTCCCGTGCGTCCACGAGCCGTCGCACTGACTCATTTCGGGGCAGCGCGATGGAGCATTGCGCGTGCACCGGTCGTCATGGTGCCAGTACTGCTTCCCTGTCCCCTGCACCGCCGTGTACGTGCTCGTCCGCCCCTCTATTTCGGGGTGCCGGCAGTGACCGTCGCACCGGCAGTAGAGTCCCTCTTTCTCCGCGTCGGGGTCCGCGCCCTTTGGCACCGGCACCCAGTGCTCCAGCAGGTACTCCGACGCTAATATGCTGCCCGTCTCGGATTTGAACGTAACGACTCGCCCCACGTGGGGCTCGGCAGATTCATCGTGCAGTTGCTCCGCCTCAAATACGGCTACGAACGCGTCCTTTGCCCACTTCACCTTCCGGGCCCCGCCAGGGAGCGAGGCCATGGCTGACGCGCGCTCTCCTGCCCGCCGCATCGGGTGCCGCAGCTGCTTCCCATCAACCGCGAGCGCGTTCGCTACCTCACGCCACCACGCAGGCTCGCTCTTCTGCAGCGTCCCCTTGGGCGCGCCCATGTACAGGTCCTGCCAGGTTCGCAGGGTCTCGCCGTCCGCTGCCGTCACCGCGTCCATGGTCGTCACGCCCGCCCGTACAGGGCAGGGGCCGCGACGCTGAAGACGGATCTTGGGATGTGCATTGCCACGACGTAGCGCCGGTCGAGGCGCTCCGGGTCAGGCCAAGGCTCCGCCCCGGGCAAGGTGCGGAACGCCGCATAGCGCGCGTGATTCGACATCAGCCGGTACTTACGGCGCTGCATTTGCGGCATGATCGCCGCCAGGGAGTTCCCGCGGGCGAGTTCGCTGGAGATGGGCGCGTTTAGGAACTCGGTCGGGAGCAGAGGCACCCCAAGCTTCTCCTGCAGTGCGCGCACCCGGTGCCGTACCCCCCGAGCCAGCAGCGAGCCCTCGGGCGCGCAGAGCCGGATCTGAGCCTCTGTGATTTGCGCCTCCGCTTGCAGGTGGGCTGTTCGTTTGAGGCTGTACCCCCGTGGCTCCAGATTGCGTAATTCGTCGTCGAGGCGGCGAGGTTCCCGTGGTGCTTGACGACCCTCATCCAAATACGATCGAGTTCCTGGCACTGACTCTCGCTCAGGGTCATGAGCTTCAGGCCGTACGAGATGCGGGCCTGCACTACGGCCTCGACAAGGTAGCAGGCCTCGTTCGCGGTGAGCTTCTTGCGTTCTATCAGCGCGACTGCGCCCGCGCCTGATCGCAGATGTACTGCCACTGACGATCCCAGTTCAGGTTTGCGCTCATGTATACCCCGAGGAGCTTGAAGTGCTCTTGGGGCTGGCGGACAAGTCCGACGGGGGTACCGTTGATCTTCGGCGGGGAGGGCTGCTTCTCCTTCTTCTTCGCGGCGGGGTGGGCCCCAGGTTTGCTCTCAACTTCGCGACGTGCGTTGTTCCACGTGAAGATCGTCTTCTTCGCGTTGACCTCGATATCGTGCAGGCGGAAGAACTCGCCGGCCACGTCGGCCTGGGCCTGTAGCCCCCGCATGCTTCCGCTCATCCACTTCGTGTCATCGGCGTACGCCACGCCGCTGACGCGGGCCCGGCCCTCGCGTTCCGCAGCATCGGTCTCCCTCGGGTTCCCCATCACGTACGCCGTGCCCGGCTCCTCCCAGCTCTCGGGTGGGCATAGTGCTCTATCGTCTTTGCCGTCTTCTTTCCGTGCTGGCGCTCGTGCTGATCCAGGCGCTCTTGCGCGCAGAGGAGGGCATCGTAGAAGATCAGCCAGTGCAGCGGCGACTCGACACCGCCCTGCGGCAGCCCGCACTCGAGCTCGAACTCGTCGGAGAGGCCGTGACCGGAGATTGCCCGCGCCCTGCGGCGCCGGAATATGTTCCTGTGGAGCTCGATGTACCCCTCGGGTACGTTCAGCCTCCGCATCGAGAGCTCCATGCTCTCCCACGAGACGGAGTCGTACGCTCGCCTGATATCCTGCAGCAGGATGTACAGGGGCTTCTTGAACTCCTTCGCGTCCTCGAGGACTGCGTTAAAGACGTGGAGGGCGTCGTCCGTCGAGCAACCAGGTCTGAAGCCGTAGTTGGCCCCTTTCAGGAGCCCGTTCTGATGGATTGTCCGGGACAGGCGCGCGTTCAGGAGGCCAGTGGTCAGCTTCAAGGCCACCTCCTGCAGGGTGATCGGTCGCAGGTTATTTTCGATATCCCCGTCCCACTCCCGGCTCTTAGTAATGCCGAGAATGTTGCCCTGACACACGGCATCCGGCAGGTCCCGGAGGCGGATCGCTTCAGCCACCAGCGAGAGCAGCAGCTTCCGGCCCCAGTGTACGGGCTCCTCTTCCGTGGCCTCCTCGGCGCTCTCGTCGGCTGGGCTCGGGCCCTCCGGCGCTGGGCCACCGGCCTCGTCGCCCTTACCGTCTTTGGGCTTCGGCTTGGGCACCGGCGCCCATAGGAACTTTACCATAGCATACGAGAAGTTCGACGGCCCGGCTGCCGTGTTTCTTAGCGTTTTAATGTAGTCGCCGAGCTCGCCTTCGCTCGGCACCGACATGTCGTTTCGGAATAGTTCAGGATCCGCGTATGCTTTTGGCTCGTATTCCAACCTCCAGAAGTCGAGCAGTTCTTTCCCCATGCTATCCTTCAGCGCGCTTTCCGGTATTGTCTCTGGGGTGCAGCCCACGCGTGGGCGTCGGCGCCGGCACCATTTCCGCCAGTGCTCTTTTAGGAGTCGTTTCACTTCCTCAGGCTCCGTGTAGATTTCATACGTTTTTCCGTCCTTGGACACACGCGTGATGTGCATGATCGGGCGGTTTCGCGGCTTTTCTAGCACCGCGGCTATATAGGATCCGAGCTGGCGGCCGTCCATGAACTTGTCTAGCCTCTCTTTTAATGCCCTCTCGACGTCCTCCGCCTGGAGCGCCCGGCGGATTTTCTGCAGGTCGTGCCGCGTCCGGTTTCGCCATACTTTCAGCTCCCGGAAGAAGGTCGCCCAGTCTTCTTTGAGCTGCCGCCGGTGCACCTCGGCCCAGTCCTCTTCCTGATCAGCCGGGGGGGTACCTGGGGACCGGGGTACGGCTGGGACCGGCGCGGGGCTACCGCTGCGCGAGCCTTGTGAGCTGTGCGAGCTCGAGTGCGCATGTGGGGATCCGGGCGGCGGTGAGCCTTGCTCAGCCCTTGCTTGGCGCCGTTCAGCCGGACGGAGCGGGAAGGGTCGGAGGCCTTCCCTGGCGGTCACGTAGTGCAGCAGCTTCTCGATCGCCTGGACCGTCAGCTCCGACGGGATCCCGCCTGGTTCCTTCCTCCAAGCAGCGAGAATGCGGGCGACTCTGGCGTCGGCCTTCGCCTGCCACGGCAGGTTGCGCGGCTTGGTCGGCTTCCCCCTCGGCCCCTCATGCATAGATGTTCCTTTGCCACCTCCTGAACAAGGCTCGCGCACGCAGCGTGGATGCGGCTCAGTCGTTCGAGACGCTCTTCCGGCGTGCCCTCGCCGACGGCGTCAAGGTCCGCCCCGACAGCTTCGCCGAGCTGCCTGTTTAGCTCTCTTTTCAGCTCATCTTTCTCGTTTTGTGTGCGCTTCAGGCCGTCCGGGTCAAATACTGGTGGCCCGGGTTTCGGTTCTGGCTTCGGTCCCACCGGCGCTGTCATGCCCGCCTCCTTCAGGTCGAAGTCCGCGAACGCTGGATAGTGGTCCGAGTCGTGCGGCGCATCGACCCACGCGGGGCACGTGTGCGCGCTGAGGAGCACGTGATCCAGTGATTCCGAGACCAGCACTGCATCGATGCGCGCCGCGTGCCAGAGCGCATCTTTTGGTAGGTCAGCCGGCGTTTCCTCCTCTGCTTCGCGTTCCGCGTCCTCTGACTCGTCTACGCCGTCTGACGGCACAGGTGCCGCCGCCGCCCCGACCGACGCCCCTTGGCCCTTGCTTCCGTGCGGGGTGCGGTGCGTGATCTCGCGTGCTCCGCAGAGAGTTCCGTCATCATGTTTCGCCGCGTGGGACATCCCGGCGTCGCGCAGGTCCCACGAGTCGATCATCGTGTGCCACCACTTCCGTTCGGCTTTGTGGCTCTGGGCCAGGGCGCCGTTTCGGATGCGCGAGCTCGACGGGACCGGGACCGAGTTCCAGTCTCCCAGGAGCAGCAGGTGCGCGTTTTCACGCTCGTAGAAGTCGTCGTACATCTTCGTCAGTTCTTCGACGACCTTCTCCTGATCCTGGCGATGCGCAGCTTTGCTCTCGGACGCGGGCATGTACACGCTCGCCACGAAGAGCTGGAGGTTCCCTTTGAAGCGGAGCTCGAATCCGATCAGCCGGCCCTGGACCTCGTACTTCGTCGTGAGGTGCTTGACCCATTGCGGCGCGACCCAGAGAGCGGCGCCGCTCCCTCGCGTTCCGTCTCCTGATTTTAGCGTGTACAGGAGCTTTCCGTGCGTTATCGCGCCTTCCGGCTGGAGCGGGTCCTCCCCTCTCGACCTCAGGGCGGCGGCCATCTGGGGCCTTGTCATCGACAGCTCCTGCACGCCCGCTACATCGACGTCCCAGCGGCAGCAGAATTCTTCTAGCTGCTGCAGCTTGTAGGCGCTGTCGCGTGCGAGATTAGTGTGTCTAATCGTGCGCGCGAGAAGCCCGTGCGGAGTGCAAGCTCGGCAGGGCGGGGTTTGGCGAGTGCTGCTGCTGTTAGCCACCGTGATGATAGACTGAGGGTGTACCCGTCCAACTACGGCGTACCCCGACACACGCATACAAATGACCGCGGCGCTCTAACTAGCCTAGGCGCCGTCGGCCTAGCAGCACGAAGGCTGCATACATCATCTAGAGCCCTAGCGGCTCACAATCGAGCATCCACTGTAAAGTCGGATGCGACAACTCCTCCTCTCGGATCCCGCGTCCGCGCGGGTCTACGCCCGAAGGCGAACAGAGAGAGGGCCGGGGAAGCCAGGAATTTGATCGAGCCTGAGCTCTCTATACAACGCGACCCCGGCCGCTATACACAAACGCTCGGAGCTACCGGCTACTGCCGGGAATCGAACCTTCTCGCACGCGACAGGCGCCATTCTGCCGGAATCGAACCTTCAAGGGTCTGAGTCCGTATCGCTCTCCCCAGCCCCGCCGCGCAGCGCGCATCGCTGCGCCGCCTTGCCCAGTGTCTATTGGAGCCAGAGACCTGCTTTCCGCGCGAGCGCCGTCCCCACGGTTGCTTTGCGTTTGAGTGCGCCGCCCTGTACCGCTTGCGGTTGGACGGTAGTGCACCGGAAACGTCTCTAGTGCCTATCGCGGGCTTCGGGTCATCCCCAGACCGAAGCGCACGCGCCGAGCTCTCTCTCGAGAGTCTCATCATTGCCTGTCCCATCGCCGGTTGCGAGCAACCGTGCCACGGAGACTGCTGCGAGCAGCTCTCTAAGTGTCCCTGAGTCGCGCTCTTGCGTGACCGCGAGATCCCCGCGCCGGATTCTGCAGCGAGCTGCAGATCAAATCCCGCGCCTAGTGCTCTCCCCGGCATCTTGTTCTTGCGGCTTTACGTTGCAAAGAGAACAACATGTCAAACTCCTCGGAACTTCTTAGTTCTGAAGTCCGGAGCCAGCTGTCTGCGCTCGCGCATGTTGAGCCTGCGAAGGCCGAACTTGCTGTGCAGTACGCCGCCCCCGGCGCCTCGGCTGTGGCTGATGACGATCCCGCGCGGATCGGATTCTTGCCCGCCCAGCCCCGCCTCGCCGATGGTGACCGGTTCCGCAAGGACGTCCGGAACTATCAGTCGGCGCAGCCGACGAAGTATCTCTTTGGCCCCGACGCTGCCGGCGGCCAGGAGTATACTAAGTCCGAGGCTCTTGCAGGAGTGATCGTCGGGCGCATCCGCCCCGGCGCCCTCCGCGCCGTAATCGAGCGTAAGCGCGACCTCTATGAGGCCTCTATTGCTGGCCTGGAGCGTGACCGCGCTACGCTGCGGCGCCTTGAGCTCGTCCCGGCGAACTTGCGTTCTGCCGATGACGACGCCACGATCCTCGCGCTGCAGCAGAGCTGCGCGCGTGATGAGGCCTCAATCGTGGCCACGCGTGATGCGTACTTGCGTGCCCCCGGGCTGCTAGACACGATCACGGCGTGGATCCACAAGGCGCGCCCGCACGCGGCCCGCCGGGCCCTCACTGAGCCCTACACGGGCGAGGATCCGCGCTCATGGCACGACTGGTTCTTGCCTCTCGTCCGGCACACGCTGCCGACGGGCCAGCGCCTCGCCGTGTACTACGCCGAGTGCCTGCGCACTGCGCTTGAGGCCCGTGCGACGAGCGAGGACCCGGAATATCAGAACCTTGATGTTCGGATGGCCGGGTTCGCGAAGCTGAACGAGCGCACGCTGCGCGAGTTCCTCACTGCGCTGGACCAGCGCATTCTCGCTCTGGACGGCGCCCTGTCGCCGCTCCAGCTGGACGATCTATTCCTCCAGGCATGCGAGACGCACGGCTGCCGTACCGTGCTGCCACCCCAGGCCATGGTCGCGCCCGAGGCGCCTGAGACCAAGCGCCCCCGCGTGCGCAAAATGGCCGTGGCGGCCGATGACGAGGACGAGCCTGACGAGGCCGTCCCGACGAAATCGGTGCACGCCGCCCCCGGCACCAAGGCGCCGCCGGGCGCCCCCGTCTCGAGCCGCCGGCACCCGGACGAGGAAAACCTGGGTACCCGTGCACCACCACGACGCCATGCCCCTGTGCATGCACGTGGAGATGCCGGCCCTCGACCGCTGCCACTTTACGTGGAATTGCGCGTGGGGCACGGCCCCGTTCCCCGGCATCCCGTACGCCGACTGGGTGAAGGGGATCGCTGAGAAGCGGGCGGGCTTGAAGCGCCGCGAGCGCGCGACCCGCGAGGACGAGGGCCCCGACCGCGACGAGCGCGGGGACCCCGGCCCGAACCGCGGCGGTTACGCCCACCGCGGTGGACACCGCCAGGAGCCGTACCCCGGGGCGGTTTCCAAGCCCGCGGCGGGTTCCGCGGCGGCGCCCGCAGCGGCTACGCCGGCGGCTCCGGCCGTGGCCCGGCCTCCGGCCCGAACCAGCGCCCGCTGGGGAAGGGTAAGGAGACGAGCGAGCAGGATGAGCAGCGAGGCTGCTGGACCTGCGGCTCGCTGGACCACATGCGCCGGGATTGCCCCTCCGCCCAGGGCAACGCCCAGAGCGGCCGTGGCCGCGGCTATGGCCCTGAGCAGAACCGCGGGCCCCGGCCCCGGTTCAACCAAGTTCGCGCCGGAGGCGATCCGCCGCGCTCCGAGCCGCCGAACCCGGGCGCTGCCCACATGGCTGAATTCTTCCAGCATCTGCTGGTTCAGTCGCAGCAGCAAGCCCTGCACGAGGCCGCGCGTGCCGCGAGCTCCTCCTCGGCAGGCAGCAAGCCCGGCCCAGGCGCCCGAGCGGCGACCCGTCGATCAAGTCCGTCCTCGTGATGCCCGTGGGCACTGAGACGGACATGGACCTCAGCGTCCCCGTCGCCGCCGTGCGCCAGCCGGCCGACGCCAGCGTCATCGCCGCCCGGGCGCGTGACCAGGCCGCCTTCGACGCGGCCGCCTCGACCCTCGCCGCCGGCGCCCTTGACGACGCCGCGCGTGAGACCGAGTTCGAGGCCGCCCTGCGCTTTGCCAGCCCGGCAAGCGACGATGGCTCAGGGGACTCGGAAATCGGCGAGACCGACGCCGACGGACTGAGCGTCCGCTCGGAGTCCGACCCCCTGGATCCCTGCGGCAAGGGCTTGGGTCTCGAATACGTCGAGAAAAAGCCAATGTCCGCGCCCACCGGGCTGCGGTACATGCCCGGCGACCACACCGAGAGCGTGCTCGTTGACTCGCAACGCGAGGGCAGCCGCTTCATTGTCCGCCGCATTGCCCCCCTGCTCATGCCACTCTCTAAGTGGTACGCGCTGCTGGCCTCGGAGCCTCGCGCGCTGTCGAGGGCCGTCGGGCTCCTCTTCACCAACGGCATGGAGGGGCATAAGCAAATCCCGCTTGTGCGCAAACTTGCCGGCGAGGGTACGATCGGCATCGTTGCCGATCGCTTCCTGGGCGCCTGCGGACTGAACCGCGCGGACCGTCTCCTCCTGGGTCGCTTGACTCAGCGCACCGAGGTTAACAACCTCGCTTGCGTGATCGAGACTGCGGCCGTGGTCGCCCGCACGGACCACCGCCTGCATGAGGGCCCGGATTCCGGCCGCGCTATGCGTGCAATTCTGCGCGCGGCGTTCGCCCACCCCGAGGACCCGGGCTCATGCTCTGGGGTCGGTCCCCCGCCTGACGACTCCGACGTCGTCTGGCCCGATCTCGCCTTCGAGTTCGACACCGCGTGGCCGCGCGCGTGGGACGATCTGCTCGCCGCTTGGGAGCAGCACGCCCCGAAGTCGGCATGCTGGGACCTCGCATCTGAGGCGAGTTGGCTTAGCGACTCTGATCGCTCGCCGATCTTGTCCCTTCTCGTCGCGTCCGCGTACCTGCTCGCCCAGCCGGGCTTGCAGTGGCCCCGCATACTGGCTGAGAATGCCAACGGGTATGACGTGGCGTTTGACCCGCGGGACTGGGACGAGACGCCCGATACCCCGGTCTCGCCGGCCCTGACGGGCTATCACGCGATGCGCTCGGCACTCGCCGCAGCCCGCGAGATCCTCCACGAGGACTGCGACTTCCACGCATACTGCGTGCAGTTGCTGCTGGCCATAATCCGTTTCCGCACCCTCACGGTCGTTCCGGGGCTCTGGGATTTGGCAAGAACAGCCTCTTTGAGTGGATCACCCCTCACGACGTGGCTCCGCCCGTCACTCAGTACCAAACGTATGCCGCAAGGCTGCGTGAGGTCGCCGGCGCTGCTTGCTTCGACAAGAGCTCCGAGGGCACCGTCGCCGCTCGCGTCCTGGCCACACAGGCCGAGCGCCGCGCCCGCTGCGTGCGGGGCGAGCCCCCGCTCGTCAACCTTTCCGAGCTCGTCCAGCACGGCTCCGATTTGGACAAGTGGCGCGTTGTCTACGTGCCCGAGCGCGTCGCCGTGCAGCGCATGGCCCGGCTCATTGACCCGCGGCGCCCCGACGAGTTCAGCTCTCTGCTGTTCTCTGACTGGCTCCTGGGATTGGCACGTACCGCGCTGCCCCCACCGTCGTTGTGGACCGCCCCGTCGGTCCCGACGAGGGGCTCCGGTTCCGGCACCACCCGGACGCCGACCCCTGATGCGCGGGCCTAGCATCGAGGCGTTCCTCGATCGCCGTTATCCGGTGCCCCGCCGCGATAACCATCGCGAGGTCGACGTGCTCGACCTGCTCGCCTCCCGCGCCGTCCCGCGCCTTGGTCCGCCGGACCTGGTGAAGAACGAGCGCCGCTCGAGCCCCGAGTTCCTGTGGCTCATGAAAGCGCTGCAAGGAGAAATGGATTCCGCCGCTCGCAATGGCGAATTCACGTGGTGTGTGTTCGTCTGGGTCTGCTACTGCATGTCGCAGTCCGGCGTTTACGCCACCACACTCCTTGATAAGCCGGCCCACCGCATGCGGTTGGTCTACGGCGAAGTGCGCCGGCGCTATAAGGGCCCCCACACCAACAGTTCGGTGTGGGACAAGCATAACGAAATCATCGCTTCGTGCGATGCGTTGGCCCGAACAGTCGCCACCACGCGCCGTGGCCGCGGCAAGCCGACTGCGGCAGCCGCCGGCACCACCGAGGGCCGTGGACGAGGCGGCTCGCGCGCCCGCCGCGGTGCCCCTGCTCGCCCGCCCGGCGACCGCGCCGCCGCCAGCGGCAGTTCGGACCCGGGCTCCGGCTCGTCGGATGAGGGCGAGGGTGGCGCCGCCACGCCGCCTCCAGACGCCATGGAATCCGATGAGCATGCGGGTATTGATGCCGACGCCCGTGAGCGCATGTGGCACGCGCTCTTCGTCCGAAGCGGCATCGACGCAAAGCTCTTCGAGCTCGTCGGTTGCCCCGCCCCGTCGTCCAACTGGTCGACGTCGGTCGAGCACATGTGGCTCGCGAACAGTGGCCTCACGCAGGCCCAGAACCCGCTCCTGCTGCAAATCGAGCCCCACCCCGAACTCCAGGGCTGGCTCGCAGCAGAAACCGCGCAGCCCCCGTGGCGCCGGTTTAGCCACTTCCACGCAGACGCCTCGCGCGAGGCGTGGGAGCGACTTGAGCTGAGCGTGCCCCAGCGGCACCCCGCCAACGTGCGGTTCCTACGGCGCGCGGTTGCGTCGTTCGAACTTGCAGCCTGGAACTCGGGTCTCTTGACCCCGCGCCCTGAGCTCCCGACGGAGCCGGACCGGTGGACCTGTTCCCACTGGGACGCGGTTTTCCTGGACCGCTTTGAGTTCCACGTCTCCCGCCTGCCGGGATACTACGTCAATGACCGCTGGCGCGCGTCCCAAAACACGGGGCCCGGTCTTGATGTCGTCGAGCCCGTGCCTGCCCACGCACGCTGGCTGATGTCGTGCTGGTTCAGCGGACGCACTGGTCCGGGAACCGTGCCCTTTGTTCCGTACTCGGAACAACAGCTGCCCGAAGAAGTTCGCTTCTTCTACGGGCGCGTCCGCGCGCTGCACCCGGGTTGCGAGGGTCTCGTCTGCGAGCTCGCCTCCATGTACCCCCGGACCTGAACATCTCCGAAGTTGTTCAGCGGGCCGCCGCAAAGATGGACGCGGACTCCTGGCTGAGCCAGGAGGTTCGGCTGTACGACAACGCCGTCGAAGGGGCCTCTTGGACCCTGGGCGAAATCGACTTCCCCGTCGAGGGCGCGGAAGTCGTCATCCGCTCTCTGCCGTTCGTGCGGTGGATCGACGACTGGGCCGGCGCCGTTCGCGCGAACGAGCGCGACGCCGCGGGCGACACGCCCATGGTCGAGGCCGCAGCCGCCGCCTCCGCCTCGAGCGCCGCTACCGCCGGTCCCTCCGAGCCCCCGGCTCCGGACCCGCAAGCCCCTCCGGGCTCGCGCACTTGGTACGACGGCACGCTCGAGCGCCTGCGGTACTGCGAAAAGTACTGCGTGCTGCTCCCGGACCCGCTCGGGGCGGGCTCCGCAACCAACACGTTGCCCGAGCAGCAGCCCTGGGGCGCAATCCCCCGCCTCCGTACTCTCATGTACGGCGAGAACGGGCCACGGGACTGCGGCCCCGTGTTTAACCCGGGCACACACCTGCAAACGCGCTTCCACCCGGACGCGCTCGACGCCGATGCTGCTCTGCACAGCCTCGCCTCGACGGTCCTTGGAAACGTCGAAGGGCATAACCGCGGCATCCCTGCCGCGATTTTGCTCTACGGGCCGCCGGTCCCGCCGACTCCGACCACCCTCGAGGGTGCGGACGTCCAGGGCCTGCCCTACGTGCTCGCGATGATGGGGCTCGATGAGCACATCACTAAGTGGGTCTCCTCGGAGCCCGCTCTCCCGCTCCGTGAGGACGGGCCGATCACGAAGGCGTACGCCACGCTGAACACGGTCATGCACCACACGTGTCGCATGTCCTACGCGTACCTGCACCGGCCGCACCAGTTCAACCCCCACGCGGGGCCGAACCGTGCACCACCGCGCAGTCGCGTGGTCGCGTTCAAGGACCCGCGCTTCGGCCGCAAGTTCGGCATCCGCGTAGTCGCGCAAGCCGACTCGCGCGTGCGCATGCTCGTCCCGGCGAGCCGGTCCTAAGCTCCGAGCGTGCCTTCGCGGCTGAGCTCGATGCGAACGCCCTCGACGTCCTCGGCGACGCCGCCGGGAAGAACGCCATCCGCGTCACGCTGGGCCCCGCCCACGTCGCGATGCAGTACCCCTCCGAGGCGGAGGCGCGTCGCCAGCTCGACCGCTTGCCGCCCCGCGTCTTTACGCTGGGGTACGAGTCCAGCCGGCCGCCGGTGAACCCGATGCACAAGGGGACGCGGATGCACCCGCTCGTCTGCCCCATCGTCACCGAGAACGGCGCCACGTGGGCACCGCTGCCGACTCGTGAGTTCGTCGCATCCCTGCTTGCGGGGTATGTGAACCACTTGGCCGGCTGGATCCTCGGCCACGAGCTGCCTGAGCCCCGGCGCCCGGCGCCGGTGGCAGGGTACAACGTGCAGATGCACGTCGTGGGGCCGACCGCGGCCTATGAGTTCTTGCGGGATATCTGCTATCGCGGTGACCGCAATACTCTGAGCGCTGACAAGCGCGGTAGCCACATGCGCACGGTCGATGGTGACGAGCTTTACGCTGTCTACCACACCGTCAAAGACAAAGTCCCTACGGACATTGTCGACGAGTACGCGGCCCTCGTTCTGGCCTCCCAGCTTCCGCTGGCGACCCTGTTCTGGTTCTCCATGCCAGACCTTCCCCGCCCGACCGCTGTCGCCACATCGTGGCTCGACAATGCGCCGGCGTCGAAGAAGCAGCTCGCAGACGCGATGCTGCAGATCTGGGGTTTGCCCGCGACGACTCAGCTTCGCGCACTGCTCGCAAAGCATGAGGACACTGTCGGCTGCTTGGATGTTCGCCTCCTTGAGCGCATCCTGCCCGCCCGTACCACCGCGCACGGCATGCGCGAGTTCTGTCACGTCAACCGTGACACGTGGGCCGCCCGGCATCTCTCGCATGCTGGCGAGGATCACATGCTCCACGGCCAGGAAGCCACCTCGCGGGCTCTCCTGAGCTGGGTTCAGAAGATCAATGATGTCCTCTGGCCCATCATGACGAGCGCACGCCCGCCGCGCCTCTTGGTCTCCGACCTTTGGCCGGCGCCGGCTTTCGACACGGTCGCTAAGCCGGATGCGCCCTTCCCCGCACCTGCGGATGCGCCCGACCTGGGCACCACGGTAATGGCGGTCACGCCGTTCCATTACCGGATGTCGGCTGCCCTCCTCATGCACTGGAGCGGGCGCCGCCCCGAGGTCATCCCGAAGACCCTGCGGGCCCAGGTCCGGGGTGACTCGACGCCCAAGAAGGCAAAGGACGAAGCGTCCTCTGCCTCGGGCACAACGGGCTCCGGTCGCGCGAGCCGAGCCCCGCTCCCCGCGCCTCCCGCTCGCCGGTGCCTGAACGGCGCCGTGCGTCCCGCACGCCGCAAGGCGCGAAGCGGCAGCACCCGGAAGCCGAGCGCCGCGAGGCTCGCTCGGCCCGCCGCGCGAGTCCTCCTCCCGGTCCCCCGCCGACCGTGCGCGCGGTGGCCGTGCCCGTGAAGGCACTCACCGGGACCGGCGCGTGATGCACGGCAACCGCGTCACGGTGACCGCTTCGACCGCGCCTGCGGCGAGCGACGCCGACGACTTCGCCGGCCTCGATGACGCAGCGTTCGCTGCCGTCGCGCGTGAGCACGGCCTCGAGCTCGAGGACGCGCCCGCACCGGCGCCCACGCCGGAGGAGACGCGCGCCCGCCTCCTAGCCGAAGCCGAGCGCCGCAACAAGCGGGCTCGCGTTGCACCCAGCGGTGTCCCGCCGGCTGACGCCGCGGCGTACCCGCCATTCCCATGGGCCCGCCGCCGCCGCGGCCCACCTGGGCGGGCCGCCACCGGCCCTGATGCCTCAGATGCCCGGAGGCGGCGGCTACTATTGGCCGCCGGGCATGATGTACGGGCCGCCGATGCCGGGCGTGACCGCCCTGCTGGCCCCGGCGCGCCGGCGCCCGGCGACAGCGCCGGTGCAGCCCACTACCAAGCCGCCAAAAACTGGCGCGCTCGCTTGCGCCTCCTGCTCGAGGCTGGCAACGAAGCAAGCCCGCCGCTTCTGTCCGAAGTCCTGGACGAGATTGCGACCGCCGCCGGTCACAATCTTCCGGGCACGACGCTGCCCAGCGGCGCCTCGTGGGCGGCCCTCAACGTCGCCGCGACGATTTGGGCTGCGGCCGTTCCAGCTTGGAACAGTTCGATCGGATCGAATCCGAGCTGCTCCGGCTGATTGGGCAGGCCCAGGCGCGCCAGGCCGAGGGCCGCTGCCGTCCTGGCGCCCGCGCCGTCCTCCGTGTCTACGGGGACGATGACGGCGAGGACGACTTCGCGACGCGCGCTGCACTGCAGCCGCGGTCCATCGCCGAAAGCGTCCTGGCGGCTGCGACCAGGGAGCCGCAGCCCCTCACGGACGGGCCGGACCGGAAAACCTCTGCAGCCCCGCAGAGTCGGTCCGCGGCGTTGCACGCCAGCAACAGCCGGCAGCGCTCGTCGCTGCACTTCCCCACGCCCGCCGCCGACCCTGGTGACCTCACCGGGTACGGCCCGGACCGCCCGTCGGACCTCGCGGTCCCGGAGTCCCCCGAAGGCGCGCCGCCCGGCGGCCTCAACGCCCCTATCCCGATTGCGCATGTGATCGATGGGATCTCGGGCCGCCCGCACGATTTCCGGCGCCTGCAGCTGCAGTGCCCAGGATTCGTCTACGCCCTGAATGCTGACGGCACTCTCGGCGCTAGCACGCGTGTCCAAATCCTCTTTGACACCGGCGCTATGGGCGAAGTTGGCGAGAAGCGCCACATGCCCCGGGCACCCGGTACACGGGTGTGAAGGTCCTGAGGGCCTTCCTGCACCACGCCACGATCACGGCCGAAATCGCGCACGTCGTGCTGCGCTTCGGTGACGTGTACGTCTCGCGGGCCGTGTACGTCGTCCCCGACGGCTCCCTGGGCCCCAATGCCGACCTGCTCGTGGGCATCGGCACGATCATGATGGTCGAGGGGCGGATAGACACGACCAGCTCTGGCTGGTGCCTGCACGCGCGCGACGCGCAATTCCGCCCCCACGTGATCCCTTTTTGCTGCCCGGACAAACGAAGGGGCCTCTCCTTGTCCGGGTCCTTCGCCCTGTCGTCCTGAAGGACGCGCGCGAGTGGATGGTCCGCTGCGTGATTGACGGCCCTGCGCCGCCTGCGGACCAGGCTCCGACGCTCGCCGTCGGGCCGGCGCCCGACTCCTTGTCGGCGCTCGGGGTACTCGCGCCCCACCAGCTGCACCGGCGCCCAGCCGCGGGCGGCAGCCTGCATGTGCGGCTATTAAATCCCGCCAATGAGCCCGTCCTGCTGCCAGCAGGGGCCGTTGTTGCGGTGGCGGAGGCTAACAACCTGCCGCCCGGCGACTTCGGGTATGACCCGCCACCAGACGATGCGCCCGTGCGCGCAGTCGCCGATACTTTCATCCGCACGCTGCGAGCCTTTTACCCTAAACGGGGCCAAGGCTTCCGCTCGATGCGTCGCCGGGCCAATCGAACGGCCGCGGCTTATATGGCAGCTGAGGGCGCGCCGACGCCCCAGCACCCTGCCCCGGGCCTATCTTTGCGGCACCCGCCGCCCGGCAGTCCGATGCGACTGCAGCCACCGGGCAGGAGCCTGCGCCGAGCGCACCTCCGCTGTTTGTCCGCATGATGCGCGACGACGACGACGAGGGCCATGAGGTCCCCATCGTCACGATGGAGGGCCTCGCGCTCCACGATGAGCCGGTGTCGTCCGACACCGACTCGGAGCTCGAGCGCGACGTCGGGTACCCGGGTTGGACCTCCCCAGAGGAGCGTGAACGAACCCGGCCGGCCCGCCGCGCCGAGCGCGCCGCACGCCGCCGCGCCCGCGCGGCGCGCGTTGCGCGTCAAGGGGCTAACGTAGTCCCAACCAATCCCTCCGGGGATCAAATAAATCTCGCTGCCGACGCAGCCGAGCAGCCGGCGCCTGCGCCGAGCACAGCTGCTGCCCGCCCCGCGACGGCACCAGCGCCGCTGGACGGCCCTGGCTGCTCCGTCCGTACCACGGACGCGCCGGGCGCGCCTTCTGCAGCCGAGTCCTCTGCCGCGCGCGGCAGGGACAAGGGCAAGGCGCCGCTGCGAGCCGCCCCTCCGGGCCCAGCGCCTGGACCCTCCCATGGCGGCCACCCGCGGGCGCCTCCGGAAACGACGGGGACGTCGTCTTCCGAAGAGGAGGAGTGGAACCGAGCACGTGCTAAAATCCCGGAATGCGGCTCGCATCCGGCGATGAGCACTGCTGAACGCGCCGAGCTCGAGGCTCTGCTCAAGCGCTATTCGTGCGCGTTCGCCGACTCGGTCACGGCCACCGAGGGCACGGCCAACCTCCTCCACTACGAGCACGTGATCCGATTGACCTCACGGCTGCCCGTCTTCACGCCCCCGCGGCGTGTAAGCCCGCACGCCGAGGCCTTCGCCCGTGCTGAAATAAAGCGGCTCCTTGAGCTGGGCTTGATCCAGCCCTCGCAAGCCGCCTACGGCTCGCCGGTCGTGCTCGCTCCTAAGAAGGACGGCACCTGGCGGTTCTGCGTCGATTACCGACGCTTAAATGCAATCACCGAGCGCGACGTCTTTCCGCTGCCGCGGATCGACGATCAGCTGGACCGCCTGCGGGGTCCATGATCTTCTCGACCGTCGACGCGACGGCGGGCTTCTGGCAGCTGCCGCTGGACCCTGCGTCCCGGCAGTACACGGCCTTCGTGGTGCCCTGGGGCCACTACGAGTGGCGCGTGACCCCGTTTGGCGTGACCAACGGGCCGGCCGCCTTCTCGCGCGCCGTGACCGCCATCCTCGGCCCCCTGCTCACGACTTGCGTCACCGCTTATATCGACGATATAACGGTGTTCTCGCCGAGCGTGCCCCAGCACCTGCTGGACCTCGAGGCCTTGTTCCGCGCAATCATGCCGTATAACTGCACTTTTTGACATTTGACGATTTCTGCCAATAGTTGGGTCAATACTATTGCAGCGTCAATACTATTGACGCGTCAAAAGTTCTTGACAAAACTTTGGTCAATACTATTGCAGCGTCAATACTATTGACGCGTCAAAAGTTTTGGCAAGAATCGGGCAAGAGTTCGGTCAATACTATTGCAGCGTCAATACTATTGACGCGTCAATAGTTTTTGACGAAACTTTGGTCAATACTATTGCAGCGTCAAGAACTTTTGACGCGTCAATAGTATTGACGCTGCAATAGTATTGACCCAACTCTTGCCCGATTCTTGCCAAAACTTTTGACGCGTCAATAGTATTGACGCTGCAATAGTATTGACACAACTATTGGCAGAAATCGTCAAATGTCAAAAAGTGCAGTTATAATGCCGGCGAACTTGCGCCTGAAGCCCTCCAAGTGCCGCTTCGGGGTGGCTGAGGTTGCCCTGCTCGGGCACCTCGTCTCGGCCGAGGGGATCCGCCAGGACCCCGCGAAGCTGGCGTTCATTCGCCAGTACCCGCCGCCAGCGAACGCTGACCAATTGAGGTCGTTCCTGGGCTTGGCCGGGTACTACCGGCGGTTCGTGAACGGGTTTGCCCGTGTCACCCACCCTTTGCAGCGCCTGCTGCTTCGGGACGCCGTGTGGCAATGGACCGAGGTCCACCAAGCCGCCTTCGAGGCGCTGAAGGCTGCCCTGCTCGAGGATCTGGTACTCGGGTACCCGGATTTCGAGCGGCCCTTCATCCTGTCGACCGACGCGTCGACGTACGCCATCGGCGCGATCCTGTCGCAGTCCGACGGCGGCTCGCCCGCCCGTGAGCGGCCCATCGCGTTCATCAGCCGAACGCTGGCGCCCGCTGAGCGGAATTACACCGCCACCGAGCTCGAGTGCTTGGCGGTTGTATGGGCAATAAAATACTGGCGGCACTTCCTCTTGGGAGGGCCCCAGTTCCTGGTCCGGACGGACCACCAAGCGCTCCAGTGGCTGCGCTCGCGCGAGGCGACCTCTGGGAGGCTGGGACGCTGGTCCCTCCTCCTGCAGTCCTACGACTTCGTCGTAGAGTACCGCGCGGGGCGCAATAACGGAGGGCCCGACGCCTGCTCGCGGCCCCCGTTGAACCACCCGGTTCTCGCCCCTGGCGGCGCCGACGGCAGCTCAGCCGCGCCTGACGCGCTGGCTGGCGCTGCGGGGCATGGCGTGCCCCAGCCCGGCGACCTCGATGAGCCGCTGCCGCTGTTTGCAGTCGCTCTGGACGCCGAGGGCGCTGCGGACGCCCGGGTTGCCGTGGAAGCCCCGCCGGGCCCCCGCCTGACCGAGCTGGCTGATGAGCCGGACGAGGCCGCGCTGCCGGGCCCCGCCCATGCGCCTGGGCCCGCCGAGGCCGAAACGCCGGCGGCCCCGCCGAGTCGGGCGGAGATCCTCGTCGCGAGGCGACAGGCCCGTCTCCGGCGCCAGCTCGCCTTCGAGGGCGCTCCCGCCGCGAGGCGAGACGTCCAGCCCGCCCAGGGGCCGCGTCCACGCCGGACGCGCGCGCCGCCTGAGGCCTTCCGAGAGGGCTCCGACGATGAGCCCGTCTCCCTCTCCGAGCGCGCGCCCAGAGCCGCGCCGGCGGACGCCGAAGACGAGCCCCAGGGGCCCCGGCGTCGCCCGAACCCCGAGCCCCTGCCGCTGGGCAGGAGGCGCCCCTGCCCGCAGCCCTGCAGCTGCCGCAGGCCGGCCCGCCGACCCGGCGCGGCCGCAAGCCGACCACCTGGGCCGCGATGCGGCAGGAGGTTGACGAGTGGCACCGCCTCGCTGTCGAGCAGGGCCTGCCGCCGGCCCCGCGCTCTCCGAGCCCACCGCCGGCTCCCGAGGCCGACCCCATGGAGCTGGGCTCCGATGGCGAGGTCGCCCCGCCCGTGCCGGGGCCTGAGGCCCCGCGCGAGGCGTCCGAGCTTGAGCTCGACGAGGACGGGTTCCCCGTTACCCTCCTCGATCGCGTACGCCGCCGGCTCCCGTCGGGACCGCGGCGCTACGAGGGGCCTGTCGCGCCCCTGCCGCGCGACCAGCGTCCGCCTGAGGCCCCGCGCCGGGGCAAGACGCCCCGCAAGGCCGACAACCCGCGCCACTGGCGCTGCGGCCCGCCGCTGTACCCCCGTCAGGACGATCCCGACGAGGGGCCCGAGGGCGGCGCCCGGCGGCGTCGTCCTCCGCGGCTGCGTCGACCACTGCGGCGACAGCGGGCTCATCTGAGCCGCCGGCTGCCCCTGAGGCGCCCTCGAGCGGCGACGCCGGCTCGAGCGGCGGCCCAGCCGCGGGCCTGGAACGGGAGCTCCTCTCGTCCAGCGCCATCGCCCCTGGCCCTGAGCTGGGCGAGGTCCGAGACCGCCGCAAGCCGCGCTTGCTGGAGCTGGTCCAGGACACCTGGGATTGCGCGCCGCCGCCTTCCCTTGACGGGCCCCTGCCCGAGGCCCTGCGCCACATGTTCCCCGCGCGGCGAGTCCGGCTGCTCGCTGCGCAGAAGGCGGACTCGCTGTGCCGCAAGCTGTTCTCCTGGCACGAGAACGGCGTGAACGAGGCGCGCTGCACGCGCGCCTCCTGCCAGACGGGCGACTGCTACCTCTGCAGTCAGGCCAAGGCGGCCTTCGTCAAATTCGCCCAGAAATTTGACGTGGACACAGACGGCGTGCTCGTCCGCCGCCCGCCGCGCCCCACGGGCGCTTCGTGCCCGTCCTGCCTGAGTCCTGGCAGGACCGCGTCCTGTACGCGTACCACGATGGGTGGGGCCACCGCGGCGCCTCGATCGTCGCCCGCCGGATCCTGCTGAGGTTCTGGTGGCCGGGCATGCTTGCGGCAGTCGCTCGCTACGTGCGGAGCTGCCATTGCTGCCAGTTCGCCAAGGCTGTGAAGCCGCGGCGAACCGCGATCGCAGTCATCGAGGCCGAGGGCCGGAATGACTTGTGGCAGGTGGACGTGTTCCACCTTGACCCGACGCCGCGCGGCAACCGGTATTTGGTTGCCTGGGTGAACGCGTGGGACAAGTACACGCGGCTGTACCCGAAAGCCGACCTGGACGGCTGGTCCATGCTCGAAATGGGCCGAGACTTCGTCTCGAATGAGGGCGTGCCGCTGCGCCTCCTCATGGACAACGGGTCCAGCCTGAAGGGCGGCCCGTTCAACGAGTACTTCCGGAAGCTCGGGACTCGTTTCATTTACGCCGCTGCGTACCACCATTCGACGAATGGGCTGGTAGAGCGGCTGGGGGGCGTCGTGAAGACGCTGCTCCACGCGGCGTGCCGCGCCGAGCGCGAGCCGATGCACGAGTGGGACCAGCACGTGCACGAGGTGCAGCTGGCGCTCCGCACGACCGTGCACGCGGCCACGGGCTACTCGCCCGCGCTCCTGCACCTGGGGCACGAGCTCACGCTGCCCGCGGACGTGCGCTTCGGGGTCGAGATGCTCGACACCCTTAGCTACGCCGACTACGTGTCAATCGTAGTGCGTTCCGCGAAGAGCCGCGAGGCTGCAGTGCGCGAGTACCGCCGCTGGTACCGCCGCCAAATGGTGCACCGGACGGGTGACCTGCCGGACCGCCGCCGCTTCGGCGTGGGCGACAAAGTCCTGTGCTGGCTGGGCGACCGTGACAAGGGTTGTTCAACTCCTGGGTCGGCCCTTTCACCGTCATGAGCGTGCACCCGGGCGGGTACACGTACGTCGTACGTGGCCTTGCGCGGCCCTACGGCGCGGTGGGCGCCGGCCGCCAGAAGGCGCGCGACACCCGTGAGACGATCGTGCATATCGACTGCATGATCCCGTTCCGCGTGCGAGACGCGAACGCGCCTGCACGGCCGGCCCGAGGGCGGCCCAAGGCGGCGGGTGGGCCGGCTGCCGCGGCCGCAGCGCCGGCGGCTCCGGCGGGAGCGGCTTAAGGGAAAGCCGGCTCCGAGCCGCGTCCCGACCCCACGCGAGGGCAAGGACATGAGAGCGGCTGCGCTAGCCCCTTGGCAGCGCTGAGCAAGAGATCGCCCGAGGCGGGCTGGATCGACGGGCCTCAGAGCCCCGCGCACAACGCGAAAGCCCCGAGCCGAGAGAAGAGGCTGCGGGCGGCCGTCAGCCTTGAGCACAGCTCGGCGCGGTGACAGGGTGCGAGTCCCTTGTAAAGACCCGGGCAAATTGGATGAGCCGCGGGCGGCCGGTGGCCTTGAGCACAGCTCGGCACGGTGACAGGGCTGGGGCCCTCCGAAGACCTAGCCGAGCCCTAGGACGCGCCTCGCGTCTGCAGAAGGGTCGGTAGGCGGCTGTGACGCCGAGTTCTGCCTCGGGTACAGCGACAGGGGATGTCCATTCCCCCTCCGTGTAAGACCTGGCGGTGTACCAGGGCGCGCCTTGCGCCGGTGGGGGTACACGCAGGCGGTCGTTACGCCGGATCCCACTCCGGGTACGACGACTGGGGACGCAAAAATTCCCCCATTCAGGGCTCTGCACCGGGGACGCTCGGTGGCAGTTCGCCTGGGAGGGTCACGTCCCCCTCGCAATGGACGTGCATGCACGGGTCGGGCAGGGCACCTGCCGTCACGAGTGACGGTGGTTTGAGCCCTGTGGGCGGCGCCTAGCCTCGCCCTGGAGATCCCTAGCTCCACCGCCGTCGGGGTCCCCCGATTCGATGCCGTGCAATTGCTGTGGGAGCGCGGCTTGTGCCTAGGCAGCGTCGCACGACGGGCTGCATATCCCTAAGCGCTGGGACGGGCATATTGCTGTGGGCTATCGAGCGCCATCGCGACGCTACGCCCCGCGTTGCTGTTGCAGCGTGCGCTCTTGCGGCTAACGTGCTGCGCGATGAGGGCAGGGCCCCCCTCGGCTTCTGTCTCCGTACCGCTCGCCTCGTGCGGGTTTGCCTGGGCCGCCGGCCCGAAGTTGGACCTTGCCCCCTGGGCACTACACACTGGAGTCGTACCGGCACCCGCCGGGCGAGAGCCTTTTTCGATTCCCGGCAGTGGCGCCTGTCGCGTGCGAGATTAGTGTGTCTAATCGTGCGCGCGAGAAGCCCGTGCGGAGTGCAAGCTCGGCAGGGCGGGGTTTGGCGAGTGCTGCTGCTGTTAGCCACCGTGATGATAGACTGAGGGTGTACCCGTCCAACTACGGCGTACCCCGACACACGCATACAAATGACCGCGGCGCTCTAACTAGCCTAGGCGCCGTCGGCCTAGCAGCACGAAGGCTGCATACATCATCTAGAGCCCTAGCGGCTCACAATCGAGCATCCACTGTAAAGTCGGATGCGACAGGCGCTGGACCCTCTCGTGTTGAAGGTCATGGTCCTCAGCACCCCGTCCGGTTTCTGCTTCCTGATAGCCGGCTCGTCCCCTATGAAGTCGCCACCTTCGGGGAACAGTCTGGGGGGAAAGACATTCTCCAGACGGAGCGTCGCAGCCGCCGCGGGTCCCGCGCCCCCGGCCTTCTTGTTCAGCTGCAGCTTGGTTGCATTTTGTTTCTTTTGGCCCGTCGGCTTGCTGCCGGACGCCTTTGTAGGTGGGGCTGCTTTTGCCGCGGCGGGGGCCGCGGCCGCAGATTTAGTTTTCTTTTTCATTTAGTAACATTAGATGCGTGGACTTTTTGCATCCCAGTGCCCCCGCGGATGTGCACGGGAAAGCTATGACCTGCGGGGCAGATACCGGTGGTGCGGTTGACAAGGCCTGAGCGGGGAGGTTACAGGCAAGCTTAA
Organism: Cyanophora paradoxa; assembly: GCA_004431415.1. Taxonomy (NCBI): domain Eukaryota; class Glaucocystophyceae; order Cyanophorales; family Cyanophoraceae; genus Cyanophora; species Cyanophora paradoxa. The sequence continues at coordinate 16,394 of QPMI01000453.1, read as the reverse complement.
GCCTGCTAGAAGTGAAGGGATTCTCATTGTCAGAGCACAGAGCACAGAGGGAGCACAAAGGGCGGTGGCTAGCGATGCTCATGATCAAATCTAGACGCCGGCTAGCGCTGCGGCAACGGCCGCTTGCTGGGGGCACGCGCATATGCAGCCGGGCGGAGCGCGGGGCCAGCGACGAGGTCAAAAGGGCTTCCTCGGACAAGTCTTCGACTTGCAGGTCGTACTGGCTATGGTCTGATAGCGACGCATGCGCAGCTGGGCTGCTCTGCGCAACGAAGACGTGAACGTCAACGTGCAATCTCGAGGGCAGCAGGGATTCGTCGGCAGCACTTCTTTCAGAGACTAAGGCGGCATCCGGGGCGCGGCGTGGTCGCCGGCAGGAACTGGCATGGATCGTTTGCACTGCGGGCACGACTGAGTCGCCGGAGCTTGACCCGGGGCCGGGAAAAGCTCGATCGGCGAAGAGACATTCCGAATCACGACTCGAAAGTCGGAGATCAAATTCCGTGGGCGCCCGGCGGGCCACCGAGCAACAAGCGAAATCCCGGCGGGCCGAACGGACGTACGCGGCGGCGGCGGGGGATCTAAGTCTATGTTTTAGAGGGTCTGGGCATGTGCACGCCGCCGCGAGGGAGCTTGCGCAGGCAGCGGGGGCACGAGAACTATTCAAATTTCGGGAACATGGCGCGCGCCAGAGGGCTTCCCCTGACTGAGAACAACTTCTATTCCATGGATTTGGTGGCGAAAGGTCCGATTTTAGAGCGAAACGCGAGAGGACGGCCGGCATACCTCCATCTCCGGAATTCCGTTGATGTCGATACCACCGGGCGCGCCAGGGGCTACCGAATGCTTCTACGCTAGCCGCTGGTCCCGCCGCGCTTTTGCACGAGCAGGAAAGACGTTTTCAGGAAGCCCCCTTTTTTTGGGGTACACGAAAACTCCGTCCCTAGGCCATATCGGCCTGCGCCTCGTCGTGGATCCGTCTCGCGCCCCCAACCCGGCGGAAGGGCTCTTTGAGACGCTCGAGGCGGCGTGGGTGTCAGCAGAGGCGAGCGCGGCGCGCCGCGTCGAGATCCTCGTCTGCCGGAGCGGGCCCGTGAAGGGCCGCACGACGTCGGCGCGCTGGTCTCGCCATGCCCCATTGCGGATGAACGTGCAGGGGCGGGAGGTCTCAATCTCGGGCGATGCGGCGGCCCCATGCATTCTCAATCAGAGCGCCATCATCTTTCTAGGCGACTCCGCGTCCGTCAGTCTCTCCGATCTCTGGCTCAAGGAATGCGCCGTCCGCTTCGAGGGGAGGGGCTGCCGCTGGTCCCTGTCCGGCTGCGATCTGCAGCAGGCGCGGAAGACCTCCTGCGTCTCGGCCGTCGGGGAGGACTGCGCGGGCTCCAGACTCTCGATGAGCGCCTGCCGCCTGCGCGCCTCCAAGCGGGCCCTCGAGTTCTCCGCCCCCTCCGCCCTCCTCTCCATCCAGCGCTGCGAGCTGAACGGCTCGACGCCGCTTTTCGCGGGCGGGAAGGACGGCTGCCGTGTCGAGGTGCGAGGGCCTTGGCCGCTCTAGATCTCAGCTCTCCAACAAAGGAGGTCCCCGGAGCTCGCGATCGAGGGCCTCACCATCCGCGCAGGTCTCCCGCTCGTTCCTGCACGGGGGCAAGGCAGGCATTGGCGTGAAGGGGCACTGCAGCGGCCGCGCTGAGGAGTGCGTCTTCTGGCAGTGCCAAGTGGTGCGTCGTCGAGGCTTATATTTAATTTGCCGTGCAGAAGCCTTCGCGCCAGAGATTGAGCGGCGCGCGCAGTTCGAGATCGGCGACAGCGCGGTGACGACAGCGCCGGGATTCACCCTCGAGCGGAACGCCGTGCGATTGCATGCGCAAGCCGTGTCATGGTCGATTGTGCCAGTGATTCGATCCTCGGCAGGTCCTGGCCATGGAAAGCACGTCAGCCCCACCTCCTGCGGGTGTCAGTGCTCTTCAGACTGTGCGCGGCGCCGGGCGCCCGCGGCCCCGCTTCGCTCGCCGCTCTCACGTCTCTCATGATCAACCATGCGCGGCAGGGTCCCCGCTCTATGCCGGGGCAGGCCGCTGCAGAGGCGGCCGCCGCTGGAGCCCCGCTATATGTAATCGATGGGAAGGGGGAGGCTCAGAACACCTTCGAAACGCTGGAGTCCGCATTCGACGCCATCAATGACAGACACCTGAAGCCGGTCCCACCCGCGAGAACTATCGTGGTTCGCAGCGCCTTAAGCTTTGATTTTGGTCCAAAGAAATTCTCCAAATGCTGCCTGCGCAGGTCGTAGTGCGCGAGGGCGAACACGCATGTGCACGAGCGCTGGGGTTAAGGAGGGATTACGACCCTGACGGAACGTCGACGGCGCCGCAAGTGCTTCTGTGTGGCGAGCCCGGGGCAATCCTCACGTGCCCGAGAAGCCGATCGCGAGTGCGCGATTCAGAAAGCTAAGATCTGGCCTTCAAGAGATTCTGATCAATCACGGCCGCAGGAGGCAGCAATTTCATTCCGCCTTCAGGGAGTCGACTTCTGCATGCGGGACATGACGGTTGACAAGATTATGTATGTCGAGGGCAGGTCCGACGTCTCGCTCGAGCGCTGCTGCATCCGTGCTGCATGCGACGAGACCTCCGCTCTCGTCGGCATCAACGACCTCGAATCAGCGTCGGTCAAGCTGACCGCCTGTCGCTTTGAGGGCCAAAGAACTTTCGATGGCTCCAGGAGCGGGCTGGGGATCCACTGCTTCCGCGACGATCCCGCGCTGCAAGTGTCGGACTGTATGTTCTCGGGCCTGAAAGCCGCGATTGCCTTCGACGGCGTCGAGAGGATGGTGTTCGGCGACAGGCCGGACCCTGGGCCTCACCGCGTGAGCTAGACCCACGCCCCCTCTCTTCCAGAACGCTCTTTGATGCCTTCGAATTCTCCAGATCGTTGGCTGTCACTTCCAAGATTGCGTGACCGCAGTCCGATACGGACAGGACACGAGTCCAGATGAGGAGGAGGAGGACTATGGAGATCGGCCCGTCATGATCAAGAAACCGCCAAGTGAGAAAGTGCGCCTGGAGCGTTGTGCCGTCTGGGCGTGCGAGAAGCCCATTTCACCTGAGAGCTGCCCAAGCGTTACGGTCGTTGAGTCCAAGGTATTGGCTGCGCTCGAGCTCGTCGCTTCTGAGGTCGACTGTCTCTCGATCATACCGCGCATGCGCAGTTAGTGGCCTGGAAACCGCCGGAGACGGATGTCATCCAGGCCCACCAGCTGCAGCGGCCCTTTCACGAGCTACCGAAGACGGGCGAGGATGAAGAGGAGTACCGTCAAAGAGAATACGGATGCTCTGCATGCAACTACAACCGCGAAATTGGGGTTGGCAAGTTCTTCTCGAATCCCGAGGACTGGGAGGGGGTGCGCCGAACTTCGATTTGCGGTTTTCACTTGCGTTTGCCTTGCTGACACGTACACTGTCAATTCGCAGGTCGCGTACGGGGAGGCGCCAAATGCCGGGCGCGCTTCGAGTGGTCGCCGCCCGCCGGCGAGGCGGCCGATGCGTGGCTATGGCGGAGACGAAGAGGAGGCGGAGCAGAACGACGAGGAACCGCCGAAGCCCGTGAGCCGCATGCTCTACATGATCATGAAGCTCGGTGCTCTCTCTGAGCTTCCGCAGGCGCTTCGAGCCTACTCGGGAGAGGCGAAGCTGGTGGTCTGCAAGGGAGGAGGGGTCGGCGCGTTCCCAACCTTTGAGGCGGCGTGGGCTCACGCGGAGGCGGCCGGAGCCCGCCGCGTTGAGATCCGCGTCCGTGCGGGCGCGTACGAGTCGTCCAAGTCAATGAAGCTGGACGTCGCGGGGCGCGAGGTGCTCATCACCGGTACCGGTGAGGGCGTCGACGCCAACGGGGGGCGCCCCAAGCTGTCTGTGCCCTTGGAGTTTCGCGGCCAGTTCCCGCGCCTCTGTTTCGTCGGCGCGGGTGGTCGCGTGGTCCTGCGAGGCCTCTCGGTCGTCGGTTGCGTGGGCTTCTTCGGCGAGAAGGGTCAGTGGGAGGTAGACGACTGCGAGATCGACGGCTGGCACCGGTCGTGGCCCGGAATCTACGTGCGGGGGCCTGGAGCGACCGCCCACGTGCTCCGCACCAGCGTGCAGGGCGGTATGACGCGAATGCCGTGCGTCGAGCTTCTCTCGGATGGCGGGTCTCTCCGCGTTGAGCAGTGCACGATCCGCGGCGCCGGCCGTGGCGTCGTTGCGTGCGGCAAGGCCGACTGTCGCGCTGAGGTGCTTTTGCTCAGCCCTTGACTTCAAACTGCGATATACGTGCTGCTGCAGATTCTGGGCTGCACATTTGGTGAAGTCAACTCCGGAATCGTCGCCGAGTGCGCTGGATTCGCTCGCAACAACCGCTTCGAGCGCTGCCCCAACCCATCCGGCAAGAAGCCGTGCCCGGATTCCTTTTCGATGGAGGCCAACACTGTAAGTGCCGCGTTGCATTCGCTGCATAAACACACGAACAAGATGAGCCTAACATACGTTAATGCAGGTTGTGCCGCTCGTTCAGGATCCGGAGCCCGAAAAGGTCGCAGCTCCGGAACTCGGAGCCGGTGAGGAGGACGTGGTCCATAGCAACTCTTAGCATTTCGATTCTCTCCAATCGATAGCTATCAACAACATTCATCTGTTCCTGACACATTTGGGCTGCTTTATTCAGCTCAGTTCGAATATTTCTCGATTTGGTTAATACAAAATAATCGCTGTAAATGTATTTCGATATCCAAACCTGTGGATTGCTGACTTTTACGAACTTGCAGATAAACGATAAGCGAACCTTGATTGCCCTGAATTGATCTAGACTATCCCTTAAACGTTTTGGTAGAGAGGTTGCAATTCTATCTAAATATTCAATCACATCAACAACAACTTCCCTTCTGGCTCTGTATGTGAGCCAGCGATATAATTCATTCATGGCTGTGCCATCTTCTGCCTCTGGTTCTATTTGCCTCAGGCGATCGAGTTCATCAAGAGTCTCAACTTTGTCATAGAGGTTATTGGCTTTTCTGGTTAATTTTGCTAAAGTGGGTCTGCCCCTTGAAATAAATCCGATTTCCCGGTCATATTCAGCCTCTGTAATTTCATGGGCTGCATACAGTGTTCCCAGTAATCCCATGAGTTCCCATTTCTTTTCTCTAATAAGTCTGTTGCTAATTCGGGGCATTGTTCCTAACTTGTTCCTAATAAAAGGGGAGGTTTTAAATGGGGATATTCCAAACGCGAAAATACTTAAAGGAAATTTTATATTGTATATATATAGAAGCCAAATAGCAAGAATGAACCAGGAGAGTCAAAGAACGCTAGAAATTTCAGCAATCCTGAGAAACATTAGAGAAAGGAATGAAACCTGTGAAAACTCAGAGTATAAACGAATTCTATGCAGTTTATGTAAATGTGATGAGACAAGCTATGATCAGTTTGTGTGTGATCAGTGCTTTAAGACAGTCTGTATAGGATGTATGAAAAAGCAGGAGGAAATAGTCGGGAATACAAAATGCCCATTCTGTAGAAACACATTACAGTATCCAGAGTTCACCTTGTTCAACATTCTGGACTACAATGCATGTGATGTTGAAACAATTACATTTAGCTGAGCAACAAAAAATGATTTAAAGAAAATATCTTCTATATAGATATATATCGAAGATGTCATGCCCAATCTGTTTCAAAACTATTCAAAGGAATACAATCATTGAGCTTGCTTGTGAGCATTTCTTTTGTGAATCCTGCATTATAAAGTACATCTATAAAGTTCATGACTCTAATGAGGTATCCCTGCTCTACTGCTGCACACAGAAAGCTTTCAGACAGTTTGAAGGATACCCAAAAATGATGCTTGCAGATAGCAACTATTGCATATCATGTCCTCTTTGCAGATGTGAATATTCATTTCTTTCATACATTGCAAGGATTTCACACACAAATCCTCTTGAACAACTCATCTGCAAGGTCTGGTTTCGAGATGATTTCTATGATCTTGGTCTATGTCATTATTTGACGGATGCAAATCAATTCTATAATTATATTCCGTTGTGTGATAGGCTCCATTGGAAAAAATATGAAAGTTTAAAAACAAATTTTGCGAATGATGTCATCAAAATGTTCAGTGATCGCAAATATAATGAATACCACATGTATAAATGTGATTGTAAGAAGCCAATCTGCCCAAAGGTGTTTCCTGTTCCATCAGCAACTTGTGATTGCAAACAACATGCAAGCCCTGAGGAGTTTGAAGAAATGTTGCTAACATATTGTTCAAAGAAATATCCAGAAACCGCAAAACAAAAAATGATTTAAAGAATTCTCTATATATATTAAGAGAGACAGAGGAAAAATGCCACTCAGTGAAGCCCAGAAGAGAGCTATGAAGAGATACCAGCAAACTGAAAAAGGTAAGGCTCAAATCAAAAAGTTTAACGAAAAAATAGCCACACAGCTAAGAGATCTATATCAAACCGATGATACCTATAGAGCAATGAAAATAGCAAGTTCATGTCAGCGAAAGTATGCAGCCAATGCAGTCTGCTTTGTCAAGTATTTGTATGATGTCCCTTACTCAAATAGAGGGAGAAAATTGAAACATGTCTAAATTATTTTTCCCAGCATATTACTAGGCTGGGGATATGCTGTTTATTCGCTGAAATACCCATTCATCCTTTTTGTATCTAAACCACTCGATATATCATGTGGATAAATTTCGTAGGGATACTTTCTCGATTTCCAACAAAAAATGATTGGGGGACCCAAAACTACTTAAAGAAAAATCTTCTATATATATAAAAGGGACCCCAATCGCTGAAAATGAACGCCAAACAGACTAAATCGCTCAAATCGCTCGCTAACTGGCTCAGATCTGATGAGGATCTAGCCAAAAACATGATTATCCCAGTGAAACCTGACAGCAAAGACCCTGTTTTCAAGCATAAGGGAGGTGCTTGGTCCTGGGAAAAGTATGAGGAAGCGCTGGCAACTAATCAGTATGTATCTTGGGGCATTCTGCTCTCAGACAACATGATGGTTATTGACTTTGATGATGAGGAGGACTTTGACAAATTCCGGGATATGTTTCCTGATGACTTTGATGCCAATCAGCCCATGGCAAAAACTAAAAAAGGCTATCATGTCTACTTTAAACGACCTGAGGAGTTCACTAAACTCAAAATCACCGATAAGGCTCCAGGCTTTAAAGGCTTTGAAAAGGTTGACCTGAAAACAATCACTGGAACTGGAACTTCTGGATTAATTAATGTTTGTCCCAGTGTCAACAAGGCTTGGGTGATCTCCCCATGGGATGATACCTGTGATTTCAATGAGCCTACTGATGACTTCAAAAAGTGGATTATAGATAACTACATCTATAAGAGTGAGTATACTGCTAATGCTACCTCATATGATGAACTTGAAAACAATATTATCAAAGAGCTGGTGGATATGGGATTTATGCATCCCAATATAATCTCTAAAACTGAACTTGGCTTTAACTTTGATGCTGCTAACAAGGGACTCAATTGCCCATGCTGCAATGGTTCACATGAATCGAATAACTGGTATGTTATGAAAGCTAAAGGAGATGATAACAAATACATTGTGTCAAGCTACAGTGGAAATTGCAAAAAACGATTCATCTGCATTGGAATGCAATCTGATATCTTCAATCTTATAGATAAATCCGCTGGTTCTGGTGGCGCTCATTATGATGTGAGTTTAGTATGCAAAGAGGTTCTTAAACATACATGGAGATACTCCAAAAAGTCATGGTTCAAACTCAATACTGATACTGGGATTTGGGAGCATGATGACACAAACCTAAAGATTTACCTAGATATAAGCCGTCTTGTTGTCCCCCAATACCTTGGAAGGGCTGTGCATTATAGTCAAAGAGCTTTAAAGGATGAGGAAAACAAAGCAGCTTTCGAAGAAAGATCCAAAACATTGATGACCATTGCCAAAAATCTTAAACAATCAGGATTTCGCAAATCCCTTCTGACTGATCTGCTCCCTCTGCTAAATGATGATGAATTCTATGAAAAGATTGATACAGTTCCATATGTAATTGGATTCGATAATGGTGTATTTGATCTGACAACTATGACTTTCAGAAAGGGTAAACTGGAAGATATGGTGAGCAAGAGTGTGGGTTATGATTTTACTGAGAATGTAGACCCCAAGAAAATAGAGCATCTCAATCAGATTTATAAAGAGATTGTGGATGATCCAGCAGAGCGAAAGTATCTTCTGGCATCCATTGCAATTGCCTTAGTGGATCAACTAAATCCCAGAAGTTCTATATGTGGACTGGTGCTGGTGCTAATGGTAAATCACTTGTTCAGGAATACTGCAAACAGATATCTGGTCGCTATTACAGCCCTCTCGAAATATCCTATTGGACTAAGCCTAAAAAGAACTCATCAGAGGCTACTCCTGAACTTGCCAAACTCCTTGGAAAGCGACTTGTATTCAGTAATGAGGCTGAAGATGGTGATAAACTGCAGATCTCCAAGATTAAGGAGGTCACAGGTGGAAATGAAATGACTGTGAGAGCCTTGTTCAAAGACCCAGTTATCCTTACCCCAATGTTTCAGGTCTACATTACAACTAATGACAATTTGACTATAAATAAACCAGACTTTGCAATTCAAAGAAGACTTTCCTATCAGAGATTCAATAATATATTCAGAGAGAAGCCAGAAGCTGGTCAAAAGAAAGCTGACCCAACTCTGTTCACACTTCTACACAATGATGATGAGTATAAGATGGCTCACATGAAGATATTACTGGATATGTGGAAGAACAAAGAGGTTGAAGAGATCTTAAGAAGTCCCCTCAATCGATTATTGAACAGGGAATTAACTTTATAGCTGAAAATGATAAGATTGGTGAATGGCTTCGAGATAATTTCGAGGTTACACATAATGCTAACGACTTTGTTTCCAGTGATATCATTTACAAATCATACAAAAGTGTTGATGATAAAGTTGAATGTGTATCTGTTATGAAAAGAGTAAGGGAGATCTTCAATGTTAAATCAGAAAGAAAACGAGTTAATGGTATTCTTGCCAGAGGATATATTGGGATTCGAAAGATAACAAGGGTTCAGGAAGACAATGAAGATGATGCCGAATATTAAAGAAAACGATTAATGATTGAGATTTACATATATTTTTATAGCCTTACTGAAAATGGTTTGTGTGACAGGTGTGACAGGTCCATCCCAAGGAAAGCCCTGGTGAAAAGTTGATTTTCAAAATCGATGGGATAGACCTGTCACACCTGTCACACCTGTCACACCTATCGAAAATGACCAAAATTTGACAAGAATACTTAAGGCTTACTTGATTGTGTATAGTGAAGACAAAATGGCAAAGACTCTTGATGAGATGACCATGACTGAGTTAGATAAATGCATAAAGCATGGAGATATAGGGGCATATATCGAAATGTCACAGAGATTGATAGGTTACAATATGTATGCAGCTAAACCAAAGAGAAATAGATCAGTAAACATTCACATTACTGTTTCAGTGTCTGAGAATGCAAACAAAAAACAACAAAAGCATATTTACAAAACTTATCTGTGACTTGATTGCAAGTATAAAGCCAATTCCTTTGTATAAAAAAATGGTATATTGGGCGTTCTGCCCACGATACGATTTATCGTCTCATATCTCATTGAATTTCATAAATCCTTACCATAAACGAATTTTTCTATAAATAACACACACGTATACCATATTTCTCGATTGTCGTACATTGAATCCAAAAACTTTCTGCCCCACGATACGATTTATCGTCTCATATCTCATTGAATTTCATAAATCCTTACCATAAACGAATTTTTCTATAAATAACACACACGTATACCATATTTCTCGATTGTCGTACATTGAATCCAAAAACTTTCTGCCCCACGATACGATTTATCGTCTCATATCTCATTGAATTTCATAAATCCTTACCATAAACGAATTTTTCTATAAATAACACACACGTATACCATATTTCTCGATTGTCGTACATTGAATCCAAAACTTTCTGCCCCACGATACCATTTATCGTAATATTCCACCGATCCACCGATACTCCACCATATTCTCCGATAACTACAACTGAAAAAATAGCGATATACTCATGTATATGTAAGGTATATACATCCGAGCCTCCGTATATACCACCCCGGACAACTTCCGATTTTTCATTTTTTTTACTTTTTTTTCGCATATCACGACATATACATATATATACCGGCGTCACCGACATATTCGGGGTCATCACATCGCGGCGATTCCGAAAACATGTAGAATGCATGGAAGTATAATTTTGTGTTTTTGTGTGTTATTCGACCAATCACAAGCCACTAGACAGGGTTAGACAGGATTAGACAGGGTTAGACAGGTTCGCTAGACAAGCCCTAGACAAGCCTAGACAAGCCGCCAAAGACTTGACGTTTTTACGACAAGCCGCCAAAGACTTGACGTTTTTACGACAAGCCGCCAAAGACTTGACGTTTTTACGACAAGCCGCCAATGAAGACTTGTCGTTTAAACGACAAGCCGCCACCAAATTATTTAATTTCATTCATGGGTGACAGGGGGGATACCGGTTAAGGTGACAGGGGTGACAGGGGGGATACCAAAAAGTTAGAAAAAACGAAACCAAACAAAAACAAAACAACACGAACAAAAAAGAAAAAAACATGAGCGACCGAGTAGAAAACTCGAAAAACAATCGAAACGCCACGCAAACCGTCAACACCCTGTATCTCTTCACCAAATCATCGCCTTGCAAAACCAAAAATAGCGCCGGAATGCTCTCGAAAAGCTCTACAAGGCTACATCGTAACCGTAGCGCCCTCGCGCTGTATGCGAGCCAACCGTTCCTTCTTTTGCAGTGCCCGCCTCTTGCCGAACTTCCGAGTCATCTTTTTCAAGTCGTCTTCTGATAGGATCGCCCGGTCTGTGTAGAACTTAACGTCGTAGCCTTGCAAACCCACGCAGACCACCTGATAACTATGACCCCATAGCCTATTTAGTTCCTTAAAGTCTCTCTTACTGAGACCACCATTATATTCATCAAAAGCACAGTTAAACTCTTTTTCGTTCCCTAATATATTGAAAAAGACCACGAGTTCGAGGTTGCGCCTAATTGTAGTGCTTACTGAGCACATGCGTTGTGAATTCACGATGAGGGATATCATATAATGTCTTCCAGAGGTTACCAGCTTTTTCAAGACCATATTCGTCTCCATATTTAGCGAGGATCCAATCATGTCATCTAATATCAAAACTAAGCTGTTCTTTCTCTCTCCCTTTTCGATTCGTTTCTTTTGCATCCCGATGAGCTTAACCACAAGGTCATCGTTCCATTCCTCAAATATGTTATCGGGGTGTGTGATGTCTTGCCATTGACCAGTAAATGCAGTCGAACTAAAAACCACGACCTGATCGATTTGGTCGCGAAGCTCATACAGTAAATATTTCGCAAACGTAGTCTTCCCAGTGTTACTACGTCCCCAGCAACCGATTCTTGTTGGTAAAACTATGTTCCTTGCAGGATCCAACTCAGGTATTTCATCCAGATTTATGGTTTCCTTATCCATTACAGTAAAGACATAAAAAAACAGACAAAAGCGGCACGCTAAGCGAGCCTTGCGCGAGCGCCGCACCTTACTACGCTTAGAAGTTGCTAACTTTGAGGGTCGACAGTTGATAGCCATTGATTACAAGGACATTGTGGCGAAGTGTGAATATATCCACCACAACCGGATTGGCATCAGTGCAGCCATTCACTGTGAGGTTCATGTAGCTTGATGACGAGTTGAAAAAGTCCTGATAACCGAGAACCGAGTTGTGCAGGGAATCCTTGCCGGACTTGCTCAGAACAACACCATAAACGCTTCCCTCAGCGACTCCAACAGCCGCACCACCTGTGCTCGCACCCTTGTAGTGAGAGGGATGTGGTTCACAGCGGAAAGGAAGCCCGAGATTGGCTTATTTGAAATATCGAGGGTGCGATTGTTGTGGTAAATCTCGAAGTTGGTGATGTTGTAGGTTTCGCCCTTGCCATAGAAGCGAGAGTGGTTAACCGTTTTCAGATCCGCATTCTTTCGGACTGTAAGCAGAACCGAGTGGACGAGCCCGCTCACATTAGCAAGCGAGACCTCAGTCGCAGTGTCGGCATCCGCCGTTTTCAGTGGGCGGGTTTGCTTGTGGAGAACCTCAGTAATTGGGATGCGAATGCCACCCTCTTCGTTTGCCATTTTAAGCAGTCGCTCCGCCTCATCAGAGGAAATGTTAACGAACTGACAAACGAGATGGCAATCGCTCATAGCGATGGTAGCATTTAAAGCAAGAGTTACAACAGTCGAAGCCCGGAAATCGACCTCAATTTGGGGCATCTCAGCAAGTGCACAGAGGGGGAAGTAAGAGTCGTCCCACATTTGCGAGGGGATCTTAACAATAAACTCGCGAGAAGTGTTATTAAGAACAATAGCGGCATCATCCATGCCATAGGAGGTGGCGAGAGCACCCAGAGTTGAGGGATCGTTGTCGACGATGGTGTTCACAGTGATCCAGTCACCGGGTAACGTAAGTTTAAAACCGCCATGGACGATTCGGACATTTTCAATGAAGCTACTCGCACAGTTTGGAAGGGTAGCGTTCGCACCACCACCACCAGTGAGTTTGAAGTAGAGGGAGAGACCGCTGAGTAGCTGTTTGCGTGGGAGGTCAAAGACCGCAGTAGAAGCAAAGCCAAAGGTGTTGCCACGAGGCTTGACTGTTTCAATGAATGGCTTATATTTCGGGTTGGCGCCAATGACCAGACCGGGGATAGATATAGTTCGCTCGAATTGGGGGTGACGAGGAGCTCTTTAAGAGTGGTTCCAGCGAGCGCCATTGTTTACTAATCGTGAACAAAATAATTTATACACGGATAGTAACGAACACAAATGGGAAAAATACTAATCAATATCGATTCCAGGATCGCGAAGCTGATTCTACCAGTTCCGCGAATTTCCGCTATAAACTTCCCTATCCCGTGAAGCGAGTCAAATCTTGCAGAATCACGAATTTTGAGCTATTTAATAATCTATACAACCTCACCACAGATGGAACCATTACCACAGTCACCTACGATAACATCAATGCCCAGAAGACCCGGACAACACCTTCAAAGCCGGAAATTACGACCCCACGAGCCTTGTTAATTACCTTAACGTTCTGATTGGCACACAGCAGTATGCGCAGAATGGAGGTGGAACCTACACCCGACACATATGAATATTCATATTTTAATCCCTCGGCGTTCCGCCTCAGGATTAAAATATGAATATTCATATGTGTGATTCGATGTTATATCAATAAAATCGATTAATTTATTTGAATTTTCACCTGAATTTTCATATTTTACATGCATTTTCAATTAATTTAATCGATGTTATATCGATAAACTCGATTAATCGATATTGTATCTTAATTGTAGTTAATCGGAATTATATCAATAACTTCGATTGATCTTAATTGAATCCTAAATGAATCTAATCGGAATTATATCAATAAATTCGATTAAATCATGTTCTTTTCCGATTAAATCAATTAAATATTTAACTTTGTTATCATAAGTGGTCTAAGTTGACTCACTTTCATAAACATTTTGAACTCTTAGTCTCTTTGAATTTCTTAAGATGACTCAACTTAGTCAACTTAGTCAACTTTGTTACCATAATCAATCAGGGTGGACTCACTTTTAGATCAACTTTGAAATTTCAAGCAAAATCAACTTGGATTTCAAAAGTGGATCTTCTAAGTGGACTCAAAATGTTCACTTTGTGATACATGTTAGCTCAAATCCTTACTGTTTATGGTCAGGGTTGACTAAGTGGGGGAGTTGACACATTTTTTCAAATCCTTTTTAGAAACTTTAGGTCCCAAATATTTCCTGTGAAATTTGAGTCAACTCAACCCACTTAGTCAACCCTCCCATTGAATTCGTAACAAAATCCATATACTATTACTACTTTTACGATTAATATGAGTCAACCTTGACTCCACTTAAATATAAATATAATATAATAGGGGGAATCTAGGGGAGATGCTTATAACATATGAATTATTGAACCTATGATACTTATATCGTCACGCAGGCCTCGTTAAGAGGATTTCGAATCTGTTTTTGGTTTTGTCAGATGATGAGTTGGTGAAGAGATACATGCGTTTTAGTGTTTTGTATGTGGTTTAATGATATGATGTCATAATGCATGGGTTTTCGTCAACAGTTAAATGAACAGTTAAGTGGACACCGTTTCACGATAAACGAGTAGACACTGCCTACTCCCAACAGGTGTCCACTTAACTGTTCACTTAATTGTTCGCAATTTGCTTCATTGTCTTTCAATAGCTTTCCCACATATCTTGTTTTCAATTGTTGTTGCAGTACACTATTACAATAGTTGTCTCGTTAACTGTTCACTTATCTGTTCGCTGCGGAAAAAGACGATGACGGACGTGTTATGTTACGAAATGATGTCATAATGACGATGCATATGTATATGATATATATGACACACCATCGAACTCGGGAGATCATGACGATCACGGCGATATATATATGTTATTTGTTTATGATACATCATTATTACATCATTATGATGCATCATTCCGAAATCTCGAAAAATCGATAATCGGCATCTTCAAACGCTTGTATCTCATCACCAGATTATCAAATCGCAACGTTCTGCATATCGCTGTGAAGCGCTTGAAAAGATCTACAAGACAATGTGTATATCATATGCATATATGTATATCAGTCATACATATATTTGGAAAAAACGAGTTTTCGGCTAGCAAACTAGCTAGTTTTGGTCCTTTCTCTTAGTGTTCTCTGAGGTTTAGGGACTGTATATGACTCCTTAGTAGTCTGAAAGTCATTATACCATCTCTGGCTATTCACTTCTGAAAGTTTCTGTGTCCCTGCTATGGTGAGCTTTTGAGTTCCCTATTAACTTTGCCAGTCTTCTCCTTTCTAGCCTCTATCAAAGGCTTATCTGGGACTTCATTAGCAGCTTCTATGCCTTCTCTCCTTATAGCAGCATCAACCCTAGCTTCCTCTTTAGCTTGCTCCAAGGCATCCACTGTAGGTGTTTCAGATACTCAACTGCATTCACAGGCAACAGCTCATGGAATGCAAATCTGTTATCTATGATCTCTCCAGTGGGACTCCTTAGCTTAAACTTAAGCCTTCCCTACTATCAACAGTGTAAACCATCCTAGACCAATTGTTACCCTGTTTGGCAAAGGGGTTCTTCTCACTTTCACTCTAACAAACATGCCAGGCTGCATGGTATCAAGATAAGCTATTGATTTCTTGAATCTCTCATCTTCTAATCCCACTATATACCTATAATGCTCCTCTGTAGTTTCGCCTGGCTTCATCTTAGTAGCTGAGTGGACTGTATTATTGTAATTATACTCAATATCACCTAACACATCAAAGAATCTAGCTGTATTATTGGCTATGCAGTAGTTTGTGATCAGTCTCTTAATCTGCTTGTTAAAGGCTTCAATTCGACCTTGGCTCCTGTGGTCAGCAGTTCACTCACTTGGTGTTCTATGATTTACTAGATAAATACTCCTGGATATTCGATTTTGGAACTCACTCCCAGCATCTGATTGAACCTTTACTATGGGTCTTGCCACTCTCATCTCAAGCTGTTTAAATGCAGCTAATGTAGTGAGAGCTGATTTATCCTTATAGGTATGTATACCCAGTTCTCAGTGTGGATTCCATTGCAGTCATAAAGGTATCATAGCCATTGTTTTGTTTCTTATAAGCTGGGAAAAGAGCAAATCAATCACATAGGTATCAAGGGTTGCCTTATTGGAACCATGGGATCTCTCTTTCTAGATATAGCAGGTGCATTGATCTGAACAACTTCCTGTTTTTTATAGAACTCTTGCAACTGCTTATAGGATTCATCAGGTAACTCAGCCCTCATAGCTTGAAGCCCTTTGTAACCAGTTCTCACATCATAGAATCTCTTGGCAATCTTGCTGTTTCTTTCACTGCAATAGCAACTGGAATCTCTACTGGGACAAGCTCTTTCATCTCTGACTTTTTAACAATTCGAGATTCTCCCTTTTCCTCCTTTGGAACTGTGATGGGCAATAGGTTACCTTGCAGTTGCTCAGTGGTTCTCCTAACTATTCTTCCAGTTGCTGGCATCTCTTAATTAAAAGGAACAGAATTAATACCATCTGGTAAGATGTATCTCTTTGCATCAAAGCAGTTTAGGGCAACCCTTCTACTCACAGTATCTATTATTGTGTGATCTGCCCTTCTTTTCTGCTTTGCAGTCACAGTCTT